>CAJGYO010000013.1:4477397-5118655 GCA_904845875.1 Miscanthus lutarioriparius
AGACCAAATGGCATAGTTCTATAGCAAGATATGCTGAATGGGGTGATGAAAGAAGTCGCGAGCTGGTCGGACTCTTTCATCTTGATTTGATGGTAAGGAATACGATCAAGGAAGGATAAGGTCTCGCATCCCGCAAAGTGGAGTCAACGATTTGGTCAATCCGAGGCAACGGGAATGGAACCTTTGGACATGCTTTATTTAAACCCATGTAGTCTACACACATCCTCCATTTTCCATTTTCTTCCTAACCAATATAGGATTGGCTAACCACTCCGGATGGGATACTTCCTTGATGAATCCGCCGCCAAGAGCTTCGCACCTCCTCGCCGATGGCCCGCGCTTCTCCTCATCGAATCGGGCGCAGACCCGCTTCACTAGTCCGGAGCGGCGGGACGTCCAAAGCGCGTGCTCGGTGACCTCCCTCGGTATGCCAACATATCGGCATTCATGCGGAGGAAGTCGATGAGCACGGCTTCCTATTTCTGTCGAGGGTGGCGCCGACCCTCAACGTTCGCCATTGAGGAGTGATTCGGGTCGACGGGGACGAGCTTGATGATCTCTGCGGGCTCGAAAGTCCGTCCGGCGGGCGCTTTGAGTCGGGTGCCGTTACGAGTTGGTCGAGGTTGACGATGAGTGCCTCGGTCTCCACGATAGCCTCTGCGTATTCTATGCATTCGACGTCGCGATCGTATGCATGCTCGTATGTGGACTCGATGGTGATGACGCCCGTTGGGGCCCTAGCATTTGGAGCTTGAGGTAGGTGTAGTTCGGGACCGCCATGAACTTGGCATAGCACGGACGTCCCAGATAGCGTGGTAGGCCCTTGAATCCAACTACCTCGAAGGTAAGGATCTCCTTGCGGTAGTTGGAAGGGTGCCAAACAGACCGGCGAGATCAATGCGCCCAGAGGGTCACTCGCGCTCCACGGCATGACGCTGGAAGGGTGCGGCACCCTTGAGCATCGGGGTCGAGCTCTAGGAGCTCCATGGTGTTGGCGAGAGGATGTTGAGGCCGCTACCTCCATCCATCGACACTTTGGTGAGCTGTGTTGCCGATAATCGGGTCGACGACAAGCGGGTATTGCACGGGTTTGGGACATAGTCGGGGTGGTCCTCCCGATCGAAGGTGATCGCCTCCTGAGACCAGTTAAGGTACTGGGGAGTAGCTACCTCAACCGAGAAGACCTCCCGGCGTTCCTCTTTCGTTGCCGCAGTGAGGCACGCTGAAGGCCCGCCAAGATCATGAAGGCATTGTGCACCTCGGGAACCCATCGCCCTTGTCGTTGTCTCGCCGCCGCGCCCTTCTTCTGGCGTCGTCATCGGGAAGTCCGAGCTTGGCGTAGTAAGCGCCGGAGCATGGTGCATTCTTCAAGGGTGTGCTTTACAGGGCCTTGGTGGTAAGGGCACGGCTTCTTGAGCATATCGTCGAATAGTTCGGGGCCTCAAGGGCCTCGAGGGATTCTGCGATCCACAGGCTGCGACAAAATCGGCCTCAAGGCCTCTTGCTTCTCCTGGCGCCTTTTTTTTTTTTCTTGAGAAACAGAGGTTTGAGGCCGGAGGCCTTGTCCTCCGCTTCCCCTTTGCTTCATTGCCGGGGAAGATGGCCCGACAAACCTTTCTTCGCTGAGAGGAAGTTGGTGGCGATGTCAAGGAGCGTGGCCGCCAAGGTTGGTATGTTTCGCCTAACTCTAGGACTGTGTCTCGGCAGGAGGTGCCGGAGAGGAAAGCTGGACAACTTCCCGGTCGCCCGATTTGGGCAACTCGGTCTTGTTGCTTGAAAAGCGCCGGATGAAGTCTCGGAGAGACTCGTCGGCTTCGGGCGACAACTCTTGAGGTCCCAGAGTTCCTGTGGCGCGCACGTATGTGCCCGGAAATTCCGTCAAGACCTTGACCAACTCGCGCCCGATTGTGAATCTGTGAGGGAGGCGGTGTTGAGGCGTTCGCGCCAAGTGTGACAGAACAAGGGAGGTTACGGATGATGAGCGGTCATCGTTCGTGCCACCTAGCTAACAAGCCGCGGTAATCGGCGACCACAGCCGGGGTTGGTCTCGCCATCGCATGCCATAAGATTGGCGGTTGCTGGGAACCGGGCAGGGAATGGAGCGCCGTGGATGGCCTTGCTGAAGACTCTAGGGCCAGGCGGCCCTGGAGAAGGACTGTGGTCCTCCCCGCTGTCGTAGCGGCCATTCGCTGTGGGTGGTAGCCTCGGGCGAGCCCGTCGTTGTCGTGGTGCCGTCGCCTGCTGACCACATCGTGGTCCTCTTGCGCCTCGCGTCGGTCGGCCGAGGCGGTCGCGTGGTGAGGGGGCCTTGAGGCGATCAAGCACCGAGGGCTGCTTCGAGATGTTCTCACGTCGCCGAGACGCGGAGCTTTCGGCCTGCTGTACTGCGGCGGTTTCGAGAAGGTCTCGGAGCTCACCGCGGACCCGTCGCCCCTCCGTGGTGGAGGGCTCGGGCATCGCTCGGACTAGCATCGTCGCCGCCGCGACGTTCTGGGGGTTGCTCACTTCCTTTGTCGTTGTTGATGCGGCGGTGCACGTCGTGGGCCCTATGCCAGGCCCCTCCGCCATCACCGCGGCCTCGCTGCTCCTGCTCGAGAGTCTCTCGGAGCTGCTGCAGCAGGAGTCGATCTTGGTCGACTTTAGCCTGGAGCTCGTGGAGCTGCTCTAGGTCCAGGCGTCGGAGATCCTCGGGGGTGACGTTCACGTTCCGCGCCGCCCAGAGCTCGACGAGCGGGCGTGTGGCATCGCCCGCCTCTTGGCGAAGCAGGGAGCGGTTGCCTGCCCTCTCACCCTCATTACTTGCCCCTGGCATTCCGAGCCCAACGTGGAAACACTCTCGAGTGGGATCGTAAGTGCTTTCGTCATCGGAGTCGGAGTAGCCGAAGCAGTAGTCGCTTGCGGCCAAGAAGCGGCGCTGATAGCCTCGGGTCACGAAGCCCGAGGAGAAGTCCGCTCCGGCTCATGCCTCATCCTCCTCCGAGGAGTCGGTGTGGGTGTGGGTCGAGATTGTGGTGGAGAAGTCGAGGCGAATCGTAGGTGGTGTTCAGAGGGCTCGCGCGCTGGAGGTGGAGAAGCGTAGTGGCGTGGCGGCGGCGATGTTTTTAGCTTTGAAGGTGCGGGGATGGTGCCACCGGCTGGCTCCGCTCCGCTGAGTTGATTCCTCGGGATGTGGTGGGGCGAGCTTAACGACGAGCGCGTCGCACGCGCTATCTGGGCGTCTTCCCCTACCTGTGCTTAGGCTAGACAGTCCCCAACCGGGGACTCTGTACCAACAACCGGGCATGGGATGTCGGCCTGAGGCTTGGCAGCAGCGCTTAAGCTCGCATGGCATCGAGTAGTCCCACTCGCGTCGTTCTGGCGTAGCGTGATGAGAGCGGCAGCCGGGCACCGCTACCGCGCAGCCTGCTGCCGATCGTGTTTTATCGTCGCCCGCCGGTGGGGCTCGGGTGTGAGGAGTACCATATCGTACTCACATCCTAGAGACATGAACTCTAGGCTCCCAAACCAGACCACCGTGTCGAGACGTAGTGGGCGTATGGGGTCAGCCATCCGGAACTTGTTGGGACGATCACGCTAACACGCAGAGGCCCCTACCTGGTGCGCCAACTGTCGGTGTATTGGACCGAGGGGGTCCTCAACCAACTAGTAAATTTGACTTGCGTGCCCCTAATCCCGGATGGTGATGCAAAGAGACACAAGGTTTATACTAGTTCAGGCAATTGGTGCCCTACGTTCAGTCTGAGAGATCGGTCTTGTATTCCTTGCATCGAAGTGCTTGTAGTAGGGGGTTACAAGCTAGGTGAGGGAGGGAGCTAGTCCTAGGTCTCGGCATGGAATGGTGCGAGGTGCTTGAGACGCTGCTCTCAAGCAGCTTGGGAGCGTTGATGTTACATGATGTGTCTAGGGCGCATATGGGAGCACGGTTCTATCGTATGTTCTTCTCTTTTTTCCTCCCCCGAGCTATCCCTGGCCGCTTCCTTTTATAACTGCAAGGAAGGAGCCAGGAGTACATGAGTGAGCTACACGTGGAGCCTACTACGCAGTTTTGTCCCGTAGCAGCATGGCGTTGGGAATGGAGATCGGTACTTGTCTGACGCGCCGTGCTGGTCAGGTTTGAAGTGGTTGAGGTCGTGGGGTCCTTGTCGATGTCTAGTCGATATGACTTCCCATTTGAGAGACATGCCATGCCTTGTGGATTTTGACTTGGTGGAGTGCAGGGGCTGGCAAAGTTGTAGCTAACCGTGCCGAGGGCCTGATTTGCCGAGGCCTCATGGTGGTGTTTGTTTATGACCGGCTGGCCGAGGCCTCGATTGCCGAGGCCCCGGAGGGAGCGATTGGGCTGTGCTGCGATTCTCGAGGCTATAGTGACCTGATTTAGGTGGAAAAGTGCAGGGCAGGGTAACCCCTGCACCATCAGTAAGGGATGGTAAAAAGGGGATTTGACCGTTGTCCCATCGCTCCTATTGCTATACCCTGCCGGTCGTGGCTGACGTAACGGGTGCATTCAGGCACATTAAATGGATGGGACAGCCTGCCAGGGGGATGGTTGAGGCGGAGATGACAAGGATGCGGGACGAGCCCGGCCTCGGCCGAGGCGGAGAAGGAACAGTACGTCCGAGGCCCTGTCGGGGGGTCTCGGACGAGGCGAAGAACGAGCAGTTGGGCTCTCCTGCTGTTGCTGAGACTACAGGGACCTGGACTTGACCTTCCATGCCGCTTTGTCCTTGGCGTAGGGGTTAGGTAGCACAGGGCAGTACGGGTGTCAATAGGGAGCACAGTGGCAGGTAACCCCTGCTGCGCCCGGTCCCCTGTCCTGTCGGTCATTCTGCCCGTACTATACCCGCGTGCGGCTGACATTTGCGGGAGTAGTTGGGCGCATTAATCCAGACGTGACATTTTGTCAGAGGAGTTCGGTCGGGACGGAGGTTACGAGTTTGTTTTGCCGAGCCCGGCCTCGAGCGAATCGGAGAATTGGCATCCCATCCGAGGCCTTTCGGGGCGGGGCCTCGGCGGGAGGGCCTCGGCGAGAGTGCCTCGGCGAGAGGGCCTCGGCGGGGTGGGGAGCTTTTGGTCTTTCGCCTGAGGCCTCGGCGCAAGGCCTCGGGCGAATCGGAGAATCTTTGAGACCTCGCGGTTTGATTTTTGCAAGGTTTAAGCAATATTTTTGGTTCTTGCTTAGGGTACCCCTTCTTATGGTATCCGACACCTGGCTTCCTGCATTGATGGCCGGATGGCCCAGGCCCCCATGAGTCCACGACACTAGCTAGATGGCCCAAATAAAATAATAGAAACCCATGTATGTATGTATAAATTAGTAAAAGCAAACAACATCAAGTTAATTACACCCAACTACAACACAGGCATTAAAAGTTTTCAGCAGTGTTGGGGGGGCCGTGGCCCCGACTGGCCCCCCTAGCTCTGCCATTGGTTATGGGTGGTCGGCTGTGGTTCCTTGGTGACGCATGTTCCTCCTACACGTGCACGGGATCCGCGCTCGGCGTTATGGACTATGGACTAGCTAAGGCTAAAAGAGTTCAGTAACGAACTAACTGCTCGGAGGCTACTTATACTACGTATAATTGCATTATGGTTAAAAGTACGAAGATTATTTCACCCAAATACTAGCAAACTGGATAAATGTGCACCTTGTAACATTTAAACATATACATAAATGTTTTTGCGCTTTCGCGCGTTCTGACTGCCCCATTTAGATGTTATAGATGATACCCTCTGAGCAGATCACCGAGCTTCACCATCGCCATCTGTCTCACCAAACAGGTCGATGTCGTCAGCTAGCTTTTTCGCCGCGTCCTCCACCTCGTCCTCTAGCTACTGAGTCTCCGCCTCACCCAGCCCTTTGGCGAACCCAGCCCCTATCGCTTGAAGGTCAGTGGCTGGATAATGGGACCAAACCACAGCAAGGGAGTGGGTAGCGGTGGAAACAACAGCGTCGCAATTGAAGCTCTTGAAGCTCTCCCACGCCGTCTTGCACCTTTCAATGATGATGTCCGGGCGTGGCGACATGCTGTCGGGCTGAGGAGCCACCTCTGGGTCAACGCAGTCGAGCACGGGTTTGATTTCAGCAACTATGGCGTCAAACTTGACCCTCTGGGTCCGAGCGTCCTGCTCCAGCACATCAAACTGTGCCTTAACCCTCCGACGGTAGTCTGCAAGCATTACAAAGTTCCATCAAGCAAGAAAGTTACTTCAACAGTAACCCCGACCAGGGAGTACTCACCATTTAGCTCCTCGGCTAGTTTGTTCGCTCGCCCTATCTCCTTCGCCTTCTCCTCTCGGAGTTGTTCGAGGGCCTGGCGAAGCTGGCCGAGCTCCACATCTTGCTCTACAAGCACAACAGTCATCACCAAAAATAAGCATATCCAACTATACAAAGCGCTTTCGCCAATCACACGTACCTTTTTTTGCTCAGAGACTTTCTGCAGCTGCTCCAACTGCTTGGAAGCATCCTCCAGTTGTGTGGAGGAAGTGGCCAGCTACTCAGACTTGCTCCATAGCTATTTGGTCGCAGCTGCCAGCTGCTCAGACTAGACCCCCCCTCTGGTGTTCCAGGTTTCGCGCATTGGACTCAGCGAGGTCTCGCTCGCGCTGGGCCCTCTGGATATTTCTCTCCGAGAGGTTCATCGCCTCCTTGAGTTTTTGGTTCTCCTCGGCGAGGGGCTCCATTCTCTTTATCAGCTGGTGTCGCTGCTCAGTAGTCCGAGTTATCCCCTAAAATGCACAATGACAATGATGGAATTCGATCTCCAACGTCAAAACGAGTACTCAGGATTCAGTACTAACCTCGATTTGTTTTATTACTCCGGCAAGGGCGGATTTCAGTCTCCTCATCTCCCTGGGGGTGTCCTCCTCCTCAATAACTACCACTTCATCACCGTGCTTGTGGAGGATTCGGACGGATTGGGTTTGAGGCTCAGCACGAACGATCTCTTCCACCTCGTCCTCCTCCGCCGCAGCTGGAGGCACCACCGGGGGGGGGCTCTATGGCCGAACAGCGGGTTCGACCACGCCCTGCGAAGCCTCAGGGGGCGCCATTGGCCCCTGGGACGCCGCTGGTTTTGCCAACCCAGACTCTGGTGCATCGCCAGCAACTCCAGCTTAAGCTCTCGAGGGCCCGGCAGTACCCGCCGTTGCTTCGGGTATTGTCACCAACCCGCCCTCCGCCGACGCCGACCTCTCGCCGTCTCCAAGTCCACCCCCAGCGGTGGTTGACTCTTCCGCTGGCTGACGAGCACCTGAGGACTCCAATACGGGAGCCACCGGCGTCGCTTCCGCCTTGGGATCAGCCCGAGGCTGCTCGTTAGTCTGGGCGGACAGGTCCAGACTATCCGTATGCCTTGCACTGTATCAGATCATTTCATCAAGCACCAAAAAAGCTAAGATAAGATACCAAAGTAACTCCAACACAAGGATACTTAACGTTTGGTCTGCCAGTACAATTTTTTGAATCGGCGATGCCAGCCCGAGCCCCTAGGCGCGGCTGTAGGGTCAACTCCCGTGCTCTGGGGTGGAGGTCTCGCCTCCTCCATAGTCGGCCTCTCCTCCGCCTGCTGCTCTAGGACTTCCTCCACCCGTCGCACTGGGTTTACCTCCGCCTGTTGCTTGGGGACTCCCATCGCCTGCCCAACGGGGACTTTCGTCGTCTGCTGCATGGGGATTTCCTTCGCCTGATGCTCGGGGAATCCCCTCGCCCGCTGCTCAGGGACTTCTTCGCTTCCCCTTGATTGCTCCTCCATGCGTGTGCTGCACGGAGGTGCCTGCGTGCTCGGAGGAGGAGCAACTGGAGCTCCGTCGTCGTCAGACCACTCGATCACCATGGTCCTTCGCGTTCGAGTGGTCTGGTCACCATCAAGCGAGATTCCACCCAATTTGAGGGGAGCGGCCGCCGCCGTCTTTCTCTTCTTCTGGGCCAGCTCATCTGCCGCTGCCCTCTTCCCCTAGACTTTTTCTAACACCGGGGTGAACTCTCCGTCCGACCAACGTCGGTGCCTCCGTATTCTGATGAGGCGCTGGCCACATCTTCCTCAGGCCGAGCCGATGGCTGAGCATCTACCCCCTCAGCCAATCACCCCTCGGCACGCTAGAGAAATACCCCGCTCTTTCATGCGAATGAATCTTTGCATAGGTGAATCAGTTCACTGCTCGGCAATGCTTCAGGATTAGAAGTATCGGGAATAAAAAATCGAGATGGTTACCTGAGGAGGCGGATATGTGCAATTGAAGGCCCTCGTTTGCTTTGGCCAAATGAACAAAGCGGTGGGTGCGAATAGCTCTGTGGCCTCGCTGCTCTATGACATTTTTCTTCGTCAGTTGCTCCGTCCTCTCCTGGGTTCCGTCGTCATCACCTCTGTAGTCAAAGCTCGGGTGGGCCCTCTCCTTGCAGGGCTGGACGTGGCGCACTATGACGCTTGTTGCCACCAGTTTGCCTCTAATCTCCATGCCTTTAATTAGGTCAAGGAGCTCCCTCACTTGTTCCATGTCAGCACTGTTTGGCTTCTCCAACCAGCTCTTCTGGTTCTCCAGGATATGATGGACGTCACAGCGGATTGCAGGGTGACTCTGTTTCATGTAGAACCACTTGGAATTCCACCCTTTTAGAGAAGTGTTGTTGATGCACGTTAATATACTCGCTGGCCATTCCATCCCGGAGCTGCAGATATACGCCGCCGACCACCTTGGAGCCACCGCTGCCCTTCTTTTTCAACCAGAATAGGTGTCTGAAGAGGTTGAAGTGCGGCAGAACCCCTAGAAAAGTCTCACATAAATGAATAAAGATCGAGATGTGCAATATGGTGTTGGGGTGGAGGTTGCACGGACTAATCATCCAGAATTCCAGCAGATCTCGCAGGAAAGGGTCAACAGGGAACCCCAACCCACGCTAGAAATAATCCTCAAAGACTACAACTTCATCAGTGTTAGGCATCGAGAAGGGCTCACCACTGGCTGGCCACCATCCGGCGGTGACGCGGTCAGAAAGCACGCCCGCCGCCACCAATCTCTTGAGCTCCGCTTCCCCCGTGCGTGACGGTGCCCACTCTTCATCACGACCGGCTCTGGCACCTGCCTTCTTTGGGCTCGCCTTCTTCGAGTTCATAGCTCTCTCCTCTTCAGCACCATCTCTCAGATCTGGATGGGGACTGGCGCCGGCAGCGTGCATAGATGCGAATCTAGAAGTGTGATGGCTAAGGAGGAAGATGAAATGGCGAAGTGGCAAAGGTGGGAGCGCGGGGGCCGGCGGCGCCGTTATAAAGCATTTTCCCCATCCTTTCGCATTCGAGGGTTTTTGGGAAACCGTTCTCATGATCTACGCCTCTCCAGATTCTCCGACGCAGCTAAATGGGCTGTAATCTGGGCTTTTGCGCAACCGCAGCCCAGGTCACTCATTTATTGCTGCCGTTGGTTATCACTCGCCGATTAATCGCCGACATCTCCGCCATTTATTGAGGTTCAATGGCGATATCTTGTACAACCATTACTCCGCTTTTTTTCTCCGTGGTTTGGTTTCACCGATATCACCGCTTAGCGGCTCGGGGACCTGGTCACTGCTCGCTAGTCTTTCACTATTTCTTTTTCGACCACGACACCATGTGACTACGCCACCCACCGCCTGTGCTCGAATAAGTGGGCACACTTCACCTTATGGTGAATGTGCTTTATCTCATTTTGGGGCTACGCCCGGGGACTGGCTGCCTCCTCGGCTGGTCTTCAGCTATACATCTACTTTGGACCCTGGAACCACATGACTACGTCATCTACTATCAGGCTCGGGGACTAAGTGCGCACACTTCACTTCACGATGAATGTGCTTGCTTTTCTTGGAAGACTTCGTGCCTCTTGGGCGAAGAAGACTAACTCCTTCTCTCGTGGTCGGACTCTAAGTGGGCATACTTGGTCCATCGCGAAGAAATATTCGATTCGAACTTGAGCTCCTTACACCCTTATGGCAAGCCGTATTTGGGTTATGCTATTTGGCCGTGGTTACCGCTGCTTTCGGCGATGATGCATCTTTGCTTTCGGCGATCGCTCACAACCGCCGATGACTCTTCACGGTGGTCGGGCCAAGAGTTTGACTACTCGGCTTTCTTCGCACTTGCTCTCGGACAAGCTCAAGACGGCATTGCACAATGGGTACAAGGCGCCGGGGACTAGCTATGGGGTATGACCCCAGATACCTGGCGGAGACCACATGGCTACGCGCCCTGTGGGTGGCCCCCACCCACAAGACGAAGCCTTGCATGGCACGATTCTACTCGGTGCCTCCCGCAAGACACCGGGAAGATATCCTAAAGATACTACGAGATCTGTTAGGATACGTTTGATCCCATGATTCACCGTAATCTGTTATTACTTTACGGTTATCTCTCGATCTAACCAACTTGTAACTCGCCTTGGACTATATAAGGTGGGGGGACCCCCTCCAAACTCACGGAATATCATACGATAGCTAATACAATCCAACAGACCACAGGAGTACGGTATTACGTCATACTGATGGCCTGAACCTGTCTAACTCGTGTGTCTCTGTTGCCTTCTTATTTGTTATGGGTTTAGGTATAATTCAGGATAAGCTCGAGGTCTCTTTTGCAAAAGCTCCATCACGCGCGGGCTTCCCTCGTCGCGGGCCGTCTCGCGCGTGGGCCGCGCGTAAATGGGTCGCGTGGCTGAAATCATTTTTCTTTTTCTTAGGAATTGGTTAATGCTTTTCTAATTTAATTTCTGAGCTAAACTTGTAGACTTAATATAACATCGTATCGGTGTCCAAAAATTATAAAACTAATTTTGTTAGGTTCCTAAAATCATGATCTACCTATTAATATATCTTGTTCACATAGTTTCATAGTATTTTCAGGATTTATCTAATTGAATTGAGATGCTTAATATTGTTAAGATATAAACTTATAGGATTTTTTGTAATAAATTAGTAATAGTGTTGGCCCTAAAAATTTCACAGTAAATTCTTAATATTATTAGGTGCTCATTGTAATTTTTGTAGCTCCATAATAAGTGGCTTGCTAAGATAGCTAAGGAGCCCTAGTTTGAATATATATATATATATATATATATATATATATATATATATATATATATATATTAAATCAATGAAATAAAGAAACACCTTGAAAGTCTAAAGCTAAAACACTTGTTGGGAAATAATGCCTTATTCGACAACATGGATACGTGGCCTAGTATGTTAGTCATTAGAGCTAGTTCATTAGCGTGAGAGGCGTAAACGTATTTTAAAAGTTGCGGTTGCCGTTGATTAATTACGTCTCTGCATTGCATCCACGTATATCATAATCAGAATAATGTTGGATCGTGAAGTCGACCGGAGAAGCAGAAAAGGTGGTGCCTTGATGATTGTGCCACCACGATGGAGTGCTAACTTTTGGTTATATCTCACCTAGGCAAGCCCCGGTGCATAACCCCTATTATTCTGCACTTTATTTTATGCTTGTGCATTAAGTTTTAAGAAGTTGAATGAAACCCACTTGCATACATATATTCTTATCCTATGAGTCTTACTAGTATGGTAATATCATGTAGCTGCTATGCTATAGGACCTCAGTAGAAGTCGAGTGATTACCTGTTACTCACGAGAGATATGAAAGGTATTATTGTTGTTATTATCTTATTACTATCACATGGAATATATATGGATGATAACTAGAGACCTGGGTGGGATTGTACATTAGATTTGGACTTGGTTAGGCATCCGAGCAAGGCTCGATTGCATTTGTACCGCTTTGAGTCGATTGAGGACCGTCTCTTTGGTGTGGATGGTAGTCGTCACAGACTTATTATCCTAAGCACATACTTGCTTATGGGAGCGGAAAGACTTGTTACCCTCCTATCATGGGTTCTGGCTCTTTTCGGACCAGCTTTTAGGGTGGGTACTAGGTGGAGGTCTAAGCACCATACTGAGACCGGATCTTAGGTGTTGGGAGCTTGGAGTCCAAGTTTGAACTGGAACCTAGACCCCGTGACAGCAGTGGAACGGGTTGGTTTTGTTTGTGTCTGGGGCATATGGATGGCAACGGGCACATTACCCGTGGGTAGATGGTTTACAAACCCGCACCCATGAGGCAAACCACGTGCTCAAGACTCCACGCCGTGACCCTTCACGGGCACGAAATTGAACTCGCACCTGTCACTGCGGGCATAGTGTACCCACGGGCACACCTGTGTCCGCCAGCCAGATCACAAATTCACAATTCACAATCACAAACCTCTACAGATCACAGATCCAATGCACAACAGCATAAGTTCACAAATAACAGTTCACAACTATTGTTCAACATCTTAATAACAAGAGTACAAGTCAAATAAATATGTTTCAACAAGCACAAGTGACAAGTCTAGAACAGCACACACGGCTCAAATCACACAAATATTGTTCACATAACAGATACAAATGAACAGCAAGTAGTCCATGGCAGTGTTCTGCTTAGGTTGGACACTGCTCCTAGGAGTCTCCATCACCAATGCAATCTATAGTCCAACAACATGGCACAAGTTAACTATATATCACCAGAATTGAACCATCCAAATTGAACAAAAAAGCTAATGACAATCACAAAAATAGCTACTGACAATCACAAAATCATTCATTCAATCTAGACAGAACACTGCCTATCACCTGATCACAAAATCATTCATTCATCTAAAAAGTTAAGGTTCATGCTTGTTTGATGTCCATAACTCCAGTTATGCATTGTTGAAATCACTACTACTTCTCTGTCCTAGTTCTGTGTAGATCTGAAACATTGGCATGTTCGACCCGGTTAGCTTTGGAATAAGCTTTTGGTGATAATAATCATGTTGTAGGCAATTTTATTAGCTTTCCGAAAGTCTAGGATCACCTTCGTGGATGTCCGGATCTCTAGTTATGGGTAAAATAAGTGACTGTTGTAGTTGCTGTCCGATTTCTATACATGTGCTAGGCGATGGCTTTAGCTTGCTCTTGTTTTGGTTAAACATGTTGGTTAGTTCTTGATCAATGCATGGGTGCCATATCTGAACTTAAGTTCACTTGTGTGCCATGCCATGCCTAATATGCTTGCTAACCTCTATAATAGGTTGTGTGATGTTTAGTTAAATAACTCTAGATGCCTATGTCTTGTATGATCTTATGTTTGCCTTGAATGCTATTATGTGATGCATCTCATATTACCATTCTTCATATTCATGCACTTGCATCTTGCATCTCATCTAGGTACGCTAGATGCACCACGTGAAGGACGTGATGATGGAATTGAACCAGAAGACGATGTTGGTGGACCTTTCACGAAGATGGAAGGACCCCTGGAGTACATGCCTGAACAGGAGATGCTCGCCAAGCAAGTGTCATCTAACAAATACTGACCTACTGTTGGATCACAGGCAAGCCCCAGAGCATTCTAAGCCTTCTATGTTGTTACAAATATCACTTGAGTCCTTTATGTTTGATGCATTAGGTTATAAGAGTTGATTGAAACCACTTGATGCATATAATTTCCTTGTCCAACAATATATCTTTAACCCTATGTAGGTCTAGGATCAAATATATGCTTAGCCATGCTTAGACCGGTAGAAGTCGGGTGATTTCCTATCACCTGCGAGATATAGGTGGATACCGAAACACGGTTGGCTATATTTGCTATCGTAGAAAAGAACCATGGGGTAATGTAAATGGAGGTCGGGCGGAGTCTATGTGTAGGATGACTCATGTGATTCTGTCTGTGCTGATTAAGGACCGTACCGTTGTTGACGCTTCTGACAAGATTGAACGCATGCATCTCACTTAGCTGGCCGGATAACTCGTTTTGACCGCGAAGCCGAGTAGCTCAACTCAGGCCGGGCCCCATTATGTAAAAGTGCACACTCTGGATGGTAGTAAGGATGTGCGAGAAGCCAGACATGAGCCCAAGGGTAGGCTAGGCCTGAACGTCCTAGCAGCTGGTTGTCCCTGATTGTAAGGCACTGGGCGAACCCACAAAATGTGGACCTGAGTTGTACCAAAGGTGACCTAAGACTACCTTGGCGCATGTATGTCTGGGTTTATGTTAGGAATAAATTTTCAGCTAGTTGAAATCGATTCGAATCGCCGTCTCTCCCGGACAGTGAGAAACTTGGCTAGTCCCAACATTGAAGTAACTGGATTATGGAATATGATGGTTATGATGAACATGGAATTATTACACCAGCTATGGTTACTATTGTTATGCTACTAAATGCTATACCACATGTTTGGCATAGGTTAGTTGCTAATCTAGAGATGAATAGCTATAATTAACTTGATGACCGAATTATAAAATGTATAGTTGAATTAGTGGCTTTTTATGCAAAATGTTGTCAAGCTAGCTCCACTTATAAAGCCTTGGATGATCCTTGGAGAATTTTATTTTTGGTTTATGACGGGTAAGTCTAGCTGAGTACAATCGAGTACTCAGGGTTTATCCCACTATGTTGCAGGTGAAGTTCTCGGTCTGCTGAAGATGGTGGCTAACCGCCAGTGGGCTTGGTGACTCTATATTTATTTCTTATCTATATGCTTTTATCAGAGGATATCACTTATGCTAGCAATGTATTTGGAACTTATATTAATGTAATCATTTGAAAGCTATGTTGTTTTCACTAATCGGTTTTGAAACCCAAACTTGTACTATTATTTGTGAACCCATTTGTAATATTATTTCCGCTGCAACTCAATGTATGTGATGTGTATTTGCTTAATCACACAATCTTGGTTGTGATGTTTATTTACCGAGGTCCTTTGTGACACTCGACGGACTACCGGGTTTATATAAGTGAAAGTATGCGCGTGTCAACGTGTTAGCGGGGACAACCGTACTTGATCTTATATAAATTGGGCGGTTCTGTCACAATAGCGGTCACCTCGGTTCGGTCAGACGCCACCTATACGCCATGCAGCTCAAACAAGACAACACCACCCAGCGGTGACGGCCGATATGGTGCCCACTATCCAGATATGGCCTGACAGGATGCATGTATGATTCCACCCACTACGGGATGGGATCCACGACGAAGGCCTTGATTTGGAGGCCATCTAGATCGGCGGGAGCCACGACCCTAGAGCTCGGGATCGTGACCACCTACTCCTCAAGATAACGAGGTGATCGGCGACCTGGGGGTGGCTACCAACTCCTGTACTACGCCCCTAGGAAATCAAGAGACGATGACGAAGACCATACCAGAGACCATGTCGCAAAGGACGGCTAGCGAACCACCACCGTGCCTATAGTGCCACCACAGCCAGCAAAGTAGCACCACACCACACCTTACCACGACGTGGGCACAAGACCGTGACGACAACCACACCCAGACGTGCATCACAAGACGACATAGCTTGTAAGCCAAGTTAGCTAGGCCCTTCCCCTAGGCTCTCGATCCCTTGGTTAGGAGAACCTTCTTCTTTGTACTTGCCCTGGCCTTGAACTCTATATAAGGGCAGCCAGGGCAGCATCCCAAGTCATTCTCTAATTCTTGACACCACCGGACTCTTGAAGCTTCCCTTTAGGCAAGGCAGTTTATCCCTTAGCTCCAGCTCTAGCTCTCCTACCTCTTCCACCATTCTTGCACCCCCTATTGTAAGAACTTTAGAGCATTAAAGCGAGGAACACGCACTCGATCATCTCTGAGACTAGATGTAGGGCTCTGGCCTAAACCAGTATAAATCCTAGTGTCTTTTGGATGCTACCATCGTCTTCCTAGAGCAGCGCGGCAATCGTATAAATTTACTAGTCCGGTTTACAAAACACCAACACCCTTGCTCTTGGATGAGGTACTGGCCTTGAATGCAATACTCTTCTTCTTCTTGTCTTCCTCTTCTTCCTTGATGCCCCATCCCGTTCCACACAGTATGTGTACTGTGTGACCACATCACCTAGTACTTAGTTTGGGGTCATTGTCTCCAAGTCATCTCTCACAAGAATAGTCACCAAAGTGTCAAACCTCGAAGATAAGCATCTCAAGAACTGGTGTGAGAAATCCTTGTCCTCCACTTTCTCTCCTAGGCTCTTCAAATCATTCACAATTGTTTGAAGCCTATAGAACATCTCCACCACAGTCTCCTCTTCCTTCATCTTGAAGCTTGTGTACTTGTCCTTGAGCATGTACAACTTAGCACCCTTCGCCGCCTTAGTGCCCTCATATGATTCCTCCAATCTCTTCCATACATCATGAGCTCTCTCAAGATCCTTGATTTGCTCAAACCCTTCAAATCAAGAGCTTCATAGACTTGGTTGATTGCAATATCATTGTTTTGAAGCTTTTCTTCTTCTCTTGCGGTTGGACTAGCTTCATTCTCTCTTAATCATGTACGTATGCTGCACCTCTATATTATCCAAAACAAATACATGTGTGGGATCATGTTAAGATGTCACCTCTACAAGCATGCAACATGTTAGCAAGTAAAAATATTTAAGATATTTTGGCTAACTTATCTAATTTGCAAGATGTTTTGGCCGATTGATATAAATGTGAGATATCTTGACTATTTTATAAAAAGGATAATACGTGATAATTCCCATCCAGATGCCTGGTCCACGATTACTTTAGAGTACTATGCAGATCTCTACTATACTTGGTACCTCAAATTCTTTTGTAGTATATGTTAGTATGTTGAAATACATATTACATAGATGAGAAAGGGGCTTGAAGACGAGTTCATTGATCTGAGAGAATCAAACGATGGCCATGACACCGCACCTATTGTCTCCAAGGCAATCCTGAAGCTTCTGTCGATCCAGACGACACTGCTAATCTTAACCGTCATTCATCGTTTCCTGGCTTTTATCGGGACAGTCAGCTTTGTATTCTTCACGTATATGTGTGAGTACTACAATGAATCAAAGGCACCATGGATATAGGCACAAAGAGTCACTAGTTATTGGTTTGTATGGAAATAGTTAATAGTGTACCAATTGAACTATTCACCTTAGCATCTCATAAACTAATTTCACATATCTGTGCTAGAAATTCCCAACTCTGAATATTATGCCATCTATACTCGATACTCCACCTTGCTAGTGGCTCATCAACAACTAGGAATGAAAATGGATGGAAAACCTTTTTAACCGTTTTTTGTTTACGTATTTGAACCAGAAACAGGAACGTGACTAGGATAATCAGGAACAGGGATTCATTCTTGATAATATTCTAGAATAGGGGTGTTCCATGTGAATGAGACCATTCATTCTTGACAATCTTCTAGAATATTTTGGACCTAGAAGGAGTCTAATTTTCCATATATCATGGTAAAGTTATGAAATATCATGTACTATATAGTTTTGAATAGTACAACAAAATAATACAAGGATAATGAAGAGTCTAGAATATATTGAAACAACACAAGAGCTATTGAGTTCTATAAATAGGGGGGCTCCCCTCACCTTTGTCATATCTTGGCACATAGTCTCTTATGATCCAAAAGCGAGTAACACATCAAGGCTACCATGACTAAAGAAAAAAGTATCACCATGCTAAGATGGCAACAATAGTAAGTGGGTCCTAGTGTCACCATGCTAAGGTAGAACAATAGTGTAAGTGTGAATATCTTGTTAAAATCATGTTCATAGTGAATAAAGGGTTGAGTTGTCTTTTAGAAAGTCGGTCTCCATATTACTATAGTTAGAAATCATTGGTAACAAGCTAATTAAAATGTTAGTCATCTTTTATATAAGAGAACAATAACAAGTTGTTGGTAACAAGTTAATTAAAATCTTAGTAGTCTAGGCATCCTTAGTAGTCTAATCATTTTTAAATTCTGGATTCCAACTCTTCTTGTACACTATTGAATACCAATTCTTAGGTTTTAATTGTTTTTTACCCGAGCTAGTGATAACGATCTCACAAAGAAAAAATGACAACCAATGCAGAGAAATCCTGCATTCCAGTTATTTTCAGCTAAGATAGTGATGGTGATCTGCCAATGGAGACCACTAATATGTAGGTCTTGACTTAATTAATTATACTTAGTGAACTCTATGACATGGGCATATGAAGAGAAAAGACTTCTAAAGAATGAGGAAGTTGTTACATTAAAACTCAATCCTAAGTTATTCTAATGTCTAGTGGGCAAAAAGAGAGCGAGGTCTTAGATGATATGTGAATAAATAAAAATTTATCTTTTGTTGTGATCAGCCCTGGCCATTTAGCTCAGATGAGAGGTGTACTAAACTTACTGGTTTGGGTTTTTACCCATTAGGTGTTGACTTGATCTAATATAACACGTCCCAAGTTCTCGGAGTCGTGGACTCTACTTTTCCTTTGAGACCAAAGCTTATACATCCCTAATATGCAAGTCTCCAAATTCTCCATGTCTTGTAGACTCTTCTTCTCTCCAAATGCTCCGAGTCCCGTGGACTCTACTTTTCTTTTGAGACCCAAACTTATACATCCCTAATATGCACATCTCCAAATTCTATGAGTCATGTGGACTCTACTTTTCTTTAGAGATCCAAACTTTTGTCTGGTGTTCTACATGTTTGAGATTATTTCCTTCGACATACAAATTGGTACGTTTGAGATGATTTCCTTAGCCACCCAAATTTTGGTTTGGTTCGTTTCTTCTTGTCTTGCTTGTTGACTTTTTGAGCTAGCACTTTGTTGGCTTTCTTCTCGAATAGGAATGGACTGGTCTTCTTGTTAACTTTGATTGTGTTGGGGAGATGACTTGTTTTCTTCTAGAACCCTTTCTTCTTCTCTCCTCCTTACTCACTTAATTTGCACCCACAGTGCTTTGTGGCTTCCTGATGACGTGAGTTGCAAGTCACGGTTGATCCCTCACCACCTTTTGGGATGGTTATCTTGTTGAGTGTGGACTTGCTTCTTCTAGCCTTTCGTTGTGATAAAGTTCTCGATGAGACGATCTACTTCTTACCTTATAGCACCTTATTTTCCATAGAAACTTCATCATTGCATGGTTCTATAATCATACTATCAATAATACTTGTTGCCGGAGCTGATCATGACGTCCACGGCCCGGCCCTTGCCAAGCCGATCAAATCCATCGTGCATGATGGCGACGAGGCGGTGATGGTGGCGCCCCATGCAGGCCAGGATCGCTGGTGTCGACCCTACGTGAGGACTGAGGACTCCAGGACCACAGAGCCGTCTCGTCGTCGTCCGTCGGCACACCGCCCGTCGGACACCACAGTGGCACTTGGCGCGCGAGCGAGGTAGCGGCGATGCGCTCGGCACACACACGCACGGCATGTGGCGTGGGTGTGGCCTTCTCGTCGCTGTGCTGTGCATCAGTGCATGGATAGATGATGCTGCGCGTCGCGTCGGAGGATGGCCAGCCGGGCGGGCGCAGGGCGGCACACGTAACCGCGCACATGGATGGGGCTAGTTAGCTCACTGCACGGTGCATGTCCATGACGGGAACCCCACGGGGAGTTTTCGGAGGCTCGCTAGCTTACACGCATAGTGTGGGTCTGTCACGAAAAATAACACAGCAGAGGAAGATTAGCTAATTGCGTGCCCTGATCGGAGCAGGGTCAGCGAGGGGTTAAAACCAGACCGTGAACGAGTGGCCACGTGGCAGAGTCAATGCGGCGGTGCGTGGGGACCGGGGGCACAGCGCGCCGGCAACCGGCACAGTGGGCCTCTCGCGCATGCCTGGCGCTGGCGGTAGATGAGATGCTGGGATGCATGCATGCAGGACAGCAGGAGGGAGAGGGACCGGACCATCCTTTGCTAAAGCTGGAAGACCACGAGCGAGCTGGGTTGCAATATTTTTTTTTTTTGTCTTTCTTTTGCTGGCAAATTTGCTCGTAGCTTTGGAACGCGTTTCTTTAGTGATGATGCGGCCACATGACATGAAGCATGGGGCCGCGCCCTGTTCCTTTTCATCCGTCAATCGAAGACAGGTGAAGAAATCTACTGTCAGCACCATCACGTGACCAAGTTGCATTGCACGTGCGAGACTGCCATCAGATAATAAGCCTGTGGATACTCTTCATATGAGCAGAGCATGAGCATCCACCACGGGACCAACGACGATCTTTGATGGTCTATGACATGCTGCTGCTGCTGCTGAACCTGAACGTACGTCCCGAGAAATGAAATGGAACTCCAAATGAAATCCGTCTCTAGACTGGACTCGAGGAGAGGCATCGGCGATCGGACACGAAGCCTGCAAGGTGATCCAGACAAACTCCCAAATCAGCCCCGTGCCATCATCAACTTGGTGAAGATGGACATTGGCGGGAAACGCTTGCTGGGCCCAACCATCTGATGGTCTACCTGCCGCATGGGCTACAATATATAGCCCTGCAGGACTTGCACGGGGACTGTGCGCCCTATCCTTGGGTCTGGTTGCATTCACTACCAGAAAAATGATTTTTTCTTGGTGGCCACGAATTTCCTTGAGAGACCAAATCAAACCGGCAAGTAATGTACTGTTTCCATGGCGGTGATAGTAATAATCCACAAAAAACTGTACACTCCTTGACGGGTGGTGAGAACCTCTAAGAAAATTGCGCTTTTTCTTGACCGTTTCACTAAGCCTGCAAGGAAATTGGACATTTTCCTGTTTGTTTCGCTAGTCCCCTATGGAAATTTGACATTTCCTTGAGGGTTTTCAAGTTACCATGGCGATTGGCACCCAAGAAAATATTCCGCAAGTATTCAAATTTAAATAGGACATGCTTATTACACTTGGACATATGTGAGATATATATGTATGTGTTTAAGTGTTTGTGTCCTGTTAAGGTTTAGTGTTTATGTCTTGTTAAGTTCACTAACACACAAATGACATTTAAATTTTTTAACTTCCTATATCACATAGAAGCATATGTGGCATAATTGTTTTAGCTTAATAAACATATAATCTGACATATATATCTTTGAGTGTCTATGTATATCTAAGGTAAGGGTTTATGCATGTCTTGTTAAGTTCACTAACACATACATGACATTTAAACCTTGTTCACTTAAACACAGCAGACATATATGACACCTAAACTTGTTGTGTTCACTTAAACATGTACGACACTTAATTAAACTTGTTCGATTAAGTATACATGACATGCTTGCTACATTTAATTAAACATATGAAACTCAACTACCTTTATATTTTAGACTCTAGTTTTCATAATGGATTAAATAGTTTATTACTTAATAATAGCCAAATTGTACCAAAACATCTTAAATTGGCAGGAGAAGTTTGAAAGTGATAAATATTTCATTCCTCTTATGTGTATAAATCTTGTTAATTATATGTGTTTACATATATATAGCACTTTGTTTAATTCGATTAAATTATTTGTATGCTCAATAATAAATGGATATAATTCTATATGCCTTAAAATGTGTAAATAAACATTTATAAATGATTCGTATGCCTTATAGTTTATTCTTTTATCTTATGTAAAAACAAATATTATGTTAATAGGCACTATAAAAAGTCACAAGTAGCAGATATTAAAAAACACTAAGATTATTATAGCCCAAATCTGGGCTTGGGCTAGAAATCTGCTTTAGGCATTGATGTCGATCCAACGACCGAGCTTATGCCCACCTAAGCTAAACTCAGTATCAGGCTTGATCGACACGATCAAATAAAACTTAAAATTTGAAATTTCAAACCACAGTGTCCAGTCGTAAATACACGTTGAGGCATAGAAATTAGTGTGTCCGGTCGTAAATACTTGTCTCCGGGCATAGAAAACACTATGTCATAAATACCTTCATCGTCAGCATGCATAGATATACAAAAGATGTGCCCTTCTTTCTGAAAAGATTGAAATTTGAATCATCGACAGTTGGTGTGGTCTTGTTCAGTGTGATAAAAGAAATGGTGTTGTAATAGTATAAAAATCAATGACCATGGTTGTATAGAAACACACGGTTGGCACCACTGGTTGTCTAGACCAAATTAAAGGGAGATGTGCTTGCTTTGGGTACATAGACTTATGCCATGAGAGGTGCATATATAGTAACATTTAGTTATTTTTTTTCATTTTTAGGGGGCATGTGCAGCCCCTAAGCACAATGTAGCTTCGCCCCAGCTGATGACAACTGAGGGGGGAGGAGTAGGGGGAGAGCCCTACTAGACGACGTTCTCTACAAAACGTATGCATTTCTTACGTCCCACGATAAGATACATTATTATGACATAAAGGCTATATAAATGTCAGCCTTGTATGTGATTACTCCATCCAACAACTCTGGTGATATATATCTACTACAAAGAAAACAGATGTCAACCAAAATGTTGGATTTCTAGAGGACTAAGAAGCCTACAATGTTCCACCTATCTATTTAGTAATAGCATTACTTTTTATCTTCTTGAAACCACCTTGATAGACCAAAGTTTGTGATTTTTGGCACCATCTAATGATTTAATAGTATATTTTGCGGTTAAGATCCCTGTGAATAATATGGTGCAGGTGGTGTAGATATTATACGCCCTCACAAATACCCTTTATCATCTATTATCGCGTGCTCTATTGGAACTTGCAAGATTTGTCTATGGAAAATATGCAATTGTCAATTAATTTAAGAAAACAAGAGAACAAAGAAGTTAGGGTATACATATGGTTGATCCTACCCTTAATATACTTGTGGAGGCCCCCATTAGGCACATACTCAGAGCAAATCAACTATTGGTGATTTGTGTCAATCTTTTGTGCATTGTGGGCATATAGAAACCCCAATATATTTTGGTGCATGGCCTCTTCCATACACCTAATCTCATTATTGAAATCCCTCAGTTAAATCTGATAGTGTTTGTCATTAAATTTGATAATGTTTATTGTCATTAATTTTAGAACTGCCAAAAAGCTTCTTTACTGCAACAATCTCGTATGTTCAGAAGCCCTTCTCTGCCGATGTCGGTGATTACTTATGATGATCAGGTAATTTCAGAGTGGAGGCATATAAAGATTATTACATTCACTTATTAGCAGTGGCGGAGTGGTGGAGACAGGGGGTACGGGGTGCTAGGGCGGGGGCAATTGCCCCCCCCCCCACCCTCCAAAAAGGAAAATCATATTTCTGGCTTTGCCACTAGTTATTAGTTATCACCTTGTATACTACTAGATATCCTAGGGCTCTAGACATCGTGTTTTACACCTGAAAATCTAGCGGAACTAACTAAATTTAGTTGTCACCGGTGATAGATTAATGTGGCTACATCTATATATGGACCCCATGTCAAAATTGGTGTGACTTGGTGTGACACTTAAAGTAGACTAATGTGGCTACAATACACATGGACCACATGTCAAAACTGACTCTATAAGTCTACAACTAAACCTTGCATCCACATTTAAAAAATTTTGTTCAAATTGACTTTTGAATATGACTTGGTCTACTACGAAGTTATTTCGTGCTAATGAATTTGACTAAATCAACATGAGAATCCTACATTAAAAGCCGAATTTTAGAGTAAAAAAATCAATTGGCATAATATATATCTGCAACATGTGGTACACCTAATCCGATTCAACCCACTAAACCTATAAACCTACGTCATGTAGTGAACCTAGGATAAACCTACATCATCTACAAAATAACTAGGATAAGCATGTTTAACCAATATGAACCCACTAAGGCTTGGTCTATCAAAATTTTCTAGTAAGTGTAACTCAAACCAATCCATTAGGATTATGAACACAATTACACCTATTAGAAGGATGTCCACTCAAGAACCCATCTCATTAGACATGTTTGAACTCAGCCCACTAAGGGTAGTCCCAATAAATCCCCAATCATGGAGATCACAATCTTCTAGGCCGAGCGAAACTTCTGTAGCCTCCTGCATGGGGTTCCACCCTCCTTTTCACATCCAAATAAAATCTCATTAAAGTCCCTACTACAAATTAAAGCCATGGCATGTCATATTCCTCCAGATTACGTAGATTTCCCCATGTTTTGTCTTTTTGCCTCACCGCTTGGTTTCCCATAGATCCCTGTGAATCTCCATTGTAGCCCATCCTCCTCCTTAACAATACTATCAATGTGATACTAAGACAAACTTTGGATACAAATATCAATATCATTCTTCCAAAGGAGTAACAAGCCACCACCAACTCCCACATTGTTCACTGTCATCATATTTGGCATTTCTAGTTTTCATCTCAACCAATCCATCCATTTCCCATAATGTTTGGTTTCGGATAGGCAAAAGATACCCAGCCTGTTCGTTGGTTAGTTTCTGGACTAATAAGCCCAGCTGGTGCTAGTTTGTTGTGAGAGGAAAACACTATTGGCTGGCTGATAAGCCCTGGCTGAAACCAACAAGCGAACAGGTTGATCAGGGGCCTCCCTCATCTGAACATCCAGAAGACCCCAAATTGCCAGGCCATTCCCCAATGCTCGATAATTCCAAGTGATAAGACTCATTTTTGTGGGCAAGATCACCAAGCAATCTAGCATGTTCAAGTTCCGAACCAAGTCCTTCATCAATCAACCTCTCCTCCACGTGTAATTTCATCCTCGGCTGCCTATTTCCTTCTAACAGCCTCTCATCTGTGATATCCATGGGAATATATTCTTCTGGTTTCATCTTCTTTTTATGTTCTAGATCAGGAGCTGATATTGCAAATCCCTCACCTGTGAGAAGTTCTCCAAAGACATTAAGGTCAGCTCGAGGCACAATTGTTGAATCATTCACCAAGTCTTGATGCATGAGTCGATGTGAATCAATATTTCAAACTCCAAAGTCTTCTTGCATGGTTGTTTGCGTTTCTTACTCTGTAGGTCCATTAGATCCTTCTTAGTAATTAAAGTCTTCCTTCTAGCGGTATCGCACCGTCGAGGCTTCAAAGTATTCAATGGCCCAGGATGTTTATGTTCTTGAACCCCCAACCTTTCGGTCAATGTCTTGTTCCCTAAATCTCTTTCGTTCCCACCAATGTCAGCATTATGTGAAGTAATTATTGTATCTGAAGGATCATGTATGCAGGTGATAGGCAGGCACTCACGCGTATATATGGGCATGTAGCTCGTGGCCCGTTGGCATGGCCCAAAGCCCAGTGTTTTGGCCCTGCACAAGCCCAGCACGGCACGGTGACTAGCGGGCTTGGAGTCCAAGATTGGACGGGGACCTGGACCCCATGACAGGACTGGAATGGGTTGGTCTTGTTTGTGTTTAGGGTACAAACGTGGCGTGTGTTTTGAGGTACCCAGCTGGGATACATTGGTTCGCAAATCGCCATTTCCTTGAGACGGTACGACTTGGCTATGGTCTAGCACCGTAGTAAGAACTAGAATATGAAAGATGGTAAATTGGTTCTTATTGTTCAACCCTTGCTTGAAAGTAGAATAGGTGCTTACCTAGAATGGTTAGCTAATAAAGTAATCATGACTGCTAATAAAACTTGACTGTAAGGATGAACTATTAGTAATGTTTTCCGCAAACAAAAAGAAAACAGCAAACCCATATTGCCTATCATACCCCTTGGAGTCGGGAAACTATTCCCTCTAGTCGGGTAAGTCTTGCGAGTTTTGTGTACTCAGGGTTTATTTACCCCTGTTGCAGGTGCAGCTTGAGGAGTAGCTCTTGTATGGAGGATTCTTCTGGTGGGCACAGATGGATCTTTGTATTGTTTCCGTTAGACGTTTATTTCAATTCTGTTGTTTAACTATCGCACTCTGAACCCTGGTATTATAATAAATAATTTCTAAGAACTCTTGTTGTATGAAATGGACTAAGTGTTGTAAACTCGTACTCATTATTGGATTCTGGAGGTCAAACGGGGATTGTTTCGAGTTTTCCCTTAGGGTGGGCTCGACGGAACTGTCCGATGTAGCTAACTTTTGGGGTGCTTAGTGTCTAGTGGAAGACGAGCGCCTCTGAAAGCATGTTATTTCGGACAGTTCTGTCACAGAGGGTCTTCACTGACCTTGATGCCACTTTTAAGCATCCTTCCACCAGCATCTTTGGGAACCTCCCTCTCCAAACCAAAGTCCAAGATATACATCACCATGGCCCCTTCTGCAGTCTTGGGCACCCAAGAAACATTTCTACATGCAATGCGAAGCCTGACATAATCATAGAGAAACCTCGAGCCTTCATCAATTTCTAGCACTTTCCCAACAAGTCCTCCCACTTTGGCGAGCATCCTAATAGATCTCTGATCTGCACGAATTCCACTAACCCTGAACCATCCAAATTGTAGTACACCCTTAGCACCCACAGCAGGAGTCCAAGGTTCTATCTTAATTTGAGCTTCATTCCTCATAGTCAGAAACTTGATTCTACTCCACTCAGTCACCATTTTGGCCGAAGGAAACCTCATAAGAAATTTGTCATCAGCTACTGGCCTTGCACGCCATCTCCATGCTTCTGCTCCAATGAGATTCATGAACTCAAGCTCGACTTGTTTAGCATTCACAGCACCACTAACAACTGAAATAACAACAGTACTCGATTTCTCCAGAGCTACACGGGGGGCAATACACTCATCAATGTAAAAAAGCTCTAATCCTCTACTTGAGCAGCACAAAGTTTAGGTCCTACACTCCAAGGCACACACCTCTTGCAGTCATAAGTAGAGTGATTGTTGAATCCACAAATCTCACACAGATTTCTACGACAACCCTTAGTAGAATGATTGAAGAAACTACATTTCTCGCAAGCAACACTATCACTATTCAGATCACCATGGGGCTGAGTATCAGAATTTGTATGATTCATATTACCTCCATCAGCTCTGACCTCACCACTAGACTTGCCCTCAAGAGCTTTTGGACCCCACTGAGGCTGCTTCTCATGCTTAGGATCTTTCCCTTCCTAGTAGAGTGTCTTGCTCTTGTTCTTGATGGGGACGATCTTTATTCTGCTTTTCTTCAACAGCTTCTTTGGCCGCATGATGCCCAGCCCCAGCGCCTGCTCCCTTGTGCTTCTAGGTGTTGAATCTTTCACCCACATGTCCACCACCCCTCCTATGTCAACCACCACCACCAAAACCCTTGTGCCCCTGCCTAAAGCCACCAAGGCGGCCATCCCCGCGAGGTTGAATGGGCACCTTGACAATGGGGGGCGACTCGGTCCTCACACCGCCACAAAGGAATGAGGAGACAGATCTTTCCAAAGATGACCAACAAACTTAGCTAGGGTTGAGACAGTGGATGTAGTTGGATTGGGAAGGGGGGAATGGGATTTGAAAGGACCTGATCGACTCGATCTACATCTTTAGATTTGGGAGGGAGGTGCTCCGACTCGGAGTCACCATTCACCTTAAGGCTACCCCGCATCAGATGCCCGACGCGTGTACCATCGTTCGGATGAGGCCCTAGGATTCCTGGCACAATCTGGACCTTGGGTGGTAACCGAAACCACCTGCAATTCCTGATTTGCCCTCCTCCTATTGGCTACACTTTTGAGTTCCAAGTTCTTCCCTCTAGATTATCTATGCTTTGACTTTTCTCATGTCTCGGCCATTGAAGTTGGATTGGCGCGAACTTAAGCTTCACAGTCTCATCGTCAATTTTGTCAAATGGAAAATCCTTCTCAGAAGCAATGTATTAGAACCACTTATCATCAGAATAAAAAGGCGGACCAAATTTCCTCTTCTTAGATTTCATCAGATTTACCTCCCTCAGATTGGGGAATTCATGCCTCCGAAAACACGGAGATGCAGAGGAACCCCCATGGGGTCGAGGAGCATCCAGAAAAAAGCTAGACCCCCACTCTTGTCGGAACGATGAGGCCGGAGACTCACCGGAGAACGACAAAGCTCCGATGAGTGCACAAACACCGCGGAGGGGGTAGAATCGACGCCATTGACTGCTCTGCCTCACAGGCGGATGACGCCACCAACGACAAATCGATGGAGGTGGATTCGACCACCTTCTCGTGCACTGAGAGATTCACGTTCCGCCATGCGGAGCGGTGAGCACTGCGATGTCGTCGAGCTGCGATGGAGCGATCTCATGGCGGGGAGGATCCACCGGAGGGTCGCCCCGAAGACCGGCGGTGCCATGGGGAGGTGGTCGCTCGTTGGGAGAGGGGGGGTACGGGAGAGAGACGAGACATCACGATTGGAGTTTTAAACAATTGCAACATATGTGTGCAACATATGCAATATCTACATAAACGCACTTGCAACATACGTTCAGAAAAAATAGATGAAACATTGGGGATAGACGCTTGCAACATACGTGTACAACTATTGCAACATCTGTAACATCCCGGTCTACTTTTGCCACATCCGTATGAAACACTTACGAATACCTCAAACAATTGAAACATTTGAATTGTACACTTGTAAAATGCATAGTATCTCGGTGCGGCCTCCTTCACTGTGGGTGCCTGCGCGCCACAGCTGTAGCAGGAGGTGTATGCGGACATTGGTGTGACAAATGCAAGTTGCCACGTTGGTATGCACATTGGTGTACACGCAGAGGCAGAGCCGTAGCGGGAACATGCGGGTGTTTCGAGGCTGATCCGATGGGCAGCCGGCACCGCACGCCACGTTCCTCCATGTGTTTGGTCTACGTGGCTCT
Source organism: Miscanthus lutarioriparius (assembly GCA_904845875.1). Taxonomy (NCBI): domain Eukaryota; kingdom Viridiplantae; phylum Streptophyta; class Magnoliopsida; order Poales; family Poaceae; genus Miscanthus; species Miscanthus lutarioriparius. Next base: position 4,505,874 of record CAJGYO010000013.1, read on the forward strand.
TCGCGCGCATCTGGCCGCGCGCGATTTTGTCAAACGTCAACCGGAACTGGCCGTCTCAGCTGAACGCAAAGCGCATGCATGTCGGTAATCCTGGAAGTGAATTCAGATCCACGTCCATTAAAACCAATCCAAAAGAGATCCACGTTGAGGAAAGCACTTATCCAATCCAAATCAAATGCAATTTTCGAAACATCCAACCCAATCCAGTCCAACACCGAGTGAATCCAGTTCAATCCATTCATCCAACAGCTTGCGCGTCGAACAGCTTGCACGCAATGTCCAGCCGGCCGCACTTGGAATATAGGACGACGATGCCTGCGGTGAAGCTGGCAGCGACGTGCGTGGCTAGACCATCGGCGCCCGAGCCGCGGCGCGCCAGGATGGCCTCCGTGAGGGACGACCCGCGCCAGAGGCTACGGACGCCCTCGTCGCGTGCCATCCGGCCGATGGCGTCCCGGCCCGACGCTGCGGTAGTTGCGGCGCTCTGCGAGGGGCAGCCCCATCCGCGTGGTGGAGTAGAGTGTCTGGCGTAGCATGATGGCAGAGACCCCGAGAAGAGGCCCGCGGCGCCCTCAAAACGCAGGATCTGCTCGCCGACGGCCAGTGGCCCGGCGTGGGCTTCCTCGGTGGCACCGGGATGTCGTGGTCGTGGTGCGGGAGCGCGACGACGTGGCCCCCGGCGTGGAAGGCGAGCACCGTGCGCAGCGCCGGCTGCGGCGCCGCGGTCGCCTCCCCTGCAGCTGCTTGCGGCACGCCTCCCCCTGCAGCCGCGGCTGCCTCCCCCTGCATGCGGCGCGCGCGAGGGACCAGAGGAGGAAGGATTCCGACGCGGGGTGGGAGGCGGCGCCGGCCCCGGCCGCGACCGCGATATTGGCGGCAGCGGCGTACGCGATGTCGTTGGGGAGATGCCCAACGGATTTTTGGATACGCAGGTCTACGTATCCAATCCATCCGATGGGTTTGGATTCTGTGGCAGCGGATATCCACATCCAGACATCATCCATCCAGTTCAATTCAAAATGGGTTAAGTCCGTTTATACTGTGGATGATCCAAATCCGCTTCCAGATCTACATGTCGGCGGGCGGGATTGCCGGATTGTAAGTACTCCTACTCCATCAGTCCCAAAAAATAATAAGTGATGTTTTTTGTTTATCTTATGTCAAGACATTTCAAATTTAACCAAATTTATAAGAAAAACATTAATTTGGAATGGAGGGAACAGCTAGGAGACAGCCCTAAAGATCACACATGGATGTTAATTAATGGCCACTCGGCCATGAGAATCGTGATGGGCTGGGCATTACACTTAATCTATTGAGTGATCACATGCAAACCTCCAAAGACACAACCTCCGAAGACGTACGCCCGTCTATAAATCTGCACCCCTTCATCCCATGCATTTCACACTTCCACAGCCAACGCACACACCAAGCATCCCTCCAGTTGCCCGTCCAAACTAGTAGCCATGGCGGATGGTGATAATCCCTTCCTAGAACTTCTCAGCTCAGCTCACAGGTGCAGCAGCAGGAGCATGTCGTCCACCTCTACGCATTCCAGCAGCACGAATGTTATCGACTGGGCCGTACGTGACGGTCCTGACCCCAGGGCACAGCTTGTTGCACGGCAGGGGCGAATCCAGCCATGAAGTTCACCGGGGTCATCACATTTATACAGTTGGGTCATCGTCGTTGATGGATTGTGATAAACAGTAATTCTCCACTAATTTTACCGAAGTCATAGGGGTCAGGCGACCCCGATAACATAGGCTAGATTCGCCCCTGTTGCACGGCTGTAGGGCCTGTGCACCGTTGTAGGGAGAAACACCGAGCGGCGGCAATGTGGCATACTTCTGCCGACTTGATGTTCGAAGATCAGAGGTTCGTCATTTTTCCCCCTCGCATTTCGCTGCATTGGAATTTTAGTGACGCATTTAGTGCTCTGCGATCACTATCAATTTACTTAAGTTTCACTCCTCTATGTATGGAGTATATGTATATTTTGATCTAACACATTTGCCTGTTATTTGTTACTACTTTCTCTCTTATTAGGTTTAAGGGGTCAGCTCTCAGTGTGCAAGGAACTAGTTGGGGTATAACCCCAGGTACCCATGGCAAGGGACATGGGCCGCACCATTGAAAGCTCTAGTTTGGTTTTGGTTAATTGATGAAACCCTAAGTGCTAACCTAGTTTATCAAGATGATTATGAGATAGGTAGCACTACTCCAAGTGATGAAGCAATGACGAAGATCATGACAATGGTGATAGCATGGTGATGATCAAATGCTTGAACTTGGAAAAGAAGAAAGAGAAAAACAAAAGGCTCAAGGTAAAATGTAGGAGCCATTTTGTTTTAGTGATCAAGACACTTAGTGAGTGTGATCACATTTAGGATAGATAGCCGTACTATTAAGATGAGTGTAACTCGTATCGAAATGCGGTTATCAAAGTGCCACTAGATGCTCTAACTCATTGCATATGCATTTATGATCTAGTGGAGTGCTAACACCCTTGAAAATATTTGTGAAAATATGCTAACACATGTGCACAAGGTGTTTGCAGGGTTGAGATGGGTTTGGGTCCCTCTCTCCCTCCCGCCTCGCAAGTTCGGCGGGATTCGGCGCTTTTGGAAAAATGAAATGTTCATTTTCTATTGCGCCGGATGCAAAATTCTTGGTGGTTGGCACATTTGAGCAAGGGTGAAGAAGTTAGAGTTGAAATGGAGTTGGTCGAAATGATGCTGGCGTCGGTCTACTGACCGGACGCTGGGTCACTCAACGACCGGACGCTGAAAGGCTGTGTCCGGTCGAGCTGTCAGACGGCACAGTGGGTAGGGTTGAGCACCGGACGCTGGTCTACGTCCGGTCAAGGTGGACCGGACGCATCCGGTCGAAAAAAAACATGCCTCAGGGAGCTTACTGGAAACGACCGGACGCTGGGGCTTCAGCGTCCGGTCAGTTTTGACCGGAGCGTCCGGTCAGCTTCGTAGCCGTTGAAATCTGACGAACAATGTTTGAAGCTGGTGACGCGTGGCGTCCATCGAGCGACCGGACGCTGAGGGCCAGCGTCCGGTCGGTATGACCGGAGCGTCCGGTCAGAGCGTGTTTTGCCCAGTGAAGGGGTACAACGGCTCTATTTGATGGGGGCTCTATTTATAGCCCCATGGCCGGCTCAAGGGAAAACTCTTGCACATTTTCATTGACATAGCAACCTTGTGAACTTAGCCAAAACCCTCCCACTCATCTCCATCATTGATCCATCATCATTGTGAGATTGGGAGAGAATCTAAGTGCATTGCTTGAGTGATTGCATCTAGAGGCACTTGGTATTCGTGTTGCGCTGCGGATTTCGCTTGTTTCTCTTGGTGGTTGCCACCACCTACACGGTTGGAGCAGCGGTGAAGGATCGGCACGAGTTGGTGATTGTTCGTGGCCGCCTTCGGTGATTGTGAGGGGAGTTGTACCTTCCCCGGCGGAGTGCCAAAAGGTAACTCTAGTAAATTGCTCGTGTCATTGAGTTACCTCACTAGTGGGTCGGTTCTTGTGGTGTCCTATCGTGTGGACGAGGTTTGCGAAACACCTCTTAGCCGCCGAACCACCAAGTGTTGGTCGACACAACGGGGACTAGCGTGTTGGCAAGCACGTGAACCTCGGGAGAAAAATTGGTTGTCTCTTGTCATTTGCATTCTCCCGGTGATTGGCTATATATTCATCGTGTAATTGGTTCACTCCACGACCTGACGGTATAATCGTCTCACTTACTCATTTACATTTCCGCAAACTAGATATAGCAAGCTCTTTAGTGTAATTAGAATTGAGAGCTTGCCTTATGCTTTAAACATATCTAGTGGAGCTCTTTAGTGTAGCATTTGTGAGAGCTCTTAGTGAGTAGTGGTCAAGTAGATTGTGTGCAAATAGATCATTGCAACTAGAATTGTTGGATAGGTGGCTTGCAACCCTTGTAAAGCCAGAGCAAGTTTGCATTACGCTATTTGTCATACTAATCAAATTGCTCTAGTTGATTTGTAGATTTTTAAATAGGTTATTCACCCCCCCCTCTAGCCATATTAGGACCTTTCAACCATCTGGGGAGGTCCAGCCCACATGATTCAAGACTTGCGGCGCACAGCACTAGTCGTCGTACTCTGCAAGGCTTCCAGAGATATCTTGAAGATAGAGATAGATTCGATCAGATATTATAATCCAAATAGAATACTTACCATGTAACCGACTAGGATATTTTTCTTTTAACCCTACCCCTCTAGAGTATATAAGTAGGGGCAGGGGTCCCCTAGTCGGCATGGGCAATCCCACATCTCATCTCGTATTTCAGTAATACAAACCAACAGAGAACAGGACATAGGGTTTTACGTCACATTGATGGCCTGAACCTGTATAAATCTTGTGTCTCTATTACCATCTAGTTCCTGATCACGCGCACCTCTACCAATCAATCTACCATCGTGGGTAGCCTCCTCAATGGACTGCCGAGCATCTTTTATCGACACTAGTGGACCCACGACTCTTGGCAGTGGTGGTTATTGGGCAGTCGTGGGTGGGACGGGAGAGTTTGCTTATGCACAAGGTGTTGTTAATAGAAGGGTGGTTCAAAGCATGAACCACGGAGTCAATATTGTAGAGCTTGATATTCGTGTTGTGCCTGGTCACCTCTGCACAGTCAGTGAGATATAGTATTATTTGCCCCTCGTGTTCTATTATTTTCCTCATGTTCAGGCTTAGCTTCTAGCTAGCTCTCCCATGATTCAGACACATACAAAAATGAGTTTCTCATTAAGATTCTAACATGATATCTATTGAGCTCTAACATTACATACATACATGATGGACATGATGAAATGGACGATCTAGACAACCAGGGTGACCCCGACAACCAGGGCGATCTAGACAACCAGGGATACCCTAACAATCAGGGCGATTCAGACAACCATGGTGACCCCGACAACCAGGGTGATCCAAACAACCAGGGAGACCCTAACAATCAGGGCAATCCAGACAACCAGGGTGACCCCGACAGATAGGGCGATCCGGACAACCAGGGACACCCTAATAATCAGGGCGATTCGGACAACCAGGGTGACCCCGACAACCAGGGCGATCCGGACAACCAAGGAGACCCTAACAACTAGGGTGACCCCAACAACCACAACCAGGGGACCCTGACAACCAGGGTGATCCAGAAAACCAGAGTGACCCCGACAACCAGGGCAATCCGGATAACCAGGGAGACCCTGACAGGCAGGGTGACCCCGACAGCCAGGGGGACCCCGACAACCAGGGTGACTGCAACAACTAGGGCGATCCAAATAACTAGGGGTGACGGCCTGGCAGGCGACCTCGACAACCAAAGTGATCCGGACAACCAGGGTGACCCTAACAACCAGGGAGATCCGAACAACCAGGGGGACCCCAACAACCAGGGTGATCCGGACAACGAGGGTGACCCCGACAACCAGGGTGATCCGGACAACCAGGGTGATCCGGACAACCACGATGATTACGACAACAAAGGGACCCCGATAACTGTGGTGATCCGGACAACCAAGGTGATTGAACAATTAGGGTGATCCCAACTAGGGCGATCCGGACGACTGTAATGCGACCAGACAACCGAGACGACTAGAAGGAAGAGGAACATTAGGACTCAAATTAGTGCAAGCAAGTGCATCCTGTATAACAATAAAGAGGGTCTTTACTCCATGTCTTCCACTTTTGAATGTTCATGTACGACACATGTCTACGTGTTGTCCTCATTAATCCCCCACTGCACCATGTGGCCTACGAATAAAGTTTCAAGTGTGTGTGCTAATCTCCTTGTACTACTCCACAGGTTTTGTATGAAATAAAGTTTCAAGTGTCTAGATTGAGATGATATTACCAGCATTGGGTCCAAAGACTATGGGGATTGTCTTTGGTGGGATGAATTTCTTGTTTCTCCCTCCCTCCTTTCTTACCCCTTAGCAATGGTGGTGCTCCAAGGTGAGGGTGAGGATTGTGGTTGTCTTCCTTAGGTTGGCCTCCTCTTGCTTGGGTTTGATTGTAGTGCTCATTGGAATCTACAACTTTATAGTTGATAATTTTTTTACTAAATTATTTAGAGCGTGAAAATTCTTTTTTAAAAAGTTATATTTTGCAAAGTTAAAATTTAGAATATATGAAGTTATTTAGAATACTAAATATTCATTTTTAGATTTTAAAATTTAAAATTTAGTCTAGAGTCATTTGAAAACTCTAAAATTTTAAAATATAAGACAACATCGACAAATATAATTTAGCAAAGACAATATTGAATTGTATCCATCAACAAATACCAATGTTGAAGGATATCCTAAACAAATTTACTCTCGTGCTTACTGTTGCTACTTGCTAACAACCCCAGTCAAACTGTATGACTCATTTGCTTTCAAAAAGCAGGGTTAAACTTGATTAAAAAAACATTGTCAACATTAGCCCCAACCGCCCAAGCATCTGCATAATTTGCTTTCAAAAGGCAGGGCTAAACCTTGATTAAAAAAAAACATTAGCAACATTAGGCCCAACCGCCCAAGCATCTGCATAAGAAATTTGTAGAAACGTAAAGGGCCAGGAAAGCCCAGCAAGGCTCGCATGGGCCCGGCCCATGTGGATCGTACTGTGGCGCGGCCCCGCTTGTCCGTTCGTACTCCGGGTAGTAGTAAGTTGGCGAATCCTCTGGAACTTGAGCTTTCCGCTTCCTCCCACCGAGCCGAAGCAGAAACCTTCCTCGATCCTCCCTTCCCTCCTCCCTCGCTGTAATTCCATCGCCATCTCGTTCCCACCACACCGCACCCTGCCGCCATTGCTCCGGCTCCAAGCAAAATCCCGCGTGCCTCGTCTTGCCGCGCCCCCAAGCACTCCACCTTTCACCCGGCTGCCACTCTTCCCCAGTCCCCACCACACAAGGAAGGCGGAGGATTTTATCTAATCTTGCACGCGGGCGTTCCCGGCCCCCATTCTGAGCCTCCTGCGGCGTTTGGAGTCTCTCTGCCTGGGGTTCGTCCAATTTGCAGGTATTGCTCATTTGGGGTTGGGTTCGCCCTGTTATGAAAGCGCGGAGGTTTTGCGCACTGTTCGTTGGTAGCAATTCTACTGTATGTATCTTGTTCATTAGCTTGTCGCGTTTGTGAAGCGATGGATTCGCGCTGCGGGTTCGATGCCATCGAATAGCGTTCAGCCGGTGCGCGTCCCCCTGTATAAAGGGTTTACCCGAGAATGTGATGTTATCTGAATGACTGAATGCTGACGCCTCTTTCGGCAATCTGTAGCTTCCCTTGCCCCCCATGTTTTCTCAAGATTGCATCAGTTAACTACCCCAGACTGAGGGCAAGTAAAGAATAAAATTATATAGGTGTTGCATTGTTTAGTAGGCAACCGCCATATAAGAAGGTAATGAGTAACAATTCTCTAGCGAGTCATGTAGTCCGCAACCTCGTAGTTGTCATCATCTTGGTAACACTGATATCCTGCGGTCTTGCGGATAATTCCACAGTTCAAGACGCTATATATTTACGCTATATATATTGCTGTTGCCAACGGTCCGCGTGTGTTTTGCTGCTTCAACTGTTTGTGGTGAGATGGACTAGGTATTTGATTTTGGAGAATGCCTCTATTTCGAGGCTAATGCATCCATATTGTGCTGTGCTATTCCTGACATGCCACTTCTCCATTACTATGCAGCTTATACTAATTGAACTCAATGCGGCTCTACTCACCTGCACTCTGTTTGCGGCGATCAAGCACACATTCTCATCCTAACCAGTTCCGAGGAGGATTCACGCAGAGTATGGCCTCATGGAAGTGCCCGCACTCGCAGTCAAGCCTGTACCATCCGAAGTCGGGTTTAGTTGATTTTTCGCTTAGCAAGAATGTAAAGTCTTCTCAGCCACAAAGTATAAAGTACTTTGTCAACTTAATGGGCCAGCAGTTCCGTTGTGGACTGTCAACCAGAGAGGGTAGCCTAAGCGTAAAGCTTGACATTCCTTCGCACGAAAAATCAAGGATAGGTTGGAACTGGAAAAATATGCATCACAAGATAGGAGGTGCAGCAGGTGGACTCTGCTTTGGTTTTTCGGTTACTGGAGTAGCAAGCGCTGAGGTTCCTGTCATTAGGATCAAAGACAATGCCGAAACTTCATCATCATCTACCAGTTCAACTCATGGGAAGAAAGTCTACACAGATTATTCTGTCACTGGTAAGAAATGCTCACTTTTTTAATAAAAAAAGAAACAACTTCATGAATCATGTACTGCCCTTTACACTTCATAGTTACAATAGAAGAATGGGCGTTGACCTCATTTGTGACTGATTTACATGGATCCCCAGGTATTCCTGGAGATGGAAGATGTTTGTTCCGCTCTGTGGTACATGGTGCGTGCATTAGGTCAGGGAGACCCATACCTAACGAAGATCTTCAGAGAAAACTAGCTGATGACTTGAGAGCAATGGTAGGGCCGGGCTGCTTGTCGGCAATACTGACACTTTTAGCTGTCTACCATTCTTAATTCTTGAATTCCTAAAGAAAAGAGAGATGCTAATATGATTATTGGTTGTTACTGCCATTCCCTAACACTCATGTATAATTTTCTAATTGAATAGGTCGCCGATGAATTTGTTAAGAGGCGGGAAGAGACTGAATGGTTAGTTGATACACTTTCTTTGTTCTTCTTGGTCTAGAGTGAAATTGACCCATAAGTATTTGCCGCTCACACATGTGAATCGTTGTGACAACAATTCGCAGGTTTGTTGAGGGGGATTTTGATACATATGTATCCCATATTAGGGAGCCACATGTGTGGGGAGGTGAGCCAGAATTGTTCATGGCATCCCATGTTCTTCAGTAAGTAACTGTACATGTTTTTCATTTACATGCATTTCAAATTTGATTGCCAGCAATCACTATCATTTAAGCCTACCACTTCTTTGCTAAAATGTATATCAGTGCAGTGTATTCATAAGCTGAGTAGTGTCAGAGGCAGAAAGAAAAATTGGAGCCTACTTTGTACTTGATTTTATGGAGAAAATTATTACTAGCTCCCATTTTTCTCTGATACTACCACCTTATACAATGACCTGTGCATTTATTTTTACTATCCTCATGTCAAATACAGACCCCTGGTACCAATTGAAATTTTCTTTAAAATAGATTAAATAGACTTGGGTCACTCGACCATAGCTAGTAATTTGTTGAGTTGATTAACAAAAAAGGGTTGTTGCCTTACTTTTATGAGTCAACAAGTTATGTGTGATCTATCTCTTGTTACAGATTAGAATAGTAAATAATTAGAACTGTAAGAGCATCATAACTTTGTTCACAGGATGCCAATAACGGTTTACATGCGCGATGAGGATGCTGGTGGTCTGATAGCAATTGCAGAATATGGCCAGCAGTATGGCAAAGAAGACCCAATCCAAGTCTTGTATCATGGTTTTGGCCATTACGACGCTATACAGATCCCAGCAAAGGTTGGTTCGAAGAGGAAGCTGTAGACATGGTGCGAGCTTGAGGTACTGACCCTGTTTATACAACCTTATTGAATATTCATGCTATATACATGTGAATGTGGAAGATAGCTATGATGAAAACATGAAATGGCATTTACTCACCATATGCATAAATGTTAGTACATGATTCAGTACTTCCCCAGTAACCGATGAATTAGGAGAACATGGCATCAGTAAATTGGTTTTTTTTTTTGTTAAATCTCCTTCCATATATCATCTATTCCCCCTTTATCAATAGATACAGAATTTCGTTATGCATCCATCGAACCTCCTACCTTTGGGAAATTTCTGAAACAGTAAGTTGCATGCAAGCATGAAATCTGTACTGTACCATCTTAAAGCAAGCTTTGAATGCTGAATTTGTACCATAGAGGTCCGTGTTACATATAGTACTATCTACCATGGCCTGAAAATTGCACTTGTAGTTCTGTAACTGGTACTACAATAGAAGATAGGGCCTCGTTTAGATTGATGTTTAGAATCAGTATTTGACACTGTAGCACTTTCGTTTATATTTGACAATTATTGTCCAATTATGGCCTAACTAGGCTTAAAAGATTCGTCTCGTAATTTACAATCAAACTGTATAATTAGTTATTTTTTTATCTACATTTAATACTCCATACATGTGTCCAAAGATTTGATGTGATGGAGAGAGAGTGAAAAAACTTGCAATCTAAACAAGGCCTAGAAGGGGCCCCATTTATCATACTCTGATTGCATTTTGGCTGCAAGTATATGCATTTAAAACTAGGGCTAAACCACACAACTCACCGGTTGGTCCAGACGTCCAGTACATGTGTTTGAATGAGCATGTGAAGAGCACCTCGACAGTTGAGTCTGACACTCTGGCTTGAGGAATTGAATTTGCAACAGAATCCGGCGTGGTTCTCCAACTGGAATCATAGCCTCGTTCTCACAGCAAACATTGCATCACCCCACCCCACGCAAAAAAAAAAAAAAAAAAAAAAAAAAAAACTGAGGTCCTTGGATTATGGAAGCATCAGCGTACATTCATAGAACTGAAACGCTGTTGCTTCCATGGTCAGATGTTTTCTCATGCATGGATATCTTCTCCTGGAACTACTAGATAGCACATAAAGCTTTGCTGTCAAACTTTCGATTGCAGGGATTGCTGCAGAAGGGTTTGGTTTGAAGTTTGGTGGAGTGACTCCATCGTCAGGCGGAGACTCCTCGGATTAAGATGATAAGAGATGCTACTGTAAATGATGTAGGAAGTAGCCTGCTCGATGTATGACACGCATATGAAGCTGCTGAAAGAACAGGGGCCTGTTGCTCGATCTCGCCGTGAGGGTGTGGAACATCTATCCGAGATCCGGCAATGGAAAGGTCCCTAGTAGAGAGAGAGATGAACGAGTCCTTGCACAGTAGTCATCATCTGTAAGACTGTAACCTGAGATTATCATCTGCTGGAGTGGTAATTCCAACCATGCCGGCTGCACACGTCCACTCGAAATATACTCTTGTCTCGTCGATCGGCGCGGTGCGCCCCACGGCACGGCACGACGACGACTTGAACAGTGTTTGTTTCGGTTTTGTTGTTGCATTGGCATTTCATGCACGATGCGGTGCGTGCGTCGTACGGCCAAAAGGCGGGCCGCCGTGGCCGAGCTGTCGTGCTGTGTTGACAAATTTGCAAAGCCAAAGCACACGGCCCTCTTTCCGTTTGTCCTGCGATAGTGCGATGCCAAGGCTAAAAAAAGCAAAGCAACCTGCTCCCTCTCCCTCCGTGGCTCGCGGTAGCCGTCCCACAAAATGTTCGGTTGACTGGATCGTGGTTTGTGGTGGAGAAAAATACTCTTTCGACTGAAAATTTATGATCGTTTACGACAAGCCACAGCCAAATAAAAAGGCTGCCGGTATAGAAAGAGTGCAATTGCCTCCTTTCAAATAAGTCAATAATATCGATTTTAAATTTTACTAAATTTATAAAAGCACATATTTAGGTTCCTAAATAAATTCGCCATGGAAATATATATTTAATGTGATTAACCTATAATATGCTTGTTTGGTGTATTTTTCTTTTTATGATTTCATCGAATTCTTTACGACGATTGCATTTTGGTTGAGGAGTGACTGAGGGAGGGAGGGAGGGAGGGAGGAGCCCTGTACGTAGGCAGCGGCCTAGCAAACCGCCCATCTCTTGCCTCGTTTTGATTGTAAGTTTTTTTAGCTCTCTCTACGTCGCATCAAATCCACATGCATGGAGTATTAAATGTAGATAAAAAAATAACTAATTACATAGTTTGATTGTAAATTACGAGACGAATCTTTTGAGCCTAGTTAGACCATGATTATATAATAATTGTTAAATACAAACAAAAGTGCTACAGTGTCAAATACTAATTTCTAACCCAATATAATCAAGGCCTCTATCCTGATTCTGATCGTTGGGTTTCCCGTGCCAAGTTTCCCCTTTCACGGTGCGGATGCGGACTCAGACGGGGACGGCTCAGGGCGAAAACGTCCAGCGTCCGGCAGTCCGGGCCTGGACAGTGGCTTGTGCTTGTGCTGCTGCTGTCCACCGCCTTCTCTTCTCTTTGGCTCTTGCGGCGCGACACTGAAGTCGCGGTCGCTACGAATTTGAAACAGCGTCACGACATCGGGCCTCTCGGTATTCTGATAAAGGGCATGTTCGCTGGTCGGTGCTGGTTTGGGTTGGTACTGGTTTAGATTGGTTGGTGCTGGTTTGGGCTGGTTGATGCTGGTATTGGTTTGGGCTGGCTGAACAAGCGAACAGGTCGAAAATACTCCCAAATTCGAGTCAAAGCGCCATGTGCCACTGCCAGATTTCCAACGGGGACGCCGAACCAGGTCCACCGCCGACCCCACCGCGCAGCGTCATCCGCACAAAGCCAGCAGCGCCCATTTCACCATTATTATTACCAGACTCCTACTACAGGAGAAGCTTGGGGATTAGATTAGAGTAGTCATGGGGATCAACGATAACTCTTGAGATTTCCCACATGCAAACACGCTCAATTTAACTTTACTTTCCCAAAAGTCGCCCTTCCCGACCAACGTATCAAATGCTTCGAAATCGAATCCTCGCCCACCTCACCACCAGGCCTCCAGCGCGACTCCCCACTGCATTCATTTCAAATCCCTCTCCCCAAACTACCCCTGCCTTCCCCCATAAACCGTCACCCTCCCGGCTGGTCTTTCCGTCATTTCGCCGCTAAATCTCAGTCACCTAAACCCACACCCACACCCCACACCCCACGCCCCACGCCTCGCTCGCTCCCCTCTTCTGGCTGCTTCCTCCCTTCTCCCCTCCCCTCTTCCCTTCTCTGCACCTGCGACCCTACGGAGTCCCAGGGAATGGCAACCCTGTGATTCCCACCACCAGTCACCACCACCACCACCCCGCATTACCAGTGTGCGCGCTCGCTCCAGGCAATGGCGGCGGTTCTGACGGTCCTGGTGGCGGCAGCCACCGCCGCCTCCACCGCGGCGGCGCTCAACACGGACGGGCTAGCGCTGCTGGCGCTCAAGTTCGCTGTATCAGACGACCCGGGTAACACGCTCTCCACGTGGCGGGACGCGGACGCCGACCCCTGCTTCTGGGCGGGCGTCACCTGCGCCTCCTCCCCCTCCGGCGCCACCGGCCGCGTCTCCGCCGTCGAGCTCGCCAACGCTTCGCTGGCCGGGTACCTTCCCTCCGAGCTCTCGCTACTATCCCAGCTCCAGGAGCTCTCTCTCCCCTACAACCGGCTCTCGGGCCAGATCCCGGCGGCCGTGGCGGCGCTGCAGCGGCTGGCGACGCTGGACCTCGCGCACAACCTGCTGTCGGGCCAGGTCCCGCCCGGGATCGTGCGCCTCGTCTCGCTGCAGCGGCTCGACCTCTCCTCCAACCAGCTCAACGGGACGCTCCCGCCCGCGCTCGCCGCGCTCCCGCGGCTCTCGGGGGTGCTTAACCTCAGCTACAACCACTTCACGGGCGGGGTCCCGCCCGAGTTCGGCGGGATCCCCGTCGCTGTCAGCCTCGACCTCCGCGGGAACGACCTGGAGGGCGAGATCCCGCAGGTCGGCTCGCTCGTCAACCAGGGGCCCACCGCCTTCGACGGCAACCCGCGGCTGTGCGGGTTCCCGCTCAAGGTCGAGTGCGCGGGCGGGGCGAGTGCGGAGGACGGGCCGAGGATCCCGGACTCCAGCGCCGCCGGAGGCGTCACCGACCCTAGCGCCGCGGCAGAGGTCCGGAGGCCGGGAGGTCCGAAGCGGCGGCGGTCGTCGCCGACGGTGCCGGTCCTCGCCGCCATTGTCGTGGTTGCCATCGTCGCTGGCGTCGCTCTGCAGTGGCAGTGCCGGAGGCGGTGCGCGGCCGCGGGCGGGGACGAGGAGAAGGAGTCGGCCAAGGAGAAGGGATCGGGGGCGGTGACCCTCGCCGGCAGCGAGGACCGGCGTAGCGGCGGCGGGGGAGGGGAGGAAGGGGAGGTGTTCGTGGCCGTGGACGATGGCTTCGGGATGGAGCTGGAGGAGCTGCTCCGGGCCTCCGCCTACGTCGTCGGCAAGAGCCGCGGCGGCATCGTGTACCGCGTCGTCCCCGGCCGTGGACCCGCCGTCGCCGTCCGCCGCCTCAGCGAGCCTGACGACGGCGACAGCGACGGCTCCAGCTGGCGCCGCCGCCGCGCGTTCGAGGCCGAGGCTGCCGCCATCGGCCGCGCGCGCCACCCCAATGTGGCTCGCCTCCGCGCCTACTACTACGCCCCCGACGAGAAGCTGCTCATCTACGACTACCTCCCCAATGGATCCCTCCACTCCGCTCTCCACGGTAACAAAAATGTCCCGTCGGCCGCCTTTTGCTAGCAATGCATTGTACTAGTACAGTATCCTATATCCAAGAAGAGGCTAACACCGGCGAGCCTTCAGGTGGCCCGACGGCGTCGCCGACGCCATTGCCGTGGTCCGTGCGTCTGTCCATCGTGCAGGGCGCGGCGCGCGGGCTGGCGTACCTGCACGAGTGCAGCCCGCGGCGGTACGTGCACGGCTGCATCAAGTCCTCCAAGATCCTGCTGGACGACGAGCTCCGCGCGCACGTGTCCGGGTTCGGCCTCGCCCGCCTGGTGGCCGGCGCGCACAAGGCCGCCGGCCACCACTCCAAGAAGCTCGGCAGCGCGGCGTGCGCGCTCCGCGGCGGCACCGGCGACGCGTCGTACGTGGCCCCGGAGCTGCGCGCCCCAGGCGGCGCGCCCGCCGCGGCCGCCACGCAGAAGGGGGACGTGTTCGCGTTCGGCGTCGTGCTGCTGGAGGCCGTCACCGGGCGCGAGCCCACCGAGGGGGAAGGCGGCATGGACCTGGAGGCCTGGGTGCGCCGCGCCTTCAAGGAGGAGCGGCCGCTGTCGGAGGTGGTCGACCCCACGCTGCTCGGCGAGGTGCATGCCAAGAAGCAGGTCCTCGCCGTCTTCCACGTCGCGCTCGGGTGCACGGAGCCCGACCCCGAGATGCGCCCGCGCATGCGCGCCGTCGCCGAGAGCCTCGACCGGATCGGGTGACCATGATGACCCGGCGGCGGCCGCCGGCAAGCCGGCTACTGATCAACTAGGCTAGGTCCAATCCTACGCATAAAAGACTCGGATCGGAGTAGTCCTGTGCATGTAGATTAGCAGTAAGTGGGTTTCAGAGACGGTAAACGCAGGCAAGAATCATCATCTGCTCCATTAGTGAATGAATGTGAATCACTCGACGTAGCAGGCTAGCAGCAGCTGCAGCCTTTTTGCAGCCGTGCTAATCTTTGGAATCTTTTGTGGTACTTCATTATCTTGATCCATTCCAAAGCGAACTCTAGGAGTTTTCTATCGTTTTGCCACTGCCTAGAACTGTAGCGCTTTGCCCAAAAGCTTGCGTTTCTAGGGGACTCGGAGACAGAGAGAGCAAAGAGTGTTTTGCCATGGTCCAGTTTAGTTCTAAAAAATTTTGTCAAATTTTTCAGATTTCTCGTCGAATCTTTGGAAGTGAAGCATTAAATATAAATAAAAAATAAAACTAATTATACAGTTTAGATGAAATTCATGAGATGAATCTTTTAAACCTAATTAAACTATAATTAGATACTAATTGTTAAATAACAACGAAAAATGCTACAGTATATTTTACAAAAAAATTTAGCCATCAAACAGGCCCCTAGGCTGTGCTGTTCAGTGTTCACCTTTGGCTGTTGGCTTGGCTCAATTGACTCTGAAAAGATGCGACAATGACAAGGGTGTGGTGCACCCTTCTGGTCATCTGGTCAGTGCACTGTCCTCTTGCCTGTGCTGCTGTGCATTGCAGTGCAACATGTTGCGAAGTTTGCATTCGTAGCGTAACAACCAACAGGACGCCAGCAGGGTCCTGGGGTCCAGAGGTGAATTGGAGAAAGCTGCTGGGAGCTTGGGATAGAGGCTCTTTTTGGTTGAGAATTCATTTGTAAATGAATCTCTGTTTTTTTAACGAAATGAATCTCTCACTCTTTTTTTTAACTAGAACCACAGCCATCACCTAGCCATTGGTACCCCCCCATATTTGAAATGTCTAGCTATAATGCCGAATGTTAGCTACTGTACATGTGCTGACAAAACTAGCTGCAAATGGTCTTTGCATAATCGACGATTCCTTCACGTTTTTGACAGCGTCGACGATTCCTGAATAAAGTCATCGCACTGCTGGATGGGCATATCATAGATGCCATCACGCACGCTACTCCTAGAATAGAATCCAATGTTAAACGTCATCATTTGCCATAGTGCGAATCTAGTGATGCAAGCCAGCCAAGCAACTCCGTTTGAGCTAGCTCATAAAATACAAATAGCCTGTTTGCTTTGATTTCAGTCGGGGCTTATCAGCTAGCCAACAGTGTTTTTCTCTCACAATAAACCAGCACCAGCTAGATTTATCAGCCCAAAAACCAACCAACGAACAGCCTCTTTATTCAATAAGAGAGATCGATAAACTAGCTCTTCGTAAAGCACCAAGTTCTTACACTTTCTTGTGATTCATATGTCTATGTTTCTACTTTTTTTTATACAAATATGTTAGGGTACTTTGGCCCCGTTCGCTTCGCTGAAAAAACAAGCCGAAACACTGTTCCGACTGATTTATTGTGAAAAAGACGGATTATAAAAGAAGCGAACATGACCTTTATATTTTTCTTTTAAGTTCATATGAGCTAGTAAGTTAATTTTATTGTTGAGGGTGCACTTAGAACCTCGTTGTAATCATTCATATACATATACCCCTTTGTGATGATAGATTGCGCCCTTTGAATTCCTTTGGACTAATTACTATGGATGCACTACCTTCATCCTAGAAAGGATGAAATTTTAGATTTCATCAAAGAAGTAGCTGAAGCTTAATTAAATTTGTAGAAAATAGTATTCACATCTAGGAGTCTAAATAGTCATATTATTAAATACATTTTATGACAATTCTAATAAAACGTATTTGTATGATAAGCACTAATATCCATTTATATAAATTAAGTCGTTTGACTCAAAACAAGAATTACACCCTTTTTAGCAATGGAGAGAGTATAAATATATAGGAAGTCTGAAGGCTAACATGATGTTGTACCTCATGGGAATTTTACTCTGCCTATCTCAGTCATTGAATTCCTATATTTTTCTTTGTTTCATTCGAAGGCTACGTAAAAACTTTGATGTATTTTAGTGTCGGTGTTTCGGACCAGGGGGTCCTCAACCAACTAGTGAATTTGTTCTGCGTGCTCCCGATCCGGATGGTGATGCAAAGAGACACAAGGTTTATACTGGTTCAGGCAATCGAGGCCCTACTTCCAGTCTGAGAGATCGATCTTGTATTTCTTGCACCGAGGTGCTCGTAGTAGGGGTTACAAGCTAAAGGAGAGAAGGAGCTGGTCCTAGGTCTCGGCAGGGTGCCGTGCGGGCCGCTTGAGACGTTGCTCTCTGGCAGCAGGAGTGTGCGTGTGTGTTACAAGGTGTCCCCCGTCCCTAAAACAACCCAAGTCCTCTCCTTTTATAGCATGAAGGGAGGACTTGGGCGGTACATGTTGACTATATCTGGCGTCGTGTGAACAGAGGCGGCGTGTCCCGCCCCCTAGCAGCTGTTCCTGTGGCGGCGTGGCCGTCGGAGTGGTCCATCCTTGGAGTACTGGGGCGGCGTGGTCATCCCATTAGGTCCTGTGCGCCGTGGGAGCCCCGAGAATGCCTCGGAGTGGATGCGGCGTGAACGTGCAAGCCACCGTGGACGGATGGTGCGCGCGCGATGCGAGGCTTGGTCGATGCCGAGGGCGGCATCGCTGCGGTGGGGGTCTCGGCAGCGCGAACCCCAAGATCACCGAGGCCTCGTTATGCGATGCCGAGGCCTTGAGCGGGCGGCCGATCATGGGGCATGCTGCGTTTGGACACAAAGTGGTCGGTAATCCCGTCGTACCCTTTCCCGGTCGGTATGGTGCTTTGGTCGTGGACCTGATGGTAGGACACAGTGGTAGGACACGATGGCTTTGTCCCGGCCGTATGCTGATCACGACCTCGGGTCGCGTCGGCCATCTGTGGCGTTGAGCCACCGTCCATTGAGATTGCGGGAGTGGTTGAAGCATTAATGAGACATGACGAGTTGTTGGGAGGGTCGGCCGAGACGGGGGGCGACGGACCGTGGACGAGCCGGCCTCGAGCGACACGGAGAATGAGGCCTCGCGCGATACGGAGAATGAGGCCTCTGCCGAGGCCTTCCCTGGATAGCCTCGGGCGAGACGGAGACGGCGTCCCCTGCCGAGGCTCGGCGCCCCCTGCCGAGGCCTACCTTGGGGAGCCTCGCGCGAGGCGGAGTTCGTTCCGAGACCTCCTGCTCGAGGCTCGAGGCGAGGTGGAGGAGGGCTCGGTCGCGGCAGGTGAGGGGCCCATGGCTTACCTTCTAGCTTTGTTTTGACGTTTGCTTGGGGTACCCCGTTCTAAGGTACCCGACAGTAGCCCCCGAGCCTCGGGGTGAGTGCGTGCACTTTCCCTGAGGGTTCGTCGAGGCTGGGTTTATGCCTGCTCCGTAGGAATTGGTTTGTTTTCTGAGGTTCCGGTGGGTGCGCGCGAGCGCACCCGCCGGGTGTAGCCCCCGAGCCCCTGGAGGAGTGAAGTTACACCTCCAGGGGCTTTTTCTACTTTCGCGTTTGAGTGGTCAGTTCTTATTGCATTTGCCGAGCCCATAAGCGCAAGTTCGGGTTGCGGGGGTCACGACGAGGTTGCAAAAAGAGGCCCTCTAGCCTCCGCATGGAGCGAGAGGTTCGTCAGGGGTCCCCTGACGTTGAGTATGTCCCTCACGCTTCCTTTCGCTCGGAAGGAGGGGTGGAATGTGCCACACTACCCTCGATGGGCGCGAGCGTGGACACTTTCGGTGAGCTGTTATCGGGTAGTCCGAGTGGAGGCCCGAGCCCCGTTCGCTAGGGGACGGCTAGCGGTCCAGAGACGCACTCCAAAAGTACCGGAGGATTTCTCTAGTGGGTGCCGAGGCCGTTCGCTGGGCCTCGGTGGCTCGGTGCCTCCCTACGGTGGGATCCCATTCGGATACTTTCCTGTCGGTCTCGGACACGACTTAGGACGCCCCGAGCGACTGCTCGTTCGGGCCTGGGCCATTCGCAGGCTCGCCCCGAAGTCGTCCCTGACTCTGTTGCCCTGGGGCGGCTGTCGAAACCTCTTGGAGGCCCAGCCTTCGAACCCCTGGACCGTAACGGGCTCGGTGCCCTTTATCGTGTTTTTGTCTTGGTTTTTGGGTGCAAGAGGAGCCCCCGAGCCTCCGCCTGGAGCAAGAGGACGGTCGGGGGTCTCCTGACTTTTTCATTCGCCCCTCACATATCCTTTTCGTTCGGACGGAGGGTTCATTTGCCTCTAGCCTCTGTGCAGAGCGAGAGGGCCGTCGGGAGTTCCCCTGACTTTTTATACGCCCCTCGCGTGTGAGGGTTTGTTTGCCGAGCCTATTCTGGTCTCGGCAAGGTCACAGGAAGAGCCCCTAGCCTCTGCGCAGAGCGAGAGGGCCGTCGGAAGTTCCCCTGACTTTTTATACGCCCCTCACGCGTGAGGGTTTGTTTGCCGAGCCCCCTTTGGGCGCGAGCCCGGGTCGTGGGGTCTTGGCATATTTGCAGGAGGAGCCCCCTAGCCTCTGCATAGGGTGAGAAGGCCGTTAGGGGTTCCCCTGACTTTTTATGCGACCCTCGCGCTTCCTTTTCGCTCGGAAGGAGGGGTGGAATGTGCCTCGCTACCCTCGATGGGCACGAGCGGTGGCACTTCCGGTGAGCTGTTATCGGGTAATCCGAGTGGAGGCCCGAACCCCGTTCGCTAGGGGACAGCTAGCGGTCTAGAGACACACTCCAAGAGTACCAGAGGATTTCTCTAGTGGGTGCCGAGGCCGTTCGTTGGGCCTCGGTGGCTCAGTGCCTCCCTACGGTGGGATCCCATTCGGATACTTTCCTGCCGGTCTCGGACACGACTTTGGGCGTCCCAAGCGTTTCGCTCGCTTGGGTCTCGGCCCCGAATAGGCTCGCCCGCTGTCGCCCCTGACTCTGTTATCCTGGGGCAGCTGTCGAAACCCTTTTGGGGTCCAGCCTTCGAACCCCTGGATCGTAATAGGCTCAGAGCCCGGTTCCTTCCTATGAAAGGAACAGGCCGCGGGAAATATTTTCCCTATTGGCTCGGCCGCGAGTGGCGCGCCTTTTGAGGCAGTTTTATTGGGAGTCAAAACGGTACCTGCTGCCGTAGTGGCCGATCGTGGCGTGGTGGATGGGACGTAACCGTCCTCGCATTTAATGCGGGAGACGTGGGCGCGTGGGCCGGTGAAATTGGCTCGTGGTTAACTGCACCAGATTGGGGGGAAATCTCCCCGATTTCATTGCCCGCTCGTTTCGCCTTCTCCCTGCATAAATACCCGGGGAGTTTTGCCCCTCCTCGTCTTACCTTGCACATCATCAGCGCCTTCGCCGAGCCGTCGCTAGAGCAAATGAGTCTTTGAGAAGGAGAGGAGGAAGGCGCGAGCCTAGGGAGGAAGCGAGAAAAAGGTGAGAGCATGGGAGGGAGAGAAAAGACTCACCGCCCTTTTGATTCCCCCCAAGCGCACCCATGGCGGTGATATCGTTGTCGTCGAGGTGGACCCACAGGATCCGCTTGACGTCACCGAGGAGATGCTCCGATCGCTTGTCGATGGTGGGCTCCTCCGCCCGTGGCCCGACTCCACCAGCCGGAATGGATTGCTCCGTCTGATGGCCGAGCCGAGGCCTCGCGACGGCTATGTCGTAAGCGTCTCCTTCCACGAAGCGTGGCCTCGGCGTCCCGGCGGACCGGTTCATGCGGGCGCCACGCACTACTACGGCGTGGAGCTCCACAATTTTAATCCCAACTCCGTTGCTCAAAGCGGCTATCTTTGTTGCCGTCTGCGGGGTATTTAGGGATCGCGCCCCATTGGGAGTTGTGGCTCCACCTGTTCCGGGCGGGGGCATACTACAAAGCCGCCAGACACGTCGGGGAAGAGGAAGGCGATGAGGGCCGGAGGCTGCACTCTCCAGTGCGCCGGGACCGCTGCCCTCTACATCCGGCCCAACTCACGTCCTCCAACCGTCGGTGGTACACAAGTTGGTTTTATCTCGTAACGATGACGGAGGGCTTTCCCACACCGGGCGGATTGTGGGAGTTGCCGGAGAAGTGGAAGAAGGGGCGCCCCAAGGTCGACCAGCCCAAGTGGAGCCGCCTCTGGAGAAATGGGCGAGAGGTGGGGCCACGGCCTCACCGCTATGGCCGTGGTTGTGGCTGCGTTCCACCGCCGGAGGGAGGGTGCTGCCTTGATGGCTCGGTGGCGGCGGCTGTTCGAGATGAGGTCGGGTGAGCCCATTGAGGGCACCCGGATGTCCTCTTCCGCCCTTTCCGAGGAGGAGATTCTTCGTCGGGTGGGGGAGACGGTAGAGGCGAAGGTGAGGGGCGGCAACTTGACCCCTATCGCGAGCGCGCGGCCGTCATGGGGTACCTCTCTCATTTGGTAAGTCGTCGTGCGCCATTGAAGCCTCGGCGACTCCTCGGTCTCCCCCTACCCCTTGATCCCTTATGCGTGTTTGTCATTCCTTTAGGGGATGAGGGACGTGCGCTCATCTCCACCGCCCGTTCTCGAGGACGCGGAGCGGCGGGCGGTCAACCGTGCTCATGCCGATGCGCAGAAGAGGCGAAAGGACGCCAAGGCGGCGAAGCGCACGAAGCACATCCTCGCACGCAAGGAGCTGGATAAGCGCCGCCGTCAACAACGGAAGGACGGTCTTCCGCTGGAGGAATCCCCGTCGACATCGTTGTCGACGGAGGCCTCGGACGGGGACGAGAAGGTCGAAGGAGGGCGAGGTCCCCTGGACCACCTTCCTGATGTCGTGGAGGTGGCGCTCGGGGTGTCGGAAAGCATCCCGGCACCCCCGGGAAGGGGAGGAGAAGCGGACCCAGGGCCAACGGATGCCCGCTCCAGGGCCGAGGCCGACACACCCGAGGCGCGGGCGTTAGGCAAACGCGCCGTCAGCCCGGTAGGCTCGGCGGCCGTAGCGGAGCGGGTGGCGGCGGAGGCGACGCTGCCGGCCCTGCAGAGGATCGAGGGGGCACCAGGGTCCGCTGAAGACCGTCCGGCGTCGATGGATACGGAGGCGACGCCTCTGCCGCCGCCTCCGCCGCTGCGGGTGAGGCATGCCGTGGTGAAGCGGGGGCCACCCTGATCAAGGCAAGTGTATTCTTAGCAGGGTCGTGGTGTTTTTTGGTCGCTTTTTTAGTTTTTGCGCTGACCTTGTAGGTTAATTTTCTTTAGTCGAAGCGGCTGCATGGACGACCTCCCTTTGGCGCCCTTAAAGCGCTTTTTAAGGCGAGGCTCGACTCCTCACTTTGCTGGGTGGCGGCGGCACAAGCCGCTATCCAACGGGCGTGGCGTCGGCGAGGGTCGACCCAACGGGGCCGGCCGCCCAAGGAGGGGCTGCCGAGGCGGCCCCTACACAGACGATGGATGGAGTGCTTCCGCCTCGTGGGAACGAGGCCCGTGAATCCGATGGGGCCGGCATGCCCTTTGTTGCTGAGGCCCCCGGGGTCTCCGAGGCTGAGGCGACGGAGGCCACGGCGCCCGCGACCGCCGAGACCGCGATGGCCGTGGTCGGCGTCTCCTCATTAGCCGAGGCCACGATGTCGGAGGCCAGAGACCCTGAGACCGCCGAGGCCGTAATTGCAGAGGCCGGAGCCCCCGAGGTGGCGGTGAGGCCGTCTGCGCAGGAGGCGGAGATGCAGGCGGCGGCCGCCTCAGTGGTGCCCTTGGTCCAGTGCCCGCCGTTGGTCTATCCGGTCCCCTCCGACGATACTTCCCGGGCGCGGGAGGTGGTCGACGCCGAGGAGACCAATGCCGCAGAGCAGCCAGCGCCGCTTTTGGACAAGGGGGGCTCGGCCCTCGTATGGTCCAATTTAAGCCTCGGGTGGGACCACCATGGGTATTGTATGAGCCAGACGACGACCACGAGGGAGCTCTGCCGCCCTTGAGGACGCGGCTGAGGGTGGGCGCTGGAACACTTTCGAGCAGTATCGCCAGCTGGCGGAGCGGTCGCTACGGACGACGCTATCTGTGGTGGCCGACGAACTGCCCGGAGTCGCCCAGGTTCGTGCTTTTCTTTCTCGTGCGACGTTTACCTTCCTGCCTTTGTTGCGACCAATGACCCTCGTTCTGCTTCCCCAGGAGCTCGAGACTCGGTCGCTTGGGAAGTCGGTGTTCCTCCGGCGGGAGAGGGGCGTCTGGGACCAGCTTCACCGGCAGAAGGGCCTTCTCGCCAATGCTAACGAGCTTCTGTCGGCGCGGAGCACGGAGGTGGAGGACCTCCGTCTTTGCTGTGCCGACGCGAAGGTCGAGGCGGCCGTGGTCCAGGCGCAGCTCACCCCCTTGGCGGCGCGGGTCAAGGAGCTGGAGGAGGAGCTTACCTGCTGGTCGGCCGATCGAGACGCCTTCCTGGGTCCCGGGCCAAGAGGCGGACGGCCTCGAGTGAGCCCTCGCCGGGCAGTGGGGTAGAGAGAGGAGAGCGACTGGTGACCCAAGGTGCTCTGAACGAGGCCCTTGCTACGGTTGAGGCCTCGCAGATCGAGGCTGTGGTTTTGAAGGGGGCGGTCGAGGGTGAGTTCCAGTCCCCTTGTTTTGTTTTCTTTCCCTTATGTTTGCTCCCTGACTTCCTTGTCGGACGCAGCTGGGAAGGAAGCCTCAGTATGCCGAGGCCTCTAGGTTTGAGGCCCAACGGTTGAGGGAGAAGGCCGAGGCCTGTCAGGCCGAGACCCGTCGCTGGGAGCAGAAGGCCAAGGGTGAGCTCCATGGGCTTCAGTCCCCAACTTAGGTTGTCCTTTCTCTCGTTTGACTTCATTCTGTTTTCCGCGGTGCAGAGTCGGAGGCGGAGATCCTTCGGGCCGCCGAGGCTTCCAGTAGTGGTGTGTGACGGGTGCTCAAGGCCGAGATCGGGAGCACGAGGTCTTTGAAGCGTCTTTGCCCTTTCCGCTTCTGCGAGGCCTTGGAGGTCGAGGGGTTCAATCAGCAGCTCCCTTGGGAGCCACTGATTCTGCTGACTGCCTGGGATGCGCGGCGGCTCCGGGGGCACTGCACACGGTGTCAAGCGGCGCTGACCGTCATCTCCTCTCACTACCTCGGCGTCGACCTCCCGGCCATTAGTGATGGCTATGTTTCGCCTGACGATGACGACGAGGAGGCCGTCTGGCGGTGGCGAAAGCCGACGGAGGCGGCAGAAGGCCCCTGCATGCATCATGGCGACTCTCTTCGAAGAGGAGGTGGTTCCTCCCCTACCGTCCACCGACGCTGAAGGCCCTGAGCCTTGATCTGGGCCCCGGGGGCTATGTAAAAATAGAATAGGGGTTATTTTTTGTATCGTGACGCTTGTGGCCGTCGAGGCCTTTACTTTTGAAGTACTTGTGTTTCCTAGTTGTCTTTCTTATGTTTCCGAGCCTCTGCCCTCTGCCGCTCCTGATCGGATTTCGTTTGCAAAACACCCCCTTGGGGCCTAAGCCGTCCCTTGAGCGAGAGGTAGTGATGGAGTGCCGTAGCCCGGAGGCGTAGGCCGTCTCGCGACTCTACCGGCCTCTCGCTTAGGAAACAGACCTTGGTCCGAGGGGTTTTTACAACTAATTCGTCAGAGTCTGCTAGGGACTTGGCGTAGGATTTTTTGCGAAAAACAACTAGAGAATGGCGCGTGGGACCTAGGGGACGCCTAGGGAGGGGTCCCCTATCTAGCCCCCGAGGGAGACTTGGTTCTGCTGAGGCAGAACCGAGTTTCCCTTGCCGTGTTACTGCGTTGCCGAGGCCCACGATGGGCTCGGGGGTTTCTCAAATAATTAGACCAACTAAAGAACGCTTTTTAATTGTATTTCGAGAAACGACATATACAATGCTTGGAAATTTAGGGATAAAAGCGACGTAGCTGTTCTATGTTCCAAGCGTTGGTGAAGACTTCGCCCTTCTCGTTGGCCAGCTTGTAGGTCCCGGGCTTCAACACTTGGGCGACGATGTACGGTCCTTCCCATGGCGGTGTCAGCTTGTGGCGACCCTTGTTGCTCTGTGCTAGCCTCAACACCAGGTCGCCTACCTTCAAGTCTCGGCTTCGAACGCGTCGGGCCTAATAGCACCGCAGGCTCTGCTGGTATTTGGCCGAGTGTAGTAGCGCGACGTCTCGGGCTTCCTCCAGTTGATCAAGGGCATCCTCTCGGGTGGTGCGGCTACTTTGTTCGTTATAAGCTTGCAGCCTCGGGGAACCATATTCCAAGTCGGTGGGGAGGATGGCCTCGGCCCCATAGACTAGGAAGAAAGGTGTGAATCCGTGGCTCGGCTTGGAGTGTTCCTCAGGCTCCAGATGACCGACGGGAGCTCTCGCGAGCCATTTTTGCCAAACTTTTTCAATCGGTTGTGAATCCTTGGCTTGAGGCCTTGTAGGATCATGCCGCTGGCACGCCTACTTGGTCGTTGGTCCTTGGGTGTCTCTACCACTGTGCCACACGGATGTGGTGGTCGTCGCGCAAAACGTCAGAACCTTTTGCCGGTGAATCTGCGTCCCGTTGTCGGTGATGATGGTGTTGGGGACCCCAAACCTGTGGATGATGTCGATGAAGAATAGCACCGCCGCCGGATTTGATTCGATTGATCGGACGAGCCTCGATCCATTTGGAGAACTTGTCGATTGATACCAATAGATGGGTGAAGCCCCGGGGTTTTTTGCGGAGGCCCGACCATAAATCGAGCCCCCCACACGGCGAACGGCCATGTGATGGGGATGGTTTTGCGGCTGTGGGCGGAGATGTGTTGCCGAAGCGTAGTCTTGGCATCCTTCGCAGGAGCGTACTAGTTTGGTAGCGTCGGCGACCGCCGTCGGCCAGTAGAACCCTTGGCGGAAAGTGTTCCCTACGAGCGTCCGAGGCGCCGCATGGTGTCCGCAGGCGCCCGCATGTAAGTCCCAAAGCAGGGCTCGTCCCGCTTCGGAGCTGATACACCGTTGGAGGACACCTGAGGGACTTCGCCTGTACAATTCGCCGTTGTAGAGGGCGAGGTCTTATTTCGCCGCAAGCCGCCGTGCTTACGTTTTGTCGTCAGGAAGCTCCCCCCGATCGAGCCAATCGAGGAACGGGACTCGCCAATCCGCGTCCTCGCTGTTCCTGTTCGAGAGAGTCTCGAAGCTGCTGCAGAAGGAGTTGGTCTTGCTCGACCTTGGCCTGGAGCTCATGGAGCTATTCTAGGTCTGGGCGCTGAGGTCGCGCAAGAGCGACATTCTCATTTCGTGTGGCCGGCAGGATGGCGCGTGGAGGTGTAGCGACGCCGCTGCATGGCTGGGCGTAGCGGGAACGGCTACCGCCTCGCTCCTCTTCGCCCGCTCTCGGCATCCCAACCCCGACATGAAAACATTCGCGAGTGGGGTCGAGGTGCCTTCGTGCGTCGAGTCTGAGTAGCCGGGCAAGAGTCGCTTTCAGCCCAAGAATCGCCGCAAAGCCCTGTGGTTGTGGAGTCCGAAAAAATCCACCCCGGGCCATGCCTCGTCCTTGTCCGAGAAGTCGAGAGGGTGCTCAGTCGAGAGCGAGGCCCGGGCGGCGCCCGAGGGGTGCTCGTGAGCGACAGAGTAAGCGAGGCGCACGAGGCGGGCGGCATTTCTCAACCCAAAAGGGTATGGGGGACGGTGCTGCTCTCCAGATTCTCGCCGCACGGAATCGGCTCTTCAGAGAGTGGTGGAGCGGAGCTTGACGACCTGGCATCGCCCGCATGCCACAGCAAGTTTCCTTTGTCCAAGCTCAGCTAGACGGGTCCCCTCACCAGGGACCACAATGTACAACACGGTGGTCGTAGGATATCGGCGGGGTGGCGTGTTGCCCCGGATTCGCAGAAGCGCCGGGTGGCCTTGTTCGTGCGTGCTTGGCGAGTCGGCGAGAATGGTCGCCCGGACGCCGCCCGCGCTGGCCGCCGAGGCGTGACTTCATCGTTGGTTGGTGGGGCTCGAGGAGGAGGAGCACCAAGTCGTACTCATGCCCTAGAGACATGAACTCTAGGCTCCCAACCAAACCACGGTGCCGAGACGCAATGGTCGTACGTGGTCTGCCATCCGGAACTCTTTGGGATGATTTAAACCGACACGCAGGGCCCCTACCTGGCGCGCCAACTGTCGGTGTTTCGGACCAGGGGGTCCTCAACCAACTAGTGAATTTGTTCTGCATGCTCCCGATCCGGATGGTGATGCAAAGAGACACAAGGTTTATACTGGTTCAGGCAATCGAGGCCCTACTTCTAGTCTGAGAGATCGATCTTGTATTCCTTGCACCGAGGTGCTCATAGTAGGGGGTTACAAGCTAAAGGAGAGAAGGAGTTGGTCCTAGGTCTCGGCAGGGTGCCGTGCGGGCCGCTTGAGACGTTGCTCTCTGGTGGCAGGAGTGTGCGTGTGTGTTACAAGGTGTCCCCCATCCCTAAAACAACCCAGGTCCTCTCCTTTTATAGCATGAAGGGAGGACTTGGGCGGTACATGTGCTGACTATACGGCGTCGTGTGAACAGAGGTTGCGTGTCCGGGCCCTGTAGCCTGTTCCTGTGGCGGCGTGGCCGTCGGAGTGGTCCATCCTTGGAGTACTGGGGCGGCGTTGTCATCCTATCAGGTCCTGTGCGCCGTGGGAGCCCCGGGAATGCCTCGGAGTGGATGCGGCGGCGAACGTGCAAGCCACTGTGGACGGACTGTGCGCGATGCCGAGGCTTGGTCGATGCCGAGGCCGGCACTGCGGTGGGGGGGTCTCGGCAGGCGCGAACCCCAAGATCGCCGAGGCCTCGGTGTACAGTGACGAGGCCTTGAGCGGGCGGCCGATCATGGGCACAGCGTTTGGACACAGTGGTCGGTAATCCCCGTCGTGCCCTTTCCCGGTCGGTATGGTCTTTGGTCGTGGACATGATAGTAGGACACAGTGGTAGGACACGATGCTTTCGCCCGGCCGCAGAGGATACTGATGCGACCTCGGGTCGCGTCGGCCATCTGTGGCGTTGAGCCACCGTCCATTGAGATTGCGGGAGTGGTTGAAGCATTAATGAGACATGACGAGTTGTTGGGAGGGTCGGCCGAGACGGGGGGGCGACGGACCGAGGACGAGCCGGCCTCGAGCGACACGGAGAATGAGGCCTCGCGCGATACGGAGAATGAGGGCTCTGCCGAGGCCTTCCCCTGGATAGCCTCGGGCGAGACGGAGACGGCGCCCCCGCCGAGGGGCTCGGCGCCCCCCGCCGAGGCCTACCTTGGGAGCCTCGCAGACGAGGCGGAGTTCGCCCGAGACCTCCCCGCCGAGGCTCGAGGCGAGGTGGAGGAGGGCTCGGTCGCGGCAGGTGAGGGGCTCATGGCTTACCTTCTAGCTTTATTTTGACGTTTGCTTGGGGTACCCCGTTCTAAGGTACCCGACATTTAGATTCTTATAGGACCACAAGTTTCTTACATATTTATTTATTTGTGGTTTTTTCTTGGTTGACGAATAGTGTTTGCTGAGGGGATCAGCCGGCTGGTCTGGATGGACCAGACCCGCGAACACGCCCTGTGTCTCAAAATAAGTCTTCATCTCGCATCCCGAGGAGTCAAACGATTTTAACTTTAATCAAATATGATCATGTTCGCTTGTCTTATAATCCGTACTTTTCGGCTCGTCTTTTCAGCCGGAACAGTGTTTTCTCTCTCACAACAAATCAGACGGAACAATATGTGGTTTCAGCGAAGCGAACGAGGCCTATATACTAATAAATATTAATATTTGCGATATAAGATAAGCACCGTTAGATTAAACACGTCGTATATTTTCATAATAAACCTATTGAAAGATACAAATGCTGATACTATTTTTTTATAAATATAATCAAAGTTGAGATTGGTTGACTCCTCAAAAAGCAACATGAAAACTTATTTTGGGATGGAGTGAGTACATTTTAACCATCCTGCTGGGTTATAAATAGGCTGATATATTAGTTGTGTCATGAGCTAGTACAGTCGAACAGTGCCAGCCAACTCGAGAATTTAAATGCTGTTTTCTGATGCATTCACGGGTTCAATCCCGAACACATTCGAGTGTTTCAGAAACACCAATGTGCTATGCTGTTCGGTGTTCACAGGACAACGAGGGGGTCTCTAGTCACTCAAATTCATGTCACATCAAATATTTAAATATTAATAAAGAGCATTAAATATAGATTAATTACAAAACCAATTACATAGATAGAGGCTAATTTATAAGACGATTTTTCTCCAAAAATTCACGTCACATCAAATATTTAGATGCTAATAAAGAGCATTAAATATAGATTAATTACAAAATCAATTACATAGATAGAGGTTAATTTGCGAGACGATTTTTTTAAACCTAATTAATCTATCATTAACATATGTTACTGTAGCATCAGGTTGTCAAAGTATAGACTAATTAGGCTTAAAAGATTCGTCTTATAAATTAGTCACAAGTTATGTAATTAATTTTATAATTAATCTATATTTAATACTCTATGTATGTGTCTAAATATTTGATGTGATAGAAATGTTATCAGCACGTATACAAACCAAACAGGCCTTAGGCCTTTTCGTGTGTCTCGTGAGCCGAACTATTTCAGCGCAGCAAATCAGTAAACAGCGCTTTCGCCGTGGCTTTACCTCCAGCGCAACTGATGGCCCAATAATTTCACTGGTCAGGGACAACTATTTGACCTGTGAGCTGCATGACCAGAGAAGGCTTTGAATGGCAGTAAAGTGTCCACACCAACCTTTCCATCACCGGTCACCACATTGACACAGAAGCAAGCAACAGAACGCAGCATCTAATTGCAATTAACAAAGCTAACATTCAGACCCGTTCGCTTCACTAAAAAAAAAACGGAAGAGAAAACACTGTTCTAGCTAAAAAAAAAAACTAAAAAATACAGATTATAAGACAAGCAAACATGACCTTAGGCTCTCGCCCTGTGAGCCGTACTATTTTAACAAATAAACAGTATTTTTCCTCTCGCAACTAATCCTTTCGCCATGCCTTTACCTCCAGCGCAACTGATGGCCCAATAATTTCACTGGTCAGGGACAGCTACAGATAGGGCACTATTTGACCTGTGAGCTGCGTGACCAGAGACGGTTTTGAATGGCAGTAAAGTTTCCACACCAACCTTTCCCTCACCGGTCACCACATTGACACAGAAGCAAGCAACAGAACGCAGCATCTAATTGCAATTAACAAAGCTTATGGTTCAGTAACCAGCAGTACACATACACAAAAAAAATGTCAGAAAGAGACCCCATCTTAGCATACTCTAATCACCTTCTGACTGCAAAATTATAGTACTGAAACGATTCTTTCATGCAAATCTGGTACACAATTTGAATGAGCAGTGAACACCACCTCGACAAGGACACGGCTTGGAATTGAATTCGCAACAGAATCGTGTGTGGTCCTCCAGTTCAATCATATGCTCATGTGTCATGGCAAACAGTACACAAAAAAATTGAGGTGATCAATTCGGTGGCAGTAATCTTTCTCAGGCAGAAGTTTTCATGCATAAATGTCCTCTGTTGGGAATAGCTCCTGTGCTTCCTCTGGGGGCTCAGGCTGGTACTGAAGCTGCTCGTAGTTCAGCTGTCTAGCTGCTTCATACAGTGCGATTCCAACGCTGACGGAGAGGTTGAGGCACCGGACGTAGGTTTCCACCATGGGAATCCGGGGTTCCACCGCCTAGGCCCTCTGGACAGCAATCCTCAAGGGCTTGTTGAGGCAATCCTTTTGTTTCAGAACCAAAGACTAGCCAGTCCCCTGGCCTGTAGGAGAAATCCTGATCAGAACATAAAACACATTAATCAAGCGAATGCCAAAGAATCCGAGTTGCACATTAAGCCAATGTGTTCCACTATAAATCTCCATCGATCTGTACCATTTCTGTAAGCAAATCTTCAAATTTGCAAATTAGTTGAGATTTTATACCCACTGCGATAGTTTTCATTGTGGTGCAGGTACGGATATGCCACAATTCTACTACTTGAAGAAGTAGTAGTTACTTACTGAATGGATTTGTGTGCCTCTTTTGGTGAATGCCAACAGCCTTTTATCTCCTTCCTAATCGAGAAAAAAAAGAACATGATGATGCTGAAAACAATTCAGTAGTCAAAATATCCGGGAGGACAGAGAATTCATCAGCTGCTTCATGAAATAATCACAGAAGTGGTCCCAAGAGTCATGAATCTTGACAACAACGTATCTTTAAAGCAGCGATTAAGGAAGAAGACTAATATTTGAGTATACGAGTTCTTTCTATGATCACTGCCCACAAGATTTAGTATGTTAGAGATCATATATAGATTATAATATAGACTGACAACACAAGGTTGATGTTACTACATTTATCATGAAAATACTTTTATAATACTTGACTCTTTATATTTCAAATAGCATATTTTTACATCTATTCATCGTCAAACTGCCATGTTGTAGACCATGCCAATGTTCTAATGGACTTAAATTTGGGTCGGGGAGCAATATATAATTGATACAGTATACATCCAACCAAAGGATACGGCCAATAATCCAATCCCGCACGCTTCA
The DNA here is from genome assembly GCA_904845875.1 of Miscanthus lutarioriparius. NCBI lineage: Eukaryota > Viridiplantae > Streptophyta > Magnoliopsida > Poales > Poaceae > Miscanthus > Miscanthus lutarioriparius. The sequence goes on from CAJGYO010000013.1 coordinate 4,537,475, forward strand.
ATTTTGTGTCATCTACCTTATAACCTAATGGCTGGAAAAAAGAAAATTTCAAACATATTTCAGTTAACATAGCACTCTAGATGTATGACAAAATGGGGCAAGAAAGATGATGCTGCATCAAGAACCATCTACTCAATAACACAACAAATAGTCCAGAGACTAACCTTACCCCGACAAGATGCAGGCCAACTGCAGATGCAGCACATGTCCTTGCAATGGACCCTGTATTCCCTGGTATCTGTGAAGTACAGTCATCCATAATTCAGCGATAACAGCAAAGCAAGTCAAATAATCAACTCAATAGTGTTACATTGCATCTAGTTACTAGTTTGCAACACTAGTATGGCATGCCGTAATCAAAGTAGAGCCATCCATAAATAAGCAACTACGCTAGTATTGCACAGCAAAGAGTTACTAGTTTACCCTCTTATTGTCCACCGAGCAAAGCAGCAGCAGGGTTAGGATATGGTGCATTACAAGCATTACACTTCCATCCATTAAACATGTTAGATGATATTGTTCATGTGGTGTAGGACTAGGCTAGAGTAGAGTGCAGGTCTGTGTCTGTAAAACGGACTAGACTAGACCTCCTCTGTCTCAATATTTGTACCAACAGATCATGTAAGGGTTTGAGTTATTTCTTCCCTATTATTGAATCGAACCTATCGGATTTAGGCATCAAGTTGAACAGACAAGATGCAATGCACCAATCCGAACTCTTACAGCCAGGTGACTGTAGAATCTGAGCCCAAACCTCAAAATTGCAGTCGGCCACAGGAATAAGAGCTCAAACCTCAAAATAAGAAGGCAGCAGTTACCGCTTACCAGCGGCGAGACGAGCACGACGTGAAGCATCCTGCTGGCTCGCGCCACCTCGACGCCGCTCCCCACGGGGACACCCGCGGCGCCATTCCCATCTCCACTAACAGCAACTGCAGAAACGTTTGCAAGCGCAGGGGGACGTCAGAGACACAGACACGCCGGAGGGCGGGAGGGGGTGACAGTCTCTCGCCACTCACGGGAGCAGAAGGCGGCCGCGCGGCGCTGGCGCCGGAGCCGGATGGCACGCGCGGCGGCGAACCCACCGAGGCTGACGGCGCAGCCGCCGCAGTAGCGGTGGCCAAGCGCGCGCAGGCCGGCCTCCATCTGTTGTTCTAGTTTAAAGATGGCAACGGGCACAAAATATCCGCGTGCCCACGGATAGAAAATCTGATGGACATCGATATGGGTTTAAGTTTGTGTCCACAGGCACGGGTATGGGTGTGATTCTAAACCCGATGGATATTTGCTCGTGGGCATAGAAAAATGATATCCGCACCCGCAAATCCGCTAGACCCGCGCCAATAATTTTATATACGGTTGTATGTCTTTATTTGTGTTAATTTATGATGACTTGAGATACACTAATGTAGATTTTTGATGACTCTTGTATGATCAATATGTCATACTTTATCTAATGTTGAGATATAAACGTTTATTTTTTGATATATTGTTTCTTACTTGCTATTAAGATATGGTTGGGTGCTTTGTTGCTTCATTTTTGTGGGTATACGGGTGTGCCCGCGGGCATGTGATATCCGCGGATAGCGGGCACGGGTATGGTTTTCTACCCGTGACAGATAGCGGGCGCGGGGGCGGGCACGGATTTTTGCTCGCGGGTATGGATATCTGAGGCTAGTATCCGCGCGGATTTTACCCGTTGGCATCTTTATTCTAGTTCGACAACGGGTACTAGGGAGAAGCGAAACGGGCCGTGGGTGCTGGGGTGGGCCTAGTGGGCTTTCGGTCCGAACTGTTTTGTGCTGCTGTGATAGGCTCCGGGTTCGTCGCTACTCGAGATCTGGAGTGGGCCTACTGGGATTACGGCCCGCGGACGAAGACCCTTCTTCTGGGGCTCAAATTGAATGCTTGCACAAAATTGAGGCCCAACCACGAAGGGAGGCAACATCATGTGCTGGACGCAACTCAGGAGAGGGAGAGCAACACCACACCACATTCACGTCGAGCAGCCACCCCGCCCACAGAGCAGTGTCGCCGGAGCCATCAGGATGAGAATGTGAAAAAAGGCGTCAGCAAAAGTCGCGGGGGAATCGAGGGGAGTGAGTATCCCGGAGCCGGAGCCAGAGCCAGCCATGGCGTTCCTTTTGCTGCATCTATACCCTTGCAGAGTACAGAGACAGATTCGGCTGCCTCCTCTAGACTCTCTCTGTCTTGTGTACGACCGAAATGGCAACACATCACTCACCTCCCATAAAGGGATGATATGCTCCATCCATATCGAGCGTTCGATCCTAGGCAGGCGTACCCTTCGCCGGCGGCAGCGGCAGCGGCGCGATTCGGAGCAAGGCTAAACAAAAGTGTTGTCTACGTTGGATGGCGATGGGTGAATCACATACTAAACCAGTGCCGGATTGGGTATAGCATGCTCACTTTATTTTGAACCCCCCCCTCCCCAATCATACCAGTAGTGCTGGGCTTTGGCCTTTACCTTTTGAGAGTGGGCCCTAGCATGAGCCTTAGGTATAACTCATAGCACGGCACGACACAAAAAATTTGTCTCGTGCCATGCCTCTCGGTACGATGGGCAACACCACATTCGTACTTTTAACGATCCGCCATGGAACGAAAACGACATATAAGTATGTATATAGCGCTACACAGTATAACTACCTAGTACTCTCTTACTGTCGTGCAGCTACTCTTATTCTTGACTGCATTAGGAAAATTATTTGAAACTTTTCATGAAAAATGTTACATACAAATTATATTTTGTCTATGTTAACGGAAAATAATAAACAAAGATATCCTGAGAACCATGTTTGGACCGGCACAGCACGAAAACAAGTCGACATACGAGCATGACCTATGGGCCATGCTTATGCCAAAACAAGCAAAAACTTTGTCATGACAACGTGTCTAACCTGCCTAGAAATCAAGCTGGGTCGACACAGAGCGTGAGAGGATCAGGCCGTGCTAGCATGACACCTCTGCGTACGAGTGGAGTGAAAACACACAGCTAGCTTCTTAGCAACCACGGCATACGATTCTGGAGGTGGTTGCATCCAAACTTGTCAAAAAAATAATAATAATTCAGATGCTTATACGATTGCTTTGTTAAAATTATATTCCTCCACTATCGTTTTGCTTTGCCTTGCACGTGTCTACCTCACGCAGATCGCCTTAATTAATACAACACTATACGTACTGATGCACTGTACGTCTGTACTATGGGGAGCATGCATGAGCATATATACAACCCAAGGTTAGAACAGGGAATCCACTTCACAGCCCATCATACAATCATGCATGCCCCATGAACGCTGACGTGGAGCCACATGGCAGGCAGTATCTCTTATATATGCCTCGGTGCTGTGCGACACGCATCGATCCCATGGATGCCATAGATTCCATCTCCATCTGGCCGGGCACAATCCCATTAAACTCTCAACAGCGCTGTCGCCGAAGAAGCTAAAGTTATTAACAACTCACTCATCAGCAGAAGCAGCTGATCGGATGCGTTTTACGAGGCATCTATCTGGCTAGCTAGATCCAGTGTGTCCCTTTTTTATACTCTTGCTCTCTGCATTGCAGCCTTGCGATGCGAGAGTTTTTTCCCCTTAAAAAAAAAATGTTGCGCGAGAGGTTTCGCTGGTCACTACTTGCGAAGACCAAGACCAAGGTACGTACGTAGCCAGTAGGGTTCGCGTGCAAGTACACATGCAATGCAAATGCTCAACCAAGTGGCGATCGTGTGGCTGTGCAGATCGATGCTCGTTGGAGTCGGTAGGGTCTGCCGGTTTGTAGCGCTGGAGGGCCAACATTTCCTTGGCTCTAGTTTTTCGTCAGTTTTAAGGGCGTCCCCAGCGGGATTCACGACTTCGCTCTCCATTCCCACAGGTGGAGCAGTACCCATAAATCCCGCTCTCACATAGTCTCGGTTAAAGTGAAATCGGCTGCTGATTCTTTGGTCGCTAGTGAGATAATCTCCAGTCCAATTTTTTTTTGTCTCGTCAATGAAAAAAAACAAACTAAAATACTATTTTGACTGATTTATTATAAGAAAAAAAAACACTATTCCGATTAACAAGACGAGCCGAAAAATACGAATTATAAGACAAGTGAATAGAGCCTTTACGTGTCCACGTCCGATGATGTCCAGCGTCAGCTGGCGACGTAGCCAACCATTGAGGCCGCCCTAATGTACTCCGCTAGAACCTGAGGAAGTGAAACTCCCTCGGACTTGGCCGTTTTTTTTATACGGATATGAAAAGGACCAATCAAGTTCCCAGGAATTGGCATATGAGTTTCTGGTACCGATCGAGATACATGGGGTATGTGCATTTGGCTTTGGCTACATGCTAAAACGACACTAGTATTTAGAATGAGCATCTCTAACACATTACCTGCCCTTCATCTCCTGGAGATGAAGTCTATATATATATATATATATATGATCTTTTATTACTATTAATTGGGGTAGTTTTTTCTTCTTCTTTCTCCTCCAACTGGTTGCAAATATCATTTAAGCCCACTTTGGAATCAAGGAAAAACGGAGAAATTCTTGAGGATTGAAACCATATAGGAAAATTTACTATGTACCCCTTGGAATAAATGATTGGGTTCCTAAAAATCTATGCCCTATTCGTTTCGCTGAAATTTAGCTTATGCTGATTTGTTGTGAGAGAAAAACACCGCTCATTCGTTGAAAAATATTGTTGAAGTAGTGTTGCAGAACATGACCATAATGGGATGTGTGTCATAGAAATTGGAATTTTACCAAGAGGTTGAACCTCATGGGGTTGATTTGTGTCAGTCGCGTCTCTTTCAACGAATTCTTGTGTTTATCCAGCACTTCATCCAAACCTTCAATATTGCAGTTTCCCATGTTAATCCATAGAATTCAAGATGCCGGGGAATTTTATTCTTGTGTTTTTTCTATTGCTATGTTTCTAGAATTCTGCATTGCAAAAAGACCCTTTAAATAAAGTGGATAGAGGAGAGGAGATTGATTTACAACATTTTTGAAGGAAAGGGTGGGTTTCAAATAGTTAAAACTTTTAGTTATTAAGAAAAGAATAAGTAATCTACTTGAGTGACCTCAATTCGTCATATGATAGTTTTTAAATATTAGAGATGAGATAAGTAATGTACTAGAGATGTTCTTATTTTTTTCTGACAATATTTAGAGTTTGTTTGGTGCCCGTCTATGCACGCCAGAGATGTCAAAAGTGCGTCGGCCGATTCTGGCCCGCTACACATTTGGCAAACTACGGCGTGTAGACAACGAACTAGACGTGCATGGCGAGGTCCGGCGGCGCCACAACTCAAGCAGCGAACCAAACACACACGACTAGCTTCTAACGTGGAACCTGCGGCATGGTGTGGTGAGCTTTACGCTCCCTTAGGGCTTGTTCGGTTCCTAGGAATTGATTGCTGAAACGATTCCAGCCTATAATATTCTGCTTAATTATACAATCTTTGATCACCCAGAATGATTTCCGGTGGAATCAGGGCTAAAAACGAACGAGCCCTTAGTCTGTAGCAGTACTTACTAGCTTGCTGCCCAAAATAAATTGAAATGGTAAGCAATAATCGCTGCAACAGTGCTAAATCTAGAAGAGAAACCATTAGAACGGAGAGGACAGGACGACATGGTGATGGACTGATGGGTCTCTCAGCTCCAACGGCCAACTTGGTCACTCACATCACATGGCCTGCTAGGTGATGAACATCCTAGGGACCCCACGTGGCAGTGACATCAATACCACAGGGCCCCTTCCATTACCCATGATCGATGCTGGTTTTTAATTAGTTATTAATTGTTACATGTATGTATAATATATATATATATAGAGGAGCCTGATTGATTTGAGAGAAAATTCTTTCATTGCCATTGGAAACTATAACAATCCCTTCGTTACCATTCAAAATTACATGTTTCCTTCATTGCCATCAGTTTTAGATCTTCCGTTCCCTCATTGCCACTGCTGTTACATAGAGTCACGGCGTGACTTCGCTCGCCGTCTCCCACGCCCAGGCCGCCTCCTCCGTGACTGCGTTTAAGCGAAGCTCTGCTTGGTAAGCAAAGAGACACCACCGCCACACACCCCAGACACACACACACCGATGAGTGAGGACTAATCAACGAGATGAGCTGAATCGAGCTTGCTTTGCGGCCGCCCCCATGCGACTGTGTGACGAGCCTGCGCTGCGCTTGCCTTCATCAATCACACACACACACACGCCCCTCCCAGCCCCAGGTGCCCGCTCTGAATGCCACTGCCCGCTCCACGCTTCCCTCTCCCCCCTCTCTCTCTCCAGATCACAAGACCGACCTGCCGTCCGGCTCGCATTCCTCGCCCTCTCCTCGGCCGGATCGATCCTGCTTTGCCAAGGCTTCGTTGTTGCTTTCGCCCCTCGGTGGCGCAGCAGCAGAGGGGGTCGCTCTCGAGTCGTGACGCGTCCTCGCTCGCGTCCCCGCTCGACGCCGCCCGTGGGCGTCTCAACCCTCGCCTCCGGGCGTCCTACGCCATATTGCGCAGCGTGGAAGCGCACCGCCATCTTCTCCGACCCTTCCAACTTCACCGCCAACTGGGTGGGGCCCAACGTCTGCGCCTACAACGGCGTCTTCGCGCACCTTCCGGCAGCACCTCCCATGACATCGTGGTCGCCGGATCGACCTCAACCACGCCGACATCGCGGGGTACCTTCCCGCCGTCGCTTCTTTGGGCGCCCGGACTGGCGCTGTTCCACATCAACTCCAACCGCTTCGCGGCGTCGCCCCACGACGTTCGCGCACCTCCACGAAGCTCGACCTCAAGAATAACCGCTTCGTGGGCGGGTTCCGGAAGTGGTCTTTGTCGCTGCCGGCTGCGGTACTGGACCTCCGCTTCAACGACTTCGAGGGCAGCATCCGCCGGGCGCTTCGACGCCCGCTTCGACGCCATCTTCACGAACTCCAACCGCCTCCGCAACCCGATCCCGGCCAACCTCGGGAACTCCCGGCCTCCATCGTTGTGCTTTCGCGACAACCGCCTCGGCGGGTGCATCCCGCCAAAGATCGGACGGATGGCCGACACGTTCAACGAGATCGTGCTCATCGCCGACGAAGCTCACGGATGCGCCCCGCCGCAGTCGGCTCGCTCGGAAGCTCACCGTCTTTGACGTCGGCGTCAACCACTGCAGGGACAGCTTCCCCGCCAAAGATCGCTAACATGGTGCATTGCCGAGGAGCTCGACGCGTCGCCCGCAACCGTCTCGAGGGCGCCGTCGCGGCGGAGTCTGCGCGCCGCCACCTCGTGAACTTCACCTACACCGACAACTTCTTCACTTCGCGCCCGCCTGCGCTTAAGGCCACCGCCGACGGCGCTTTTGAATCAGATCATCCCCGCCGCGCCCGCCAATACGCCGCCGTCAAGAATGCACGGCCGCCACGGCACACCCGTTCGACGGCTGCAGCAAGGCGCAATGCCGAAGCCGGGCTACACCCGACGTCGGGCGGTGGTACGCGACTCGGCAGCGATCATGGCGGCTGGAGCGGCAGCCACCACCACCCGGTGTCGTCGACTCGTGAGGCATAATCGCAGGGAACCCGCCGCCATCGCTCGCTACTCCCACTCCCGCGGGAGCGAAGTCACGCCGTGACTCCTCTGTAACAGCGGTGGCAGCGAGGGAACGGAAAATCTAAAATCAATGGCAACGAAGGGAACATGTAATTTTGAATGGCAACGAAGGGATTGTTAAAGTTTTCAATGGCAATGAAGGAATTTTCTCTTGATTTGATGGTGGAGTGCATTTACAAAGCAGCTCGTACGTGCCCCCCTGTCTGCAGAGCTCCGACTCGAAGCACCTCTTGGCACTACTACCTGAGAAAAAAGAACAGAAACAATCAGAAAGTACCCCCCTTGAGCTCCTCTTTGGGCCTTTTGCTAGCCGGCTTTCCTGGGCGCACGTGGACTTGCTTGCTTCGCTTTACGGGGTTCAGGACGGGGCAGAAAAATATTCAGCGATCTAGCAGATTGGATCGCCATGTCCCTATCTACTATCCATCTACTGCCTCCCTTTTTCTATCCCCCTTTTTTTTTGTTTCGAAAGATGATCTTTTGTATTGTTCTAGAAAAATGTTTTCTTGCTGGGTTAGAGCAGACTGTGACAGTGTTAGAGCTGCTGTTACATCTCGTCGATTTAATAACCTTACTATTTGCGCTGTACTAGTACTTCTGCGCCTGGTCAGGTTCAGGACTGAGGCTCAGGAGTATTGTCGTGTTGGTTGAAGACAGGTGAGCAATTTCGTCACCTGAGGCGGAGTCACAGGCGCGCTTGTGTGTACGAATGTATTCGCTTAGTTCGGAAATGATAGTAAATTTTTAGCTAGGAATCAGTGTTTTTTCTCACACTGAACTAGCCAGTAGTAAATAATCCACGATACGATACGACCTCCCGAACAGGCTGGTAGTACTTACAAATGCTCGGATCTGATCCAGTAATATACGAGATTCGCAACAGAAGACGAGAAGAAAAGAAAAAGGGAAGATACTACTAATGCTACGTAGATCTCAAGATCGCATCTCGAGATGAACTCTGAGCTTGCAGCGCCTGCGCAGATTCTAAAACGAGAAATATATACATACTCCGTACTGTATAGGCATACATCCAGCCAGTTGTGATGAAGACATGCTGCGTTGAGCTGTGAGGTGTAAGTTCAGGTATCTGTCCTGTCTGTCGCCGGAGCCGATTCGGGCGAAGAGGAAGAGGGAGAGGAGGGAGCCCCTGGCGCTGGCTGCTGACTTGGGTGGATCCAATCCATCCAAAAACACGAAATGGGCAGCACCTGCGGCTGTCCTCTGCATCTGATGCATCTCGCATTTCAGGTACTCAAGTCTGCCTGGTGTTGGGAGATGCATGCGATGTAACCGTGTGTGTGGAGCCAGGCAGGCCCAGGGCCCCGTCAATTGTTTTTGGTTTGGTCGAGATGTGATCACGGTCCGCCCATCAGTGTAGGAACGGCGGTCCTGTTCGCTTGAACTTATTAGCTGAACTTTTTCCACGAAATAATAGTGTTTTTCTCCCACAACATATCAGCATCAGCTGTTTTTTCCAGCCAGACGAACAGGACCCGAGAGTTTCGCCAAAAAAAAAAAGGTAGAAACGGAGGAGTAGATCAACGTCTGCGGCCTGCTTTACTTTACTACTAGCACTTACTTCACTCCATCAGTTGACTGACTGTCATTGTGGGTTGGAACGAGCTGAGGAGTAGCCGAGCAGGTGGTGTTAGCTTCTTTATCTTCAAATCATCATCTGAACGAACGGATGGATTCACAAGTGAGGTGAACTGTGTAGAAGTACGCTAGGTAGCTACGTTCTACATGCCAAAAAAAAAATGCCCCTGCTGCCTGCAACGCAGACACCCCTAGTTTCCCGGTACAAAACGCAGTGGCCAGTGCAACGAGCGGAGCCGACAGTCCGGTCACGGAAGGCCCGTGCGTTGCCGATGGATGTGAACCTGATGCGAAGCAAAGCGCACGGCGTGGCTGTATGTGTACGCCTGCTTTGCTCGGTCTGGTTGGCCTTGCTGCCTTGGCCCCCCGTGACCTACTACCACCGCTATGGCAGGCGTGGATTGGACTCGAGGCGAGGGCGATCGGTCGCCGTTGGGGGCCGCCGCGCCTGGCCGGCACTGCCGCCGTGCGCGTGTTGGGGTGCCGTGTGGGTGATGTGGCCACGGGACGCGCGGCCGGATTCCTCGACCGCCGTGGGTTTCCGGCTCGGACGCACTCAGGAATACGCTGCTACGCGAGAGCCACCTACCTGCGCCATACAGGCTCTCTCCGTTCCGTTGCCGCTTCCATTTCCAAAGTGGCGCGTGGCGGTAGATAATTTTTTTTAAGGTTGCAAAGTGGCAGTAAATGAGCTCGTCATAAAGGCTCGGTTTTGGCTTTCCCTTGGGGCAGAAAAGAGGCATGACAAAAGCGTAGCATGGTGCCCTGGCGCCGATCCCATCGTTGCGTTATCCGCCTGTTTGCTGGTTGGTTTTGGGTTGATAAGTTTGATGGGTGCTGATTTATTATGAGAGGAAAATATTATTGGCTGACTGATAAACCTTGACTGAAATCGACAAGCGAACAGACTTATCGTCAACAGGTTCTCGATCAGCCACAGACACAAAAAATAATGCTATGCAAGCATTAAACAACCACTTAGGCCCCGTTTAGATGTCCCCAAAATCCAAAAAAATTTACATAGTACCCGTCACATCGAATCTTGCGGCACATGCATGGAGTACTAAATGTAGACGAAAAAAAAACTAATTACACAGTTGGCCGAGAAATCGTGAGACGAATCTTTTAAGCCTAAATAGTCCATAATTGAATAATTTTTATCAAATACAAACGAAAGTGCTACAGTAGCCAAAAGCCAAAAATTTTCGGAACTAAACACGCCCTTAGATCGCGGCTGTTATTAGGCATAGTCAACCCTCTGAGCTGCACCTCCACCTGCACGCACACGGCCGGACGATTTATTACTTTATATAAGTTTACATATACAACAACACACGAGCACGGGGCGTCTCTCCTCTCCTCGTGCTGGCATTTTAAACCCTGCAATCCGGGAGGAGCCAGCTGCACGTCGTGCTGGCGTTTTCGTTGTGCACTGTGACCACTGATGAGCTCTCAAGGGAAAGCGCCTCGTTTCCGGCCTGCACTGCACCAGCAGGAAAGCAAGCCCGGAAGGCCTCAGGGCAGAGGCGAATCCCATCCCTGCCCCCGCTTCCGGTTCCGGGTAGCGAGCGTCAAGCATGCACCAAAGAAACCTTTGCTTGCTGCCCAAAACAGACTGCGCCGCGTTTGCTTTAAAATGGTCACGTCACGGCCACGCAACTTGCTTGGTCCTCCCCCTCCTCTGCTCCGCGGCATCAGCATACTCAGGTGACAAATGTGGGGAGGGAGGGTGGAGCCCACGAGAGATTAGGCACACTGCCCCGCCGGCGCCCTTTTTCTTGTTGCAAAGTCATTCCCGCTAAAAAGGCCTTCTTTACCAAGCTTCCTTTTTATTTTCCTTTTTGCTTTTTCCCATTTTGCTTCGTAGGAGTGGTGTGCCTTTTCAGCCAAGGGCTTGTCGGTGGAACCGTTCTTTTTTTCTCAATTTTTAACGTGCGTGCGTGCTATTATTTGGTTATAAATGGATTGGCGAATACCATAGGCCCTCGGTCTAAATCATTCATAAACGGATAGTAACTCCTTTCTTTCTTTCCTTCTTTCAACAAAAGACAGGACAGTAACACAGTAACTTCCACAGGCCCAATCATTTCTCAACCAACGGCTGACACGTGACACGGGAGCGACGTAGTACGTAAACGCCGTGGAGCTACGCAGCGGAGACCCGACCTTTTTACGGCGAGGGCCGAGGGGCAAATCCGTCAGCTCGGCTCGGCCCCGTGCGCGGCGCGGGCGGCCACGTCGCATCGCATCGCATCGCCTCGCCTCCCCTCCCCCACCTCCGAGCAGTCGAGCAGATCACCCAGAGCCAGAGCGAGCGAGCTGCGAGCAGAGCAGAGCGGCGGGTCGCGCTATTTATTTATCGAGGGCCGCCCCTTACCTCCTCCCCGTGCCGTCGCTCCCCAGCCCCCGCCACGCCGCCGTTCCCTTCCCTCATCCTCTCCGCCGCCTGCGGACCCGACTCGATCGCCTCGTGCTAGGGAGGGAGGGAGGGGCTGCCTGCGGTACCTCCTCGAATCACCGCCGACAGCTTCTGCAGCGTCCTGGTGGATCCGCTCTGAGCTCAAATTAGGTACGCTCATGCCGTCTCCATGACTGAGGACTGAGGAGCTTCTTTTTTTTTGTGTGCTATTTTTTATAGCTGAAGATGAGCAAGACCAAGTGATGTTTGCTTAAAAAGGCACTGCCTCCATGGTGTTCGTTGCTAAAATTTAATCTTTCTTCTTCTTCTGTTTTTGTATGAACACAGCTGGTGGCCAAAAATTGATATGTTTTTCTCCCCTTTTTTTTATTATTATTCTTGTGGAGCAGGATCTGAACAGAAGCTGCCGGGCCAGCTGATGTACGGCTCGCCGGTGTCCAAGGACCTCAACCTCCCGGTGCAGCCGCCGATGACCTCGTTCGGGCTGCTACGGTACAGATCGGCGCCCAGCACGGTGCTCGGCGACCTCTGCGAGGACCTGCTCCCTCCGGCTCCGGGCTCCGGGCCCCCGCGCGACACCGGCGGCGCCGACAACGTCTTCTCCAGGTCCCTGGCCGATCACCACCACATCCGGGACGACAAGCCGTCGCCGCCACCGCCGCCGCCGACTGTCCACTTCCCGAGTGCGGCCGACATGGCCTCCCAGCAGCACCAGCATCAGCAAATGATGTTCCACTCCCACTCCCAGTCCCAGCAGCAGCAGCAGATGGTGGACGCTAATAAGTCCGGGGGCCTCTACCGCACCGTCAGCTCGGGCATGGAAGCCGGCGCCGGCGTCGGTGCCGCCAGCAACCTGATTCGGCAGAGTAGCTCCCCCGCGGGGTTCCTGGATCATTTCAGCATGGACAACGGTTGGTTGGTCTCTCGCTCTCCTTAATCCGGCCTCCATTTGGAACTTCGTCTGTTGCCATTTCCCTGCTTGCTTCCAGCTTCTTCCATCGCGGCAGGGCAGCAATTATTGAAGTTCTTGCTTGGGGAGTTTCTCTTCCCCCGAAACATTTCTATTTCCGGAAGTAACTGACACGGGGGGCCACCACCTCCGCCTGTTGCTGTCTCGCTCGATTCTTCTTCATCCAGGCTACGGGGCCATGCTGAGGGCGAGCATGGGCATGGGTTTCCGGGACGGCGGCGGCGGAGCCGCGGCGACGGACTCCCTCGCGGGCGGCGGCGGCGGCGGCAGGCTCAAGGGGCAGCTGAGCTTCTCGTCGCGGCAGGGGTCGCTGATGTCCCAGATCTCGGAGATGGACAGCGAGGACGTCGGAGGGAGCAGCCCCGAGGCTGCTGCCGGCGGCAGGGGCGCTTACATCCCGGGGTACCCGATGAGCTCCGCCGGGTGGGACGACTCGTCGTCTGCGCTCGTGTCGGACAGCCTGTCCGGGATGAAACGCCCGCGGGACTCGTCGGAGCCCGGCGGCCAGCAGCAGCAGCAGAACGGCGGGCTGGCGCACCAGTTAAGCCTGCCCAAGACGTCGTCGGAGATGGCGGCCATCGAGAAGTTCCTCCAGTTCCAGGACGCCGTGCCCTGCAAGATCCGCGCCAAGCGCGGGTGCGCCACGCACCCGCGCAGCATCGCCGAGCGGGTGAGCGAGCTTGCACCGAATCCCAAACCCAAACACGTACTACTAGTATTTTGTCAAGAAATCTTGTAGCCTGCGGTTGAGCGATTCGCTGATGCCTCCTCCCATCTTTTGACCGACCGGCCATTCAGGTGAGGAGGACAAAGATCAGCGAGCGAATCAGGAAGCTGCAGGAGCTCGTGCCCAATATGGACAAGGTACTGCTACTGCCCTGGTCCCCTATGCTCTGCACCTACCAATTTCTGCAGTAGGCGATAGAACACTGTTCTTCTGTTAGCAAATTCTGCTTGCCGGCCGCCATGCGAGTTGGGACTCGAGGACCACTCCAGGCAGAACTGACCTACTTGCTTTCCGATTCCCTGCAGCAAACCAACACCTCCGACATGCTGGACTTGGCGGTCGACTACATCAGGGATCTCCAGAAGCAGGTCAAGGTACGAGCGAGCCAACCAACCAACTCCGGTTTCCTCCAAAACCCAAATCCAAATGATGCGATCGATGAACACGGCGGCTGGCCGGCAGAACTGTCGCCGTAGGCAGCCTTGGTCTAGTTACAAGGTCAGCCAGTGACGTCCAAATCATGAAGGCTGATCGTAAAGCTATGATACAATGTTTTTCTATCACAACAAAACAACGTCACAGAAACGATCAAGCGAACAGGAGCTGATCTTGCCCCGTGGCTGACGGCGAGGATCACCTACAATTACAACGATCTGTCATTGACTTTTCACCCCTAGTAGTAGTATCTTATCCGAACGAAATACACGCTGGCTCCAGTATGTAATCTGTTCTGTTCATGCGTGGTTGCAGGCGTTGAACGAGAGCCGCGCCAGCTGCACCTGCCCGGCGAGCAAGCACCAGCAGTTCTCCGGCTGAAGCACCGGCCGGCAGTCCCATCTCCGGCTGCGTACGACGTACACACCACACCGTGCAGCAAAGACCACAAGACCTGGAGACCCGAGAGAGGAACAGGAACACCATTATTTTGCACTTTATTTTATGCTTGTACATTAAGTTTTAAAGAGTTGAATGAAAACCCACTTACATATATATATTCTTATTCTATGAGTCCTACTAGTATGTTAGAATCGTGTATATCTCTATGCTATATGATTCGGTAGAAATCGAGTGATTACCTATCACTCGCGAGAGATAGGAAAGATATTATTGTTGTTATTATATTACTATCACATGAAATATATATGAATGATAATTGAAGACCGGACAGAATGTTACTTTGGATCTGGTCTTGGTTAAGGGATAAGGAATTTTGAAAACAGGTAAACCAAACTGAAACTCTAGGTTCAGTTTTCATAATTGGAAAATAGTTTTGATTAGCATACATTAGTCAATTAATTAAGGATTAATTACTACTCAAACATTACAACCAAAGGCACAATATCAAAGTACAAACTTCATACCAATTCATAGAACTAAAGTTGCACAAATTTTATTCATAGAACTGCAAAGACCACAAGACCTGAAGCACTGGTTGTGTAACAGTGTAGCTTCTTCTCTCCGTTCGCTGCGCTTGCGTGGTCTGGTCGAGTAGAGCGACGCAGCTCAACTGCTGAAGAGTGTGTGTGTGTGTGACTGAGCTAGCGACCATGTACAGTGCCGGAGGCTGGACTGGACTACTGGAGCAGTGGCATCATCAAGTATTTCAAGCGACTGGAGGGGGTGTGGTGAGACATATATGGGAGGAGGATGAAGAAAGAATTGCATAGTACCGCTTTGTTTCTGATGTAACACTTTTGCTACATATTTGTACCATCCTGCACGCCCATGTCCATTGTTACATTTTACATAGGAAAACGTTACCACTACTGTGTTTCTGTGTTTTTACAAGCAGCAGTGGCCGTAGGACGATTGGTTGTCAACTCAGCAGAGTTCCTATTAAGAGCTACATCCCCTAAAAGTCGATGTAGGTTATCTCGTATTATTAGCAATGTGGGTTTTGCTTCTTTTCTCCCAACGGATTACAAATATCTTCAAGCGTTTGATCCCAAAATCAAAAGGATTCGAGCCCTTGATTTTTGACATGAAACGAGCAGGGCCTAAAGTGGATAGGGTTTAGGAGGCCTTAAATTGGACATGAAACGAACAGACCCTTAAGTGGATAGGAGAGAGGAGGTGGATCGCCTGTATTTGAGAAAGCGGCGGTGGATTTTAAGAAGTTATTTACTTATCGAAGTGTGAGATGTGCACTTATTTTGAAACGAATAGGAATATAATTTTTAGGTATTGGGGATAGTATGAATAATCTATTTGAACAACCACATTTTCTTATATTGCATATTTTTCGTATTGCATACCCTACTTTTCAAGGATGGTGGAAAAAAAAACCTAGAGCGCTTAACAGGTCGTAGAAAATAGAAGATTCTCAAATTCCCTCAAACCCTTACTATCGGCGCTTTAGAGCATTACCCATGAAAGGATCAAGATGCCCAAGAGGGGGGTGAATTGGGCTAATTCTAAATTTTCTTGCAATAATCAAATCCTACGGATAGCCCAATTAACCCCTTGTGCCTAAAAAGTGTTTATATTAAACTAATGCACAACAACCTCGCAACCAACGTTCCAAACTTACTCTAGCAAGCAATTCTATGGATGTAAGACAAGTATTGAAATGCTCAAAGTAAATACTCAAAGTAAGTGCTCAACGTAAATAGAGAGAGAAAGGAACGCGGCGATGTTTTGCCGAGGTATTGGAGAGTCGACACTCCCCACTAGTCCTCGTTGGAGCACCCGCGCAAGGGTGTAGCTCCCCCTTGATCCGCGCAAGGATCAAGTGCTCTCTACGGGTTGATTCTTCGACACTCCGTCGCGGCGAATCACCCAAAACCGCTCACAACTTGAGTTGGGTCACCCACAAGCTCCGCCGGGTGAACACCAAACTCCCAATCACCACCAAGCCGTCTAGGTGATGGCGATCTCCAAGAGTAACAAGCACGAACTCTCACTTGACCACGCGAAGCCTAATGAGAAGATGGATGCACACTTTGCTACTCTTGATTTGCTAGTGAGGCTACTCTCTTGGATTCTCAAATCACAAACACCTCACTAGGACCTTGCTCTTCTTGGCACTCACAAACGTGTTTCTCATTTGTTGGAATGAGCAAAAGATACTCCACTCACGAGTGGACCTTCTATTTATAAGCCACTGAAAAACGAACCGTTATGAGAGAGCTTCTCGGGACGACCGGACGCCCGATCGTGATGACCGGACGCCCGGTCAGTTCAACCCGCGAACCAAGATTAAAGAGTCGACCGGACTATTTGGCAGGTCCGGTGCCCAGACCGACGGACGCGCGTCCGTCGCATAAAACCCTCTATCGAACTTCTTACTCGAGTCGACCGGACGCCGAACCCTCGTGGTCCGGTTAAGACCGACCGGACGCGTCCGGCCACTCTTTTCCCAAGTCTGGACCCCATCGGAGTCGACCGGACGCTGGTCCTCGTCGTCCGGTCACATGACCTTCCAAATCGTCCGGTCACATCAGACTTGATCACCTCGATCAATCGAATCGACCGGACCCTCGCGGCCGGGCGTCCGGTCAAGACCGGAGCCAAAGGCGTCCGGCCGGTGTTTGACCCTTCATTCACTTCCAACTTCCGAATATATGTGAATGAATTTTGCTCCAAAAGATCTTAGGCATTCATAGGAGCTACCTAGAGCTAGTTTAAACAAGTGTGCACCACACCTAACTCACTAGACTTAACTAGGTCAAGCTACCCGTTCATACCCCCCTTCATAGTACGGCCAAAGGAAAAAACAAAGTCCTAAACTACTCTAAGTGTCTCTCCAACTTCAATTGACACTTAGAACTAGTTATCCTTAACCTTGTCGTCCATCCTTTGAAAACCGAAACGATTTCCATCGTAGGGGCATGACAACCTCAATTGCCCAATCGATCTCCATTACCATGACCTAACTTAATTGCCTCTGCAAAACACACGTTAGTCATAGTAATCTTGTATTGACATCAATCACCGAAATCCAACTAGGGGCCTAGATGCTTTCAACCCATACTTTTCAGTTTCAACCATTTGTTCATTTCTCTTCCCGCACCCATTCGGAATTGTGCATGCTCTGTGCAGTCACACCACCGGCCGTGCGGACACGGCTCACATGAGGGGAGAGGGTCGCGAAACCTTAATGGAGGAGGAGGAGAAGAAGGGAGGGAGGGACATGAAGGTGGTGTTGGGAATGCAAGATGGGAGAGAAAAAAAAGAAAAAGAAATAATGTGGCTAACAAATTCGTCCTATGAAAATAGGGACTCTAATTTAGAAGTTGCTGCTAGTTAAGATATGCTAGGTTTTCTTGAATTAAAAGTAAAAACCTAATTTGACGGAACCATTTTAACACAGTCATCCACACCAACCACCTAACCGCGAAATATAAATACCGGGTTGCATTGGCTTTGCTCCTTGGTTCACGGCCACGCTAGCTGATGGACCATACATACATACATACATAAGGCTTGGTGAGAGACCTTTTATATATATATATACCATCACAACCAAAGTTTGTTTCCGTTTTATATGAAAAAAAAGAGTTTGTTTTTTCGTCCTCTATAGCTTTGCTGTGCTCAGAGGTCGCCAATTCTCGTGCCACTTTCAACCGGTTTGTCAAACGCACGGAAAGAGATCGAGCTCAGATAATAATTGAAATGAAATAGTCTCGGTGCAGTGCAGAGACCGGCGCGACAGGGAACGGAGGCGAGGTTCTTCCGGCGGCCTAATTTTGCTACCCAACGACTTCCATCGGAAGCTCGGTTTCGTGTGTCATCTTTTTTCAAACCGGACGATGCTGATCGAGTAGTCGAGTTCCTCGACTTTTTGCTGGCCCGCGTCTTGTCTTAAAGTCAGCTAGATTTTGGTCTTGTCTTGCTTGTCCCCCAGCTGATCGAGGCAAGCTTAAAGTCAGCTAGATTTTTCACTTGGTCAACACAAGGCATGTGCAAACGAGTCAAAAGTGCAGGTTACCCATCGTCATCACTCATCAAGTGCCCGGACAAGCGCCGTCCCCTGTATCAATTAGCCATAAACCCGCCATTTTCCCAGTCCTCTGAATCTTGCACTAGCACCAGCAAACATAATCCACACGGCATGATTAGCCATTCCAAAAGACAAGAACAAGGCATGAAATTATGCTTCGGGGAAAAGTTGGAGGACAATCATGGCCGCCGATTCCACCCGTCGCTTTTTTTTTTTCTTTCCTTCTTCTTCCTCCGGCGACGCGGAGGCGCGTTCATTCCAAGGCACCCAGACATCCGGTAGAAGAAGAAGGTTCGTTGAACGCTGCAGCTTGCAGCTGTGATTGATCCCTTTGGTTTGCCGTTGCCGACTTTTATGTTCCCGTGAGCGGTCACTGTCTGTCAGGAAACGGGCCCGTATAGCTAGTGAGTAGTGGGCTGATTGGGCTGTGTCGTTCCGACCTTGTAAGTGTGGGCTCGGCCCGTTGTAGAAGAGCAGCTATATAGCTGGCGCCTCGGTGATGAAGGGAGGCATGTAACTGAATCTCTGAACATTCATGTATCTGAATGGAACTCCACCTCGTGGACATCAGCCGCGTTCCATCCAATCCTACCCCAAATTCTTGCTATCCAATCCCCAAATCTCTCATTCTATAGGTAGATCGTTACACTGTCCCCCTTCAACTCCTCTCCCCTGCTCCCGTTATGCTGTCAATGTCATGTGGAAGCGGAAGCTCCGAACCTGTGGGCCGTGGGTGTGAACTCCGAGCATTTTGGGGTTGGCCGGCCGGCGGCCTCTCGTTTTCTCCTCTGTTTGTCCAGACGCCAGACGCTTCCCTGCCTGCTGATCCTTTTCTGGCATTCAGATCTTGCGGCTGACGGGGCAGTGTGGGGTGGGGAGACGAGACCGCGAGAGGCGAGCCGAGAGCCCGAGAGGGACGGGCGTCAATTCGCGACAGCGGCCGCCGGCCGCGTCCGCCCCGCTCGCACGCACAGTCGCCACGGCGGCTCACGGGACGCACGGGAGACCTGTCAGCGCTCCCGTTTCGTTTTCGCGGAGGGAGACCGGAGCGCAGCAGTACATATGCCCGTATGGTAATGCTGTGGTCAGGCAGTGAAAAAAAAGGGGGGATGTTTCGCTCTTTTTTTTTCTCTCCTTCCCATTATTTCTAGCAGAAGATGCATATACGGGCCCCTTGGGGTATGATTTGGTTGGAGATGAGATGAGATCCGCCTTTACGGAGTACATCACTTTCTTGACGCACACTACCAGGATGGAGATCGTGCGCGTGCCACTGCCGCGTGGTCCCCCCGCTTGCTCCAGAGTCCAGACGGACGGAACTGGTCGCGGCGCGCGGCCACAATCCGCCGTCGCCGTTATCTCCTTTTGCCTTGGTGTCGTGTCGCCTCCCAGCGGCACCGCGTGGAGGCTCCGCTGGTCCACCCGGAAGAGAGCAGGCTGTAAACGCTAGGCAAGCTAGAGGCTGCATGTACGTATACAGAGACAGCCTTGCTCGCCGCTGCTAGCTTCAATACAATATGTCAAGATCAAAGTCAACCCTAGCGACTTGGTATATATATATTGTCAAAAATACAGTAGAAATCCCGTACCAGTTTTTTTTTGGGCTTTCAATAGAAGCGAGGAGAGCAGCGAGGTCGAGGTTTGCGTTTGTAGACGAACGACGGACCGGGCCCGGGTCGTCGTCGTCGTCGCATGCAGCGAGATGGTGTGCCAGACCAGCCGAGGACAGCCGTCTGGGTGCTCGGTCGACGGAGCAAAAGCGAAGGCAAAGGCGAGCAAAAGCGCAGCAGGTGGCACCGTGCATGCATGTCAGGGACGACGACGCACCACAGCCCAGCAGCAGCATGGGGATCCGCAGCCGCCGGGTCCCCATCGATCCGGCCGGCGATGGGACGCGAGAGGCTATATCTATCGTGCCGTCGGATCGGGCACAGGCACGCAACATGCATGCATGGCCCGCCGCGCGCGCCACCCAGATGGCCTGATCCAACACCGTGCAGGGCGGGGCGCGCACTCGCTCGCTGCAGCTGCATAGGTGTTTTTTATTTTATTTTGCCTCTCATCTCTAAGTACAGATGTACGTCGCTTGACCATTGCGGCGCATTTGAAGAGGTAACTAAAATTATTAACGGAGGCTCCTCGTTTGATTCCAAGAATCGAACACAGGACCGGCCGCTCAAACCACTGCGAGCAAGCCAACTGAGCTACGGCTCGTCCTCAACGGCATAGGTGTTGGATTGGTAGTGAGCAGAGTGACTAGAGATGCGCACAGAGGGTTGCATTGGTAGTGGAAGCTGTACGTGTGCACCGTGGGAATCCCGATATTTCAAAAATTTTAGAAAACTCCTAGTATGTATATTATAAAAATATATTTTACAACTAATTTAATGGTATTTATTAAATATCAGTATCTTTTTATACATTTAGTTAAATTTAAAAATCATGGCTCGAAAAAATGATACTCCCTTCGTTCCAAAATAAATATACGTCTCACTTTTCCAGAAGTCAGAACTTTTTCAATTTGACTAGGAATATAAAAAATAATATCAATATTTATAAGTATCACTTTTCCCAAAATAAATATACATCTCTAAATAGGTCTATCATGGAAACATGCTCAATCTAATAATACTTATTACATACATATCACAAATATTAGTATATATATATTTAGTCAAAATTTTCAAGATTTGACTATCCATGAAGTGAGACTTGGGTTTATTTTGAAACGGATGGCTATTTTAGGACACAACAATCATTTATTAAGCGTAGGAGAGTGCTATGAGCTACTCCTTCGGTCACAAAATAAGTGTGCATACATTTATATTGTACTATCTCTGTCCCCAAAAGAATACAATTCTAGAACAGTATCGTGTTTTAGTATATCAAGTTTGACTAATTATATAAAAAAATTATAAATATTTATAGTATCAAACTAATACCACCATTATATTAGTTACGAAATGCATATTTATAATAAATTAATTTAGAGCAATAAATGTGAATACTATTTATTAGAAACTTAGTTAAACATGAATTACTTTTCGTGACACGCAAATCATAGTTGCATTCTTTTAGGGAAACCAATCTAATGAAATTTATTATACATTATAAATAGTAATTTTTTTCTATATAGTTTTACTTCTCAATATGTGAGCGCACTTATTTTGAGACGGAGGGGGTATGACGTTGGAAATTTGGAATGCAAAACCCATCACATCATATAACATGCACGCTTGACGTCTGCGTGGACTGGATTCTCGCCTGTTCTCTTCACGTGACAAGGCATCATCGATCGACGACGGAGGAAAAGATGGAGAAGCTGGTGCGAGAGAGCAGTGCACAGGGGCATAGGAGTATGGTGCAGTACTTGTTTTCCTGTTACCATCGTCCCAGTTCGTGGACCGTGGAGCTCCAGCTCCGGCGCAACGCATCCAGACGTACTGCACGAGAAGTCAGGCGCTGTAGACGGAGACGACACACAGGCCTGCCTATAGCTCGGCGGTCGGCGGCGGCGCTGCTGGTTCAAAAGAGCAAAGGCAACCACGGCTGGGCAGCGCAGTTTGTCAACCCTGCCTGAGTGCCTGTGTACAAATACCGATGATGTTAGCTCGTCGATCGGCCAACGTCAACGCCGGCCCGGCGAGCTTTCAAGTTTACAGAGACCGGCTAGCCGGGTACGGTGGTTAGTACGAAGTACGGGTGTCCCGTAGCAGCTGCTGTTCCGTCCGCGCGTTGAAAACCGAGGAGGAGTACGTTTCCGTTTTCAGACGAGCGGCGGGGCGGGGGTCGTCGTCGTCATCAACGCATGGTGCAGATCAACTGCATGCGGAGAGAAGGAGGTGGTGCTCTGCTCTCTGTCTAAAGAAAAACGCACCATCAGGCATCAGCCACAGTGCGCTTGAGCTTGCCGCAACTTTTCCTTTGCTCCTGTGCTCTGATCCGCATCGCACCGCCCCATCCAGATTCAACGTCGTGGTGCGTGGCAGCTCGTGCCGTGAAACTTGTGCGCCGGGCGGCCGGCGGCCGGGCCACCGCCGCCGGTGCCGGGGCCAAAGTCCAGCAGTGATAGTGGGAGGCGCCGATGTGGCCATGCACAGATGCACAACAAAAACGAACGGGCGCATCTGACGAGGTGATTGATGATGGCAGTCTTATAATCTGTGCTTGTAATAGTATTTTAGCGTATTTTTTCAGCCAAAGGACAGGGCCTCAATCTGAATGAAAAGGTGAAAAGCGCACGCTTGCATGATGCATGCCGAGGTAGTGGAGTCGGCAATGAGTTCGCCTTTGGTTCGTCCACTCCAGAGTCCAGTCCACTGTCCACTGTGAGTCCGTGTCTCCAGGAGAGCACCCCGGGCCGTAAGGCTAAGGCCATCGCTTTTCACTTTCACTCACCATGGACCTGGAGCTTGGAGTACTGGTCATGGTGACAAGAGAGACAGAACTGCCCGCGACGTGCAAGTGCAAGTGCAGTGCACCTGGCCGTGTGCCTGCGTCGTGGCATCTGACTCTGAGATGAGCCGTTCGGGGGAACAACCAACTCGGTACTCGGCTGAGAAACCCAGGCAAGCAAAACCATGCGCCGCCTCGAACGGCACCGCGACAGCGACTCAGCGAGTCGGCTCGGCGGGCACGAAGAAAATGGACCGGCAGCGGCAGCGGCAGCGAGTGCGCTGTGTGTGGCCTGTGGGAGACCGCGGCCCGGCCGGCGGCCGCCGGGGACGGGCCAGGGTCAACAGCGCAGGCCGGCCACCGGGCGAAGCGAAGGTGCTGCTGCTGGGCTTCGTGAAAGACTCACCGTATGGGCGGCGCGACCCTGGGCCTAAGCGTCTTTCTGTGTCCTGGTAAGGGGACGCCGGCCTCCGCAGGCCGCGCAGTAGGAGGAGAGCCTGTGGGCCGGCCGTTTTCCGCGAGCTGGACTACCTTATGAACCCCATTTGGGTCTTCTCAAAAAAATAAAAAAAAACATTTGGAACGCCACAATTTTTTTTCTATTTCTAGATTTTTCTTCCTCTGAAATTAAGTGAAGTTACAGCGTTTTAAATGTTTTAAATGGGCCATACGTGTAGGTCACCTTGTACTCATATGCGAAAGGGCCTGTAGGCGGGAACGCGGAGAACGGAGATTTGAGCCCTTCAACCGGTTTTGCCTTTAACCTCTTTTGTCAGTGTCAGCTAGTCTCTGCTTTCGTTCTGCTTGTTCCACGTTCAGTGTCAGCTATTCTGCTTTAGTTCTGCTTGTTCCACGTACAGACCAAATGTCTTGGTTCATCTCAATTACTCGCTGTTCACATTAGGCTCGCTTCTGGACATCTCCTCATGTATTGGTGTTTAGAAGATGAAAACACTGTCGCGTGTTTCCCCCATTTTGGTTCAAGTTGAAATAACGGACAGCTCTGTACATCTTTGAATTGGTTGATACAGGGTGCAATAGTATCCCTTTATCTAAAAATGCCAAATGATGGAGGAATCTGTTAAGCAAAAATCCCCTTTTTTCTCCCTTCGAAAAGTTGGAGGAATCTGCTAAGTTAAAATCTTGCATACATCTTTCTCACAGAACATGGCTCTCTTACGGCGCAAGTATGTTACAGATATACTGACAGGCACGTCAGCGGTCAAAACTCAAAATGACATTCTGGCATCCCAGTATATAGCACTTTGCAACCTAGCATAACAAATACTACTGCATCACACTATGACACTAACAATCAGTCAAAAGAACACTAGAAGCACCTCCAATCAGCAACAGATATACATATGCTCCGCATCTAGCTGTTGTACCTGCAGAGCACCCTGCATTTGAGCAGCCTGTCCTGGACATAGAACCCAGGCATCACCATGAGTTTCACCTGCGACGACGACGGCGGATGGTTCTGCGACCGCTGCTTGTCGAACAGCACGTCCTCCATGTACGTCTGATCGAACGCCCTGTTCTCCTCGACCCGCAGGATCGTGAGCGGCGGGCTGAAGGAGAACGCCAGCAGGTGGAGCAGCCAGATGCACTTGGACGCCACGAAGAAGCACTGCAGCAGCTGCTCGGCCCACGGCCACGACCAGTTCAGGGTGGACACGATGTGGCTCATCTTCTGGTCGCAGAAGCGGCTGAAGTCCTCGCAGTGGTACTCGGTGCCCTTCTTCAGGACCTCGTTCCAGCTCAGGTTGCGCAGCGCGACAAATGAGGCGAAGTTCTCCTGCCGGTCCTGCTTAGGGTCGAGGCACTTGGGCGACCCGTTCTTCTGGAACGTGCAGTTCTCGAAGTCTTGGTACATTGCTTGGTTCATCAGAGCTTCAAGGTGGTACAGCACTAGTTTCGGGTGCTTGTCACTAAGCGTGATTTGATATGGCTGTAGGAGTAAATTTAGCTTATCTGATAGTCCGTTGTCAGCATCTTCAACTTGCTGTATCAAGACCTTGCAGAACTGTTTTATGGAAAGACGGGCCTCGGATACTATCTGCAAAAACCCTTCCACCATAACTTCATGACTGACGGGCAAGGAATTGTCTCTGCTCCCACTGACTGATCTAGTCGATCTCTTTGAGTGACATTGCATGTTCTTTGTGCTCGTCGCTTGTTTTAGAGCCTTCTTCAATTCCGAACAGTATGCTTCCAGGCTCACTAGCTTGGTAGTCAATTCTCCTAGTGATAATTTCATCTCCGATACTTCTTGCAGGGCAGCGTCCCTATGCTCATTGGCCTCAACAACCTCTTTCTTCAGGGACTCCAGTGAGAACACACCCCAGTCCTTCAGAAGCTGTGACATGTTCTCACATTCGATGGTGTTCGGTGACATATCTGATTTCAGTTTCCTCTTTGACTTCGGTAAGAGCCAGGAGAGAATATGTGGCCCTTTGTGCCTTGTCCGGGAGAAGGCAGCAGGGTGGTAGTTTGACAGCGGCGCGGTGCTATTGAGGTTCTTCAAGGACTTGGCATCAGCTTCAGTGTCCCGACTGATAGTTGCAGGCTTGCGGGTATTACACGTTGTAATGGCCTTAAATTCAGTTAAGTCTGTCAATCTGCTGGCTGACCTAATAAAACTGTCAGCGGAGAGGGCGGGTTGAAGGAGTGATGGATGGTTTCTGCATGCCTTTCTGTTCCCGCAGGTGCTCATTTGATGAAGAGAAATGAAGCTCGCTGTTTGACGAAGAGAAGGTGTTGTGATTCTCAAAATCTGAGAAAGCCACCTCGTCTTCCAGGCCATCATGGTCCAAACCGATGCCACTCCAGTTCTCGGACAGACTCCTGTTATCTTGGCCAATGTAGTTCATTCCACCCAAGGGCTCTTCGTCATAAGTCTGGGAATTCATCAAAGCAAGCAGCAAGGTTTATGTTACAATACGAACTGGAACTGAAAGTACAGCAGCATGAAGCAAATCATGCACGATCCATGGGAAAATGTTGTCCAGCAGGCAACACATTGAACACAACCATTTAATGTTTCATAATTTCAGTGGAGACATGATACTACTCGTACCATACTAGTATTGATCAATTGATTCTTCATGTTGGCGAGTGTCAGTCAGTACTCTACTTGTATGCTGGCATCCCCAGCCATTTCTGGGCCCTTGTGGCCATACTCTCATGCAGTACGCTTTCTTAAAAGCAGGGTTCTACCTATTTCTAAAAGTAAAAACCAATTGATTATGCACATCGGTTTGGAGTCCAGGAGACCCTGAATTTTTATATTTTCATGTAATGATGTTCCACTATGCAGCAAAACAACCTTTTCAGACAACCTGACAGCTTAAATAAAGTTCAGTTCAATGCTGAGGAAATGGCTCATTATATTCCGCCAAAGCGTATGAGTAGAATGCTCTTAGATGTTGACAGAAAACAAATTAAGTAGCAAAATCATTCCTCTGCAACTGTACGTACAAAAATGAGAAAAGATTTATCTTCACAAATCCTTGATTTTCTGTATCTTAGTTGGGAGTTACTGAAAACACCTAGACAGCAGATCCACCAGGTTGCTTCAGTAAAATGAAATGCAATCAAGTACCCGCTTATACCGTTCTGGTCTTCTAGCATGACTCCAACCAAACTCCATCGATTGAACTGTAATCTACGCCTAGAAATCCAAGTGAACCTCTCAAAAGAACATTGTCGCAACTAGAAGAACAATCTAACAGCCACAAAATTTGCGAAAACATCGGCATGGAAAGGCAGGACATGCGAATCCAGCAGCAAAGGAGGCACCTTTCAGGCTTTCACACACAAACATTCGCTTCCGGTACCAAGAAACAAACAAACAAACGTGGCTGCAAGAAGTTTGAGAGGTTCGCCGGTCCGCTTACCGGGGCAAACACGGGGTAGTCCTCGGCGGCGGCGGGCAGGAGGCCCGGCCTGGTGAGCGCCGGCGACGCGGCCGGCGGCAGGCGGATGACGGCGGGGCTGCGGCTGGCGCTGGCGTAGGTCCCGGCATTGGAGGCGCCGCCGCCGCCGCTCTGGAGGAGCGCGGCGTGGAGGGCGCGCAGCTCGGCGGCCTTGGTGACTGCGGCCTGGATGTCCAGGCGCGAGGTCGGGAGCGCCTTCGGGAGGTAGGCGGCAGAGGAGGAGGAGGCGGAGGCGGTCGCGTCCGCGGCCATGGCACCGGCGCGGGTCAAAGGCCGCGCCTTTGGCTGGTGGCTTGGGCTGCGCTGCAGTTACTGCGGCTGGCCGGACGGAGGCGTGGAGTGGAGGCGGGGGGCTCTCGTCATCGGGGGGCTGGAAATTAATGGAGTGGAGACTGAGACACTGTCACACTGTGGATGGTGGATGCCGTGCCGCAGGCCGAGAGGGGAAGAAAGGAATAATGGCCCTTGTTCCTCCTGGTTGGTTGGCTGTTTTGTTTTAAGCCCTTTGTTTTATTATTACTTGCAGAGAGACTTTGGGCCTCGTTTAGATCGTAAATTTTTGTAATCTGGACACTGTAGCACGTTTCGTTTATATTTGACAAACTTTATCCGATCATGGACTAACTAGGCTCAAAAGATTCGTCTCGTGATTTACAACCAAACTGTGTAATTAGTTATTTTTTTACCTACATTTAATATTCTATGCATGCGTCCAAAAATTGATGTAATGGAGAGAGAGTGAAAAAAATTGGAATTTTGAGACAATCTAAGGCCTTGTTTAGCCCTCAAAATTCCAAGTTTTTTCACTCTCTCTCCATCACATCAATTTTTAGCCGTTTGCATGGAGCATTAAATGTAGGTAAAAAAATAACTAATTGCACAGTTTAGTTGGAAATCACGAGATAAATCTTTTGAGCTTAGTTGGTCCACGATTGGACAATATTTACCAAATAAGACGAAAGTGCTACTATTCATCGGGTTAAAAAAAATTTCAATCTAAACACAAGGCCTAAACAATGCCTCGTAGGAAATGAAATCTCATGCTCGCTCACCGGCTGCAGGTTGTGAGGGGAGGGGACGATTGTGTCAGCGACCTATTGTACCGGCTTCAGTTAGATAGCGATTAGCGATAGGATCAGCTCCTTCGGTTGGTTAGTTGCAAGTCAAATTCTGGCATCTAGGCGTCGGTTAGATTTACTTGGCTAGATCCGGCAACATGTATTATGTATTAATGTATACGTACTTATACACTGTCATACCTATGAACTCGAGCATTCTTCTTACAGATTGTGTGTAGTACTAAACGTAGTAACGCTTTTCTCTGCTTTGTTTGATCCGTGTGATTCAGGCTGCTGCTAATGGTAATGAAGAGGGCCAGCAGCGGATTTAAAGATGTGTAGCCTTGTACGTATAGGATGGAGCACATGGTATCAATGGTCAATGGAAGAGTGCATCTTAAGGCAGGGGGCCATCATCAAAACCCTTTCCAGTCTGCCATGGCATGCTATTCAGTGGTGTAGCCGGGATTTGTAGCTACGGTGGTCCATTGTCAAAAATTTTGTTAACTAAATTTAACATGTTGGTACATAAGTATATCAATTATACAAAACACAATTAAAGAAAAAATAGGCATACAAAGTTTTTCAACTTATTCTTGATAAAGGTCATTGCAGAATATATTCTTTGATGCATATTTTTGAAAAAGAGAGGCAGTATCACCACTTCTTTTCATATTTCTATAAGTCTGCAAGAGAATAAAAAATATTGTTTTAATTTACCATTCCAATAATCAATTTTACACACAAAAAAATCTTATCATGCAATTAAATTAAATAGTCCAATGCGACCGTGCAATAATATAATCTAATGACACAAAATAAAATAAAGTTTTATGTATCTTGTGGCTTGCGGCTTCTGAACGTATGATGCCTAATGGTGGATGAATCACCGCCCGGTAGCCACCAGCAATTGCTGATGCGTTCTGCTCAAGTTAGGGCTAATTTACTTATTCTCTAGCTCTAAGGAGAGATTGGAAGAGAAAAAAAGGAAACATGACTAAACGAGCAGGCTAATTGGATGAAGATGTTGAGACGTATACCTGTAGATGACTCACGTGTGCGGCTGCTCGTCGTCCGGCGCCTGCCGCCGACCCGCCGCCGCCGCTATCGTTTGGTATATCGAATTCTATGAAGCACAACTCATCAAGGGGATACGAAGGGGCGCATAGCGGCTGCACTGAGAATTACGAAGGAGCGCAAAACGGTCGTAGGGCGTATCCGATCTGACTGAATTTTCCTATATCTATGGGCCTGGTATGCACTGGTGGTCCACGGACCACCCGGACCACCATGTAGCTCCGCCCCTGATGCTATTTCTTTAGAGCAAATATAAGAAGCTGATGTAAAGGGGTCATCATAAAAATGTCACATCAGATTTGTACTAACATAGAATAGAGAGTATAAGAGAGAGCAAAGAAGGCAGCTAATGAATAAGCTCCAAGAAATTTTGCGAGGGAATGAAATGGACCAGGTAAGTGGGCTTTAGAGAAGCTATAGAGATGATAATGATAATGGCATATACCCCTTTGTTTGGGAATAAATCAATTCCTTTAGTCATTTTAAGTCAAACATTTTCATGTTTGACCGAATTTATAGAGATGAGCATTAATAGTTATGATACCAAAATAAGTATTGTATAAAAAATATCTATTATGGTGTAGTATCTAAATATACTAATTTGGTGTCATAATTGTTGGCGCTCTTTTATATAATAAATCTAGTCAAGATTAAAAGTTTTGTGTGTGTGTGTGTGGTGTGTGTGTTGGGTGGGGGAGGGGGGGAGAGAGAGAGAGAGAGGGGAACCTAAGTAAGGTTAAAAGTGTCTAACTTAAAATGACTATAGAAAATATAATTCAATCAGGGACACGGAGAGTACAACCATGAATTGTTTTTATCAATAGCTAGTACGTAGTAGTAATTGTTATTAAAAGGCTCCAAGAACGAATGCGGTCTCCTGTTTTTTGACGGCTCAAAGAACGAATGCGGTATCAAAGAATTCTCCTGTTGCTGCATCATATATCAGTTATTACTGGTGCACCCCCCACCACCTCGGGTGGATCTCCAGTACGTGATGCAGTCCCCGTGCCCGTTAGGTGTGGCGAACGCGCGCACAGGAAGGAAGGTGTTCCTGTGGACTATGGAGCACGCCGGCCCCACGTACGTCCGGTGCGCAATGGCAACTATCGTTTGTCATCGACACCGCCAGCACCCAGCAGCCCGGAGCAGCGACCAGCGAGCGAGGAGGGGGCGGAGCGGGCGGGGCCGTTCGCAATTGCAAAGCTGTGTGGCCCAGCTTCGGAAGAAGAAGAACGCAATCTAATCCACGTTAGTTACGATCGTCATCAGACATGTCACGAATAATGAAGAAGTTAAGCAGAACTTATCCTATCCAATTATGTAACAGGTGTAAAGTTTTGGGGTGTCACATCAGGTGTTACATGTGGATGTTGCATGAGGTACTCAGATATTAATAAAAAAATAAATTACAGAATCCGTCGGTAAACCGCGAGACGAATTTATTAAGCCTAATTAATCTGTCTTTAGCACATGTGTTACTGTAGCAATTTATTGTCAAATCATGGACTAATTAGTCTTAAAATATTCGTCTCGTAAATTAGTCGTAATCTGTGTAATTAGTTATTTTTTAGTCTATATTTAATACTTCATTCGTATATCAAGCATTCAATGTGACATGATGTAAAGTTTTGAGGCAGGAACTAAAGGGCTTAAAAAAATGAGCTCAACTTTGCTTAAACACTGAGACGAGCAGAGCCTGATCTCATCCGAGAGCTTTGTGGGAGCGGAGCTGGTGGCATTCAGCGAGAAAAGGTAGCGGGGCCATGCTCATGCATGGCGCGCGCTTGGACTGACATGACGCGGCACCACTCCGACCGCCCGCCAATCCGCCAGGTTTTGCTTGGGCGCATGCATGCACAGCGACAGCGATAGCACACATGTGGTGTGGATGTGGACCGACCTGTGGTCCGTGCTAGCTGCTGTGCCTTCTGGGCTTTCTTCGGTTTCTGTCTCGCGTCGCTGGTGGAAATCGGAGAAACTAAACTACCGTTAGTATCGTAGAAAGAAACAAAGAAAGAGAGAAAGAAAGATAGATTCACCAAATAAGAAAGAAAGAAAGAAAGGTGACGATGCTTGCCGTGATCTCGTGGACATGCAAGCAAAGGCGCCTCTGCTGATGATGAGCTGCGCGTGTGTGCCTATCTTCGCTCTCACTTTCTCTGGTCTGGAACCGAGAACGGAAAGCGCGCGCATGTGTTGTGGCCACACCGTGTGGGCGACCGTCATCATCGTTAATCAGGCGGCGCGTGCAGCTGCAGGGCGTCCCCATCACTCTGTCTGACAAGGAAAACAGGAAATGCTAGCCGAAGCAAGTGCCGAGAACGAGGAATCTACTCTATTCCTCCCTCCAGATACGCATCTTCCCGGGGATCGTCGGTTTCCGTTGCGGGCGGGCGCACCGCGACTATAAATGTCGATGCAGCTGGAAGGCACGAGGGCACGGCACGGCACGGCACGAAATCCGTTTTTTTAGTCTGACACGAGCACGGCCTGGTCCGATGACATGCAGGCCCAAGCTGGCCCAGCCCGAGGAAGCGGACCGTGCCTGGGCCGCTGCTCAGGCCCGTGGGCTGGCACGGCCCAGCCTTCGACGGTCGGCCCGGCAGCGGCCCGGCCTACCCCCTCTCCCTCCTCACTCCTCCTCCCCTTCCCAAGGTCGGCCTGCTCCCTTAGCTGGCCCGGCCAACCGGCCTGCTCCTTAGCTGGCCCGCCCCCACCCCCTGATCCCTAACTCCCTTCCCATCCCCACGTCGCTTCCCGTGTCCCCAATTCCCCATCCCCGGCTCCCCGCGCCGCTTACCGCATCCTCATCCCGTGGCCGCACTATGGCACTAGGCTCGCGCGGACGCATGTCGCAGTCGCGACCTCGTCTCCCCCTCGCCCCCGCGCCAATAGCCGCCTCCTCCACGCCCGCACCATCGACGGCGGCCACCTCCTCGCCCCCCGCACCAACGGCCGCATGCTCCTCCTCCGTGGTCAAAGCCTCCTGCAGTCCCGCGTGGCCGCACCGCAGGCGCCACCCTCGAGCGCGGCAGCCTCAAGCGGCCGATCTGAGGCCGCTGCCGACCGTGCCCAGTGCCTCTGCATCGCCTCGTCATCGCGCCTCTGCATCGCCTCCCCGGCCTCCTCCACGCGGTCACGTGCCTCGACGCCATCACCGCCTCCGCGTCCTCCTCCACGTCGTCGCCTCGAGCGCCACCACGGCCGTAGGACAATGCCTCGACCTCGTCCTCCGTCCTCTCTCCCTTCCCCTGCTGATGTGGGCCTCGGGCCGGCTTAGCCTGCAAAAAAGGCCGTGCTTTCTGGGCCGGCCCGGCATGGAAAGTGGCCCGACGGACCGTGTCTGGGCCGTCGGCCAGGCACGGTGGACTATGGCGGCATAGCCCGGCGGCCCGTCGTGCTCTACCGTGCCGTGCCCTACTAGGCCATTCCGGGCCGGCCCGGGCGGCCCGAATGGACATTTATAACCGCGACGCACGCGGCGGCAGACTTTTCTTTCGCCGGGGCCGAAACACACGCACGGGGACCGCGGTCCGCGAGCGAGGTGGCTGTGTGATTGTGTTGTGGGGGCGTCGTGAGATGGAGCGGGGCAGACGGGCAAGCCAAAGCAATGGGCAGCAGCAGCAGGAACCGCGGCCGCGTAAAGACGCCCGGTGAGCGGCGCCGGCCCGGACGGGCCCAGCGCTAGCTGCTGCTGCACCTAGGGCGGGCCTGACCCCAGTGTCAGTGTCAGTGTCAGTGTCAGTAGCAGTAGCCTACCGCCAAGGAGGCGGAGGGCACCAGTGCAGCACCGGTACCATACCACGGAGGGGTTGAGATGCCAAGCCAAAAGCAGGCAGACGAGCCAGCGCTGCCTGCCCCCTGCTGGAGCCGACGCCGGCCGCTTTCCGCTGCCGCAAAGCAGGTAGAGCCGCAGAGGCAGGCTTCTGTCGCCCCCTAGATCTCACTCACTCACTCACTGTGGCCCGCCTGCAGGCCGGTCCCCCGTCCCTCGCCTAGTCGCCTTCCTTCCTGCTGCTCCGCGTGCTCCCTCGCACGGCGCACGCACGCTCCGTCGTCGACTCGTCGGCCTCGGATCTCTGTCTCTGCCGGGGCGAGGCCGCGAGGGCTGCATTTGCATCGGCGGTGGGCTGCCCTCTGCCTGCGGGCTGCAACATGTTGCGCCGCTCAGGATAACTGGGCTGGGCCCTCGGGTACGCTGGGCCGCTCTCGATTGTATCCGCGTCACGCGTTTCAGAGAGGAACAAGTTTTATTTGCCCTCCCTCAACAATCACATAGGTTTTGCTAAAAAAAAATGGCACATAGGTTTGATTTATCTTCCTCACTTAGGAATTCGGTTTTCTAGACTCCTTCAACTATTGAAACCGTCCGATTTATCTCCTCGAGCGGTTTGGAGAGTGGTTTTAGCTGATAGTTAGTCACAAAGGAGGTAAATCAGACTTTCACGATAGTTCAAGAAGATCAATTAGATTTTATAAAAAAAAATTGTAGAAATAATTTTTCCAAAACCGTTTTGTCCCCTAGAACCCCTCAGGTATAATTTTTGAATGCTTGAATGAGCCATATTACAGGACGATGGGAGTACGACATGTAATCTACATACTACATGTTTCCTATAAAAGGTAGAAATCATGTTGTCTTCTTAATGCATTAATTTTATAAAGTGTTATTTTGTTCCACACCTATGTAAAAAGGTATATAAATGTTCTCATCTCATTTTATTAGACTAGAACAATTAATGTGCATAAAAAATTGACTTGTCATTTAGCTTTTGAGCCATGTTTATGCCTTACGAATGTGTGAGGATTTTTTTTTCATGTTGCAATGTATAGATATATTTGCTAATCTAATGCTAAAACAAGATTTTCCGAAAATTGCAGTTGGCATTCTATCTTGTTTGTTAAAAATTACATGGCCTATCAATAATATTCAGAGAAAATTAATGTTTTGGTCCTAAATAAAGCTGTGCTTAGTTTTTTGGGCCCTTTTTAGTTTGAGCTTTCCTATCTGGCCCTAAAATGAATTTCATTTAAGTTTCTTGGCCCTTCCATTATTTGTAACGGTGTTAACTTGTATGCGAAATTACATTTTTACCCCTGACACCGAATGTAACGGTTGGAGTCTAGAGCAGCGATCGGAGTCCATGTGATGAGGTCATACAGCCTTTGGATTACACAGGTTTGGTTGGGACACTTTTATATTTCATTTCGAATTAAAACTTAATTTTGAGCATGTGCTTTGTGAAGAAACTTTTGATTTTACCTACAGGTATATACACTGATAAATTTCTTGAAATACTACTTTACATACCATGAATATAGATGTTTTTTTTAGTCCATTTTAAGGCTAAACACCTAAGGCTCGGATATAACGTTACGAGAAGAATTTTTTAATTTCAATTCAAAACTACAAGAGGTATGATGCAACTCAATTTCGTACTACGTCCGCAAAGTTTAGCTAATCACGCGTATGTGCTGGCGTGACTATAATGGTTAATCGTGCATAACTTTTAGCATGACTAAAAAGGCTATTTTTACAAATTTATTAGTTTGATACATGTTTTTTATAAAAGCTTGTTTTTTTAGGTTATTCAAATAAAAAAAACGGTTTCCTCTGCCCTCTGTTAGGCCGCCGCCGCCTCGGTGCTTCCTGAGCACGGAGTGTTCGTGCAATCGTGCGAACCCTGAAGCATGTAGCGTTCTGCATCTGCCGCTGTTCCTTTGCCAGATGATTCCGTAAAAATTGTATTTTTGTTCCTTCGGCGAGTTTGGTGAACCGGATCTGCTAATTATTTGTTTGAGTTATCGCGGCATGTCTTCATCGAGTTCTCGGAATCGCCCAGGGACCTCGGTTGCGTGCAGCCGTGCGCGGCGGCGGCGGAAGGTTAGCGCCGCCGATTCATCCCGTGGGCGTCTCTGCACGAGGATTTGGTGAGCCTAGTCGGATGGCGAGTGCTAGCCGGCGACTTCCGGGACTACATCCGCTTCCAAGCCGTGTGCCGCCACTGGCGGTCCAGCACAACCTGCCCGCGCGGCCTCGGCATCGTCGATCCGCGCTTCTACCCGCGCCGGTGGATGATGCTGCCGGAGGGCCGCGGCCTGCACCCAGGCCACGGCAAGCTCCGCGGCTACGTCCGCTTCTTCAACCTCTCGACTGGTGCCTTCGTCCGCGTCAAGTCCCCCTTTTCAAGGATCACTGCGTCCTCTACTCTGTCGACGGCATCCTCCTGCTGCAGAGGGACCATGACACTGCCATCCGCCTCCTTCACCCCTTCACCGGCGATACCGCAGAGTTCCCGCCGCTGGAGACCTCCTCTCGCGGTACGTGCGCTGCCGCTCGGAGGGGGAGATGTGGCACTTTCTTAGAAAGATCTGTGCTGCCAGCATCAGCGTGGGTGCAGATGGACTCGTCAGAGTAATGATGCGGCCAAATCAGGTGTATAATCTATGCTTTGCTACCTCTGGTGATCAGCAATGGAGGGTGACAACAACCTGGGAGCGCAGCAACCTTTCTTCAAATTTGCCATTCCAAGGAAAGCTTTATGTGTTGCTGCGAGCTGAAACAGTTTGAGATGAGCATGAGGTCATACAGATCGACCCACCCCAGCAGGAAGGTACGGACATTGGCTCTTTATCGGTGCCATCACCAAAGTTGGTTGCAAAATTTAAATGGCCAACTAGCGACACAAGCTATCTATCGTATTACTACCATCTGGTAGAATGCAACTCAGAGATTTTGGTGATTGGCACAAAATGGCATGCGGTTTGCTATTCAGTTTACAGGCTAGCTGATCTTATGCTGGGAAGGACTGTCCCTCTGACATCCATAGATGGCAATGCACTCTTCATTGGTAGGAGGTCAGTCTGTATCAGCTCTAAGGTGTTTCCTACCATTGTGCCTGACACCATTGTCATGCGCGAGTCCAAAATTTATCTTAGTCAATACCACCTCAGTAGTGGCACATTATCACAAGCAACAGATGGAGTAATCGCAGAAGAAAAAGATATTCCAGGTCCTTATAGCATCATGTGCCATATCATAACCTGCTGCTCTCCTCCATACTGGTTGGTGCCCTGGTTTTCGTTTTCAATCTTTGTTCAAGTAAATTGCGACTGTTCCTTTCACTTGAACATTTTATTTATGTTGCTATGCAAGCTCACTCCCTTCCCCTATCCTCTCTGCTGTAGGAACAAAGGGAAGATATTATGTAAGGAGATGGCGCCCAAATGGAGGGTGAAGAAAAAGTTTCGTTATGGGGTAAGTCTCACCTATAGTGCAATGATTCTGTTGTATTTTATGCATCTTTTACTGCTGGGGTTGCCATATTTCACCAAATAATAAAAGCTTGCCGTTTTTTGCTGAAAGACACGGAAGAAACTTATCTTTGCTGCTGAACACAATAAATATGGTTTAATGTTCTCAATGGATTTTTTTAACATTTACTAGAGGACAATTAATCCTGCGTAGCAGCAAATATACAAAATGTTGTATTAGTGTCTAATAGCAAAGATTTGTTTTTTTGGGTTCTTTTCAGCAAGAGTGACATGTTTTGAGTGTCCTATGGCAAAATTCTCCTCTACACAGCTTTGTGTGCCTTGTACAGCTTCTTTTATTTTATTAATATAAAAGCTTACAGTGGGGGCTTCCCCTGCTGTACTATTTCAAAAAAAAATCTCCTTTACAAAGGCTCACCACAGTTAATTAATTCCTTGGGTTTTATAAAGTAGTAAAGTGACACAGAGCACAGTCTCAAATCAGCAGGGTAGCTGTAGATTTTGCTTTTAATTTGTATCATGTAGCAATATGTATTCATACGACATACCATTCTCTACTGGGGTTGGTAAACTGCTAAAAAATTCTGTATTTACCAGTGGTGATTGCCTACTTTGTCAAAAATTTACTGATCTTTTTATTGGCATTGGTTATAATTATTGCTAGTGTTGTTATGTACAACACAAATTATTTAGGTAAAATTCTTAACAAGTTAATAAGTTTTGGCTACAAAAACGAACATATCCAATGAGAAAAATAAGATGTTCAGTTCAGCTTTGTATTTGCATTTCACCACATATATGGACTTTTATTTGTCGCGACAATAGTCACAGAAATCTTGTCGGCTGGGTCACGGGTGTCTAAAAAGTAAACCATGGGTTGATGAACCTTTGTATGCCACGTATTGTAGTTACAGAAGATAAATACAGAGTATTAGGAAAAAAAAAGAACAAGGCACACTAAATTGGGCAGCATATGGTGCCCATTGAGCCTACTAGCCACTAACTTAACCCTAACAACGTCACTCACGAGACAGCTGCCTTCTCCCTCGTGGCTCTCTTCCTCGCCTCCTGTCTCGTGTGCTCTAATCCATATATAGAGCCAGAAAGTAACACTAATGGCCTTGATGTCCAACTGCAATACAATTTGATCAACCATGCATCCTCCTACCTGAACGCAGAGAGCACCTATGTTCAGTGCACTCTGTCTTCTTAGCTACCTCTCCAAGCATTGCAGCCACAGTTAGCACGCATTGAAATTTAGCAATGGTTGTCGTTTGTAATTTATACACAGTTTCGATCACTATGACTTATTGCCTCTTAAATTTTTGACATGTTAATGATGAACTTAATCAGCAAAGAGAAATGTATTAACACCTCCAGTGTCTTACCATCTCGATCACACTATGATCACGCTATGACCTATATTACCAAGTTTATTGAAAAATGTATTAACACGTTCAATTTCAAACAATTGCACTATCAAAATAAATGTATCTAATGAATGTATTTGTACATTTTTTCTTTAAACTTGGTCAAAAGCTAGAGAAGTTTGACTTAGGACAAAGCTAAATTGACTTCAATTTAGAATGGAGTGAGTACTACTGGTGGTTGCCAATTTTGTCAGAAATTACAGAAGAAAAGCTTTGTTTGTATTAGTTACAAGCCATTGTCATAATGCATGGTCACATTGTTTACATGTGTTTTTGGGCTAGGGAAGGAAAATATTCAGTGAGGGAAATAAGATTGTTACTTGTTCATCACTGCATTTGCACTTAAACAAACAAATGGACTATTAGTAGTTAGCGGTGAAAATGGTCTCACAGCTGGTAGTAGAGAGCTACCAAAGGACATAGAAAGTAACGGCCTTGATATACGAGAATACAACACAATCTGATCAGCCACCCATCCACCTACAGCCTGTTTGGGAGGCCGTATCGTATCGTGGATTATTTACTGCTAGCTGGTTTGGTGTGAGAGAAAAACGCTGTTCCCGGCTGGAAATTTACGATCGTTTACGAGCAAGCGAACATGCTGCTAAGCACGGAGAGCATGCATGAGCATTTATGTCAGAACACCGTTTTAGGTACCTTGCCAAACACTGCAACCACAATTAGATCCAGTTGAAATTTCGTCACAGTTGTCATTTATGATTGTGATGATGTCTGTATTTTAGTCATAAGTGACTTTACCTTGCAATATTTTTGTTCATGCTGAACTTATAATATCAAAGAGAAAACAAGGTATTTGCAGTTGGTATGTTTATTAGAGAATCCAGTTTGTGCAAAGAAGCAAGACAAATGATCATGTTGATTTCACATCTAGACCACACCTTTCTGTCTTGTACATATTTATTTTGTCGAATAGGAGAGTTGTGTATCATTAAATTTATAGTACTAAGAAACTTCATATATAGGATCTCAGATTTTGTACCTCTTTGTGTTTTCTAATATTTTATATTTGATCAGATTGGTTCAGTTTACAGTCACTGACTTGCACCTACTTTTCTACTTTGTCATCCTAGTCCTAGGCATAAGGGCGTCCCCAACAGAGATTTGAGCCGGCTATTTGAATGCTGACGAGGATCTAATCTGACGTGGACCTATGAAAAAGAAGAGAGAGAAGAGTCACCAGTGACACTAAATCGCCGGTCGATTTACTTCACCCGATAAAACACAGAGGAGAGCAGTGGGACCTATAACCTGCAGAAGGCTTCAAAGTCTGCTCCGAAATCCGTGTCACTGCAATTTCGTTTCTCTCACCTCCAGATCAGCTATTGGCTGAAACTTGACTGAAAACACTGTTCTGACTGAAATGTTGTAAGAGAAAAACACTGTTTCGACTAAAAAAAGCCGAACAAGCCAAATTTAACGGTGCTGTTGCGGACGCCCTAAACGGCTCCTGTACCATGATGGATTGGTGGCGATGCGCGGTTTTCCTTGCCTTGCTTTTATGTATCTTGTTATTGTCGTCGAGTTTTCCTTCCCCTACAACTTATATGTACCTTGTTATTGTCGTTGTGTCTCTCACAGATGCTGCACTGTAACAAAATTATTATGTCTGTAGGATTCCATATTTAGTCATGTAACTTCATTTCCAAACAGCCATTGCAGTTGCCTTGGTACTTGCCGTGGAGCTAATTTTAACTGTTTAATTTTTAGAAAAAAAGCCATGAAATCTCTGGAAGGTCCCTCGGCAGTGATCCGTCAGCTTTGCCTATTTACCTAGACCTTTTCTTTTTACTCATCCCAGGCGAGCCAAACCTCCAATTTTGGACAAACCTGTCACTACCACCTTTTTTTTATCTTTTTGTTTTAAAAAAACGGATCAAACAGGAAAGTTGTTGATTATATTAAAAAGAGAAGAGAAGTCCAAATTAGATAGAACACAACAATGACGATGACCTAGCTAACAACTGTAAGCAAACATGAAAAACACAAAACACAACAACTGATTTGTTTGGGACCTCAATGCATGCCGCACTATTACTCTAAAGCATACCCGGATGAAGAGGCCCTTTGAGATAAAACCATATGAGGCCTGGATGAAGTGGCGCTTTTAGATAAAAGTTGTATGACACGGGTGATCACTCCTTTGATGCATACGTGGCATATGCAGGGGAGGTGCAGGTTTGAGTGCTTGATATTTTTTTTTGGCAAAATAGGTTTGAGTGCTTGATGTAAATAAATGAGAACTAACTATTGTATTTCATGATCCATGGTTGTATAAAGGTTTTGAAGTCGTCTTCAAGGTTTAGTAAATTTTTTGTATCATTTACTTTTCTTTTGCATTCCATACAAGTTAAGTTTTACTTCCCGATTTACTATACTTAGTTATCTTGCCGAATAGTTGTGTTAGTATCATGATGAAGTTAGCATATACTCCGTCCGTTCCAAATTATAAGATATTTTGTTTTTTCTAGATTCATAGCTTTTGCTATGCACCTAGATATATGTTATGTCTAGATAAATAGCAAATGCTATGAATCTAGAAATGCCAAAATGTCTTATAATTTGGGATAGAGAATGTATCTTGCTTTTGTTACTTATGAGGATCTTGCCTTATGAGAGTCGTCCCTTGCTATCCACTAGCTTAGAGGAACTCTTCCTTTTCATCAAAGGGAGAGTTATATGTTTGACTATAAGGAAGATGATTAGAATCTTACATAGCTTATTAGATAGTTTGCCTTACGGATCATCGTGGTAATTAACAGGCGGTGACATCCCTATCTATCCATTGCATTCCACCATATTCGTGTAGCCTCGTATGGTTCTTATTAGTGCGCTCAGGTAGGTCTCTCCATCCCATGTACCTAGTTTTTCCGTGCAGCCACAAAGCAATGATTTCTCATTGTCCTCCTAATTCGTTATACGGTTGTAGCTA
This sequence comes from Miscanthus lutarioriparius, assembly GCA_904845875.1. Taxonomy (NCBI): domain Eukaryota; kingdom Viridiplantae; phylum Streptophyta; class Magnoliopsida; order Poales; family Poaceae; genus Miscanthus; species Miscanthus lutarioriparius. Next base: position 4,577,874 of record CAJGYO010000013.1, read on the forward strand.
GATTTATATTAATTTTGTTTAGCTCCTAACAAAAAAACCGTTTATGAATCGTTCTCATCTCATCGTCCTTCTAATTCGTTATACGGTTGTAGTTACCTTTTGGCTCTCCTGTGTGTTAGCTTTTTCATACACCTTTTATCTTGCCTAATCAGTCTTAGCTAGACTAGATTTATTTCGTTTAGCTCCACCTCGTCTATAGTTTAGATGGTATACAAATCGATGGCATCCTTGGGTTTGTTCGCAGGTGGAGCCCGTGGCGGCCGTGGTGGACCTGATGGTGCTGATGCCGGGGCAGCGGTACCCGACGTTCCTGGCGCAGCCGGCGCCGCTCGCGCCTTGCCCAAGGGAAGGCGTGCTCTGGCCTTCCCACGACCATCGCCGCTCGTTTGTGCCACCGTGATATATATTCTTCTTCTTCTTCTTTCTGTAAGTCCGCAAGTATGTACAGAGGATCATGTAAAATGCAGGGGCCTAGCTTTGTTCAAGGCTTATTAAATGACCCAATGCCAATGCGTACGTAGTTTCAAAGAATTAGTAACTGGGCCGGAAAATGCTCTGGATAAGTTTGGCCCATCGTGTAGCTGGCCCATCAGTTGGGGTGGGTCATCTGCGCTTTTGCAGTCTACCGCTGCGATTTTTTTTTTAATTTTAACACTTTTTTTAACTAATTTTAAATCTAACACCTTTTTTTTAAACTAACACTTTTGGCCGCGCCTATTGTCATGGCGTGGCGAAACACCTGTGACGCGCCATGCATGGTGGCGCGGCAGGAGGGTGACGTGGCGAAGACCGGGGCCACTGACCGTTGACGTGGCAGGGTCTGCCGCACCACCGATCTTGGCGCGGCCCTGACGCGCCATGGCGTATGGTGCGGCAGGATTAGATAAATATCGTCCCCGAGCCGCCCCTGCCCCCGAGCCGCCCTGATGGGTACAGGCCCGATCTTCCGAGAGGTAGCCGGTAAGTTCGATATGTGGAGATCTCGACGTTGGCGATCCGACTTCAAATCAGACGCGATTCGAACCCTGCAACCGTTACACCACTGCTCCGTTGGTTATCAACCAAGCACAACTTGATTGACCTCGCCAAGAAGGCTTTTCCTGCAAGCGAATCGAAGAGCACAAGCAAGAAGGTAAAACACGCAATCTGATATTGCAAATATGAATGACGCGAATATCAATAGAGGGTTCAAGAACTCGGTTCCAAAGGACTAATCGACACAGTGGAGGAGATCAAGAACGGGGGCCTTGGATCATTGTAAAAGGATTTGTCACCACAGTTACAATGAACGATTCAGTTTCTTGATGGAAAACTAAACTCTAAACAAAACCCAATTGTGTAGCAGCGGTGGCGGCTGTGTTTATAATCTAAGACTCGACCTAGGGTTGGGGACGGCCAGGGGTTGGGCGCCCACAACTTGGGCTTAAGGCCCGACACGATACATGGCAAAGTTGGCCCAAATAGGTGACGCAGCACCTTGTCGTGGTCACACAGAATGATCCACGGACCTTCTGGAGCTGGGACCAGATCCAAAACGACGGCGTCGTCGTCCCCTTTCCAACGCATCCAAGAACGGCCCGTTTCGACGTCGTATGAGGAAGTTATGACCGAAACAGTGACGACGTGTCTGCTGAATCCGAGGGTGACGTGGCAGCTGAGTTGGGAACGAATTGCAACTTGGGGAAGACCATGGCGTCGGTGTGTCCGGCGTGGCGATGTCCTCATCACGCCCGCCCTGCCTCCTGCCGCCGCCTGCCTTGAAAGCGTTGCCGCCGCCAAGCGCCAGCAGCGCTGCCGCCATCGGCGCTACCAGCCACCGCCGCCATCAAGGCCAGCAGACGCCGACCACCGTGCTGCCCGCTCACCAAGACGCTGCCAAGAGAGCCCCACCGCCGCCTAGTGTTCAAGACGCTCACCACTCCGCCAGCGCCATTTAACATTGCCGGCGTCCACGGCCGCCCGCTCATATCAAGGTAGGCTCTCTCGATTTCATGTTATTATGATTGTTATTTTAGTTAGGGTTAGTGATTTAGGATAGTTAGGTTAGTGAATTTGTTAGGATTTGATAGTGATTTAGGATAATGATTTAGAATTTGTTAGGATAGTGATTTAGAATTTGTTAGTGATTTAAGATAGTTAAGGTTTGGTTAGGTAGTTAGGGTTTATGTTACTGTTAGTTAGGATTTTGGGTTTAGGGATTAATTTTGGGTTTAGGTTAGGTAGTTTTGGTTAGGTAGTTAGGGTTTAGGTTACTGTTAGTTAGGATTCTAAGTTTAGGGATTGATTGTCGGTACTTAGTAGTGCATGATACGACGATTTGGATGACTCGATGAAGTTTCGTCAAATGCTTATTTTTCTAGTGAAGTTGTTTAATATGTCTGTTAATGTTACTTTGAATATATACATGTGCTTTCATATTGTGTTCGTATTGCATAACAAGTAGTTCAAATTTTGCAATGCTACATAATGTTAATTTGAATATTGTTAATTTGAATACTCTAACCCTTTGTTTATCAATTCGTAACAGGATGGCCCCTCCCACGCAACACCTGTTGTATCCCATTCTTGAGGTGGAGTACGACGACCAGTACCGAGCACACATCTTGAGTGACACCGACGCACAGGTGGTCTTGCCTACTTTGAGGCCCCGCACGCACACCAGGGCGCACCAGTGGGACGAGCGTTACGCGCCGTATATACGGCGTGCCGGCTTCCTCGAGCTTGTTCGTGTTGTCAACTACGGTCTTCCGCCCCTTGACCCAGCACTACTTACTGCAGCTGTAGACAGGTGCGAGTGCCTTCTTTGTACGTAAATATTCTTATAACAAATTTGAGTCAACTAACAGTCGTTCTATTCTTATAATAGGTGGAGGCCTGAGACCCACACGTTCCACCTACCTTGCGTCGAGATGACCTTGACCATGCAGGACGTGAAGACTATCTTTGGCCTTCGATTGGGAGGACTTCCAGTGACGGGTATAGTTGACAATGATCACTAGAGGGAGCTGGTGGCTCAATTCACTGGCTTTCTTCCATCGGACGATGAGGTTTCAAAGAAAAATAAGTGAGCAATTCAAGTCTATTTAATACTTGCATTACTTTCCTGTAGCCATCGGGTCTCATTTTCTTTGGTGAATTTCAGGAAAAGTTCCAAAATTTCGTCGTCCTGGATCACAGAGCGCTTTGATTACTTGGACCCACAGGCTGAGGAGGCTCAGATCGACAGGTTCGCTAGAGTGTGGCTCTGGCACTTCCTTGGTGCTTTCCTCTTCTGAAAGGTCCTAATGGCTAGAGGGGGGGGGGGTGAATAGCCTAATAAAATTCTACAACAACACTTAACAAAATGTGTTAGACAATTTTGCGGCGAAGCGAGTGTTGCGCTAGCCTACTAAAATGCAAGCCACCTACCTCAATTCTATTTTGAATAGTGTATATCCACACAATAGTTATGACACTTAGCTAAATTAGTGTGCTCTCAAAGACTAACTAAAGAGCAACACTAATCAAACAAACAAGCTCTCACAACTAGCTACACTAAAGAGCTTGATAAATAGTTTGCGGTCATATAAGAGTGAGCAAGAGAGTTATACCGCCATGTAGTGGTAGGAACCAATCAATCACAATAATGAATACCAATGTAGACCAATCACCTCGGAATCAAATGATGAACACAATGATTTTTACCGAGGTTCACTTGCTTGCCGGCAAGCTAGTCCTCGTTGTGGCGATTCACTCACTTGGAGGTTCACGCGCTGATTGGCATCACTCGTCAAACCCTCAATAGGGTGCCGCACAACCAACACAAGATGAGGATCACACAAGCCACAAGCAATTTACTAGAGTACCTTTTGGCGCTCCGCCGGGGAAAGGTCAAGAACCCCTCACAATCACCACGATCGGAGTCGGAGACAATCACCTCCTCCACTCAACGATCCTTGCTGCTCCAAGCCATCTAGGTGGCGGCAACCACCAAGAGTAACAAGCGAAATCCGCAGCGAAACACGAACACCAAGTGCCTCTAGATGCAACCACTCAAGCAATGCACTTGGATTCTCTCCCAATCTCACAAAGATGTTTAATCTATGATGAAAATGAGTGGGAGAACTTTGACTAGGCTCACAAGGTTGCTATGTCAATGAAAATGGCCAAAAATATGAGCTTGAGCTGGCCATGGGGCTATAAATAGAGCCCTAGTGAAATAGAGCCGTTGTACCCCTTCACTGGGCACAACGCGGGGTGACCGAACGCTCCGGTCCGATCGACCGGACGCTGGCCCTCAGCGTCCGGTCACGTGATTCACGCCACGTGTCCCCTGCTTCAAATGCTGTTCGTCAGATTTCAACGGTCGCGAAGCTGACCGGACGCTCCGGTAAAACTGACCGGACGCTGAAGCCCCAGCGTCCGGTCGTTTCCAGTAAGCTCCCCGAGGCATGTTTTTTCGACCGGACGCGTCCGGTCCACCTTGACCGGACGCAGCCAGCGTCCGGTGCTCAACCCTAGCCACTGTGCCGTCTGACAGCTCGACCGGACGTAGCCTTTCAGCGTCCGGTCGCTGAGTGACCCAGCGTCCGGTCAGTAGACCGACGCCAGCATCATTTCGATCAACTCTATTTCAACTCTTACTTCTTCACCCTTGCTCAAGAGTGCCAACCACCAAGAATTTTGCATCCGGCGCAATAGAAAATAGACATTTCATTTTCCCGAAAGCGCCGAATATTATCAAGGGTGTTAGCACTCCACTAGATCCTAAATGCATATGCAATGAGTTAGAGCATCTAGTGGCACTTTGATAACCGCATTCCGATACGAGTTTCACCCATCTTAATAGTACGGCTATCAAACCTAAATGTGATCACACTCTCTAAGTGTCTTGATCACCAAAATAAAATAGCTCCTACAAGTTATACCTTTGCCTTGAGCTTTTTGTTTTTCTCTTTCTTCTCTTCAAGTTTAAGCCCTTGATCATCTCTATGCTATCACCATTGTCATGTTATGATCTTCATTTGCTTCTCTACTTGAAGTGTGCTACCTATCTCATGATCACTTGATGAACTAGGTTAGCACTTAGGGTTTCATCAATTTACCAAAACCAAACTAGAGCTTTCATCTTCCTAGATGCCTCAGGCAACACCATCAGCTGGATCTTTCTTGACATACTACGCCAGCCGTGGGAGAACATAGCGGCGTACAGCTGGGGCAACGCAGTCCTGGCATGGACGTATCGATAGCTGTGCGTTGCCTGCTGTCGCACCTCAGGGTATGCGAACCTTGGGGGTTGCTTCTACCTACTCCAGGTTTGGTGTTGGGAACGATGGCCCGTTGGGAGGCCCCTTAATACTGGTTTACCGGTAAGTACTTTGGTTCACTATATTCTTCGAGGCAGTTACATATGATTAAATTATTAATGGCTATTTCATTATCGTGTTCGATGCAGCAATGGAACATGCATGATACACTCCCTATAGCTCTGTATATCTGGACAGAAGCAAAGTTAGTTAGAGGGAATACGAGGCGCAAGTACAGGGAGTACACGGACGATCTCGATGTCCTGACACAGCACTAGGTTACGCTCTCTTTACTATCATACATGTGTCTTATTCGATGTACACTATATCATAACCTAACTCAATTACGAAATGTTCAAGTACATTGGTATCCTTGGGATGCTCCGGAGCTCGAGTACTATCTGAGCCATGTCACTAGGGATGAGTCAGACGAGTATCGCTGCAACGTCCCTCTTATTTTCTTCCACGTGGTCGAGATTAACTTGCCCATCAGAGTCTGCAGACAGTTTGAAAGAATGACAGGCTGCCCACCACCGCTTTACTCCACCAACCAAGAATTACACGGGTGCGTTATCGATTAATAATAAAGTTATAATTCAGAGGTGTGTGTGGTACAACTAACATAGTTTTGTTGCAGGTATGACCGCAGAAAGAGGTACAAGACCAAGGATTGGCGCGTGACACACAACGCGCACATCGACTTGTGGCAAAACATGGAACGGCAGCCGGTCCATGCGGGTCTCCTACACAATCAGCATACCTTCGATGAGTACCTGCAGTGGCTTTATAGGTCTACAAGGACACATATCAAGCCCATGTACACTGAGTAGGCGATTGACGAGAACTTGGAAAAAGATGTGATCGAAGATGTGTACGACGTTGCCACTAGGGAGGACACACAGCTACAGAGAGCCCCGCTTCAAAGATACGTGGTAAGATACTTGAATGATATAATTTATTATCCATTTGGTATTAATTATATGCACTAAAACTGTCCAACCGCGTTTCTGTACCCAGATGACACAATTGTCAAAGATGTCCAACGAAGCAGCGTTCCGGCTTCACGAGTCTAGAGGGCAGGGGCCAGGCGTTCTCGAGGCTTTTGTGGAGGTAAACATAAACTTGTCCGTTCCGAAAATGTTTCTTTAGTGTATATGCGTTTGGGAAATGCACTAACTTTAACGTCTATTTATGTAGAAGGTGAAGAAGAGCTGCAGGAAGCTAGCTCAGAAGCTGAGCTACATGGACATTTGGGTGGAACCACCACTCCCGACGCGGTCGGGTGGCACGTCTTCAGCCTCTTTGAGGACACCAGCCGGCTCTTCTCAGCCGGTGACAGGTGCCACTTCCACAGTGCGTACACCACCACATCATAGCGCTGGGAAGGACTCAGCAACCGAGGACGACAAGGATGATGACGACGATGACCCCCCGGGCTTCCGCAGACAGCACGACCAGTGGGACGATTGGCCGCAGGACGAGATCGACATGTCTCAGCACTCAAGAAGCCTCACAGGTACTAACAAAGGTAGTATCTTTAAATACGTAGACTCCATGAACTAACGATCATAAAGATTATAAGTAATCGTGCATATCATATACTTGCAGGGTACGAGCCGTACGTACTGGCAACGCGACCACACAGACGTTGGCTACACTTCCAATGTGTTGCCAACAAATCCGAAGAGACAGAGGCGTCCGAGGGATCCTTACACTCCTGGGTCTTAGTTTGTTAGGTCGAACGAATATTGGCGTCCGAAACTTTCAGGCTTAGTTGGTTATGTTATTTCGAACTTATGTCAAATCAATGAAAATGTTATGTGGCAACTTGTCAACTTGCGCACGGACTCCATTTATTTACTTCATATTCGTTTTAATGCATCGCGGCAGCACTGTCGGCGAGATTAAGTAGCAAATAGTTCGGGAATCGGCAGTCCCGACGTATCTCGACGCCGATGGCCGACGTCTTGACCTCGATCCTCCCGAGCTTGGTCATCGCCGTCACGAAATCACCGAAGAAGGCACCCTGGTTAGACGTGCAGTAGTCGACCGTGCTGCGCGACCCCATGTCCAGTGCCGGCCCTAGGGGTAGGCCACGAGGTGCGACGGCCGAGGGCCCAAGCGAAGGAGGGGCCCAAGCCTAGGTATACAAACCCCTAGGTTATATAGTCCATTAGGTATTAGCAAACTAATGAGAAGAGAAACATAGAACTGGTCAGACGGCCCAAAAAGACAACATCGATATTTATTTCCTAGTTTCCTTTCCCCACGGCCTTCGGGTAGAGAGAAAACGAGGAGTCACGCTGCACACAACACACTCTGATCATGAGTTTGCGATGTGCGCCTTACACACGCGGAGCTGGCGAGCCGCGCTGCCGCGAAGAGTTAGACTACCAGAGACACGGACACAGTGCACGAGGACGACGACCATACAGGGCTCCACGACGACGACATCTTGATTCTTGGCTTCTTGTGAATTGCGATTACCGATCAGTTGTTTAGGTCCAAGGTATTTTTTCTTTTTATTTTTAATCCAAATTAATTATTTGTATAGTATTCCAGACTTCTAGTACTTTGTACCCGTATAGTTATATTTTTCTTCTAATTTAGGTGTTAAAATTTTAGAATGTTACGTAAGAAACATTTATCATGGGTGAGAAAAGAAAACGAATATATTGTTTTTTAATCTACATTGTTCCTCGATAATTATCATACATCTACAAATATATTGCTTAATCTACATTGTTCCTCGATAATTATCAGACATGTTAAATTAAAAATATGTTATTGAATTTGCTTTCGTTTTGCAAGTAAAATTAATACCTATATATTATAATATTTTATGTATGGTCCTCGAAATCATAGGACCGTCACTGCCCATGTCGGACTAGAGCACCTGGTCGGAGCCCACCGACGAGGGGTCGAGAAAGCCGGAGTCTATGGTCCATGGTCGCGTCGCTGCCGATCCTCACCGACAGCAGCGGATCTTCTGTCTGCTTCCAGGTCCTGCCGCACCATGCTCCGTGGCGCGTTAGTGTGACGCCAATATCGGTGACATGACAGACCTTGTCACGTCACCGGTCAGCGGTCCCGGTCTTCACCACGTCACCCTCCTGCCGTGTCACCATGCATGACGCGGCACAGACGTTTCGCCACGTCATGACAATAATCGCGGCCAAAAGTGTTAGTTTTGAAGAAAAAAAAACAATTTTAGATTTAAAATTAATTTAAAAAGTGTTAAAATTAAAAAAAATCACCGCTGCGAGCGAAAGCGCCGACGTCCTGCTTCGCAAACATGGCAAGTGGCATTGGCTGCGGAACAGCGGACAAGGTTGACCTTTCATTGTGACCATGTCCTCCAAGCTGGTTTGAGAGGCACCCTTTCGCAAATCGCAACATCAACTATATACGCTCCGACTGGCTTGCTGCTTCCTCAGCTCGGAGCCTTTCTCTCGCTGACCCGGCTACTCCATTGCCGTTTCCTCTCAGCTGCAGGCATGCATGGTTGGTCGCCGGTGTGCGATGGCAGGACAGGACACCCCACCCCACCGCACTGCCCCCATACGCTGCTGTTTCTTTCAATTCGATTGCTTTTCAGGAGAAAAGGAGAAGGATCTACGGCGTCTTCGTTAGTCGTATTTGGCTTATAAGGCATGACTTATCGGTCAACGAACAGTATTTTTCTCTCACACCAAATTAGTCAGTAGTACTTTCAGCCATAGCTTATAAGCCAAACCAGCTCAAACGAACGTGACGCTAATCGAGCACCTCTTGCTTTCCCACCGCGCGCTGGCGCAACGAACACGCTCCCATCCCAGAGCAATCACCTCGCCGCGACCTCGTCTCCTCCTCGTGCTGCCATCGTCCACCGCCGCTCTCCAGTCTCCAGTCTCCAGGCTCCAGCTAGCGAAGAGTGTATCCGCAGCAACCGTGTGCGAAGACGAAGAAGGTGCGGCAGCCGTCGTCCACTTGTCCCCTCCCGGCCTGCTCCCCTGTACGGAAACTAACTCCAAATCGACAGGCTCCCGCACGAGGAACATGTCAAACGCGCAACCACTACCAGTTCCGTCCCAGCGAATAGTCTCCGCGCCTACCGCTCGATACTATAAAACCTGCCACGCGCACCCTTTCCCCTCGCATCGCATCCACCTCTCTCTCAGCTCTGCAAGCTTCGTCTGCAGCAAGCACGACCAGTCGCACGCACCTAGCAGCCTACACTGTCAGTGGCCGGTCCCTAGCTAGCTCTCTTCAGAGGTCAGATAGCTAGCAAGTTACGTACACCTACTGCAATTCTTCAACTCAGGAGCGAGCCCATGGCCGCTTCCTCCTGCTTCTCATCTCCCGCCTCGGCGTTAGCGGCGCTCTGCGTGCTCTTGCTCGCCTTAGCTGGAGCCGCGCTCGGTCACCGTCCCAGCGGCGGCTCGGCGCTGAGCTCCACGTTCTACGACGCGTCGTGCCCCAGCGCCTACGACGTCGTCCGGCGCGTCATCCAGAACGCCCGGGTCTCTGACCCTCGCATCCCGGCCAGCCTCATCCGCCTCCATTTCCACGACTGCTTCGTCACCGTACGTGAACTAACAGCTGCGCTGATTTGTACCATCTGAGTTGTTCTGACATACACGTACCCGCATTGCATCATCTGACACACACGTACGTACGTACGCTGATTTGTTTCAGGGTTGCGACGGCTCGCTCCTGCTGGACGACGACCTCCCGGCGATCCAGACCGAGAAGCGTGTGCCCGCCAACAACAACTCGGCGCGGGGCTTTCCGGTGGTCGACGACATCAAGAGCGCGCTGGAGGAAGCCTGCCCCGGCATCGTCTCCTGCGCTGACATCCTCGCCCTGGCAGCTGAGATCTCCGTTGAACTCGTAAGCACTCGAGAGCTCGCCCTTTCATCAACCCGCGCTGGCGTGCTAGCGCTACCTCTATCTATCACGCTCACGCCTGATGTAGAACTGACGGAAAGAACCCGTGCATGGATCGGTGTGCAGGCTGGAGGACCACGGTGGAGGGTGCTTCTTGGCCGACGAGACGGCACGACGACCAACGTCCAGAGCGCCAGGAACCTGCCCAACTTCTTCGACCCCCTGAACGTCCTCCAGGAGAAGTTTAGAAACGTCAACCTCGACGACACTGACCTCGTCGCCCTCCAGGGTAATCAATCTACATCTACTTACCAACGTAGCAACACAAACAGTTCAAACTTAGAAATTAAAGTTCAAGACAGTGTGTGCCTTAATTAGCTTATCACAAAATCTCAACATATTTGCTATTTCCACTCCAGGAGCTCACACATTCGGCAAAGTACAGTGCCAGTTCACGCAGCAGAATTGCACGGCCGGCCAGTCCAGCGGCGCACTGGAGAACCTCGACCAAGTCACACCCAAAGTCTTCGACAACGAGTATTACAACAACCTCTTAGAGGGCCGCGCTCAGCTACCGTCCGACCAGGTTATGCTATCGGACCCTTCTGCTGCGGCGACCACTGCTCCCATTGTTCATCGGTTCGCAGGCAACCAACAGGATTTTTTCAGAAACTTTGCGGCATCCATGATTAAGATGGGAAACATTAGCCCGCTGACAGGAAAGGATGGGGAGATCAGGAGCAACTGCCGGAGGGTTAACAAAAGCTACTGAATCCGAATACATCGATTCAATTGGATTTGTTCCATTTTTTTACTTAACCGAATGCGAGGCTTGTGTAAATAATTCTTCTGTTTCCATTTCCCAATTTTTGTAACTGTAACTCCATAAGGTGTTCATCTTACTTTTTTTTGTCCTTTCTGGAAAGAAAATGTAAAAATGTTTGTTTCAAGAAAATTGATTTTATGCAGTTCTCTCTCTCTCTCCCTCTCTCTTTTAATAAAGGTAGCTCATGCTCCAGGACGGCAAAAAAAATTAAGATACATAAATCGTAAAAGTTTTGTGATTAATTTAGTATGTTTATTTAATGAATTATCTTTACTGTGTCTATTCGTTTTCTAACACAATGTCTAATTATATACTCTATAATCTCTATTTGGTTGTGATAATTTATCAATTACTCGATTGGCAAGATCTTTATGATTATTATGATGATTTTTAGATTTATTCTTATTTCTTGATATTCTTTACTTAATTCCCCATCGAAAATTATGATGCTCTAAAGTGTAAAACACACTTTTTTCAAAGACCAAAGTAAAACATATTTTATTAATTTAGAAAACACAAACCAGGTCACCTAGACGACCAAGTTAGCCTATATTTACACTTCAATTGTTCAGTGGTCGAAGAATCATTATAACCTTTCATTTTCGTGAGTCACGCAGCCAACTCGGACAATAGTTGCATGGCCAGAAAACTACTTCTCCCTGATTTTAAAGCCATTTATGAAATTTAAAATCCCAAAAGTTATCAGTCATGCCATGACGTCACCAAAACAACTCTAAATGAGGCAAAATTGAAAACGCAAGAAATCAGGGCAATGATTCTTTGGTGCCCTTTCGTTCATGACAGTTGCTCAGTCTTGTAGACTCGTACTGCTTTAAGGCCCCCTTTTACCACACATTATGCAAGCTAATGTATCTCAGCTCTTCTACATCCTCAAATGTAGAAAAACACTTTATCTTGTATATCTGAAATATACAAGATCTGCTGATTACAACCAAGTGATCCGATCCCTCTAATTCATAATTGAGCAGCCATCTAGTTAGTATGAACCATTTGATATGCTGATGGTAAAGTACCGTGAGTGTCTTATACATACACCAGCACGCATAAAAAACATTAGAAATCATATATCAGTGGCGCGGCAGATCTTGCCACGTCACCGGTCAGCGGCCCCAGTCTTCGCCACGTCACCCTCCTGTCGCGTCACCATGCATGACGCGGCACAGCCGTTTCGCCGCGCCATGACAATAGGCACGGCCAAAAGTGTTAGTTTTGAAGGAAAAAAAACAGTGTTAAATTTAAAATTAATTTAAAAAAGTGTTAAAATTAAAAAAAAAAATCACCGCCGCGAGCGAAAGCGCCGACGTCCTGCTTCGCAAGCATGACAAGTGGCATTGGCTGCGGAACAGCGGACAAGGTTGACCTTTCCATGTGACCATGTCCTCCAAGCTGGTTTGAGGCACCCTTTCGCAAATCGCAACATCAACTACACGTCTACACTACTTTTTTTTTTAACTACACGTCTGCACTGGCATGCTGCTTCCTCAGCTCGGAGCCTTTCTCTCGCTGACCCGGCTACTCCATTGCCGTTTCCTCTCAGCTGCAGGCATGCATGGTTGGTCGCCGTGTGTGCGATGGCAGGACAGGACACCCCACCCCACCCCACCGTGACCGCCCCTATACGCTCTGCTGTTTTTTCAATTCGATTGCTTTTCAGAGAAATGGAGAAGGATCCGCCGCCTGTTCATTAGGGTCGATTTGGCTTATAAGTCATGACTTATCGGTCAATAAACAATATTTTTTCTCACATCAAACCAAAGCCAACGATATTTTCAGCCACGGCTTATAAGCCAACCCAGCCCAAACGAGCATTGCGCTAATCGAGCACCTCTCGCTTTCCCACCGCGCGCTGGCGCAACGAACACGCTCCCATCCCAGAGCAATCACCTCGCCGCGACCTCGTCTCCTCCTCGAGCTGCCATTGTCCACCGCCGCTCTCCAGTCTCCAGTCTCCAGGCTCCAGCTAGCGAAGAGTGTATCCGCAGCAACCGTGTGCGAAGACGAAGAAGGTGCGGCAGCCGTCGTCCACTTGTCCCCTCCCGGCCTGCTCCCCTGTACGGAAACTAACTCCAGATCGACAGGCTCCCGCACGAGGAACATGTCAAACGCAAAACCACTACCAGTTCCGTCCCAGCGAATAGTCTCCGCGCCTACCGCTCGATACTATAAAACCTGCCACGCGCACCCTTTCCCCTCGCATCGCATCCACCTCTCTCTCAGCTCTGCAAGCTTCGTCTGCAGCAAGCACGACCAGTCGCACGCACCTAGCAGCCTACACTGTCAGTGGCCGGTCCCTAGCTAGCTCTCTTCAGAGGTCAGATAGCTAGCAAGTTACGTACACCTACTGCAATTCTGCAACTCAGGAGCGAACCCATGGCCGCTTCTTCCTGCTTCTCATCTCCCGCCTCAGCGTTAGCGGCGCTCTGCGTGCTCTTGCTCGCCTTAGCTGGAGCCGCGCTCGGTCACCGTCCCAGCGGCGGCTCGGCGCTGAGCTCCACGTTCTACGACGCGTCGTGCCCCAGCGCCTACGACGTCGTCCGGCGCGTCATCCAGAACGCCCGGGTCTCTGACCCTCGCATCCCGGCCAGCCTCATCCGCCTCCATTTCCACGACTGCTTCGTCACCGTACGTGAACTAACAGCTGCGCTGATTTGGATCATCTGAGTTGTTCTGACATACACGTACCCGCACTGCATCATCTGACACACACGTACGTACGTACGCTGATTTGTTTCAGGGTTGCGACGGCTCGCTCCTGCTGGACGACGACCTCCCGGCGATCCAGACCGAGAAGCGTGTGCCCGCCAACAACAACTCGGCGCGGGGCTTTCCGGTGGTCGACGACATCAAGAGCGCGCTGGAGGAAGCCTGCCCGGCATCGTCTCCTGCGCTGACATCCTCGCCCTGGCAGCTGAGATCTCCGTTGAACTCGTAAGCACTCGAGAGCTCGCCCTTTCATCAACCCGCGCTGGCGTGCTAGCGCTACCTCTATCTATCACGCTCACGCCTGATGTAGAACTGACGGAACGAACCGTGCATGGATCGGTGTGCAGGCTGGAGGACCACGGTGGAGGGTGCTTCTTGGCCGGCGAGACGGCACGACGACCAACGTCCAGAGCGCCAGGAACCTGCCCAACTTCTTCGACCCCCTGAACGTCCTCCAGGAGAAGTTTAGAAACGTCAACCTCGACGACACTGACCTCGTCGCCCTCCAAGGTAATCAATCTACATCTACTTACCAACGTAGCAACACAAACAGTTCAAACTTAGAAATTAAAGTTCAAGACAGTGTGTGCCTTAGCTTATCACAAAATCTCAACATATTTGCTATTTCCACTTCAGGAGCTCACACATTCGGCAAAGTACAGTGCCAGTTCACGCAGCAGAATTGCACGGCCGGCCAGTCCAGCGGCGCACTGGAGAACCTCGACCAGGTCACGCCCAAGGTCTTCGACAACAAGTATTACAACAACCTCTTAGAGGGCCGCGCTCAGCTACCGTCCGACCAGGTTATGCTATCGGACCCTTCTGCTGCGGCGACCACTGCTCCCATTGTTCATCGGTTCGCAGGCAACCAACAGGATTTTTTCAGAAACTTTGCGGCATCCATGATTAAGATGGGAAACATTAGCCCGCTGACAGGAAAGGATGGGGAGATCAGGAGCAACTGCCGGAGGGTTAACAAAAGCTACTGAATCCGAATACATCGATTCAATTGGATTTGTTCCATTTTTTACTTAACCGAATGCGAGGCTTGTGTAAATAATTCTTCTGTTTCCATTTCCCAATTTTTGTAACTGTAACTCCATAAGGTGTTCATCTTACTTTTTTTTTGTCCTTTCTGGAAAGAAAATGTAAAATGTTTGTTTCAAGAAAATTGATTTTATGCAGTTCTCTCTCTCTCTCCCTCTCTCTTTTAATAAAGGTAGCTCATGCTCCAGGACGGCAAAAAAAATTAAGATACATAAATCGTAAAAGTTTTGTGATTAATTTAGTATGTTTATTTAATGAATTATCTTTACTGTGTCTATTCGTTTTCTAACACAATGTCTAATTATATACTCTATAATCTCTATTTGGTTGTGATAATTTATCAATTACTCGATTGGCAAGATCTTTATGATTATTATGATGATTTTTAGATTTATTCTTATTTCTTGATATTCTTTACTTAATTCCCCATCGAAAATTATGATGCTCTAAAGTGTAAAACACAAACTTTTTTCAAACACCAAAGTAAAACATATTTTATTAATTTAGAAAACACAAACCAGGTCACCTAGACGACCAAGTTAGCCTATATTTACACTTCAATTGTTCAGTGGTCGAAGAATCATTATAACCTTTCATTTTCGTGAGTCACGCAGCCAACTCGGACAATAGTTGCATGGCCAGAAAACTACTTCTCCCTGATTTTAAAGCCATTTATGAAATTTAAAATCCCAAAAGTTATCAGTCATGCCATGACGTCACCAAAACAACTCTAAATGAGGCAAAATTGAAAACGCAAGAAATCAGGGCAATGATTCTTTGGTGCCCTTTCGTTCATGACAGTTGCTCAGTCTTGTAGACTCGTACTGCTTTAAGGCCCCTTTTACCACACATTATGCAAGCTAATGTATCTCAGCTCTTCTACATCCTCAAATGTAGAAAAACACTTTATCTTGTATATCTGAAATATACAAGATCTGCTGATTACAACCAAGTGATCCGATCCCTCTAATTCATAATTGAGCAGCCATCTAGTTAGTATGAACCATTTGATATGCTGATGGTAAAGTACCGTGAGTGTCTTATACATACACCAGCACGCATAAAAAACATTAGAAATCATATATCAGTGGCGCGGCAGATCTTGCCACGTCACCGGTCAGCGGCCCCAGTCTTCGCCACGTCACCCTCCTGTCGCGTCACCATGCATGACGCGGCACAGCCGTTTCGCCGCGCCATGACAATAGGCACGGCCAAAAGTGTTAGTTTTGAAGGAAAAAAAACAGTGTTAAATTTAAAATTAATTTAAAAAAGTGTTAAAATTAAAAAAAAAAATCACCGCCGCGAGCGAAAGCGCCGACGTCCTGCTTCGCAAGCATGACAAGTGGCATTGGCTGCGGAACAGCGGACAAGGTTGACCTTTCCATGTGACCATGTCCTCCAAGCTGGTTTGAGGCACCCTTTCGCAAATCGCAACATCAACTACACGTCTACACTACTTTTTTTTTTAACTACACGTCTGCACTGGCATGCTGCTTCCTCAGCTCGGAGCCTTTCTCTCGCTGACCCGGCTACTCCATTGCCGTTTCCTCTCAGCTGCAGGCATGCATGGTTGGTCGCCGGTGTGCGATGGCAGGACAGGACACCCCACCCCACCCCACCGCACTGCCCCCATACGCTGCTGTTTCTTTCAATTCGATTGC
The DNA here is from genome assembly GCA_904845875.1 of Miscanthus lutarioriparius. Lineage (NCBI taxonomy): Eukaryota > Viridiplantae > Streptophyta > Magnoliopsida > Poales > Poaceae > Miscanthus > Miscanthus lutarioriparius. The sequence continues at coordinate 4,594,286 of CAJGYO010000013.1, forward strand.
TTTTCAGGAGAAATGGAGAAGGATCTGCCGCCTGTTCGCTAGGTCGTATTTGGCTTATAAGTCATGACTTATCAGTCAATAAACAATATTTTTCTCTCACATCAAACCAGCCAACGATATTTTCAGCCACGGCTTATAAGCCAACCCAGCCCAAACGAGCATTGCGCTAATCGAGCACCTCTCGCTTTCCCACCGCGCGCTGGCGCAACGAACACGCTCCCATCCCAGAGCAATCACCTCGCCGCGACCTCGTCTCCTCCTCGAGCTGCCATTGTCCACCGCCGCTCTCCAGTCTCCAGTCTCCAGGCTCCAGCTAGCGAAGAGTGTATCCGCAGCAACCGTGTGCGAAGACGAAGAAGGTGCGGCAGCCGTCGTCCACTTGTCCCCTCCCGGCCTGCTCCCCTGTACGGAAACTAACTCCAGATCGACAGGCTCCCGCACGAGGAACATGTCAAACGCAAAACCACTACCAGTTCCGTCCCAGCGAATAGTCTCCGCGCCTACCGCTCGATACTATAAAACCTGCCACGCGCACCCTTTCCCCTCGCATCGCATCCACCTCTCTCTCAGCTCTGCAAGCTTCGTCTGCAGCAAGCACGACCAGTCGCACGCACCTAGCAGCCTACACTGTCAGTGGCCGGTCCCTAGCTAGCTCTCTTCAGAGGTCAGATAGCCAGCAAGTTACGTACACCTACTGCAATTCTGCAACTCAGGAGCGAACCCATGGCCGCTTCTTCCTGCTTCTCATCTCCCGCCTCAGCGTTAGCGGCGCTCTGCGTGCTCTTGCTCGCCTTAGCTGGAGCCGCGCTCGGTCACCGTCCCAGCGGCGGCTCGGCGCTGAGCTCCACGTTCTACGACGCGTCGTGCCCCAGCGCCTACGACGTCGTCCGGCGCGTCATCCAGAACGCCCGGGTCTCTGACCTCGCATCCCGGCCAGCCTCATCCGCCTCCATTTCCACGACTGCTTCGTCACCGTACGTGAACTAACAGCTGCGCTGATTTGGATCATCTGAGTTGTTCTGACATACACGTACCCGCACTGCATCATCTGACACACACGTACGTACGTACGCTGATTTGTTTCAGGGTTGCGACGGCTCGCTCCTGCTGGACGACGACCTCCCGGCGATCCAGACCGAGAAGCGTGTGCCCGCCAACAACAACTCGGCGCGGGGCTTTCCGGTGGTCGACGACATCAAGAGCGCGCTGGAGGAAGCCTGCCCCGGCATCGTCTCCTGCGCTGACATCCTCGCCCTGGCAGCTGAGATCTCCGTTGAACTCGTAAGCACTCGAGAGCTCGCCCTTTCATCAACCCGCGCTGGCGTGCTAGCGCTACCTCTATCTATCACGCTCACGCCTGATGTAGAACTGACGGAAAGAACCCGTGCATGGATCGGTGTGCAGGCTGGAGGACCACGGTGGAGGGTGCTTCTTGGCCGACGAGACGGCACGACGACCAACGTCCAGAGCGCCAGGAACCTGCCCAACTTCTTCGACCCCTGAACGTCCTCCAGGAGAAGTTTAGAAACGTCAACCTCGACGACACTGACCTCGTCGCCCTCCAGGGTAATCAATCTACATCTACTTACCAACGTAGCAACACAAACAGTTCAAACTTAGAAATTAAAGTTCAAGACAGTGTGTGCCTTAATTAGCTTATCACAAAATCTCAACATATTTGCTATTTCCACTCCAGGAGCTCACACATTCGGCAAAGTACAGTGCCAGTTCACGCAGCAGAATTGCACGGCCGGCCAGTCCAGCGGCGCACTGGAGAACCTCGACCAAGTCACACCCAAAGTCTTCGACAACGAGTATTACAACAACCTCTTAGAGGGCCGCGCTCAGCTACCGTCCGACCAGGTTATGCTATCGGACCCTTCTTGCGGCGACCACTGCTCCCATTGTTCATCGGTTCGCAGGCAACCAACAGGATTTTTTCAGAAACTTTGCGGCATCCATGATTAAGATGGGAAACATTAGCCCGCTGACAGGAAAGGATGGGGAGATCAGGAGCAACTGCCGGAGGGTTAACAAAAGCTACTGAATCCGAATACATCGATTCAATTGGATTTGTTCCATTTTTTTACTTAACCGAATGCGAGGCTTGTGTAAATAATTCTTCTGTTTCCATTTCCCAATTTTTGTAACTGTAACTCCATAAGGTGTTCATCTTACTTTTTTTTGTCCTTTCTGGAAAGAAAATGTAAAAATGTTTGTTTCAAGAAAATTGATTTTATGCAGTTCTCTCTCTCTCTCCCTCTCTCTTTTAATAAAGGTAGCTCATGCTCCAGGACGGCAAAAAAAAATTAAGATACATAAATCGTAAAAGTTTTGTGATTAATTTAGTATGTTTATTTAATGAATTATCTTTACTGTGTCTATTCGTTTTCTAACACAATGTCTAATTATATACTCTATAATCTCTATTTGGTTGTGATAATTTATCAATTACTCGATTGGCAAGATCTTTATGATTATTATGATGATTTTTAGATTTATTCTTATTTCTTGATATTCTTTACTTAATTCCCCATCGAAAATTATGATGCTCTAAAGTGTAAAACACACTTTTTTCAAAGACCAAAGTAAAACATATTTTATTAATTTAGAAAACACAAACCAGGTCACCTAGACGACCAAGTTAGCCTATATTTACACTTCAATTGTTCAGTGGTCGAAGAATCATTATAACCTTTCATTTTCGTGAGTCACGCAGCCAACTCGGACAATAGTTGCATGGCCAGAAAACTACTTCTCCCTGATTTTAAAGCCATTTATGAAATTTAAAATCCCAAAAGTTATCAGTCATGCCATGACGTCACCAAAACAACTCTAAATGAGGCAAAATTGAAAACGCAAGAAATCAGGGCAATGATTCTTTGGTGCCCTTTCGTTCATGACAGTTGCTCAGTCTTGTAGACTCGTACTGCTTTAAGGCCCCCTTTTACCACACATTATGCAAGCTAATGTATCTCAGCTCTTCTACATCCTCAAATGTAGAAAAACACTTTATCTTGTATATCTGAAATATACAAGATCTGCTGATTACAACCAAGTGATCCGATCCCTCTAATTCATAATTGAGCAGCCATCTAGTTAGTATGAACCATTTGATATGCTGATGGTAAAGTACCGTGAGTGTCTTATACATACACCAGCACGCATAAAAAACATTAGAAATCATATATCGCTGGCGCGCGCGATCTTGCCACGCCACCGTCACGGCCCCGGGCCTTCGTCTTCACGTCGTCACCCTCTGTCGGCGTCACCATGCATGACGCGGCACTAATAAGCTTTCGCCGGCGCCATGACAATAGGCACGGCCAAAAGTGTTAGTTTTGAAGGAAAAAAAACAGTGTTAAATTTAAAATTAATTTAAAAAAGTGTTAAAATTAAAAAAAAAAATCACCGCCGCGAGCGAAAGCGCCGACGTCCTGCTTCGCAAGCATGACAAGTGGCATTGGCTGCGGAACAGCGGACAAGGTTGACCTTTCCATGTGACCATGTCCTCCAAGCTGGTTTGAGGCACCCTTTCGCAAATCGCAACATCAACTACACGTCTACACTACTTTTTTTTTTAACTACACGTCTGCACTGGCATGCTGCTTCCTCAGCTCGGAGCCTTTCTCTCGCTGACCCGGCTACTCCATTGCCGTTTCCTCTCAGCTGCAGGCATGCATGGTTGGTCGCCGGTGTGCGATGGCAGGACAGGACACCCCACCCCACCCCACCGCACTGCCCCCATACGCTGCTGTTTCTTTCAATTCGATTGCTTTTCAGGAGAAATGGAGAAGGATCTGCCGCCTGTTCGCTAGGTCGTATTTGGCTTATAAGTCATGACTTATCAGTCAATAAACAATATTTTTCTCTCACATCAAACCAGCCAACGATATTTTCAGCCACGGCTTATAAGCCAACCCAGCCCAAACGAGCATTGCGCTAATCGAGCACCTCTCGCTTTCCCACCGCGCGCTGGCGCAACGAACACGCTCCCATCCCAGAGCAATCACCTCGCCGCGACCTCGTCTCCTCCTCGAGCTGCCATTGTCCACCGCCGCTCTCCAGTCTCCAGTCTCCAGGCTCCAGCTAGCGAAGAGTGTATCCGCAGCAACCGTGTGCGAAGACGAAGAAGGTGCGGCAGCCGTCGTCCACTTGTCCCCTCCCGGCCTGCTCCCCTGTACGGAAACTAACTCCAGATCGACAGGCTCCCGCACGAGGAACATGTCAAACGCAAAACCACTACCAGTTCCGTCCCAGCGAATAGTCTCCGCGCCTACCGCTCGATACTATAAAACCTGCCACGCGCACCCTTTCCCCTCGCATCGCATCCACCTCTCTCTCAGCTCTGCAAGCTTCGTCTGCAGCAAGCACGACCAGTCGCACGCACCTAGCAGCCTACACTGTCAGTGGCCGGTCCCTAGCTAGCTCTCTTCAGAGGTCAGATAGCTAGCAAGTTACGTACACCTACTGCAATTCTGCAACTCAGGAGCGAACCCATGGCCGCTTCTTCCTGCTTCTCATCTCCCGCCTCAGCGTTAGCGGCGCTCTGCGTGCTCTTGCTCGCCTTAGCTGGAGCCGCGCTCGGTCACCGTCCCAGCGGCGGCTCGGCGCTGAGCTCCACGTTCTACGACGCGTCGTGCCCCAGCGCCTACGACGTCGTCCGGCGCGTCATCCAGAACGCCCGGGTCTCTGACCCTCGCATCCCGGCCAGCCTCATCCGCCTCCATTTCCACGACTGCTTCGTCACCGTACGTGAACTAACAGCTGCGCTGATTTGGATCATCTGAGTTGTTCTGACATACACGTACCCGCACTGCATCATCTGACACACACGTACGTACGTACGCTGATTTGTTTCAGGGTTGCGACGGCTCGCTCCTGCTGGACGACGACCTCCCGGCGATCCAGACCGAGAAGCGTGTGCCCGCCAACAACAACTCGGCGCGGGGCTTTCCGGTGGTCGACGACATCAAGAGCGCGCTGGAGGAAGCCTGCCCCGGCATCGTCTCCTGCGCTGACATCCTCGCCCTGGCAGCTGAGATCTCCGTTGAACTCGTAAGCACTCGAGAGCTCGCCCTTTCATCAACCCGCGCTGGCGTGCTAGCGCTACCTCTATCTATCACGCTCACGCCTGATGTAGAACTGACGGAACGAACCGTGCATGGATCGGTGTGCAGGCTGGAGGACCACGGTGGAGGGTGCTTCTTTGGCCGGCGAGACGGCACGACGACCAACGTCCAGAGCGCCAGGAACCTGCCCAACTTCTTCGACCCCCTGAACGTCCTCCAGGAGAAGTTTAGAAACGTCAACCTCGACGACACTGACCTCGTCGCCCTCCAAGGTAATCAATCTACATCTACTTACCAACGTAGCAACACAAACAGTTCAAACTTAGAAATTAAAGTTCAAGACAGTGTGTGCCTTAGCTTATCACAAAATCTCAACATATTTGCTATTTCCACTTCAGGAGCTCACACATTCGGCAAAGTACAGTGCCAGTTCACGCAGCAGAATTGCACGGCCGGCCAGTCCAGCGGCGCACTGGAGAACCTCGACCAGGTCACGCCCAAGGTCTTCGACAACAAGTATTACAACAACCTCTTAGAGGGCCGCGCTCAGCTACCGTCCGACCAGGTTATGCTATCGGACCCTTCTGCTGCGGCGACCACTGCTCCCATTGTTCATCGGTTCGCAGGCAACCAACAGGATTTTTTCAGAAACTTTGCGGCATCCATGATTAAGATGGGAAACATTAGCCCGCTGACAGGAAAGGATGGGGAGATCAGGAGCAACTGCCGGAGGGTTAACAAAAGCTACTGAATCCGAATACATCGATTCAATTGGATTTGTTCCATTTTTTTACTTAACCGAATGCGAGGCTTGTGTAAATAATTCTTCTGTTTCCATTTCCCAATTTTTGTAACTGTAACTCCATAAGGTGTTCATCTTACTTTTTTTTGTCCTTTCTGGAAAGAAAATGTAAAAATGTTTGTTTCAAGAAAATTGATTTTATGCAGTTCTCTCTCTCTCTCCCTCTCTCTTTTAATAAAGGTAGCTCATGCTCCAGGACGGCAAAAAAAATTAAGATACATAAATCGTAAAAGTTTTGTGATTAATTTAGTATGTTTATTTAATGAATTATCTTTACTGTGTCTATTCGTTTTCTAACACAATGTCTAATTATATACTCTATAATCTCTATTTGGTTGTGATAATTTATCAATTACTCGATTGGCAAGATCTTTATGATTATTATGATGATTTTTAGATTTATTCTTATTTCTTGATATTCTTTACTTAATTCCCCATCGAAAATTATGATGCTCTAAAGTGTAAAACAAACTTTTTTCAAACACCAAAGTAAAACATATTTTATTAATTTAGAAAACACAAACCAGGTCACCTAGACGACCAAGTTATCCTATATTTACACTTCAATTGTTCAGTGGTCGAAGAATCATTATAACCTTTCATTTTCGTGAGTCACGCAGCCAACTCGGACAATAGTTGCATGGCCAGAAAACTACTTCTCCCTTATTTTAAAGCCATTTATGAAATTTAAAATCCCAAAAGTTATCAGTCATGCCATGACGTCACCAAAACAACTCTAAATGAGGCAAAATTGAAAACGCAAGAAATCAGGGCAATGATTCTTTGGTGCCCTTTCGTTCATGACAGTTGCTCAGTCTTGTAGACTCGTACTGCTTTAAGGCCCCCTTTTACCACACATTATGCAAGCTAATGTATCTCAGCTCTTCTACATCCTCAAATGTAGAAAAACACTTTATCTTGTATATCTGAAATATACAAGATCTGCTGAGTACAACCAAGTGATCCGATCCCTCTAATTCATAATTGAGCAGCCATCTAGTTAGTATGAACCATTTGATATGCTGATGGTAAAGTACTGTGAGTGTCTTATACATATACCAGCACGCATAAAAAACATTAGAAATCGAAAAACAAATACAAGCTCTACAATCCTCTGCTTAAGGACAATTAAGGCATTAGGCAGGTAAGCAAAATTCATATAACCCATTTGTGTAACTCCTTAAAAGGCTCATGTCACTCGAGTGGTTGACCACTTATGAAAAAGGTTCGAGTCACTTTGTTACAATAAAATTACACAGAAGGGCTGTATACTCCGTACGTGAAGCATTTATTTCCCTTCACCTTTCAGCTGTTTGAGTCACATATGATTGTACATTGCCTTGGTTTTAAGTAATTAATATTTTTTTCTTGAACATGTAAGAAAGCTGCGTGTCATTTCATTAATAGGTAGAAAATGGTCTGAGTACTTAATATGGACAGTTCGGTTAGCAGTTAGTGCTTTAGCATCAGTAGTTACAAAAGTTAAATCTGCAGCCAAGTAAAACAAATGATCTGATCTGAGTTATTTTCATCTGAAAGGCATGAAGGAGCATGAAAGAGCAGACATCAGATGTATTCAGAATAATTGAGCAAAAGTTACCAAACCAACATTATTCTGGCTGGCTTATCTCACAGGGGGTAAGCCAATCCTAGCAGGCTGGCTCTCAAGTTACATTTTAACATGCTCCCTATTTCTCAAATGTACAGAAATGACAGATTAAGCACTACTAGCGAACCCTTTGACTCAGAAAAAAGAAAAGTATCAATCAGCGAACACAGTGACACAGCTAGGCCATACGGTAGAATCAGTTCACAGTAAAACGAACACACTTGTACCTGATAGTGACTTAGTATGTTTGAAGTCAACAGTTTAAATCATTGTCGTGAAAACAATGTGCAAACCCAATGTAGTGAGGCCAACAAACACAACAGTAGACCACGAAAGATGGGCTCAATAGAGTTTTATTAAGTCTCTACCAATCTGATGATAGAAACATCATGGATGATCAAAATTGTCAAAACAATAGCATTATGAACTTCCTGAAGGAAGATCTGACGTTCGCCACCAAAAGCTAACAGAAAAGCTAATAGAAAGAGATCTCACGTATTGCCACCATTTTGGGGGAATGTAAAGCAGGTCACCTTCCTCCAATATGCAATCCATGAATTCAAGAGCTGCAGTCTTCGGGTGCTCTTTTTCATCAATGTTGTCAAGATCTACCTGTTAAGACAGATTAGAGGAACCAAATCACATGTAGCTCAATTTTGTTTGCAATAGAACTCAATTAACCTTATTGGGTGGTGCAGAGCTTCAGGATCACAACACTATGAATGGATTTGGATTGTAACGAAGCAAAGTTGAACGTGAGGGTTCCAATAAAGATAGGTTGACCAGGGCGTCCAGAAGAAAATCTAGCACCATCAAATAGTCATATGGCAGTTGGCATATTCACTTTATTCCCAGAATTGTTTTTTTTTTTAATAAAGACTGACTCTATTTTTAGAATCTCACTGTCATGTAGCATGTTTGGAACAACTTCAGGCAACACAATATGATTATGGATAACAAGGTAAACTGCTCGTAGTTTTTTGGGTATCCAATCAAAATTTTGCAGTCATGTTTTTAGCATGCAAGAATCATTGATATCAAGGCATGCAAGAATCATTCTATATATATAGTGCTTGTTTAAAACAGGCTACTTACCTCACTTTGACTGTCATGGTTCTTTGTTACTAGAATCATTAGAAAAAATAGCACATTTACAGAATCTCCACATCAAGGTTGAGATTATGTAAGGTAATATATTTGGAACAGGTTCAGAAATATTTAAAATAAGGCAACAAAATAGTTATGGACAGTAAGGTAAGGTGACAGCTTTAGGGTATCCAATCAAGTTTTTACACTAATGTCACTTGTGCATGCGGGCATCATTGATCTAAACAGACTGCTCACCTGACTAGTATTGCTTAGCATGCTTTCTGTGTTAGGGTATAGACCCACGGATACAGGATAGAGTCTAACATACTTCCTTCCCAAAACCTGCCAAGGAGTAACAACCAGATACATCAACTAATTGAGAAATCTTAATCTACACAAACTATGTCACTATCAGCACTCCGAACTAGTTACCAATCAGTGTAAATTCAAATAACTGAAGGAACAAAGAGCATTTATAGTTCCATATAACTTACTGTAGGTTATGAATATCTTTGGTTTCAGTTCATCATAACCTACTAAAAGTAGGCGCAAACATGCTGATCTTTTTTATACAAGTCATACTTGAGCAAGCGCCAAAACATGATTGCTAAGAACATGAATAATGCAAGGACAAAAATCTATGGGCATTCAAATAATTGGTAAGACGGTTTCATCACTATTGAGGAAAATGCGGTTTGATGTAGCGTAGCAACAAGCCAACAGCAATCATGCAGTCAGTTTGTCTTTTCTTTTTATACATTCATGTCAACACTCTTGTAGCGTAGTGGTAACCTCCCCAGCTGAGGGAGACACCGGTCCTGGGGGGGGGGGGAGTTCCTTGCTGGCAACCCAACCCAAAAAATAGTGGCAGGGCGCCGGCCTGTGCACTCGTGGTTGGTTTGGGGGTTTTCTCGGTCCGTGTTGTTGAGGTTTCTTCTTAATCATAATGATCAAGAAGGTTGTTTCCCAAGGTCAAGTTTCCTTTTAGACGTTCACTGGGAGGGGAGGGCTCCCCTAGAATCCATTGCACTGGGCCAGCAATAAACATATTCTGGTCAACCATCAATTATGTTTTACAATGTACTCACGAGATTAGTTCACATTGGGGAAAATAGGTGTCACCAAATTGAAGCAATGTCCGCTTCTTCTCAAAGGAGTCGGTAGCTTCAGAGACGAGTGTCTTCGCAGCAGGCTAATTGTAGGTGGCTCAAGGACGGGTTTTCACCACAAGAACACAACGACATGCATTCATGCCTATGTTTCCAGATATTCCAACAGCACAGGAGTTTGTCTTGTTGAATATGTAAATTAGTTTTTCAAAGTCAAACCAAGTAAATGGCCTTTTCCCTCAGTTACAGGGGTTGGTGGCCTGAAAGTAACTTGCCTTTGATAAAAGGAAACAAACACAAGATGTCCGTCTCCTAGTGAAATTATAGGAAGGGTTCAAACATGTTTGTCTGCGGCCTGTTGTTTGTATAGGAAGCTTGCTGATTTTAATTTCAAGCATAGAAATAAGAACAATAGTTTCTGTAAGACTTCACTAGAAAAGCCTGCTGAAAGCAGAAAAAAATGCCAAGCAATGAAGCAACACGGTTGCTAGAATTGTGCCCAGAGAAACAAACCATCATATCACACTAGAAATAATAAAAAGAAAATAGTGGCAGGGCATGAGTACTGATGCAATAAATAAAATGTTCTTCTTAAATATCGCACATTCAATTATCCATGGTAACCAACACACATAAGTCAAGAATATATACATAAACAAACAGGGTTTTAACATAGACATTGTTTGTGTCATACCTGAGAAAAAAGGTTGTGATGTGGGTCATGATGCAATGGAGTTATTGTCCCATGAGGGCCGAACCAAGCATTAAGTGACTGGAGTTTGCCACCACCAGCTAAACAGTACTCAGGGACAGTAATATCTTTGTGGAGCTCCTTTATCTGTCAAATGTTACAAATCAAATCCAAATGTTTGGTAAACTGCTAAGTCAGTAGATGCATGGGTTTGGTTGCTACATAAATTTTCTCACCTGGTCAAACAATTGATGCTGCGCTACACATGCCAAGTTTGCAGAATCACTTGACCACATCCTCTCAAGAAATTGAGAAAATGTGATAAGCTCCTGTTTCAACTCAGTACATGCATAATTTTTTCCAACCTGTGGCACCATTTGTTATGAGCGCACTTGGACCATGTATCACCAAATGTTGAAGTACCTTGAAGTATTGCTGACAGTATACTCAACCAGAAAGCAGACCTAGCTTAACCAAAAAGAAGCTACAGCCCAGGCCTAAGAGGAGCAGCAATTGCTTATGGACAGGATTTGTTATCTATGGATAACAAAGGCCACACATTTTTTAAAACTGCATGAATACTAGAAATCTAATGCAGATGATTGGGTAAGGCAAATGTGGTAATCCAAAAGTTAGGCAACTTTTAATGATGAGCCATTGAAGAATTTGGTTCTATACTTGTCACTTATTAATACTTCTCATACCAGATGGTAAAGGAAATTCTATAAGCAGAAGCATGGTGTCAGAAGTTATGATTAACATATGAAAAAGAAAAGGGGCCACCAGTTAAAAAGAACGTTCTGCTCATGCCGTCAATTATGACAGCATAAGTTAACTAATGGAGCGCGTGATGCAGATCCCCAGATGTAATTATTTGATTTTCCAAATGTAATAAATTTTAGATCTAGTTCGAAGAGTTCAGGGTCTTTAGTGTCCTAGAAACTCCGAAGTTGGTTTTCCAACCTGGAATTTGAAACTAATATATGTTGTGCAACTCAAATTTACATCTTCAGTAGTTAACTTAGGTAGCATAATAATACAAAGGATAAATTATGGAACAAAGAGACTCTACAATATTTCGATTATTCCTGAAACAACGGAACTTAACTCCTGAAAAATAAGCTTGAGTACTTAATGGCAACTGGCCAAATTATTGAATCGATGCACTTGTTGGATGAAGTGTTACTATGCTTTTTCCCCAAATAAAAGCATAATTTATTTGCAATTTTACATGTCAGTTCTTAATGTCTACAAGTGCAAGTAGTCACCTGAACAGGAATAGTCCGATCTCCAGCTATACTCTGTAGGTACTTTATGTCCTTCCACTTTGTCCTTGCAGGCCAATGCTCAATGCATCCACTGAGTATAACAGGGGACTCACATAAAAAGTAATCACATATAAATGCCTCCAAAGAAATGCATGATCGCCTCTCAATTTGCTTACAAGATAGGGAATTCACTGGTAGAAGTTTGAGTACCTATCATTAAAAGCGGCAAATTGATAAATCAGTGATGTTGTGCAGATATGGCAAATTAAATTCACCATTTGTACACTATCTTGGTCAAACTTGGTCACACAACGGAGAAATTTAGTGGATAATTTTCCTCAAAAAGAATCAAGCATATGGTAAACCATGACTTTGAGTAATGGTAACTTAGGATGGAACACCAAAAATAAGCAAATCAAGCACTAAAGTAGTTAAACAAACATTTTTTACCTTGACCCCCAAACAAATCAAGTATATCCTACTTGAATTTCAGACTGTAAACAACTAAACCTGAAAAAAAACTAGTACTTGAATTTCAGATTCTAAATAACTTAACCCAAATTGATCGAAAGTCCTCAAACTTTTCTCTACCAAGTGACGGCCAAATGCAGAAAACTAACCCAGCATTCCTGCTGGAACTGGAATATTCCGCGCCTCTGCAAATAAATAGCTTGTTTAGTTCAACTGAGGCACCTGTAAGACCGATCAAAGTTGGTATGGACCTAGGAAGGCATGATATAGCACAGCATTAGGGACCTGACATACGGTCTTCAGACATAAAAAAACAACTAGGAATTAGGATGGAGGGCGCTCAGCAATGAGAAAAACGTGTGTCTAGGCTTCTCATATAGGAGTATGCTCTATGCTGGTCAAGCGGCTAACGCTTTACTATTTTGCTAACTGAAATGACTGTACGAAGCACTACATTTGCACAACTCAATCAACAGAAGCGCATGCGAGATCGTAGCTCAGTGACAGGCGACTGATATACTCACATCGGCAAGGTCTCGGCCCCCCGCGATCCCTTCCTCCCACCTCTGCACATCCCCATCGGCGACCGCGCCCGCCTCGCCGCGGCCGAGCCCCGCGATGGCGTCGTCGAGCTCGGCGCGGAGGAGGTCCCCGCCCATGATGAGCCCCATGTCGAGCGCCCGGAGCGCGGCGCGGCGGTCGCCGTCGGCGGCGCGGAGGCCGGCGACGTGGAGGCAGGCGAGCGCGTAGGCGTCCGGCCACGCGGCGCCGACCTCGGCCCGGGGCGCCGAGTGCAGCTGCTCCCACGCCATCTCCCGCGCCGCCTCGGCCGCGCGGAGGTCCCCCGCGGCCGCCTTCTCCGCGGAGGACACGAACGCGAACCCGCCCTCCTCCATTATCTGCCGCAGCAGCGCCGCCCGCTTCTCCCCGCCCGTGGCCATTGTTCGATCGGCCGCTCTTTGCCGCTGCGGAATTGAATTGAATTGAAAAAGCGCGGCCCAAAGGCGGCGGGGGGCAGTGGCACGGCAGGCACCCGACGTCCCGACACCCGAGCGAGCCCTGAGCGAGTGAGAGAGGCGCAGGCAGCCGGCCCGTGCTCGAGAGATATTTACGGCCGTGTCCTGTCGCTGCGGGTGAGATATTTTTGCGCGAGATATTTTGGGTGCCAACGGCTACGAAGCGAGAGTCGGCTGGGCCCGTGCGAAGAAAGATGGTTCTCGTACCTTCCGGAAAGTTCAGAAGCAGAGTGATCACGTGGAAGAACAGAAAAGAGACAGAGCAAGATATTTCCGGGGCTGGAGACTGGAGACTGGAGACTGGAGTCTGGAGGAGGAGCTTCTCCGGCAGAGTGTTGCTTAAAGTAGCAAGTTGTTCGTTAACACTTGTCCTTCCTGTCGCTCTTATGCTCGGTGTCATTTTCAGTGGCCGAGCAGCTTAGTGTTTTTTTCAGTGTAAGTAATAAATTCAATAAAATAAGAGCATCTATAAAAATAAAATCGGTAATGATCTGGTCTGGATGTTGCGTTTGCGGGTCACGGCACCAGCCCAACAGCCAGCTAGCGTATCCTCTTGTCCACTTGCCTCTAACATTATCTTGCTGCTCCATTCTCCGGAAGGCTCTCCGTCGCAGCGCCACAAAATCGTGCTCCACTGCGACCGCGCTCCGCAGCGCCGAAACTGTGGGGTTCCTCGGTTGGCCGCTTGGCCGCCGCCCCCCCCGGAGTTCGTAATCCACGGTGCCTTGTGGCTACCGCCGCCCATCGCGCTCACCTGGCCAGTCCGCAGTTGCCCCTACCCGGTTCGCCTCAAGGCTGCGATGTCCCCTGGCCAGTCCGCCAACGACGCGAAGCTCCATCGCCGGTCTCGAAGAAACGGAGGGCGACTCCGCTTCGGCCGCCGCCCCATCGCGCCCCTTGGTCGGTCCGCACTTGCCCCCTGCCCAGTCCGCCGACAACGCAAAGCTCCATCGCCGAGCTAAAAACGGAGGGCAGCTCCGCTCCGGCCGCCGCGCTCGACGGCTATCACGCCCACCTGGCCGGTTGCTCTGCGCCACCGGCGAGTTCTAGACCGATGAACTTCACATGCCGACGAACATCCATTCTCCCAAGCATCAAAGAGATGTGGCGCTGAAATTGTATGTTGCAAGCATACATGTTAAATGCTTCAGATGTGTTCAGAGGTATGTTGCAAGTGTTCCATACGAATGTTGTAAAAGTAGATCGGGATGTTGCATTTGTTGCAATGGTATGTACACTTATGTTTCAAGTGTCTGTTCCCAATGTTTCATCTGTTTTTTCAGACGCATGTTGCATGTGTGTTTATCTGGATGTTGCATATGTTTCACACATATGTTGCAAGTATTTTATCGGGACGTTGTGTATGTTTTGCTATGGTTTCAAGTGTTTTTATGTGTGTTTTGTGCAAGTGTTTCATCTGTCTTCTTTTATATGTTACAAATGTTGCATATGGATGTTTCAAAAGTAGATATGTTGTTGCACACATTACTATGGCTATACACGCATGTTTCAGGAGTATATTTCAAGTGTTTTATCTGTTTCAGACGTATGTTACAAAGTGTTTTTCATTTGGATGTTTTAAAAGTACATCTCGAAGAAGCACATGCTGTTGCTAGTGCGCCGCTGTAGGTCACCGTGACACCATAGGTCACCACATCACGCGCCTGCTGGTGGCGGGTGGTGCTGCTGCTGCGTACATGCGGGCATGTGAAATGGAGCGGGTCAGGGTGGTCCCCGCGCATGCATGGGCCCACACGGCCTCTGGAGCGGGATGGGTGCGTCAGGCGCGGGTTCGGTAGCACCGTTCGATGCTAGCGCCCCGGGTCGAACGGACGTTAGCAAGTACTAAAAATATCTATGGTCCTGTTCGCTTCGCTGAAAAGCTAGGCTGAAAAATATTGTTCGCTGATTTGTTGTAAGAGAAAAACACTGTTCTTTCGCTGAAAAAGTACGGTTGATAAGACAAGCGAACATGGCCTATGACTTATTTGCATTTTTCTGAATTTATTTCAGAAATTAACAACATTGTTCTTTCAGTGATAGATGAGACTTATCTATCGAGGACGAGGTATCTGCGATGACTTCATCAAGCTCTAGATATGTCGTTCCCGTCTCTTTTGGAGGTGCACGTAGCGATAGAATATATGTACGTGTATTTATAGATATGAGCGTACATGCAGGTATAATTATCTACGTCTATATGGTGATTTAAGAAAAATAGACAAGCTTCGTCGCATAAGAAGCATTTATGGTTTTACTGAGCCTCGCGCCGATCGCCATCATCGTTTAGTGTAGTGCTAAGTACAAAGGAGAAGTGCTCGAGAATGCTTTATGCAACTCGCTAAATGGAGTAATGATCACTTTGATGATAGCGGCATAAAGCACATATCCAACCAATGTTAGGTTTAGTATACCCATATGGCCATATGTCAGAATCATCCGATGCATGAGATGGAGCTGTGCAATAAGTCAAGTGACCACTAAGCAACTACTCCTTTCATTTTAAATGGTAAGTTGTTCATTCTTTTTAAGATATGTTGCTTTTAAAATATAGCTGAATATAATTAATATATAACTAGATGCACAGTAAAAGTAATATATTTAGAAAAGTCTGAAAGACTTATAATTAGGAATGAAGTAAAGAGCAACACTATAAAATGGGCAACTGCATCTGAGCAGAAGTGTATCGATGATTTTTGTGAAACCAGTACGAGTCTCCTCGTTCCTCTGGAATCATCCTTCCCCTCTTCTCACCATCTTCCTCCTCTAGATCTTCATGCTCCATCTTTCCTTATCCATAATGCTTGTTTGCCTACCTCTAATACCCCGTCGTTAACACAACCGGTTCACGAGTTTGTGTAGCATGAGACGGTAAAAGGTTTTGCGTGGTGGGTAAACGTTTGTGATTTGCGAAATTGGCAATTGGTCTAATACAGTAGCGGATTTAGAAACGAAGCAAGGGGCTAAATAATTGAAGAATCGAAGTCTGGATAACAAGTTTGTTGCTTTGTTTAGGGCTAAACCGAGAGGCTGCAGCCCCTCAGCCCCCATTGATCAATTTGACAAATTCTGTTGCTCCACCGTAATCAAAAGATCTGGACCAACGGTGACTTTGATTTTTTTCCCTATATAAACGACCAATTTGACTATTTGAGACCATCGTCTTGTTGGAGAGAACGGCAGTACGGTAAAGGTAGCCATAGCAAGTGACGTCGATGATTGCTTTATGCCGCAAGAGACTGGGAGATATTTTGGTGACGTGACACAAAGCCTCTCTACGTGTACGTGTGTCCGGACGCAACGTGGACAGCTACGACGAGTGTGGCGCGGAGAACCTCCACGTCACGCGGGTCTCCACCTGTCGAATGGTGTGTCGAGCTTCCACGCCACGTCACTGCCGCCACAGTGTCCAGGCTGACAGTCTACATCACACAACGATGGGAAACTCTATTTCTTTCACATCGTCCCAGCAGTAGGCCAGGAGCGTGTTCGGCTGGGATGAAGTACTGTTCATGCTGGTACGGATTACTGTTCATGCTGGTATTTTGTGAGAAAAAATATTGTTCCGGCTGGAAAAAAAAGTCATCCAGCCAGCCCATCTTTACCAGCCGAACACAGCCCAGTACCTTCTCCTCAGCAGTTTTCCTGTGTCTTTTTTTTGGAGAAAAAAAGGGAGAGAAATACCATTGTTTAAAAAAGCGGGAACTAGTAGCAGACTTGTGTGTACACTCGCCCGCTGAAAGTATCTTAGGCCTTGTTTAGATTGCCTCAAAATTATAAGTTTTTTCACTCTCTCTCTATCACATCAATTTTTGGACACATATATAGAGCATTAAATGTAGGTAAAAAAAATAACTAATTACACAGTTTGGTTGTAAATCACGAGACGAATCTTTTGAACCTAGTTAGTTCATGATCGGACAAAATTTGTCAAATACAAACGAAATGTGCTACAGTGTCCAGATTGCAAAAATTTACCATCTAAACAAGGCCTTATCATGGTGACCTTTTTGAATTGTCGTTTGCAGCGACTATTTGCCGACCACCGATGCAATCCTCCGTTTCGCACAGATATAAATGTCATCGTCGTTTTCGCCTGCTGATCACGCACCGGCCATCCATTAATCTATGCCTCGGATAGGACGAGTGTGTCACGTGCATGTCAAGCCTTAAGGCCCAAGTCGAGGAGGCCCAAGAAACCGAACCCAAAAGTATCCGGCCCAGACTGGAAGGCCTGAAGCTGTCCAAGCCCGACTGCGTCTGGTGAACCGCTGGCAATCAGCTGTACGCTCTGGTATAACAGAAAGGGGGGAGAACAACTTGAACTTGTCTTGGTTGGCGTTGGCATAGGCGGCGAGCTGCGGCTCGAGAAATCACCGACGACCACCAATTCCACCATACTTGTTACCTTAAGCACTCAGTAGTTGTTAATCGAACTCGAGTTACCCAGATCCCCACCTTCCCTATCCGGTTCTATTACATTTGGTATCAGTTTCGTTTCGATCCTGCCACCCCCACCCTGTTGCTCCTCCGATTTGTGTTTGTGCTGTCTCTGATTCGTTTGCCTTGATCACAACTGTAATCCCCGTCGGCAGAGCTCCGCGATCCACTTTGGTGTCGATTGCGCGAGTTCATAGGTCGTCTGTTGGGTCGGTAATCGAAGATCTGGCGCACGACCACCGTACCCGCCTCCAAGTGACGATGAAGGTCGACGATCAACTCTCCCTCATCATCGCCAAGCTAGACGAGCAATCCAAGGGCATCATCGACAGCAATCGTAAGATCAGCGACGTTTAGGGCTTGATCAAGGAGCTCAAGGCGGCTAAGGCTGACTTCGAGTGTTGGCGTCCACAAGTCGACTCCAAGGTCTCCGACCTCTTTGACTGTGTCGACTGCCTCCGTCACCAAATCGATGAGCTCAAGACCGTATCCGCGTCTCCGATTGCGCACACCGCTTCTCCTGAGCCCGGATCGATCTTCGTCAAATCGCCGACACCCACGGTTCTGGGTGCTTCCTCTTCGAAGGCGACGATTGGGCCATGTGGCCACGGCGTTGATCCCAGTCACCAGAGGTCTAGTTCGGGGGGCTGCGCTACCCTCAAACCACCTCCGGTCAAAGGTGAGCCTCACACCCCACCTACCTACCCTCGTTGCCTAGATTCGCATCAATATCATGCTTGTTGCAATCATCATAACTTCAACCTTAACCTGCCACAAACTGATTCCCCAAAGTTTTTTGATCCAATCCTAAGCTGTGGATTAAATAGTGTGAATCATACTTTGACCTCTATGATATTCCTCCTGAAAATTGGGTTAAATTGGCCACCATTAATTTCAAGGGTACCGTAGCCTTTTGGATGCAGATCATTGAGCTCAATCTGTGTCAGGTCCCTTGGGATGTTCTTTGTCAGAATGTACTATCCCGTTTTGACAGAGATCAATTTAACCATTTCATTTGTCAATTCTTTCATGTTAAGCAATATGGCACTGTCCTTGAATATATCACTCTGTTTGATGAATTGATGCATCAATTACTTGCTCATGATCCCCTTGTTAACCCTGCTTTCCTCACGAACAAGTTTATTGATGGTCTTCATGATGATATTAAGTCTGTTGTCTTGTTACAACACCCAAAAGACTTGGATACTGCTAGCTCTTTTGCCATTTTACAGGAGGAATTGTTGTTGGGGCAACCAACTCGTGACTTCAAGAAATTGGATCACTCTTCACCTCATTCTAAAGGCTTTTAGAAGTTGGGTAGTCTATTTCTGGCTATTCACATCGACCCAGCACTACTGAGTCCACTCCTTCATCGGTGAACAAAGTGGTCCAGTCTTCTGTAAAGGTGGATGAGAAACTTTCATCACTTATGGCTTACAGGAAGGCTCTGGGCTTTATGCTTTAAGTGTGGTGCCAAATGGGGCCCACAACATAGTGTACAGCTGTAACACCCCGGGTGTTTAAGTATTAAAACTGGACATATCATCATATGCATTGCAAGGTATTAGTCATATTGCAAACTTTGATATGTATTCACTAAAATAAGTTTACATTTATGTTATAAGTATTGCTTGGTATTGTTTGAATCAAGTTTGAAATCTTTGTATTGATTTGAAATTCCGAAAACCCTGATTTTCAATATTTAAATCCTACCCTGAAAACCCATTTCAAAATTGAAGCACATTTTTGGGTTGTGTCTAAAAGCAAAGTTGTAGAGCTTGTCGAGTTGTACAAAGTTTGTTTTTGGAATTTTTCAAGTTGTTTAGTAAAATTTGAAGTTAATTGAAAAGGCGAAATTCCTTAAATGTCCCCTATTTGAATTTAAAAGTTCATTTAAAAATGTAGACCGAATTAGGGGTTGGTTATAAAAGCAAAGTTGTAGAACTTTTGATTTTGAACAACTTTTGTTTTTGGAGATTTTTGAGTTGTTACAAAAATTTGGGAGTAATTTGAGTTTCAAACTGGATGACAATTCTGTAATTTCGATGAACAGTGTTCACCACTCTTGCTACACCGCCGGCGACCTTCGGTTTGCTTCCAGGCGCGGTCGTGGCCGTCTTTGGTGTCGCGCTGGCGCGGTGAAGGCCACTATGTAGCTTCCTTGTGCTTCTGAGCCGCTCTATTTAGCCTTGGCCGTCGCCGTTTGCCCCCGCTCTCTTGCTCTGTTTTCCCGACGCCACGGCCATAACTCCGGCAAGCTCTCACCGTCACTTTAGCGCACTCCAGCCACTGCAAAGCTTGTCATAGCTCCGCCTACTCCTTGCGCACCCAACCAACCTGCTTTTGTCGCTTGTCTTCACCGGAAACTCACGGTGCGCGCTCTTCTTCCTCGCGGCCGGCAACCTCACCCACGATCCCGTTTCGTCGTGGTCAGCGCGTTGCGGCGAGTCTCTGTCCTTGCCGAGCCGTGATTCAGTTTCGCCACGATGCCGTGGTGCTTTGTACCTTGATGTTTGATCAAATTGTCCACCGCAGCCATCGGAGCGTCACCGTCACCGTTGCTTGCTCTGCCGTGATCGCTGTGTCCGTCGAACGGTGTCTCCAGTGCTCCTCCGGCCTTGTGCTCTACTCAGTCGCGTTTGGGGTGAGCTGCTGATGCTTCCTGGGCCATCTGTTTAAGCTTTACAAGTCTCACGTCGCCAGCATAGCGTAGCCGCGCCGTCATGGCCGCCATGGGCGGCGTAGTGCTCGGTCCAGTCCGTAGCTGGTCCAGCTTATGCCCCAAATCGATGCGCCTAGTCGAGGGTAATGTTTTGGTACCTTGGTCGTCACCGTTGGTCTCGCCGTCGGCGAGATATCGTCGGTCAGCGCGCGTGTCGCCGGAGTCAAAGCCTGAGGTTGAAGATGACATGTGGGGTCGGGATGTCAGTGATTGTGTAGTTCAAAAATAGATTTTTCTATTTTCTAGAATGAATGAATAGTGTCTGTTTTTGTTATTTTTGTGTAGATTTATTTAGAGCTCCAAAAATTATGAAAAATTTTGTGTGACCTCTCTATGATGTATATTATTTAGAAAAAAATATGAAATGTTATTTTTCAGTACTTTTTGAATGTGATAAAAATTTCTCAATTAATTAATAAATGAGTTTTTAGGATTTTTCTAGGCTTATTTATGTATCCAAAAATTATGAAAATTGTTTTGTCACTTAGTTATCATGTGATGAACATTTACAAAAATTTTGAGGCCAATTGGAACAAGTTGATTTATTTCATAATTCTTAATTAATTAATTAATTCATAAAAGCAAATAGTAACCTTTAGTGATTTAGGTTTTGTTTTAGTTTTTGATTGAGTGATGTCCTTGGGTCATTAGTTGGTGATGATCCTTGGCAATTGATGTGAGTGTTGCGAAAATGGTTTAGTTAGTTTAACTTGTAACTGTACCGCGAAGGAAAGTTGTATTCAAGTTGTTAATTTTGCATCCATCATCGAGCATCATGTTTCGTATTCCGCATCATGTTAAACATGGCATTGTTACTACGTGTAGTGAACGAAGGTGAACACGTGCTAGTTAATCAAGTAGTTGAGGAGGTTGATCCGTCTGTGGAGGTTGGTGTTAATATCGGTGGAACGTCTCTGGACCCAGATTTTTCCGTCAACGAAGGCAAGCCCCGGATGTATACAACCCTACCTTGTATTTTACAAATTGATTTCGCTTTTGCTTCTTTTTACTGCATTAAGTGATTAGGAGTCAAGTGAAAATCAAATTGGTACATTACCAACCTTGTTATTCCATATTTACCATATTACCGCTTTTAAATTCAGATATGCCTAGTTTTGCTTAGCTATCGCGAGAACGATGAAAGTCGGGTGATTACCGTCATCTACGAGTTTTAAATGGATCTTTAGTTACTTATGTTATCATGTGATATGGGAATGTGGAGTAATAAATCTAGACCCAAGGACTCGGTGTATGGGAGCCATAAGACATGGAGGTCTTGTGAGCGGGTTCTTTCCACTTTTGTGTCGATTAAGGTCCGTCCGTTGTTGAATTGCATGAGGTGAGACTTTGTAGTACTAACCACATACTCGGTAAGCCTTAACTTGGCTATTCTATTACGAGAATGGCTACTCGCAGACCGGGAGTGGAGAGATGGCGGGGATAGCGTGTACCACGCGCATGGCGATAAATTTGGATTGGTGGAGTCTTGTATTCTCGGTTGGCGCGGACCCGTTGTTGTTTAGAGGATCCGAGGGTAGGTTGATATATGTAAGTCGGGGACTGCATATGTCGTGTGGTCTAGAATTCCTATTTGGGTTTTTAATCGGTTGAATAAATCGTTGCTTTCGTCGGTTATAGAGACTCAACTCACATTGTTCATCATCGTAGTGTTAATAACTGGAACTTGAGGATGGTTTGAGAAAGTGTTGGATACGAAGTTTCATGATCTCTATACGGATCGTGTCAGCTTTGTATATGATCTTATGAAGTTTTAAATATTGATGTAAAGAATTTTATTAAAAAGGCTTTTACACAAAAGAACTTTGATTATTGCTAAAGCCATACCTTGAATCCCTGAGCCTGCATTCATAAGTTCTATCAGTTTTTATTTCGGTTAAGTCTTGTTGAGTACTTTTGTACTCAGGGTTCGTTGACCCTTGTTGCAGGTGAGGGTCATGAGCAGATCTGTTTTGGATCGTGCTGCATGACTGTTGTTCAATGCGATGACGATAAGTAAATGTGTGGTCCTTGGGCAGGGCAGCTTTAATTGTGTGTTTTGTATTATATTATAATGCCACTCCACTACTTTGTTTTGTATTATTAACTGAACTTAGTTGTATGGTTTGAAACAAATGGTTTGTAAACTATATTATTGTAAGACTTCCGTTGTTTTTACTCTGGTGTATCTATTTGAATAAACTGTTGTAATACTGCAATGACTCTGTAATGTGATCCTGTTCGGAAATCATGGATGATTCGGGGTTCCTCGAGGACACCCGATAGTCTTCTTAAGTTACCGAGAATATATGCATAGACGTCAAAGGTCGTTGGACAGTGACAGGTGCATGTGGGCCTTATAATTTAGGAGGTTCTGCCAGAACAGCTACAGTCCCTCTGCATTTGGTGGAAGAGGTGTGGCACATGATTGCTGACCAAGAGTCTACTCTAGTTTTTGGCTCTGAGTCTGATGATGATGAATTAATGGATCTTTCAGAACATGCTCTCAAAGGTATCAGTGCTCCACACACTCTGAAATTAGCTGCTTCCATTCATAATTACAAGTCAGTCATTCTGGTGGACTCTGGAAGCTCACATAATTTCATCAGTGAACATTTAGCTTCTCAGATAACACCATTGACACCATTACCTCATTCTATGACTGTGAGAGTTGCTGATGGTGCTGCTCTTAGATGTACCCATGAGATAGTCAATTGTTCCTGGTCTGTTCAGGGATCTCTTTTCACCACCACTTTTAAAATTCTACCTCTAGACTGTTATGACGCAATATTAGGCATGGAATGGTTGGAATCCTTTAGTCCTATGCAAGTTCAATGGAAAGAGAAATGGTTGTGTTTTGACTATCAGGGCAAACAGGTCAAGCTGCAGGGTATTCAGGAAAATCTGATAGCAGCAAAGGAGGTCACTCTTAATCAGCTCACAGCTATAGAGAAAACAAATTATATTTGGGGCTTAATCCAAGTTTACCAGGTTGAATAAGTTCCTGCTGCAGAATCTCCAACTTTGCCTTCTGAAGTTTCACAGTTAATTGAACAATTTGCTGAACTATTTGCTACACCCACTGCAACACCACCAACTAGATCTCACACTCATACCATTCCCCTTATACCTGGTGCTCAACCTTTTAGATTGAAGCCTTATAGATATACACCTTCTCAAAAAGATGAAATAGAAAGACAAGTGGCCCATCTTCTTAAAACCAAGATGATACAGGAAAGCTCCAGTCCCTTTGCATCTCCTGCTTTGCTGGTCAAAAAGAAGAATGGTGAGTGGAGGCTCTGTGTTGATTACAGGAAACTGAATGCTTACACTATCAAAAACAAGTTTCCATTACCTATTATTGAAGAACTCTTTGAAGAATTACATGGAGCTCCATGGTTCACAACTTTAGATCTGAATTATGGATTTCATCAGATTATGGTCCACCCAGATGATCAGTTCAAAATAGCATTTCAAACTCATCATGGGCATTTTGAGTGCAAGGTCATGCCTTATGGCCTTCTTTGGGGCACCTGACTACATTTCAATTTGTCATGAATCACATCCTAGCTCCTCTATTGAGAAAATGTGTTGTTGTTTTTATAGATGATATCCTCATTTATAGTGCTACTTATGAAGAGCATGTTCACCATATCTAGCAAGTCTTTCAACTCTTACTTGAGCATCAGTTCAAAGTAAATTTGGGTAAATGCTTATTTGCTCAACAACAACTCAAATATTTGGGCCATGTCTTGAGTCCAGATGGGGTATCCACTGATCCTTCTAAGCTTGTTGATGTCTCAAATTGGCCTAGCCCTACTAATGTCAAAGAGCTCAGAAGCTTTCTAGAACTTGCTGGGTACTATAGAAGATTTGTCAAGGACTTTGGGTTACTTGCAAAGCCACTTACTGATCTGCTCAAGAAAGGAGTAATGTTTACTTGGACCTCTATCACAGAGTTTGCCTTTCAACTTCTTAAAAAGGCCTTGATCTCTGCTCCTGTATTAGCTATGCCTGATTTTAGCAAAACCTTTATAGTTGAAACTGATGTCTCTGATCATGGAATTGGGGTAGTTTTACAGCAAGATGGCCATCCAATAGCCTTTGTGAGTAAGGCTTTGGGATCCAGAACACAGGGTTTATCCACATATGAAAAATAAAGTTTAGCAATCTTGCTTGTTATGGAACAGTGGAAATCTTATCTTCTACCTGCTGAATTTATTATTAACACTGATCAAAAGAGTCTTGTACATCTCTCTAATCAACATGTGCACTCTTATTGGCAACAAAAAGTGATGACTAAACTCTTGGGCTACCAGTACAAGATTTGTTACAAGAAGGGTACCACAAATTGTCTTCTTTGATGCTTTGTCTAGAGCCCCCAACCATACGGTATCTTTGCATGCTTTGGTGTGTGGCTCGCCCACCTAGTTAGAAGACTTGTAGAAATCCTACTCTGATTGTCCTCAGGCACAGCAACTGCTTCAAGCTCTGGCTCTTCAAACCAGTCAAGGCAACTATACTTTGGATCAGGGAATCATTAAGTACAAGCACTCCATTTGGTTGGGCCATTCAGTGGAATTTCAACAAGTCACTGAGCAAATGTATGCCAGCTCCATTGGAGGCCATTCTGGTTACTTGGTTATATATCAGAGGATCAGAAAATTATTCTACTGGCCTCATATGAAGGACGCCATCAAGTCATTTGTTGAAGCTTGTTATGTGTTTCAACAAGCCAAAGTTGAGCATATTCCATAAACAAGGCTGTTGCAACCACTGCCTGTCCTTGATCAGGCTTGGAAAATAGTAACTATGGATTTTATAGAAGGTCTGCCCACTTTCAACCTTTTTAATTGTATACTGGTAGTGGTGGATAAATTTTTCCAAATATGCACATTTCATCAAGTTAAAGGATCCCTTCTCTGCCTTACAAATTGCCAAAACTTATATGGAACATGTGTACAAACTACATGGAATGCCTCAAGCCATAGTTTTTGACCGGGATAAAATTTTCACAAGCCATTTGTGGAGAAAACTGTTCACCTTATCTGGTACTCAGCTCAATATGAGTTCTGCTTACCATCCGCAGAGTGATGGCCAAACTGAACGTGTTAATCAATGCATTGAAGCTTATTTGCGTTGCTTCATTCACTCATGTCCAACTAAGTGGTTAGATTGGCTTCATCTTGCTGAATATTGGTACAATACTTGCTACCACTTTTCTCTACAACATACTCCATTTGAGGTCCTTTATGGTCACACCCTGGTGCACTTTGGCATTAACTCTGACAAAGATTGTACTTCACCTGAGTTGGATGCTTGGTTAATTCACCGCAAAACTGTCAATGCACTCTTACACCACCAGCTCTTAAGGGCTCAACAACGTCAGAAGCATCAGGCTGACAAGCACCGTTCTGAGAGGCATTTTTAAGTTGGGGATCGAGTTTGGCTTAAACTACAACCCTATGCTCAAGCTTCTGTGAAGGCAAGAATCTGCCAGAAGCTATCATATCGGTACTTTGGGCCATATGAAGTCGAAGCCAAAGTTGGGCCAGTTGCTTACAAGCTTAAGCTACCACCTAACTCAAGCATTCATCCTGTCTTCCATGCCTCTCTCTCGAAGAAGGTAACTGGTAATGTTGATGTTCCATTCTCTCCTTTACTATTAGATATTTCCTCTCAACAGCAACCGGAGATGGTATTAGATTGTCGTGTTTGCACAAAGTCCCGCCGCACTTATTACCAGTTGCTGGTTAAGTGGTCTGGTTGGCCCCCAGAGCTTGCTACTTGGGAAGATGAAGATGAACTCCTACGGATGTTCCCTGAATTCATGGCTTGGGGACAAGCCGTTGTCGAAGAAGGGGGATGTCACGGTGCGCGTCAACCCACCTGAGTTAAGGCCCAAGTCGAGGAGGCCCAAGAAGCCGAACCCAAAAGTATCCGGCCCAGACTGGAAGGCCTGAAGCTATCCAAGCCCGGCTGCGTCCGGTGAACCGCTGGCAATCAGCTGTACACTCTGGTATAACAGAAAGGGGGGAGAACAACTTGAACTTGTCTTGGTTGGCGTTGGCATAGGCGGCGAGCTACGGCTCGAGAAATCGCCGGCGACCACCAATTCCACCATACTTGTTACCTTAAGCTTGTTAATCGAACTCGAGTTACCTAGATCCCCACCTTCCCTATCCAGTTCTATTACAGAGTGGCACACTTTTTTTTTCTAGGCTTTGTTAGAGCAAGATGATCAGGTGAAGATGAATTCGTCAAGGGTACGTCGAAACGATGTCACCAAAAGAGAGTGGAAGCGTTTAGTTTGGTTCTCCCACTGCTCTTAACTAACCTTGTTCAGCTAAAATATAAGAAGGCGTGCCCGGCCGGTCCTCCTTGGAGAACAGCACCACGGAGGCGTGTAGTGGAGAGGGGAATGGCGAGGCACCGGCGAGAACGATGGGGAAGAGGACGAGTAAGTGGAGGCGCTGGAGGTGTATGTGGTTGTCAACGGCGCAACGGATAAGGACGGTTTTGACAAAATGAGGCCACTTGCTGAGATATATATGGCAACAAAAAGTAATAGAAAAAGGAGTCCACTTGATCTTTGGAAAAAAATTCGGTTAAATTTGGCTCTGTTGCTTTTTTTATTTAAAGAAAAATTTGGCTCTGTTTATGTAGAGAACACACAAGCATAGGGCACCGCACAACCATGCAGCAGGCACTACGTTCAGTCAGAAATTGCATTCAAAACTCGGTGGAAAAAATGAGGTACCCATAATAGTACTGTGCTTGTACCGCTGTATTTGCTTCAGTTTGTACTGTAGGCTGGTCTAATCAATTTATAGCTATACAGAGTAGTGTGGCCTTCTCCAAATTTTGTACATGTTGCTGTGGTTTGTTTGTGTGCGGTACGAACACTCTAAAGATTGGATGGTCCTTGAGATGGGAACTAGGGTTAACAAACGACGCTCCATAAAACCATAGATGAGATTTCCAGTATAAAAAAGATCTTGCAAATCTATAGCACAGAAGTAAGAAATTTTAACTGGTGGGACATCTGCGTGAGTTTGTTTCATGATTGGAGAGCATGAATTGCTTGACAAATGCAACTCATGTAAACGTCAACTTTTTAGTAAAATTCAAAATAATCATATGTCATTTGTCCGTAACAACGCACGGGCATTTTTGCTAGTATAAATTAAATTGATATAGGGTATAAACCTAGTTTTCTGGCTCCATATATTTTATTTTGTGGTGGAATGTTCGTAGTTGTTTGAATTCAAAATAATTTGAAAACCGGATTGAACATAAAAGAGAAAATCCTATTTTGTGTATAAGACCAAAGCCCATTATTTCTCTCCTTTTCTTTTTCTTGGCCCAGCCAGCCTTCTCTTTCCTTCTCTCTTCCGAGTGAGCTTCCCTTTCCTGCTGTGCTTTGTGGCCCAATAAGGCCCACTAGCAATAGCCCATCGTGATTTCAAAATTCGGAATTTCATAATTTTCAAATTAGATACTAAATCCAAATTAAATTCTGATTACACCATTATATTTGGTATGGCGCCAACATCGAAATAAGACCACACTTACCATATTTGGATGATTTTTTTTGAAACATTTTTTTCTTGAACCTGGAACAATTCGATTCGACTTCTCTTTGGTTTTGCACACTCTGTTCCTATGTAAATCGAACACTGAGGCTCGGGATTCCGGATTACTTGCAAAGCCGAGATTTTCTTCCTTAACGCGCGATTTTGATACATCTATTCGCAATCTCGGTTGTTATATAGCTGTGGTGCAGGTTTCAGATGTGCCGTCGAACAGTAGGAAACGCGCTACTCCGGCGCGGCGGGGACTGAATCCGTGCAAGAGGAAGCGCCGGCCTTCCGGCGGCGCATCCTGTTGTACCGCTGTCGACGAATCCGAATCTCCGCCCTGGGCATCGCTGGACGAAGATCTGATTCGTCTTATCGCAGGGCGCGTGCTGGCCGGTGACATAACGGACTACCTCCACTTCCGCGAGGTGTGCCTCCAATGGCGGTCCAGCACCGCGTGCCCACGCGGGCACAGTGTCGTGGACCCGCGCTTCCATCCGCGCCACTGGATGATGCTGCCCGAGGGCTACCGCCTGTACCCTGGTCACACCAAGCTCGGTGGGTTGGTCCGCTTCTTCAACCTCCGCACGGGCGCCCTCGCCACTGTCCTCCTCCCCATCTTCCGGGACCACTTCGCCTTGGACTCCGTCGACGGCCTCCTCCTCCTGCAGCGGGACCTCCGATCCCCAATGATGTGCTCCCTGCAGGTAACTAATATTTCTTTGTTTCTGTCTTTATATTATAGGAATAAAGGACAAATCTACTGCCCGGCAATATTTCCCAAGTGGGGGGTGAGGGCAAGGTGGCGAGCCGGGGTGAGTCTTGCACTATCCTGTTTCCCTTCGGCTTCGGATGATTTACTTTAATTTCTAATATGTTGATCATCTGTTTATTCAAAGTAGTACACTATATTGGTCATGTTTGCTTCTCTTATAATCCGTACTTTTCAGTTTGTTTTTTCAGTCGAAACAGTATTTTTCTCTCACAATAAATCAGTCGGAACAGTGTTTCAGCTTGTTTTTTCAGCGAAGCGAACGGAGCCATTATGTCAATCTCACATCCTTTCGGGGTGTTTTATTGCCATATTGGCATTGGTTTCATTAAACTGAGCAGCTGTTTAATTCCTCTTAAGATTTGACGCCCCCCTATGTGTTACTAACTGATAGCCATAGATACTTATTACAGTAAGTATATCTAGTCGAAATCTTCTAAGCAACTAAGAAAATTTACATATTTACTACCAGTAGTATATATGATGATAACTAGTTAGGTGCCCGGGCTTTGCTATGGGATTTTTTAAAAAAAAAGGTATTTAGACATGAAACGGTCAATTTATAAATTTACATATGCATTGACATAGGATTTTTTTTTAAAAAAAAGATGCACATGTAATATACTATCTGTACCCCCCATATAAACCTCTAGCCTATCCATTACAACAGGTAATTTTTGCTACGCTCGCAGAAGGCATATATTATAAGCTTAGATTAGAGAGTCCGTGTGTAATGAAATCGTGATACATTAAACTGTTGTTGCCAGTAATTTTAACCGATCGTCCTCATCCTATATTTCCACTAAAAAATAGTTGTTTGGCACTATACATAAAGATGTGATTGACTCTTTTGCCGCGCGAGAGAGAGAAGAGATTTGTGTGACTGATATTAGGAAGAGACAAATGTATAATGCACCTGAAATTATGCACGCATCATATCTACAGTTACTTGCTGAGATTTAAATAATGAAACTGAAATGAATTAATGTTGCAATTCCTAAAACGGAGGAACTCGATAATGAACACATCTTGAGTGGTGGAAAATTAAGGTGAATCTACCCCCGCGTATTTTTACAAAATTATTAAACACTCGAGAGTCTGTAACCGTACCACCTAAGGTTCCACTTGCTTTAGTCTTATGTTATACTTTGGAGCTATTGTTATTATGCGGCGGCGGCATAATATTGATTACATAGAGCTTGCAGTTTAGTTGAAATTACTTACATTTACCATGCTTATGTCAATTGCTATTACAGTTGAGCCATTTTGGATATGACTAGCTACTATGTGTTATCTTGGGTGAAAATTGCTGCATATCACTACCCCAGTTATCGACATCATTGCCAGTTCAAAATCCGCTTTCACTGCCGGATTTTGAACTGGCAGTGGCATGTCGGCAGTGATGCTCACTGGCTACTGCTGCCGGTGCTTCACCCGGCAGTGATAAGATTTAGAAAAGCAAAAAAAGCAATCCAACAAGCATGCTGGCTGGAGCATGCTCGTTACCGCAGCTGCCGCCACCATGCTCGCTGGCTACCGCCGCCACTACATCAAGCATTTCATCCAAGAAAAAAATTCATACATCACAGATAAAGGACGGATTCAACATATTAGAAAAACTCATCCATAAATCGATTCGTGCATCGCAGACGAAGAAGAAGGGTTCAACACATCACAAATCAACCCATCCACAGATCGATTCTTACATCACATAAAAAGGAGCAAATTGATTCACACAACAACCACAGATCGATTCTTACATCACAGAAAAAGGAGCAAATCTCCTTCTCCGGCGGGCGCGCGCGGTTGCCTCCTCCCCTCTAGCGCGACAGCCCTCTCCCCTCCCTCTCTCCCTCAGGCGATGCGGGCGAGGAGGCCGGATCCGGCGGCGGGGAAGCCGGATCCGGTGGCGGGGAGGACGGATCCGGGCTCCTCCTCGCCCTCACCGCCGGATCCGGGCGCAGGCAAGCGGCGGTGGTGGCCCTCTCCCCACGGCGGCGCTCCTCCCCCTTCAACTCCGGCAGCGGCGTGGACTCCAACTCCGGTAGCGGCGTGGAGGCCGGATCCGGTGGCATGGAGGTCGGATCCGGCCTCCCCACAGCAGCGCTCCTCCCCGTACTCCGGCGGCGGCGTGGAGGCCGGATCTGGCCTCCCCACGGCGGCGCTCCTCCCCCTCCATCTCTACGTCAACTCCGGCGGCGGCTGTGCTCGCACCGGTCCCCGCACGACCGCGCGGTGTGATGTGGAGGCATGGTGTGGAGTGGAGGCGTGGTGTTGCCGTGGTATGTCGGGTTGCCGTGGTGTGGTGTGAGGAGGCGTGGTGTTGGGAGGGGGAGTTGGAGCGGTAGATAGAGTTGGGAGGCGTGCGGAGTTAACGTTCATGAATAAAATTTTTGGGTCCGGAGTATGCATCAGTGCCGGTTCCGTAATTCAACCGACAGTAAATAGGTATTACTGTCGGTTTGAATTAATAACCGGCAGTGATGTGGTCCTTCAGTGTCGGTTTTAGCCCAGCTTCAATCATTTTCTCGTTTTCAAGCTCGGAAACGTACATCACTGCCGGTTCTCACGAATCCGACAGTGATAAGACCGGCAGTGATGTCTAAATCTGTAGTTGTGTATATTGACTTGATTGCTGGTCCTTCCTCGATATATACGTTCTTGTTATTACCTTCCTTTGTACGCTGCCAAAGCATTGGTTCCTATCTAGGCAGCTGGTACCTAACTTAAACATTCTTCTTTCACTAGGGCTGAAAGCCTCAAAGGACAGCAGATTTCCCCTACATGCGGAAGCATCTACGAAGCCTAAATAAGGTCTGAATTATTTTGGCAGGGACATTCTGCCCTCTACATTATACTTGCTTTCATCCCCGCAATGTTGATGACTCTATTTATTATGTGTTGCTGATGACTCTATTTATTATGTGTTGCAAATCATTAGGTGCAACATTGTGTTAATCTATAGTGAGATACCAATAAGAATTTATTTTGTTGCCGAATACTTATTAAGAGATATCCGTGTTCAGTTGTAACTTGGAGGTGGTTTGGTTTTCTATTAAGGATATTTTTGGATGTTCTCTCATTTTTCTACACCTGTCGATAGCCGGTAGTTATTAGTGCACAAATAATACGACTGTAATTTTTTTTGCGTGCGTTTCTAGTACTTGGGCTAGACATAATTTAAAAATGAAAATAATCTGTTCACAGATCGTCGTAGGACCCAAGGACAATTTAGTCCTGGCACCTCACAAATCATCACGAGTTGTTAAGGGGATCTTTGGACTAATTTTTAGCTCGGGTCACATTGAATATTCGGTTACCAATTAGAAGGACTAAATATGAGTTAATTATAAAACTAATTACATAAGTCATGGCTAATTCGCGAGACGAATCTATTGAGCCTAATCAATCCATAAAAAAAAACTCGACCCGCACGGGTAAGACAGCCCCGGACATTGTGCTTAAAAAGAATACCTTCTCAGACAGGTCGAGAAAACCCCGAACCTCTTCTCCGTCCATGCACCACAGTCACATGAGACAGGGCTGGCCTTAGACTTGTGTTTTGGCGTGGGGCAGATGAGGGGATTTTTTTCAACGCGCAGATAAACTGCTTCCTCCGGCCAACAAATCCGCCCCTAGAAGGTTCGAACTCTGGCCAGCAGGGTGCAAAGCGCACAGCTAGACCAACTGGTCTAGCGGTCGCATGCTAATTAATCCATAATTAGAACATGTTTACCTAGCACAACATAAACACATGGACTAATTAGGTTTAATGAATTCGTCTCGCAAATTAACCTCTATTTATGCAATTAGTTTTGTAACTAGTCTAGTGGCGGAACATTTAATGTGATAGAGACTTAAAAATTAGTCCTGGTCACCCAAACAGGGCCTTAAACGGGACATCTTACCTAACCTTGTTCAGCTGAAATATAAGACGGAGTATATAATTTGATTGATAGGCAAACTTGTCCTGAGACTTGCGTTGGCAAGAAAATCTTCTTGCAACCATAGAAAGAGTCAATCCAGCTCACTTGCTCCTACTAGCAACGCAGGACAAAAAGGTTGCCGGAACCAAACTGATCTCAGGGCCTTGTACTGGTTCTTTTTCATATATATATATATATATATATATATATATAGAAAATTTTTCCTACTCCCTAGGAGTAGTTACTCCCTCCTACCACTGTACTCATGTCCATGCGTTACTACCCTTAGCGGGTCACAACCAATTAAACCAGATATAGCGTATCCAGTCATCCACCGAGTAACTAATTTTTAATCATTATCTGTCCCTCCGCTGCACTCGCTAGATGAGATAGGTACGATCAACTTCCATTCAAATTCATTCATATCCCACGATATCTGCTTCCTTCTCATCTAGTTCATCGAGCCAGGGCGTGCCACCGCCGGTGGCCGGTGTACGGCGCTGCATGGAGCGGAACCAGGGTGAGTGGGTGACCGCAGGTTGTGCTGCATGCGTCTCTCTCCTCTCCGCTGAGCGACGCAGCGATCCAGATCGAGGCATGGCGGCAGCACCGCGGCAGCAAGATCCTAGCGGTAGTGGGGCACCATGGCGTTCTCCCAAGAGAAGAGCTGTGCCACCGCTTTCTCTTGATGAGCGCGGCAGAGCGCTGGTGCACTCCCCCAACATGCGCACGGTGGCCCTTGGTCCCGTGGCTGGAGACGACGATAGTCTATCCATCAATGCCGAGCAGGAACTACTCTACGTGCCTTGTCAAGCCGGCAACGGGGAGAAGATTCAAGAGCACATGCAGCTATGCGCAAATCTGCATGAAGGAGTACCTGAACAAAGCTGTTAGTTGTTTTTTATTCATGTTATTTTCAGAAAATAGTATCTCCGCATATTTTTTTCATATAAGTGTTTCGTTGGATACTTCTTTCACGGATTAGAGTATCACCTGATACTTTCTTTGATTAGAATAGTGTTTTTCATATTAAGTGTATCGTTGGATACTTCTTTTGTTGGTGAATACTCCATCTGAAGCTGTGAACTTTTACCCATCAGATCGAGCGC
Organism: Miscanthus lutarioriparius; assembly: GCA_904845875.1. Classification (NCBI taxonomy): domain Eukaryota; kingdom Viridiplantae; phylum Streptophyta; class Magnoliopsida; order Poales; family Poaceae; genus Miscanthus; species Miscanthus lutarioriparius. Next base: position 4,627,959 of record CAJGYO010000013.1, read on the forward strand.
GAGACAGGAGCAATGGCGCCTGCAATTCCATGGTTTTTTTAGATGAGAGTATCATCTGATACTTTTTAGACCAGAAGAGTATCTTTGGATAATTTTTTCAGATTAGATTCAGTATATGACTACATACTCCTTATAAGCATGTACGTATTCATACTCCATAAAAGCATGTACGTATTCATACTCCATAAAAATAATTATGTACTCATACTCCTTATAAAAAAGGTATGTACTCATACTCTCATTACACGTGTGCGCTCATACTCCTTTGGTAGGTATACGTATATACTCACTAGCTAGTAATGTACACATACTTCTCTTGTGAAGAAAAGTATAAGCATATACTATATACTCTAAGTATAAATGCATACGTGCTTCTAATAGTATAAATACATACTCTAATTAATCTAGTGATACAGTGGCTATATGCATGCATACTAATTAATTTAGTATGCCTATATACTCACTGTTAGTTTCCATGTATCTACTAAATTTTAGTTGGTTGTTACGATAAAAAAAACTAACCACCGTGGGTCCATGAGTCAAGGACACAGGACACAGAAAAGCTAATTTATTAATAATTAATTAAATCACTTAACTAACTAGCGGATCCGTTTCTGTCCACAGTGACCCACTAATACAAAGGGAGTAACTACTCTCAGGGTATAAAAAATGCTCCATATATATATATATATATATATATTATAAAGAGCGAAGGATTGTTATAGCTATTTTTTACTTTTGAAAATGACCTTATGCCCTCATATCTCATATGTGACCCAATCTCACAATCTGTGCTCATACATATTAGAATGATTCCATCTAGCGATGGTACGAAATCTGTCGTAGCACACAGGTATCTGATATTAAAGAGCGAAGGATTGTTATAGCTATTTTTTACTTTTGAAAATGACCTTATGCCCTCATATCTCATATGTGACCCAGACTCACAATCTGTGCTCATATAGATTAGAACGATTCCATCTAGCGATGGTACGAAATCTGTCGTAGCACACAGGCATGTTTTGTTAGTAAACAAAAAAAAGACACAAGCTGATGCAAAATGCAAAGATGGGGGAGAATCCATTTTACCTCCCTTAACAATCGTCGTAGTCTGATTTTGCTGCGCGAACTCCAAAACTAGACATCTTACCTCTTGACCTCTCAAAACTTCTCAAATTACCTCGATGCCCTGATTTGAAGTGATTTTGAAAGCGGTTTTTCTTTTTAAGTTCAAAAATAAGGATAATAAACCACAAAAATGTCTCTAAATTTCTAAAAATTCAAAAAAAGACATAAATTGAGATATGATGAACCCAAATAAAACATTTAGTGTGTGTTTGGTTGTGGGTTCATCGGGGATGGGTTGAACCCAACCCAGATTTTTGGGAATGGGGTGAATCATGTTTGGTTCAGGAGATTGGATTGAACCCAGTTCTGCGTTTGGTTTTAAAGGTTTTGTTGAGTGGTTGAGTCACTGACTCGTGGGCCCCATGTGGCAGCCTCGGATCTCCTTCTTCTACCTGTGAACTCCACTCGTCGAGGCCGTGTGCCGGCCGCCGAGTTCCCGTGAACTTCGCTCTCGCTCCCGCTCGCCGGGAGGCCACACACTGGGAGGCCGCCGGCTGAGGCCGCGCGCTGGGCGCTGCTCCCGCTCCCGCTCGCCGAGCCCGCTCTCACTCTCAGACCCGCTCGACGAGTTTGCTCTCGCTCCTGCTCGTCGGGAGGCCGCTGGCCTAGGCCGCGCGCCGGGCGCCGCTCCCACTCCCACTGGCCGAGGCCGCTCCGCTCCCGTGCGCCGGGCGCCGCTCACGCTCGTCGGATCCCGCCCAGAGGTCGATGCTGACCGAGGCCACACGCCGGGCGCCGCTCCCGCTCGCCGGATCCTGCCCGAAGGTGGCTGCCGGCGTGCTCGAGCTTGGCCTGCGCCGCAGGAGCTCGGTCTCCACTTCGCCGCCGTGCGTTCGCGCGTCCGTGCGATGTGTGGGTTCGTTCGGTCCGCTCGAATCGCAGGAATCGGACGAACCCTCATCTGAGGGGAATATTCCCACTCTGGGATGAATCCAACCCCCGCCTCTCTAAACCAAACGCTGGCAAAAATAGGTCCAACCCAACCCAGTAAGACCCTCCCACCAAACACACGCTTAGAGACTTAAAAAATATATTTAGAAGCCTCCTTTACAAGTTATATTTGGCTCTAGTAAGATTATACTACTACAATAGTTGAAAAAAGGTAAAATGAACTTTTTGCGGTAGAAAAAAATGGCGTAACACCAACTGGGCCTTCCGGCCTTGTATGTGGTGGATTCGTACATGCACCAACTCATCCTAATGCAACCAATATGGCCCAAATCCGTAGGAAGCAGACCGCAAGCGTCCATATGGGCCAGCCTTAACAGTTACAGTTCGGCCCAATAAAAAGCGGCGGCGTCTTCCTTTAGAAGATATATCAAACCCCCTTGCCAACGAGACTATATAAAGAGAAGCAGGAGCACCCCTTGTAATTATCTCATACACAATAATTGAGCTAGGATATTACGTTATTCAGCGGCCTGAACCAATATAAATCTTTATCTTTGCGTTCACCATCGAGTTTTGTATACGCCGTTCCGGATAGCCCCATAACGTATTGCCGGTCATCAAACACCACCATAGTTATAGACCTTTTTTGTTTTTTTGTGTGTGTTTTCAGGGCTCAGATGTACACAACTATGAAAAAATTCGGCAGCTGACAGAAGTGATTAACAACCTCACTGGTCAGCCAAATGGGAAGTTAATTCTAGCTGTAATGCAGAACTCTAATCTATTCGTAAAACATTATGAAGATGGAGATATCCCAAGTGAAGGTCATGTCTTTGGGAGGGTCGTCATACGGGTGCAACGCCATGAGGTAGATTTAGGGTATGTACTAATTTATTATTTTGATACTCCAATGTAACATTATTTCATTTTTACATGGTGACAACATCTGTTATGAAACCTAAATCTCAATGTCTTTCATTTTTTTCTATTTAGCTTCTATATGGCTATAAATTTATATGCTTTAGTTCTACAATGAGTATCTCATTGCGAGATCGTATTAGAAAGAGGAGGGAGGAAGAAGACGATGACATTATGCTGTCTCTTTTCCTTGCCTTATATCGGTTCTACTAGAGGGGGAAAGAAGAAACGTCATACATTGGAAGAAATAGTGAGGTTAAGGTTCGTCGACTCCTCGAGGAACATGTCAAGAACTTTCAAGTTACATTTAGCATGGAATCACGCATCTTCAAAGAAGTGGTAACTTATCTTAGAAGGAAAAGGCTCGTCGTTGATACAAGGATCACGGTGGAGGAGAAGTTGGGTTTCTTCCTATATACATGTTAAGTCACAATGCCTCGTATGAGGATCTCCAAGTGACATTTGGGCACAACTGTTGGTGGATACGAAATCCAAACAAGTAAGAAAGATAGAGAGAGGTGTGGTTTCATATATACGACCATAGGACTCAATTACAATTACAATTAGGGAGGGGTGGCTTTTATATATACAGCCATAGGACTCAATTATGATTACAGTTAGACCCTTAGATATATACATATCTAACTCCCCCAGTCGTAGCGGGAGGTTCACGGACACATAGACTGGACCGAAAATAAGTAAACAAGCCCTTAATCATGATATCGGTGAACTGATGCGAGGACGGCACATGGAGAACACAGACTTCACCAATGGTGGCCTTTTCACGGACGAAGTGTGGGACATAGTCTCCGGGTACCCCTCAAGGAAGGAAGAAGATCTAGTCTGACTAGGAATTCTCCGTATGTAATTCTAGTAACATTGCTACCCTGTAATCCTACTAGGACTCTTACATTGTAACCGACTAGGAGACTTGCCTCCTGAGATATATAAAGGAGGGCAAGGCTCCCTAGATTGACAAATCATGACATACAATCATACCAATCAATCCAATGCAAAAGGCAACTCGTCGACTGGACGTAAAGGCTATTACTCGATCACGAGGGCCCGAACCAGTATAAATTGTTCGTCTCTTTGCGTTTACTGTCGAGTTCCGCGTACGCCGAAGCCCTCCAATCATCGTTTCGGGTAACCCCATGATGAGCTGCCGGTCATCAAACACCGACAGCTGGCGTTCCAGGTAGGGGCTTTCGGTGACTTCGCAATCGAGAGCTCAATGGACCTCAAGATCATAACCACGTCGCCAGCGGGATCAACTTTCATCGACTTGCGACGATTCGATAATTGGACACTCCGTGGTAGCGGCTCACATCATCAACTGGGCACCCTGAGCCAGTTTGCGGCAACAAGCTATCATGCATGGAGACGTGGAGTTCATTAATCCATAGGCCATCAGCCTACGATGACCATCGGCCATAGCATTAGCTCCAAGTCCCTGGATTTCGATCCGTCAAAGATCAATATGAGAAAGAAAGTCGGCGAATACATCCATGGTGATGTCAACAACCTGCGCCGAATCTAATCTAATCAGAGTACAAGTCGGTCTTCAACGCCACCTTCGTCTCCAGCACGCATCAACATAGTATTTTCGAAATCAAGGTTTTAAGCGATCAAGACATTGATCCACGACCACACATGGCAAGTTGGATGAAGGTACGAACCATGTGCAGGCCACAAGAACTTGCATGTGTGTGTACATGTGCGCAGGCATGCACGCCATGCTACATGCCCAAATTTGACCCAAACGCCAAGACGACACGGATGAAGTGAATGTCAATCTTGATGTGTTTGGTCCGGTGGTGATGGATGGGGTTTGTTGTCATGTATACAACACTGACGTTGTCTCATAAGACAACCGTGGTGGAGGGTAGGAGTAGATGGAGCTCCTTGAGAAGCTGGCGCAACCAGCAACACTCGACGATAGCGTGGGCGATGGCACGGTACTCTGCTTCAACACACCTGGGTGCTCGACACTGGTGCTACATCGCATATGTCCTCCTCGGATGGTTGATTGCTCACTCGTCTCTCCCCCTCTTCTCCCTATATAATTGTGGACAAATCGTCAATCCATTCCCATCCTTAGTTGTGGCACTTCCACACTTCCCACAGCTGACACTTCATTTTCTCTTAAAAACGTTCTCGTTGCCTTGCTCTAGTGTGCAACCTCCTTTCGGTTCATCAATCCACCCGCGACAACCATTGTTCTATCGAGCTTCCGCACCACGTCATTGGCGCAACAGTGGCTAGGAAGGAGCCAGGAATAATTTCAACTTATCAAGATTGTATAAATTAGTGAACCATTCTAACCTAGAATTATTCCAGGTGCTCAAACCAGAGGAACCAAACAAGCCCTTACTCTGTGCTTTGATAGGACGAGTGGCACATGTTTATTTTCTCTAGCCCTTGTTCGAGCAAGATCAGGTCAAGATGAATCCGTCAAGGGTACCTCAAAACAATCTCGCCAAAAGAGAATGGGGGCGTTTGGTTCTCTCCGTCTACATAACCTTGTTCAGCTAAAATAAAAAGGATATAATTTGATTGATAGGCAAACTTGCGTTGAGACTTGCGTTGGCAAGAATTTTTTTTAAACCGGCACGAAAGAGCAAATTTAGCTCACTTGCTGCTGCTAGCAAGGCACGACAAAGCTTGACCAAACTGGCCTTGTACCAGGTCTTTCATCTATACCCCGTTCGAAAATAAGTGCACATCTCGCACTCTGAGGAGTTAAACGTTCTAGATTTTTAGAAAATACTATTAACACTTGTATCTTTAAATAGGTTTACTACAAAAATATATGACGTGATTTATCTAATGATGTTTATTTGGTATTGTCGGTGCGAAATTTGACCAACAAGTAAATATTTGTAGTTTTGTCGTGCGTTGTGATCGGATGTGGCCTAGCACTCAATGACACAGGATTTATACTGGTTCAGGCAACGTGCCCTACGTCCAGTTTTAGTCGGTCGGTGACTTTATTCCTGAGCCCAGGTGCTCAAAGTTTACTGTGGGGTTACAAACGAGTGGGAATGAGAAGGGGGTGTTAAAGGCCCAGTCGGACTCTGAACCGAATGGAAGAAAGTGACGGGTGCTCTAACGTGCGCTAAGTATTGGAGCGTATGCTCTGTGTAGCTGTCGAGTTCTAGAGCTATTGAGCTATTCGAGTCCTCAGGTCGTTGAGTCCTCGAGTCGTCTAGCCCTCTTTGTTGGGAGAGAGCGCATCCCCTTTTATAGTTGAAAGGGATGGCCTTACAAGTCAGAGAGAAAGAGAGAGAGTGTATACGTGTGCTACCTAGTCTTGTCGCCCACGTTGTCGGGTACGAGATGGTCATCGGTGCCCACAATACTGTTTATGTTCAGACGTATCTGGCAGGCTCTACCGTGTTCGTCTGGTACGACAAACATTGGCGCCTACAATAATGTTTGTGCTCTGACGCGTCTGGTAGGTTGTATAGTGCCCGTTTGGCATGGCCTGGTGGCACCGTCCTACAGGTGCACAGGGCATGGCAGAGTACGGTCTTCAGTATTGCGGTTGACTTGGCGCCTTACTTTATCTGCTCCGCCTGATCCCTGGGCCCTCACCGAGCGGGCGTCCCCGGTCGGTCGTTCCCAGTGGGCTCGGACCGTGTCGATCGGGAAAGAGCAGCGAGCAGAGGTCCGGTGTGGGGGATATACCCCCGGGTACCACAAGATGGTACATGCCGCACCATCCGAGGTGGCCCGGCCCGTAAGATCAAGGCGTGCACATCAAGATTACAAGTTGTACTAGATATTGTAATAGTACCAAATTGGATACTTTACTTATAACCTTGTCTCTTCGGAGTATATAAGGAGAGACAAGGGTCCCCTAGAGGACAGGTTAATCTGTATACATCTCAATACAATACACCAAAGACACAGGACGTAGGGTATTACGTCGACCAGACGGCCCGAACCTGTCTAAATCGCTGTCTCTGCGCCTTGTGTCACCATCTGGTTCCTGATTACACGCACCGTCTACCGATAATCTACCACCATGGGCACCCCCCTCGGTGGACTGCCGACCATATTTCGTCGACATCCGGCGTATCCTCGGTCGGAGAAAGAGGTCGGAGTCGGACTGCGGTTCCACCTTGGCCAGCCCTTCTGGTCGGGGACCGGATCGTTGTCTCGGCCTGTCATTATGTATCTAGGCCAACCCAGGCGCGCGTTGTCGTTGCGCCGCCTGCTGGGCCGGGTTTTGCAGGGAAGCGTGTCCATTGGGGACCCCGAGTTTATGAACCCGATAGGTATCATAAAAAGTAATACTTTTTGTATATTGTTTTTATATCTATATCCATATCTATATCAAATATCAAAGAGCGAATGGATTCTTATAACCATTTTTTACTTTCCAAAATGCTCTTATGCCCTCCACATCCCATGACATGGATACATGACCCGTGCTCATACAGGTTAGAACGACTCGCATCCAGCGATGGTACAAAATTTTATTTGAAGACGTACCAGGTCCTATTGTAACACACAGGCTCGTTTTCCATAAAAAAAGACACAGGCTGATCAAAGTGCAAAGAAGGGGAAAATCCATTTTACCCCGTTAACTATCATGGTAGTCTGATTTTACTGCTCGAACTCCAAACCTAGACATCATAGCTCTGAACTCTTAAAATGATTTAAATTGCCTCTTGTGCCTTTTTGAAGTAGTTTTGATGTCGATTTTTTCTCCTTTTTAGTTAAAAAATAGGATTATTGATCCACATGAAAATGTATATAAACTTCTAAAAATTCTAGGAAAAACGTAGAAATGGATGGGGATAATCCAAATAAAATATTTAGGTCCCATCGAAATTTCTTCAGAAGCCTCTACAATTTATATTTAGCTCTATATGGCGATTATACTTCAACAACACGTAGTTGAGAGATATAAAATAAACTTTTTGCAGCAGAAAAAGATGGTGCAACACCAACCGGGCCTTGTACCGCTGTTTCGTACCTGGGCCAGCTCATCCTAATGCAACAAACACGGCCTAAAACTGTAGGAAGCGGATCCATCCCTAAACGTTCATATGGGCCGGCCTTAAGAAGTTACATTTCGGGCCAAAACAAGCGATGTCGTCTTCCTGGGTCCCTGTAGCAGATACATCGAACCTGGACGCTTTCACTCGACGACAGGTCACTCGGAAGGGTGTCCAGGTTCAACGAACCTCTGCCCACTACTGTAGATGGAAATGCAGATGCGACGGATGGGTGGAGACTGAATCAGCAGTGCATCATCGTCGTAATGGCAGGCGATAACCACGAGCATTTTTTTTCACAGTCAAAAAAATCCGGTGAATCCATGGTCTCGAAAAAACAGAGGAATCAGGAATGCCGCCGTCATGCCGTGCGTGAGATCGGCGAGAAGGTTTGCCAAACGCCAACTCTTCTCCCACGTCACGACACACCAAGAACAGCTTGGTTTCCCCGCGTTTGAGCTGTCCTTGCACCGATGGTTCACCAATCACAAGAAATTGACCCCAAGCTCTTCCGATATTTTTTACTACAAATGCATGTGCACCACCACCAACCGTGTTTTTGCTGTATTTCTATTTCTACCTATATTATTTATAGAAAAAAATATTATATAAGGAAATAAAAATAAAATTCGGCTCGTCGCGTCACGAATGCGGGTTGCCTTTTTGGTTCGCACGCTCTCCCTCGCGCTCGTGCGTGTGGTTCCCACCGCCGCCGCTCCGCCCTGCTCCTTCCAATTTTCCTCCCAAATAAAAACCAGCCGCAGCGGAGGCGGCGCGACGCGAACCCCCCTCCGAACCCGGCCGCGAAATTCTCCTCGCGGATTCCGCCGCCGCGTCCGTGTCCGTGTCCGCCCCTCGACGAGGTACGAATCGACGACTTCGTTGGAGCAGTTCCTGTTGTCGGCTGCGATTGATTCTCGGGGAGTGCTTTGGCGGTGTCGACGGGCGGTGAATCGTGCCTGTCCTCCGCTCCCCTCCCTGCGTGGGTTAGGGTTCGTTCGGGATTCGGATTGCTCTGTCGGCCGAGGTAGTCCAGGGATCATCGGGTGGTTGGGGATGGTTGGTGCTGTCGTTGGATTGGTTTTCGGGTTCAAGTTCCTTTTGTTTCGGACAATGGTCGTGTTTGTAGAATAATATCGATTTGTTTTTTCTAGCTGTCATGCATGTAGTTTTGGCTCGAGCAGTGCTACGGATGTCTTTGGACTGCGAGTCTGCGAGGGTTGCTCCGAGTCCCATTGAACTGACTGAATCGGATTAGTTAATTTTTCATTTTTGCCTACTGTGTGTTGCTCCGAGTCCCCATTGAACTGACTGAATCGGATGGATTAGTTATTTTTTCATTTTTGCCTACTGTGTGTAGTTCGATCATTGCAGTGTGCTAAATGTTCTGATTGCCAGAAAACTTAGGCTGTTTAGTTTCATTCGTAAGACTATTCCTTAGTGACTTGCATTGTAGTATTTTTTTTTCTTTAAAAGGTTCTGACCACATGCATATACTGGCAGGTTGCTGCGATAGATTCTTCATTCGGGTATTTGATGAGCGAGAATACAAAGCAACTGAGTACTGCAAGTTTGATGGTGTGATGCAACTTGGTTAAGGAAGCTGACTGCTTGAAGTGATCATGACGGACCATCTTGCTATTATTGCGTCCGAGTTAGGGGACGCAACAGATTTCGAGGTTGATGGCATCGACAACCTCAGCGAGAATGATGTCAGTGACGAGGAGATTGATGCTGAAGAGCTTGCCCGGCGAATGTGGAAAGACAAGGTCAAGCTCAAGAGGATCAGGGAGAGGCAGCAGAAGCTCGCTTTGCAGCGGTTGGAGCTGGAGAAATCCAAGACAAAGAAGATTTCAGATCAAGCTCTCCGGAAGAAGATGACGAGGGCTCAGGATGGGATTCTGAAGTACATGCTCAAGCTGATGGAGGTGTGCAATGCACGGGGGTTCGTGTATGGGATTATTCCTGAGAAAGGGAAGCCTGTTAGTGGTGCATCGGATAACATTAGGGCCTGGTGGAAGGAGAAGGTGAAGTTTGATAAGAATGGGCCAGCAGCGATTGTAAAATACGAGGTTGAGCACTCGATGCTGAGTAATCCTAAGAGCAGTGGAGCCATGAACCAGCATAGCCTGATGGACCTCCAAGATGGCACTCTGGGTTCATTACTTTCAGCGTTGATGCAACACTGCAGCCCACAGCAGCGAAGCTATCCGTTGGATATGGGTGTCCCGCCCCCTTGGTGGCCATCAGGGAATGAGCCATGGTGGCCTGCGTTGGGCCTTCAAGGGAGAAGCGCCTCCGTACAGGAAACCACATGATCTGAAGAAGGTTTGGAAAGTTGGTGTTCTGACGGGTGTGATCAAGCACATGGCCCCAAACTTCGATAAGATCAGAAATCGTGTAAGGAAATCAAAGTGTCTGCAGGACAAAATGACTGCAAAAAGAGAGCCTCATTTGGCTTGGTGTTTTACAACGCGAGGAGAAGTCTATTCACAGTTTTGGCAGTGCTTTACTACCGATTGCCCAGCATAGTACTTCAGAGGACAGAACTGAGGGCATATATAGCAGCAGTGACGAGTATGATGTCGACCGCCTGGAGCAACCTCCTCGTTCTACATCATCCAAAGATGATGAGGAGATGCTCAGCCTGTTTTGCAGATTAGAGAGAGAGAAGACCTCAACTAGAGTGCCTAAGAGAAAGCGTCAAGATAAACCCTCCAACCAACTAGCTATTAGCAAGGAAGAAACGACTAAACCTAAATCTCGACAGCAGAGAAGGCCCTCAGCCCGTCCTCCAGTTGCTGAGGTTGAGGTTGAAGTGACACAAAGAAATGACAATCAGCCAGAAGTAGTGTGCAAAGCAGCTGATAATATGGACTTTATTGACCCAATTGATGTGTTGGGCATGACTAACCAGCCAACGAGCCCTAACCATGCCCCTACAATTGGAGCTTTGCAGCAGCACGGAGATTGTCAAGGGAATTTTCTATCTCCTGGTGCTGTGATCAACAACTACAACAGCAACCAGGCTGCAAGTGCTGCTCAATCAAGCACTTATCTGGGCGACCATCCCCTGGCTTGTGAAGGCAGTGATATTGCCAATTCATGGTCTGGACACTCCTTTCGGCAGGATATTGGTGTTGGGCCTATTGGTTTTAATCCTTCACCAGTTGTTCATCAGGGTTTGGCAATGCAGCAGCCACTACCACTGCCTATGGATCACCAAGCGCCTATCATGGGGACAGGTGCTCTCGCCACGAATGGTTCTTACAGTCTCCCGACGGCAGGCAGTGGGAATTCTGGGACAATCGTTGGTGAGACCCACCAGCAGCTCATGGACGATCCTTTCTTCGGCGATGCCGGAGACAGCACTTTTGGTGGAATTCCTTTCAGCCTCGTTCCTTTCAGTAGTTCGATGCTCAACTTTGATGACTTGGTGGACGACGAGGACTTGATGCCGTACCTGGGCACATGACACAGGTAGTTTGTCTTTGAATGCCAGTTCTTTGGTTACCTACAACCTCTCTTATATGAATCTGCAAGTAAAATGGTAGTATTTCTTTTGTGTCGTGACATATGCCTGCGTGTCAAATTACTTACCAGGCTGGTTCTCCTGTTTGTAGTGTCCAGTGCATAACTGTGGTGTGGATCGGTGGTTCATGCTCGCGCAGCCTGCTACGGGGAGAGTTGGGTGACATGCTGGTGGAGTGTTGGGTGTTGATGCAGCTGCTGCAGCTCGTGACCCATTCGCGGCGCCATCCTGAGATGGCCATTTCTTTGTAATATAATAACAAGAATAATGTAGTTTAGGGTGCTCTCTTGACTGTACTGGATGTCAAATGCCATATCGTCGTAAGCAGTGAACTTTTAGCCTGTAGAGCAAGTTAGTATTTCGTGGTTCAGCTGCTGGCGGAGAATTTCCGCAGCCGTTTAAAGGATTTTATTTTATTTATTTATTGCCGTGTACAGTTTTTTTTGAGGTTTGCAGTAGCTTTGTGTCCTGCTTGTCTTTGTGTTTCTGCGTGGGGCATGCATTTGTAATCTTGCGCGAATGGCAGGCGTGAGCAGCGCTGCAGCGGCCATGGCAGACGCCTGCACTCGGCGAAATGACAAGGCTCACTTCTGGGCTGATCGGAGGTATCGGAGGTTAGCAGTACCCTTCCTCTGTAATCTTGCATAATCCCTTATTCCCTTTGGTTTGATGGCAAAGAGCCCCAGAAGCCAGCTTTACCGCTTCCCAGTGTTATTTTCTTAAGAAGGGACAAAAGCTTTACCGCGATTTTTATTAGACGAAGAAAATAAAAATATAGGGTCGACCTAGTTTTTAAGTGGAAACTGGATAAAAAAAAACCACCATCTGGAAAAGTGCACCACTAATCCTGGCCAACTATTGGAAACATCGTCTAAGCAACTAACGACTTTACCCCACAACTTGCTCGACCTTGAGCCAACTTGATCAAAAGCGACCCAACTAGCAACTCAGCTGCACAAACTAAACAAGAAAAAACAAGCATAGCAACTGCAATGGGGAGGAAACGACTAACTGACAACTAGAAAAAGGAACACAACACAGAGATCACCAACAACTAAGAAGAAACACCACCACCTCTAACCGAAAGCAACACCAGACTTAGAATCCCTGAAGCGAGGTAGAGAGTTAACATGTTGAAGGCAGGTTTGACCGGACTGTCCTAGAAAAAACTTCCAACTACGCCACCCTCATTCGAGTTTTCTTCACCTTCTTGGGCTGCCCGTGCTCGATTAGGGCCGTGACTGCCTCCATGCTCTGTTTGGTTAGCGGACGGTCCAAGTACTGCGCTAAGTGATTAAACTCATCCGAGCTTGAGGCATCAGTTGAGGAAGGAGATGGATCCCCCCAACTTTTTAGCACCCACATCTTGTGCTAGTTGCATTGAGTTCTTCCCTGGTGTTCTCTTTGCTTTCTCTGCTAGTTTGCAACTTTTTCGTTGGCTATCTTGCATTGTCACTATCTCAGTTCTTGTGGGTGTTTGTGTTTGCTCAGCCGTCTAATACTCTGATAAGTTTGGTGGCAATTACAACAAAGGTGCTGATATCGGTAAAGTGATATGGTCGACAAACTGCTCAATAGTCATGATATCTTCAGGTAGCTTCTCAATAATTGGAGTTCTTGTTAGTGATTGTGTTTGCACAGCTTGCTCAGAGTCTTGTAGCCCAGTAGCCCTGTTGAGTAGAGGCGTTTCCGCAACATGAACCTCTTGTGGAATTAGTGATGGCACCATATTGCCATCATCACTTTTGCGTGTCTCATGCGCCTCTTCGCTCACGCTCTTTTACCTGCGCCTATACACCAACAATTCTTTAGTCACTTTTATCTTTTCATTTGTTGGTGGGTGAACTAGGTGATCAGTAAACTCCTCTAGTGGTGGTGGGAACACCGTGATGGAGTCGTTTATCTGTACTTCTTCAGGTGCATCTGTTGTAGTGCCCTCCTGTATGCTCAATGGAACCTTCTCTCTCTCAAACAAGGTCACTTGGTCAACTTCCATGGTTGATACGGCCCCCACTGTTGGAGTAAACCATGCACAATCAGCCGCAACCTCTAGCATCTTGAGGATTCTGCTCTTAACCTGTACTGATGGTGATGATGTTGAACAGGGAATGGCTATTGGTGAAATAAAGATATGTGACTCAAACAGCATAGGGTCACATGAGTAAATGCTCTGGCCAGGAGTAGAGGCGTTACCCAAGAAAAGGAAGTTGATGTCATCGTAAAGTGTTGGCAACTCATCATTGCAAACCTTAAAGAGTGGAGTTGCAAAGGTGACGTGCTTGGTTATCTTCCTTTTCCTCCTGTCGTAGCCATAGTCGTTTCCATGAGACAAAGCAGATAAGGCCTCCTGATGCAACCTAGTACACATAAAGGGGGGGGGACGAAGGACTAGAGCAAGGAGGAGGGGACCCATGAAGATCGCCCCTGCCACGACGATGACCCATAGAGTTGTAGAAGTCATCCACGGGCCCTCGCCGACGCAAGTCATGGTCCTCCACAATCCGGTTGTGGTGGTGAGGTCTGCGCCTAGGACGGGAGAAGGATCTGTGACCCTCATTTAACCCAAATGACATCTTGTTCTCGACGACAAGTGACCACCACGATGGTGGTAGATAGGCAATTAAGGCAGCGCCCTCTAACGTGCTCAAGAAATTTCCTCTGTCTATCTGATTGGTGCAGATTTGAAAGTGGTTTTGGCTGACATGGTTCCTTCTTCCACCCGTTGGTGGGAGGAGCTCTGATCGATGACCATGCATAATTTGCCTCTATGGCATGGAATTGTGGAGAGGGTGGCTGAGACGGCCCTGCTGTAGATGTATCTTGTAACTTATGAAAGTGATTGAGACCCAACGGAGAAGCCAAACTTCTCGGTATGACCGGAGACTCTTTGGGTTGAGCAGACTGACAAGTCTCCTCCTGCATGGTGGCAAGGTGGGAGCCGGAGGCATGCCACGCCGAGTGATGATCAGGGCAAGCAAAACGAACATCTGAAAAACTTGAAAGATGCTGGCTTGAAAGCTTTCCCACAGATTGGCCTAGATGGGTCATGTTCGCTTGGCTTATAAGTCGTACTTTTCAGCCAACGAATAATATTTTTCTCTCACAACAAATCAGCCAACAGTACTTTCAGTCATGGCTTATCGGCCAAGCGAACAGGGCATGAGTAGATAGCCTTTTGTTTGTCCTTTTGGAGGTAGGAGCATTCCTTCCTCTTGTTATCTTCAAACACTTGAATGTTGGGCTCAAATTGATTGATGTTGTTGTCAACAAGAGGATCCCAAGCTTGGGGAGGAAGTCTATGTCGTAGAAGGATATCTTGCAGCAAGGGTCCTGAAATGCCTCCACAGTCCTCCACTCAGCCTGTTCAAGTTCGAATTGGTTGGCTTCATGTTTCGAATCATTGGCATGATCTTGAAGGAACGGCTTGACTACTTTGCAATCTGATTCCCCTGATGCGATCTTAAAACCCTCTGTAGTTGCGTTGTTGCTTTTCCCCATGTCACCGGCTCATAAATGCGGTGCCAACAAATCTCCCGCAGGGCGCTCAACCTGTATCCATGGGACACAGCCGCAGGACCACAAGCAGGCGATGGGACGTAGATCAGGCGTCTGATGGGATGGGGTGTCGAGCTGGAGCTACAGCGGCGGTGCGTCTGACGGGTGGTACAAGTGAGCTACTGCAGCTGTGGGCGGACGAGGCTGGGAGGCTACGGCGGCGGCGGCGGGTGCGGCGAGGAGGGGCAGAGCTGCTGTGTGGTGGATCTTGACGGAGCTCGCTCACAGTGTTCTTTAGTTGTTCTTTTTCGTGGCTGGCCTTGAGCCGCGGAGGGAGGAGATGGAACAACAGACGATGGGCGGGAGGATGACGGTGCCTAAGCATGTTTCGCTAGTAAGGGTTGGAGGAGCACAGCCCCCCCGTCATGTATGGCGGTCAAGAAAGCGAGCTCCTATCCGAGTTGTTGCCGGCGCTGGGTCAACTGCGCTAGGATTCTAACCGCTTCCCTCTTTGTTTTGCCACGCTTTGGTTGGCAAGTTATCAAACTTTCTTGTTCTAGCAAAATGTTCAAGGTAAAATCTTCTCTTTTAGGACCCTTTGGAATGCAAGGGAAATTTTCCATTTTCCTGTGCTTTTTCTGTGAAAATGAATGAATTTCTGAGAAATTTCCATACAGTTGATGCGTTCAAAGGCCCCCTCAGATTCTATGGGCGCAAAAGACTTGTACAGCTGCTCGAGGTGTGGTATACCGATTACGAATGCAATCGAAACAGATACTAACAGTTTTTCATTGAAATAAATATTTACATAGGAGTGTTATTTGTCCTGTTCGCTTAGCTGATAAGCTATGACTGAAAATACTGTTGGCTGATTTATTGTGAGAGAAAAATATTATTCGTTGGCTGAAAAAGTACGGCTTATAAGTTAAGCGAATAGGACGATTGTACAACAGAATTGCAGTAAAATGCGACTTCATAGTACCACGAAACATCTCGTTCACTTCCATCCTTAATATGTTTACGCCATATAACCAAAAAAAAGAAATAAACAGTGAGATCTTACTCAACTAACTGTGCCTATTAATAAATCTGTGAGTTACATAAGCCACAAGGACGTATTCTAAAAAAAAGTGGTGTAAAAATATAAGCCAGAAGAAACTATAATCATCACATGCAGTGAAAACAGAGTTACCACCAAATTGGTTGCCTCCAGTCACCGATGGATATACATTAAACATGAACAAGAGGGTGCTGAAAAAGGCATTATTTCCCACAAACATCATATACACTTCAGTAGTAGGAATGTACAATGTAGGTATACACCACAAAATTTGAATGGAATAGCCTAAGCATTTTTATGAACATGCAGTATCACGGTTGCAAACTTGATGCGCATACCTCCCATTTATCCTTTTATTAGCTCACTATGCGAGCAAAGAAATGTTGAAGATGTCCTCTATCTTTTTCTTTTCTTTTTTTGAGGAACAGGTTTCCTTCTGTTCAGCGCCTGAAGGGCAGCAATGACCCAAAACAGAAGCTATCAGAAAGTTGCTCAAAAGGTAAGGTGAAAACTTGATAACAAGCACTTCCTGACAATGCCTGACGCCTTTTCTTCAGACTTCAGATAAAAGAGCTCTTCGGATGTGCGAGCACAAGTTTTTGTATCTCCTTTCAAGAGACTGCAGCGAGTGGAACATGTAAACTGTCATAATTTCTCCTAAATATTTCCATTCGATGTGTATGACCAGTACTCTTTGACGAGTTCACGGAAGAGAGATCCTTCGGTTTCCATGAGCTTCGTAGGCTTGTCATACTCCACTACTTTCCCTGGAAGTTAGTTGAACCCATTAGCATGGACTTCACATGTAAATGCTGAAATACTATCTTGAGACAGACTTTCACAATCTAAATAGTTTAATTCTGATTTATTTTTAAAGCAGGCATGCAAAGATCACTACTATAATCCCTAGGTTTTGCAGATCTTGTCGTGTTGATTCATAGCCAATAACTTTGGATACGGTTGTATCTATAGCAAGTTCATGAAGAAAACATACCGTCACTCATTGCAAGTACCATACTGCAGTCCATAACAGTGGGTATACGGTGTGCGACAGTGATCACAGTGCAATCTCTAAATTCTGTCCTGATTGTTTTCTGAAGGATAGCATCAGTAGCATTGTCTATAGATGCCGTGGCCTCATCGAGAACTAAGATACGACATCTTCTTAGAAGTGCACGTCCCAAACAGAAGAGCTGCCTTTGACCCATGCTCCAGTTCGAACCATCCTCCACAACTATACAACGTCTCAGTCAGGACAGAGAATAAGACAAACTCATATGTCATGCTATCTAAGAATATTATATTCATTGTGTGTCTGCGAATGTAAATCACATACTCCCTCCATCCCAAATTATAATACGTTTGACTTTTTATCCTAAGTTTGACCACTCGTCTTATTCAAAAAAATTATACAAATATAGTCAAATTTAAGTCATTCTTAAAGAATTTTTATTAATAAACCAAACCCCGACGAAAGAAGTGATATTTTACACAAATTTTTTAATAAGACGAGTGGTCAAACTTGGTGTCAAAAAAAATCAAACGTCTTACGATTTGGGATGGATTGAGTATTTTTTATGGAAGTCAAATAAACGATTTATCTTTTCAAAGAGAAGTTACTTATTTTACTTGAACCTCATTTACAAGGGTAACTGATTTTACTTTTCTATCTCCACTTAATGAAAGACGTGCCAAGACACAGTCATGATTTTTTTAAAAGAGTTTTTTTTCCCAAAAAACAAGTAGGGCAGATTTTGCACATGCAATATAGAGGGGAAAAACAGGAGGTTTAGGAAGTAAATAGGAAACTAGAGTTATAACGGTAGACCCTCAAGTCTAAAGGTTTTAGATTGAGCAAAACTAAAACCGAATACATGAGATGCGACTTTGACGGAGTTGTATAGGAGGAGGGAGATGTGAGTTTGGAAGGTCAAGTAGTGCCTAAGAAGGATACCTTTCGGTATCTGGGATCGATGCTACAGAGGGATGTAGATATTAATGCGGACGTTAGCCATAAAATCAAAGCAGGGTGGATCATATGGCGACAAGCTTCTGGCATTCTCTGTGACAAGAAGGTACCACAAAAGCTAAAAGGCAAGTTCTATAGAACGGCGATTAGACCGGCTATGTTGTATAGAGCAGAATGTTTGCCTACAAAGATTCGACATGTTCAACAACTGAGTGTTGCAAAAATACGTATGTTGCGATGGATTTGTGGTCACACAAGAATGGACCGAGTTCGGAACGATAATATACGTGATCGCCTAGAAGTAGCACCAATTGAAGAAAAGCTTGTCCAACATCGGTTGAGGTGGTTTGGCCATGTCCAAAGGAGACCTTCAGAGGCACCAGTGCATTGTGGAGTCCTAAGCCAAGCTAATAATACGATGAGAGGTAGAGGAAGACCGAAATTAACATTGCGGGAGGCAATAAAAATATATTTGAAAGCTTGGGATATACCTAAAGATCTATATTTGAATAGGAGTACTTGGAAAGCAGCTATTGAAGTGTCTGAACCGTGACTTGGGCTCTTGGTGGGTTTCAACTCTAGCCTATCCCAACTTATTTGGGACTGAAAGGCTATGTTGTTGTTGTTGTTGTTGTTGTTGTTGTTGTTGTTGTTGTTGTTGTTGTTGTTGTTGTTGTTGTTGTTGTTGTTGTAGTGCAGATCATAAATAGTACTTCATAGCATGTATTGTCACCCCTAGTCTGAATTCTGGATATTTTGGCAAATTTAGTGTCACGACATTTTTTTTGTTTGACAATGATCCATCCAGAATTCCTTAATTTGCTATGAGTTCTGGAAAACAAAGTATAAATAGCAAGGAATCCTACCAAGTGAGTCCAACCCCTGTTCCTTCTCCTGGACAGCTTCAAGAAGCTGACATTTGTCAAGAACCTGCAAAAGAATAGAAAGTAATCATTTAAGTGATTGCTTTGAAGTTTGAGCTGGTATATACGTCATTCGAGAGAGCAATATTCTCATGACTACCGGACACAGCATCTTTGCCGAGGCCTAATGATTTGCCGACGGCAAATGCTCGGACACTTGGTAAAAAGTCTTTGCCGAAGGTCTGACCCTCGGCAAATAACCACCCTCGGCAAAGAGTCTTTGCCGGACCCTCGGCAAAGACAAGCACATGGCAACAATAATTTTTTGCCGAGGGTCGGCCCTCGACAACACCTCCTGACACGATGTCCATCCCCTACCGTCAATCTTTGCCGAGGACATCACCGTTAGGCCCTCGGCAAAAGTTTTTTAACCGTTTTTGTAATTTTTTTTTTAAAATTCTTTGCCGAGCGCCCTGTGACCTGGCGCTCGGCAAAGACAGTCTTTGCCGAGTGCCAAGGTTGACACTCGGCAAATTAAAAAAAATTGTTTTTTTCTCCCCATTTTTTCCTAGGGCCTTGCTACAGTAATTGAAACTCCATTTCAAAATTTGGGATAATTTTGAGTTTTTTACTATATTTCGTTAATTATTTTTGTTTCGTTGAATTTTTTTCAACTATTTCAAATTTGAACTGCATGTACATGAAATAATAGAATTTGGTCATTCAAAAAATGGTATTCATGATGTTTGGCGTATGTTGAGGCTGTATCCAGGAACTCGCATGAAATTACGAGCATCTTGTTGTCGTAACATGGCGATGTACTTGCGGTAAAAGTGTATTTAGATTATATAAAATCCAAACGAAGTCCGAAAATCACGAAACTTGTCGAGGTGTCTTGTTATCGCATGTGGCGGCCATGGTAAAAAATTAAGAAAGTTTGAAGCAAGTTGTGACGTCGGATGCCTAAAAGCCAAACATCTCCACATGTGATGGCTGAGTTTTGGGTAAGTCTCTCTCGCACAACATTTTCATTGGACAAGTCTTTTATTGAAATAATGAATGGATACATCGGTTTTGTATACGAGATGTATTTCAAGCGGAAGAAGGACTTGAGGCTCGGCGGATCAAATTTGCCGCGCCATTTGTAGGGAAGTATCGCCACCGACATGCACCACGAGGCGCGTGCGGTGCCCACAGAGACTACTACGCCCGTGGTGTTGAAGCGATCCATCGCAAAGCAAGCCTGATGCAAGAAAGGTGGAGCTGTCCGGGGCCCAATACCTTGAGGTGAGACGAAAAACATTAATAATGATTCGTTTTGAGATTAAGTCGGTTTAATTTTATCTTTTCTATGTCCAATAATCGATGACTTGTAGGTGATTCCTGGTGGTCTTGATCCCACTCCGTGTCTTTGGGGAGATGATCGTGGGATGTGGTTGTCCAACGACTTTCTTTGAGAACCACACGAGAGGGCGGGACCGGCTGTCTGCCCTGAGGCGAGGTGCTACTCACCATCAAGGCACCCGCAACCTCCCCGCCTACAAACAAGCATATGTAAGTGATTTCTTTTATCTTATTTGACGCTGAGTTCTCGCCTTATTTCTCACCATCTTGCCGTCTTACTCATAGGGAGGTCGCACACCTTGGACGTGGAGGTCTCGGAGTTTCTGCGTGGGCTATGTCCCATATGGGCAGGGCGTCTTCCTCTGTCTCCTTCGACCCGTCTACCCCGCGCGAGGTGTACTCCGACCCGACCGTGCACACTAAGGTTCAAGAGTACACCTCAAAGGTGAGGGAGGTCCATGGGGAAGATTACGATGTGCGCACTGAGCCCATTGATGCAGAGACCATCATGAGGCTAGGAAGAGGCAAGAAGCATGGACGGCTGTGGATTGCAGACGGCGCCATCAACTCCACCACTGTTCCCTCTCTCGACGTGCTCCGAGCACGGAGCACGAGCTCCAGCCAGCCCATACGCCCACGGCCTACTCCGTCACTACAGCGGGTCGACGCTCTCAAGGTACGTCCTGTTTTACTCGTCGACGCGTTCATCTTTGCACACCTAAGTTACATTTGCATTCTTTGAAACATTGAAGTTTGTATTGCAGGCCGAGCTGCAGCCTAGAAGCTCGTGGTCGAGGCTCAGAGCGCAAACACTGCAGGCCCAGAGGGAAGCGCTCATGACCCAGAGAGAGGAGGATGCAAGAAATGGAGGCCTTTATGCGGAGTGTCCAGCAAGGGGGTGTATCTTTGCCGTTGGCAGCACCTCCACCGCCTACTCCTACAGCCACTCCTGTAAGTATGAAAGTTCACTCTTACTAGATGCTTTTTTGACATACAACCATGGTTGACATAGAAACTTACTAGATGCTTGACATAGAAACTTATTAGATGCTTGCACTAGCTATGACATACACCAATGCTTCACATAGAAACTTACTAGATGAATCTCACACATGCAACCTCTTATCCTTTTGCGTAGCTTCCGCCGTCGGCGGTTTGAATAACCCCGCTCATCGTCACCGAATGAACCATCGTGTCATAGGCCGCTTTTTTGAGGAGTTGTGCTTCATCATGTGCTTGGACTTGAGCTTCACTTGTGGTTGTGACTTGTGCTTTGACTTGATGGACTGTGTTTGTGAATTTGTGACTTGTGGTTGTGATATAATGTGTGAAAATGGTTTCGTTGTGATATATATGTGATTATTGTGATGTTTGTGATATATATGTGACATGTGATATATATTTGAACTGTTTGTGTCAGTGAAATGCAAAAACCAAAAAAAAATTGCAGTTTCGGTTGATTTGCTGAGTGCAATGGTCATGGCACTCGGCGAAGCTGGGAAACTTTGCCGAGTGCCAGGACATTGCACTCGGCAAAGTTTTTTTTTTTAAAAAAAAGCAAAAAATCTTTGCCGAGTGCCAGGCTGGGGAGGCACTCGGCAAAGAGCTTTTTAAAAAAAATAAAAAATGTCTTTGCCGAGTGCCTTGCCGCCGTGGCACTCGGCAAAGAGTTTTTTTAAAAAAAATAAAAATGTCTTTGCCGAGTGCCCTAACTGTTGGCACTCGGCAGAGGTGCCGTCAACGGAGCAGCGTCTTTGACGGCTGCTTTTCGTTGCCGAGCGCCGCTGTTGGCCCTCGGAAAAGGCTTCGTCGAGTGCCCGACAAATAGCCCTCGGCAAAAAACCTCTTTACCGTTAATTTTTTTTTCCGAGGGCTCTTTGCCGAGGGCTTTTGGGCCTTTGCCGAGTGCCCTGGGCCCTCGGCAAAGAGGGCGTCTCGTAGTGACTCATCAGGTCATTCAAAATATGTTCTGAAATTTCTAAAATTACTGGGCACTATATTAAACTTATTGTGCCGAATCTTGCCAGTAAGAGGAAGGGGACTCAGTATTTCAACTTAACAACAGGTTCGTTCAAAGTAACATTCTTTTCCTGGTAAACTAATACAATAGGGCTAGAAACATCATGAATATTCGTGCATATTATAAGACAATCGTACCTCCCATATTTGTTGATCCGAAAATTGCCCAAGAGGATCTAGATTATATCTTATGGTTCCCTGAAAGAGTGTCGGATCTTGCGGAATGATACCCAAACGTGAACGCAGGTCATGTAAGCCAATTGTAGTGATATCTACAGAGTCTATAATTATTTTCCCTCCAGTTGGCTCAACAAGACGAAACAATGCACCAATTAAAGTTGTCTTTCCACTTCCTGTCCGGCCAACTATACCGATCTTATCTCCACCTTCGAAAGTGCATGTGATTCCATGTAGTACAAGAGGAGCATCTTGCCTGTATCTGATCTGTTGAGTGAAAATCATTCATGTTAATTTCTAGAACCTAGAATACAAAAAGGTTTCGTTGTAAGGCATACATGTAAATGTTTATATAGATTTACCTTCAAATCTCTAAGATCCACCCTACCAACTTGCGGCCAGTTTGGTGATGGTCGATTTTCTTCAATAATCTCTGCTGCTTCACTTGGTATGTCCATGTACTGGTTCACCCTTTCCACAGAGATTATTTGATTTGATAGCTGGCACTGGTTTTGGATAGAGAAAACAAATGAATTATTTAGGATAGACCATAAGACAATGCCATTCCTATAAAGCCTGCACATGCACAAAATGGAGTGATTAGTGTTTCTGATGACAATACTGAAATATTCATAACATGAACAATACCAAATGCATGTAGTTTTGGTTTTAAATAGTCATGAATTAATCTTGGTGTTTCCATTCCGACTCCTTGGGCTCAAAGTTCAGCAGTTCTTATACAAAATCATGTGATTAAGAAACATTATGCATTATTCACCAAATATCCTGCCTAGCATTCTTGCAACAAATATAATTTTACTTGTGATTCAACATTATCAGGTATACATAGAAAGACCTTAACATTTCATGGCTTTACTTCAGGAAGCTATGAAGACAAAGTAAAATTTTCCTGCAGTACATTGTATAATTTATTAAGCATCAAATGCAAGATGTGAACTGTCACAGAACTTCCTGGGTCTTTTTTTCAGGAAAAAAAACTTTACCCAATGTTTTTGCATAGATGTGGTGAACTAGTGATACATGCAAATTACAACTTCTATAATGCTCACCAGAGCTAAAAGTTCCTGTAGGAAGAAGAGCCATAATAAAGGCAGAAAAAGAAAGAACTGCAGCACTCATTGTCTCCAGACGTTGAATCAGCCATTCAGTTGCTGCAAAATTATAGAAATATGAACCAGCATTCTTGTCAATAAGTTCCAAATTTTCTCAAAGAAACGATCTTCTTCCTCAAAAGCCCTTATTGTTATAGCCCCTGCAACTGACTCGCCCAAGTGATTAGCCAGAGCTGATTTGGTAGTGCCATTGATCCTCATCAATTCCTTAGCTGAGGCTAAATAGTACCTCTGCATGACCAAGCATATTAGATTTCAGTCAGTCGTAATTAAGAACTTAAGACATGCTATTCTTCACTCCTTGGTAGAAAAAACAGCAGCAAAGCACATTAACTAGTATATGATATATATATAATATATAACAGCAAATTGTATCCAACCAAATTTCCCAAAATTACCTGCAACCTGAGTGCCAAAACCATCATCGGCACAATGACGAACAGAACTTGCCATGTAACAACAGCCAATACCCCAGATTGCTATATGCGTTTAAGCTGGCACCAGCAGCAAACATCAATCCAAATGGAACATCAAGGTCAACAATACTCAAATCTGAAGATACCTGCATAAAAAAATTCCAAGTTCATCCATCAATAGGAAATATCCAAATGTAAAATAGAACTTTGGTTTTATCATATTTTATCTGTCTAGTGGTTTAAAGATTCGCTTTGATTGCTGGGAGAGTCGTTCACACTACAACTAATATGTAGGAGGTGCAAGTTGAAAACCAACCTCACTACCCAATATATCTCAGAGAGATGAACAATTTGTTTAAGTATCCTTACCCGGCTAAGTACCCTTCCAAGAGGAGTAGAATCAAAAAAGGACATTGGTGCACGGAACAATGAGTTGAGTAACTGGGAAAATAAAGATCTTGATGTCTGGACCCCAAGAGCGACAAGTGCTAACGATCTAAATAGCAAGAAGAACACTGTGAAGATTCCAATTGCAATGTACACAGAAATCAACTTAAGTGTACTAACATCAGGATTCTGGACATTAGCAGCCATCCATGAATTCTGTGATATTTGGCCAGATAAGAAAATTATATGGCAAAGAACACCCAGAGAGGCATTGAAGTAGCCTTTATTCTGACGCAAGTAAAGGATATAAGGCTTGAGACCAGTATCACCCATTTCTCTTTCCTCTGTCTTGATCAGCTGATCTGCTGGTGATGGCTTCAAAGACTCTTTGTAT
This sequence comes from Miscanthus lutarioriparius, assembly GCA_904845875.1. NCBI lineage: Eukaryota > Viridiplantae > Streptophyta > Magnoliopsida > Poales > Poaceae > Miscanthus > Miscanthus lutarioriparius. The sequence continues at coordinate 4,652,694 of CAJGYO010000013.1, forward strand.
AGGGTTCCACGAATATCAATCGATCCCTTGATCAATATTTCATTTGTTCTGTGGGGGCCGGCTCTGTTAAGATCTGAAACACCGATAGTGTCTTTATGGGCATTTACAAGGTTCTGAAATTCTTGACAATATGCCAATAAATCTTGATAAGGTGCAGAATGAATAATTTTGCCATCTGACATTAACTGACAAAAAAACAACATTTGTTTCAGATGGCATCAACAAACAAATACGGTCACTAAAATAAATATAAACATGGATATTGCTTGATCAGCGAGAAAGTCGAAACACAAAATGTCTTAGGTATGAAAAGTTAAAGAGAGATTAGGATAAAGTATGAAAACATACCAGAACAGAATCAAATACAGGCAAAAAATCGACTTGGTGGGTCACCAAAAGGACAGTCTTATCTGACAGAGCTCCCATGACATATTCCTGTCAAATAAATAAATAAATGTTTCTAAACAGCCTATGATCAATATTGCAATTCACAATTGTTATTAGCCACTTACATTAAAAAGACTAGTAGCTGTGTGAGCATCAACAGCGCTGAAAGGGTCATCAAGAAGATAAATGTCTGCATTTTGGTATAATGCACGAGCAAGCTGAACACGCTGCTTCTGACCACCGCTAAGATTTACACCCCTCTCCCCGATTTGAGTATTGTCTCCATATGGCAACATTTCAAGATCTTTTACTAAAGAACACCTCTCAAGTGTTTCTTGGTATCTTTGCCTGTCCATCGAAGACCCAAAGAGAATATTGTCTTGCACGGTTCCTGTTTGGATCCATGCATTTTGAGAAACATATGCTATTTTCCCACAAACTTGGATCTGAAAAATTTAATTCGGAGGAACCAATTAACATGCTTAATTTTCTTAATTTTCCAATATCATCAAACAAATTAACTATAACAACTTTGTCAAGCATAAGATATTGTTGTTGCATGTTGTATTTTGAGAAAGAAACTAGAAACCGAGGTTCTGAAGCGCACATAGCAGTGTTGTACTGCTTAACTACATGGCAATTATGCACTTGCAGCTGAGTGTTAAGATTATGAAGTTACAAAAAAAATTCCCCAATAAAAAAAGCTATATAGAAGTATCAGATAAATGTTAAGTTAATAAAATGCATACCATGCCTTCAGTTTTAGGAACCTCTCCAAGAACTGCAGCCAAAAGTGTTGACTTTCCCGATCCTACCTCGCCACAGATTGCAACCTTCTCTCCAGCTTTGACTACCAAATTTATATTCTTCAGAGTTGGTTTTGATGGGTTCTCATCCCATGAGAAACTGCAAGAGTTCATCACTATAGGATATTCATTGCCCACACAGTATTTCTTCCTAACCTGTCCATTCAGCTCAGGCGCATCAAGAAACTTTGTTATCCTAGAGAAAGCAACTTTAGCTTGTATAACGACTCCAATTACATCTGGTATCTGCCTAATTGGATCTTGAACAAGGCGCAGAGTGGCCACAAATGTGAATACGTTGCTAGCATCAAGAGGAATTTTCAAAAGATAGCATGTTAGGAAGGTTGCAGACGAAACTAAAACAGGTGATGTCCAGAACAGGAAACTGTTGTATGATTTCCTAAGCTGGAATGCTGACAACCACTTGATTTCAGTCTCCCTTAACCCCTCAATGACCTTCTTGAAATGAGTCTCCCATGCATAAAGTTTCAAGACCTTCATGTGAATTAAGGACTCTGACATCGCCTTCAGTCTCACATCTTGTGCTTCCATAAGTTTACTCTGAAATTTGTGTTGCAACTTGGCTAGAGGAGCATTGCAGATTACAGTGAGAATGATGACAACCAGAGATGAAATCATAGCAAGACCAACTGCATTATACAGAATCCCTAGAGCAATGCAAAGTTGGACACTTGTTGTCCATGTCTGATGGAACCAGTATGGGAACTCACCAATCCGGTAGGCGTCAACAGTGACATAGTTTATGATCTCTCCAGAAGAATGCTTCAGTTTTGAAGAGCTGGATAGCTTCTGTTGTTTCTTATAGATGGCAGCCGATAGGAATGACCTCACTTGGAGTCCTAACCTCCGAGTACGGAAATACCACTGCCTCTGTGACAAAGATTCAAAGCATTTAATAACAAACATTGCTGCAGTTAGAATATAGGCTTCGTATTTAAAGGACCCTTTCCCAAGTGAAACGTTGATGAATGCTTTCAAAATCACTGGACCTGAAGACAATGTAACCACTTTGAGCAATGCAAAGAAACCTGAGACCAAGATTGCACTTTTGTGACAATAAACGATAGTCCAAAAGACCGACGGATTGCCATATGCCTGCAACTGCTTCTTCCTGTTCAGATTCTCCAAAAACATCAAGTACTGGCTATATGCTCGATCTGACGGACCTAAAAGCGGCATGTCTTTGTCCTCAAGAGGCTTCTCATAACCCATCTTCATCATAGGATTTAGCCACCAAAATGTCATCACGCTGAAAATCCCGGCTTGAGCAAACGGGGTTACATGACTCTGAGAGTCAGCCATATCACCGTGAGTCTCAATGTTCAGAGGCTTATATAAAGCACTTTCAACTCCTCCATTACCATCTTCCCTGACGTGCCAAATCCCATAAACAACAAGGAGCAGTAGTGCACCTGGTAAGGATAGAACATCCAAACAAGCCTTCATGCCTAGTACCTTATCTGCAATCATGTAAACAACTGAGGTACAGCAAACGAATGCAGCATATGTGGTCAGCAGAACTGACCAAACCCGGTAAAATGCTGCTCCAAGGAACTGTGTTCTGATGCTGAAAGCAAAGCTGATAAGGATCAAACTGAGTCCCTGAGACAAGTTCACCAACCACCGATGTGGAAGGTAGACAGAAGCATGCTGGCTGAAGTTGGTCCCCAGCATCCACAATGCAAGGCCAAGATAAATGAGACCCAAGCAGCCATTGAACACTACAGCAGCCAACTGCAGTGGCGAAGTGAGCGCGACGAGCTGGCGCGCATATTGTCTGCTCTTTGCAATCCTGACGAGCAGCTGGATTGCAAGAACGATGACGATTAGAGCAGCGATGCCAATCGCCAGGATATGATTCGTGCAAGTGGAGGTGTTGAATATTTCCTCCCATCCACATGACGTTGAAGCTTCCTTGGAGCAAAATGGGCTCCTGCACATGCCCGCCATCCAAGAGCCTAGCAGATAATAAATTTCAAAGAATATGCAATCCCTCATCAGAATACTTATGTTACAGAACTGACATGCATATCCAATCTTGTAGGAGTTCTCATCAACGAGCAGCACAATAACGATGCTGTGAGAGAGAGGCGAAAAAGAGGACTAACTTGTGAGGGAAGCCATGTGTCCAATGTTTACTGCACTGATGCTTGGGCCAGGTCCTCCTCAAGCCCATCTGTTAAATAAAATACAGGAATGTAGTCAGGTCAAAGAACATTTTTTTTATAGAAAAAAAAATCAGATTCATGAAAAGGTTTAGGAAATTGCAGGGTAAGATTCATGATCAACGAAACTGTAGCACAAGCGAACATGACAGGACCAATCCAATAACTGCATTTTTTTCTTCATGGTCCTCCACTATCCAAAGAGGGGGAAAACAAAAACAAAAACAAATGCAGCATGCATCTATCATTCTTTCCCTTGGAAAAAGAAACACGCATCCCCTGTGGAAATGGAATCATTCCCGCTAGTTAGTAAAATAAAAGATGAGAAATCTGATTCGAAGAAAAAGCCTATACCGTGACAATAAATAAAGAATGAAATCTGTTTCGAAGAAAAAGCCTATACCGCGACAGGAAATAAAGATGATGAAATGCGTGGAATAAGGCCCTATTTAGTTTCCAAAAAATTTCAACCCAAAATGTCACATCGAATCTTGCGGCACATGCATGGAGCATTAAATGTAGACGAAAAAAAACTAATTACACAGTTTGGTTGAAAATCGCGAAACGAATCTTTTAAGCCTAATTAGTCCATTAAAAGCCTTAAATGCTACAGTAACCCATATGTGCTAATGACCGATTAATTAGTATCATTATATTCGTCTCGCAGTTTCCTGATAAGTTCTGTAATTTGTTTTTTTATTAGTATCCAAAAACTCTTCCCGACGTCATTCCGACACATTCGATGTGACACTCAAAAATTTTCACCTCACCAACTAAACACCCCCTAAATCGCCCCGGCGGCCCCAGATAATCCAAACTCGAACAATGCGGGAGCATCTGGCGGCTGGCGCTTGCGCGGGAGAAAACCCCAAACTTCTAGAGAGAGGGGGAGGCCGGAGGGGGAGTCAACACAAGAATCCCCAAACAATGCGGGAGCATCTGGCGGCTAGCCTTGTTTGGTTTGCCGAATTTTGGCTCAAACTGGCTGAAAAATACTGTTGTGACTAAATTATTGTGAGAGAAAAATACTGTTTCAGCTAAAAAACAAGCTAAATAAGTTGAATATGGGGTTTTATCTCCTAATCACCTTCAGTGTTGCTCTTCCCAGCACGCCCCCTCAATCGATCTCGAGCCGACCCAAAGTTGTTACAATCGACAGAATTCAGGATGCCAGGTATAATCGTTTGTATCGGGATCCTATCAAACTTACTACAAAATATATATTTTATTTTATATAAGGTTTGTGATACGTAGTAAAGATTTAAACCTATACTATTGATTTTAATTAATTTATTTACCTTTTAAACTTTATTGAGTGTAATTCTTGTTATTATTTGCAACTTCTCTTAAATTTTAAAAATAGAATTTTATCACGGCTGAATCATTTTAACAGAATTACTTATATCAATTATTATATAGTATATACGATCATAGCATCGAAATAAAGATACTACTCTCTCCAACTCATAATACTTGGTATTTTAACCTTTTATTACACTGAATTATTAGCTGTCATTCCCACCTTAAAATGCATACTCCCTCCGTTCCAAATTATAATTCGTTTGACTTTTTTTTACCCTAAGTTTGACCGCTCGTTTTATTCAAAAAAAATTTATACAAACATAGTCAAATTTAAGTCATTCTTAAAGAACTTTTGTTAATAAAGCAAGCCACAACAAAACAAGTGATATTTAACATAAATTTTTAAATAAGACAAGTGGTTAAACTTGGAGTAAAAAAAGTCAAACGGACTATAATTTAGAACATATTTAGTATTTCTTTTACAAATACATCTCTATCTCTCTCCTTCTGTATTACATTTTTTTTACTCCTCCTTAATTCCTATGCCAAAACTAAAACGCCATCTATTATGGAACCAAGGAAGTATAAAATTTAGATATATTGTATCATCGTATCATTTCGATTTAGTACAATCATGGCCCTGTTCGCTGGTCGGTACTGGTGCTGGTTTGGGCTGGCTGGTGCTGATTTTTTGTGAGAGGAAAACACTGTTAGCTGGCTGGTTTGGGCTGGCTGAAACCAACAAGCAAACAGGTGCGTATAGAGATGTCAATAAGCCGTCTCCGATTCTGCATAAGGCGTTCTTTTAATAGGGAACGGGAATGTGGTCATTTTATCCCGTCAGCACTTTTGCGAAACATTGTTGGCACCTTACTTGCTATTCATTTGTTTAAAATTATTTATACATAGTTACTCAAATTCTATACCAAAATAGTTGCTACGGTGCAAGTGCATGGCAGGGGTTTCTGGGGGATCACGATCATGCCAGCAACTTCAGTTATTTGATTCAGTTCTGTACAACTGCGTTTACTTTTGCATTTTGATCCCCCGTATTTTATTCAGTTCCTGTCGCTGGTTACAGAGGCTCCGTTCGGCTTGCTGAATCTTGGCTAAAACTGGCTGAAAAATACTGTTCCGGCTGAATCGTTGTGAGAAAAAAATACAGTTCCGACTGAAAAAACAAGTCGAACAAATCGAATATGGGATAAGCCAAATGGGTCCCGAAAGAAAAACAAATCCAATCACGATAAAGAGAATAAGATTTATGAACCATTGTAGCAAAGCTAAAAAACGAATAAAATAGGGAGCACGGCATGCCTTAAGGACGTCAAAAACGGAGAGATTCAAAATCAGATCGGAGGATTTTTAGATATAAGATCGTAGAACGATGTAGCCTAAGAGATGATGAACATATAAAGAGTACAGAAACGTAGACTCTATTAGGTGGTGTTTAAATCCAGGGCTAAAGTTTAGAGGTGTTATGTTGATATCACATTAGGGTGTCACATGTGAGTGTTCGGATGGTAATAATAAAATAAATTACAGAAATCCTCAGTACTATGCGAGACGAATTTATTAAGCATAATTAATCTGTCATTAGCATATATTTACGGTGTCTTTACTGGAGCACCACTTTATCAAATCATGGACTAATTAGGCTTAAAAATCATCTCGCAAATTAATCGCAATCTGTGTAATTAGTTATTTTTTAATCTATATTTAATACTCTATACATACGTCAAACATTCGATGAAATACTTTAGGGGAGTATAATCACCCTCGGTGAATTAAGATGGTATAAAGACGTAAACTTTAACAAGTATGAAAAAGAAGAAGGGAGAATTATGTATCTGGTACTAAAACAAATCAGTCTTTTGCATTTGGCATTAAAAAATTTATTTGGCATCAAGTTGAAATTTTCTTCCCTAGATAGCACTGCCGTCCATTTAGGCTAATAACAGCATCAAGTGGCTGGTAAAATGACATGAATGCCCTTCTTTGTAGCAGAAATACATGATGTCAAATAGAGAAATAATAAACGGACAGATTGTCAAATAAAAGAATTATAAATTTCACAAATATATTGTGAACTAAAACATAGGATTTTGATAATCGAAGTCTGCAAATAAATAAATAATAAATTTTAAATTCTAAGGCAAGAGCAGGTCCCGCTGGGGTAGGCTTAGCACACGGGAAGGATTTGCCCTGTCTAGTTAGCTTGGTCAGAAATTGTTTGATACAATTTAGCAGCTCGCTCATCTCGGTTTGATTAGTCCTATAATTTTGTCAGATCATCGCAAGATACGAAGACAACAACAAACATATATCTCTCCACAAATGCTTAGAATAGTACAGGTTTGAGCATCTGGTGTCACAACGAGCCAATCATCTAGAGTTCTCCACAATTGAACATAAGAAGTATACAAGTACTCATATTTCTCGCTCAATCACCGAAACTACAATTACTCCCTCTGTACCTAAATGTTGGTCGTCACGATTTGCGTGCCGATAACTTTGACTCGATCTCCAAATATATTTATTAAAAAACTAAATTTAAATATCTATCACATGATACTAATTATGTATCATAACTATTAATGTTTTTAATATATATTTAGTCAAAGTTGTTTTTTAAGCGAAAACGATTGACATTTAGGACGGATGGAGTATTCAATAAAGGACTTCGCTGGGGCACTGCTTGTCTTCCCAAGCTTTTGGATATGTAGCCCGGGTTAGCTCAAAAAAAGCATTGCAAATCTCACAAATAACAAGTGCAAGAAAACTCTATCTCGTTCTAGGTCCAAGAACATGCCCCCACAAATCCTCCCGATCTGGCCTGGGGAGGCTGCCCTGTGGCCTGCGCGCCGGGAGCCGCCGTCGCGCCGCCTCTGCCACGCTGCTGGCTGGCTGGAGGGGCCGCGCCGCCTCCACCACGCCACGGGCTGGCCGGAGCATCGGCCCCGCCACCGCACCACGGCCTGGCTCCGCCGGGTGAGGTCGCCCCGCCAGAGGGCACGCGCAGCTGGTGCTGGGCACCGCCGGCCGCAACATCCTCTGCTCCATCATTCTCTCCTCCTCCTTCCATCAATATAGGGGTTGGTGTTTTTTTTGGGGAAGAAGGTCACGGACTCACGGGAGACAGGAGCGCTCGGCCGCTCAGGAAGTCCAGGGAGAAATTGGATGCGTGAGTAACGGAGAGTATGTTGGTCACACTAAGAAAAAATTGACACAATCAAAATAGTCAACTAAGAGATGAATGGATGAAATAGACGGTAGTGCCATATAGAAAAGAAAATTTTAACTTGGTACCAAATAAAAAAGTTTAAATTTTTAAATATCAAATACGAAAGACTGATTTATTACGGTGCCGAATACATAAGTCGAGTGCCAGATACATAATTCTCTCGAAGAAGAAACCATGTTACCATCAGTTGCTGCTAGCTTGTTGGCGTGTTCTTGGAGCTGATCGAGTGGGGTTCTCCAGTGTGCACACAGATCGAGATGGTCAGCCGCTCCGGCCTCGGTCTATACCTTTGCCGCCGCCGCCGCCTGGCGTACGGGCAGCCCGGCCGGCCGGCCGTCCGGGGTAACGAATCCACGGAGCGACGACGTCCGCCGATGTACTTGGGACGACGGTGGGCGGGGACGATGTCTGAGAGGAGAAGACGACGACGAGGAGTTGGTTTTGGGACTTCGGGAAAGGTTATGGCGTGATGCACGCACTTTGCTGGATCGATCGGGGCTTTTTAATTCCGGCTGGTGGGAGGAATGACTGGCTGCCTACAGAGTCGTGATGCAGTGATGCTTCCAAGCTGTGAAGACTTACGGTTGATACAAATACGCTGACATCGGCAGGTGGATGGCTCTCTTTTATTATTATTATTTTTATTATTGGCTACAGAGTCGTGACGCAGTGATGCTTGCACGCTGTGGAAGAGCTGCGTTGAAACAAATACGCTGACATCGACATTTTTTTATTCTATGCATATATGTCTATATATATATATATATATATAGTATAGGGTGGTGGTACCTTGACTTTGCTTCTTTGCTTGGGATGCCTGCAAGCCTTATGCTCCATTCTTTCAGAAAAGAATACAACTACGAGTTATATATCAATAAAAATAGTTTACGTTTGATCAAATTTCTAGCGAATATTATTTACATTTACGGCTCTAAATTAAATTTCTAGTTAATTAATTAATGACCATTTACGGACACCACCACCATCTAGTGTCCCGAAAGAATCTCTCGTCCGCCTCACATTCCCAGACTAGAACAACTGGATGGGGGTGTAAAGTTCTAGGTCCGTCGGTAAACCGCGAGATGAATTTATTAAGTCTAACTAATCTATCATTAGCACATGTTTTTCTGTAGCACCACATTGTTAAATCATGGACTAATTATACTTAAAAGATTTGTCTCGTAAATTAGTCATAAACTGTACAATTAATTATTTTTTTATTCTATATTTAATACTCTATCTAATTATTTAATAGGATAGGGAGTAAACTTTAGAGTAGGAAGTAAACATGGCTATAAATTGCTAGGCATTGGAGTAGTTAGCATCACGTGACGGGCTCATCCGTGTCCGTGGCTCTTTCTTGACAGTCTTTCTCATCAAACTCAAAACAAACACTACTATAATATAATAATGATATGATAGAGGAGGCGACCAAACAGTGGGTAGGGTAGGGTAGGGACGCCGGGTCGCCTCCGTCACTGCTCACGTGGGCAGCCAGCCCGTGGCCTCTGCATCTGCGTGGGTGAGGAGGGCGTGAGAGGCCGAGCGACGAGGGGTTTGGTTTGGTTCGTGGCCGTCCTTGGCTTCCTGCCTTTCGTGGGTGCCACTGCCACTGCCTCCCCCTCCTTCTGTACCGTCGGTGGGTCCCATGCACAGCCAAAGGCACAGGTACTCCGTCGCCCGTCTAACTGCTGCTTGCAACACGTGCGCCGTGTCTCTCCCTCGCACGCACACGCAGACAGGGGCTGGCGGCTGTGCTGTGGCTGTGATCCAACAACTCTAGTAATTTTGTCCGTTGGGCACCACTATTGTCCGTCTTGCACCGGGCGATCGAGGCCTGATTTGGGCACGCACGCGGCTCGGCTCACCGTGAAACAAGCACGCAGACAGCGGCTGTTTGAATGCATCTCCGCTAGGCATTGGCTTCGCTGGTCTCGTGAGCCGTATTTTTTCAGAGAATGAACAGTGTTTTTTCTCTTATAATAAATTAGTCAACTATACTTTTTAGCATGTCTTGTCAGCCAAGCAAACAGCAAACAGGACCATTGTCTGGATGCATCCAGTCCCAGGTAAGTTTGGCCAGCTCCCATCCAAACGGACTGTGCCTGTGCGTGCGTTCCTGGACGGCTGGACCTGGCCCCGGGCTCGGCGCGGCGCCGATGGCCACTTTCCATGGAGGCGCGCGGGCGGCAGCGGCACTTGTCCGCCGCTGCTCCAACCGATGGTCATTCGTCCTCGTCGTCGTCGACGACCCTGTAGCTGAGAGCGAGCTGAGCTGCAGGTGCCCATGGCCAGTCACTCACCACTCACTATCCGGACCAGGCGGAGAGACGTGGACGTACAGTACAGCGATGTAGAAACAACCAGCGTTTTCGGCTCGACTGGTTTCTTACTTATTCTCTCACGCGAAACACTATTAAATTAATTTAAAATCAGCCGGAACAAACTAGTACACAGTAGTTTTGTGTACCAGCCGAACGGGCTGAACAACCGCCGCGCAGTTATTAGGAGAAGTTAATATGAGCGGGCCCACGCGGGCGCAGGGGAACCAAAATAAGACCCCTATTCTCCGGCACTACTTCAACAGTATTTTTTAACGAAGGTACAATGTTTTTCTCCCATAAGAAATCACCATCAACCAAATTTAAGCTAAACGAACAGAGCCAAAACCATAATCCCTCTCGACACCACCGAACACCGATCCTGTCCAACAGGCCGGCCGCCAAACGAGCAAGAATTCAAGGACGGAATTGCGACGGCAAACCCCCCAGCCACCACCACACATGCATGACACGGTGGTGCTAAACAACCACAGCAATTATTCGTCGCTTGTTTGTTAGTAATATATAAGCGTCACCTCGCTTACATCATGTTTTCATCACCTCAGATTCTGCTAGTATATATACTCCTAGTCACTGTCTCACTCGCTTCTTATAATTATGTAAATACAATTCTAGTGCAGTGCAAAGTCAAACTATATATATTGAGCGATGTCGATGATGGATGTCGACTGGTTGTCCACATGATCAATCCATCCCACGGTAAAGAGTTAACAGTGCTCGTTGCGCTTGGTCAGTCCGGCGCATAGCTCTCTTGGAAATTGTATCGCTATATATGGGGTTCAATTATATCCATCCTACTTTAAAATACCAAAATTTTTGTTGAAACTTTGGCGATATTTAAATACATAATTATTATGCAATACCACGCTAAGATTTACGGCTCGAAGATTAATTCGGTGATCACGCCATTTCTTCCGATACGTCTTGGAGAGTTGCAGTTGCACTCCGTATATGCCGTACTTTTTGGACACACCTTGATTCGGACTTGGTACTGTCGATCATAGATGCTCCTAATTCTAACTTGTGCAGTCGCAAATAGTTAGTCTAGGTCACATATATGACAGGGGTGGGCGTAAGAGCATGGTGGAAAGAGAACGGTTAGAAAAATACAGTTTTTACTTTAATACTAGATACTGATGTAGATATAATATATATAAAAAGATTAAAAACATACCGTCATAAACGTGCTACACCTGTTCAAATCGTCCCTAGAGAATTCAAGTCGAATAAAGCTGAAACTGAAAGTAATAAATCCGGATATATATACGGAATACTACTACTTGACCAGACATCTTCCATAAAGTGCTACTACTATATGCCATATTCGCTTCGCTGATAAGCCATGACTGAAAATACTCTTAACTGATTTGTTCTTTAAATTGATTTGTTGTGAGAGAAAAATACTATTCGTTGACTGCAAAATAACTTATAAACCAATCCAACAGCTCGACAGCAGTCCGTGTTTCCCTTTCTCTCTACACGACTGTTGACTACACCACCAAACATGTCGGTGGCCGCGAGCAGATGATCAGAAACCAAATAATTAAATGCATGCGTTCTAACGTACCAGTACGACCAGAATACTCCCTCTGTCCGACGGAAGTAGTTTTCGTTTTTTTGAGAAGTTAATTTTTTTTTAACTTTGATCGATCATATATAAAAGAATATTGATATTTATAATATATAATTAGTATCATTAGATAGATCGTTGAATATACTTTCGTAATAAACTTATTTAAAGATATAAATGTTGCACATATTTTCTACAAAGTTAGTCAAAGTTGAGAAAGTTTAACCTGTACGCGTCCAATAACGACTTTCTTTCTGGGACGGAGGAAGTATAAGGAAGCTGCTGATCAGTTGTACTCCCACTGTCCAATCTTGTTTTTCAAATCAAATTCTGTTAATTTTACAATGTACTTAAAAATATGTTTTAAGCTTTATAAAATCCATAAATTATTAAATCAGAAGAATATATAACTAGTACCAATTTCTCTACAATGTTACTATCTAGCTTTTGTTCTGTAGCTTTATGTTAATAGCATGATCCTGTCTCGTTTGAAACCTACAACCTAATCAAACAACAATCAACATATAAAGTAAAGCGTTAGCTATATGCAACGCCTAAATAGAATATATATACTTATGGTAGAAGACTAGAAGTATGGCATCTGCGACTTGTCAATTATCATATTCTAGTTTTTCATAACTCCTAACTGAATGAAACAATTTAAACAAAGGCCGACTCGGACGTGTAGCTAGGAAATTAAACAGCAGCAACATCAGAAGGGAAGGAAAGGAAGTAGTGCTTCAAAAATTCAGAACAGATCGTTACAGAACACATCAAACTGAAAATATGGCCGAGCAGATGGTAACTTTCAGCAGGTGTGTGTAGGAAATGCAGCACATGGGCTCATAATAAGTCATTAATGTGCCTTCACCAAATAATGTACGACGTTGATGTATAGTGTAATACTCAGACTGACAGGCCAGCTCAATCCCTCAGCTAGCTAACCTACTCGTACTTAAATTCGCAACTTTATGATGATATAAGTTGACAACCTTAGGCCCTATTTGGTTTCTGCAGGTGTTCTTAAAATTCATATCATATTAAATATTTAGATATATGTATGGAGTATTAAATATAGACTAATTACGAAACTAATTACACAACTTGCGACTAATTTACGAGACGAATCTTTTAAGTCTAATTAGTCCATGATTTGACAACGTGGTGCTACAGTAACATGTGCTAATGACAGATTAATTAGGCTTAAAAAATCGTCTCGCAAATTAACCTCCATAATTGGTTTTGTAATTAATCTATATTTAATGCTCTTTATTAGTATCTAAATATTCGATGTGACATAAATTTTAAGATCGACTAAAGAATAAAAAAAAAACCTTATTATTACTAGATCCGGAATTCCGTATCCTACGGTACGAGTACGATCAGTAGCGGCACACATATACGGAGTATTGGACTAGTATAAGCATTTCCTTCTCTTTTTTTTGGGAACAGAACTAGTATAAGCATTTCCAATTTGGAAAACCCGGACCCTCTGGTACGATTTAGATCCAGAATTTCGGATCCTTTAGGAACACTACGTAAAACATACTCCTCCGTACGATCGTACATATGAGTGTATGACCACCTATCAGAGGTTTCGGTGTAGAAGGTTTACTACGTGTGCAAACTGAAGATATATTATTCAGAAGAACATCTTGCGGTTCAGCATCGGTAGATGGGCCGGCTGGCGTTAATACGTACTATAACTTTTGTGGGCCCTGCTCGCGTCAAGCCTGATCAACTTTTGTTCTGCTTCTAGTACGAGTGGGCCTGGGGTGACGAACTCACGATCGTTGCCTGCACGAACAGGGCTGCCAGGCAGGCAGACACAATTCAAACACGCAGCTGCTGCATGCTTCCATCTTGCTGGGCCAGGTCCAGGTATAGCCCAACTGCTACAAGTTCGGGCCTTTTCCAGCCCAGATCATTCAAACAAGACATGTGAATTAGAATTGTTTCCTCATGGCGCGCCGCTTATTAGTACGTCTTGCTCGGTTTCCTCCATCGACCGCAAACAACGAGGTTTCCTATTAAGCTTGGTCCATCAGCATGAACGTTGTTTGACCTTGACACACAAGCTCCTACTCCCAAACAGCACACTACTGTCGACGAAAACTTGAAACCTCTTCGACAACAATGTCAATCATTCATCGTATGTACAAATTCGTCTTCCCTTGGTTGGATCCATGAGAAGTTACCGCACGTCCTGGCTTGCCGTTGTCAAATATACGACGAACAATGAACGTGTCCTGATCCATGTATCTTTTTTACTCTGTTTGGTTGACGAGCTAGCTAGGAAAGATCCCAGCTCTCGATCTCTAGCCTAGCTTATTTATTATTAGATGTATATATATACATACAAAAACCAAGAAGAAATAAGCGAATAAGCCAGAGGCCGATAATGACTGTAGATGTCGTTGTACAAGCCGGGACCAGGACTACGGTCGTCTACGTACGTACAGACGAAAGGCGCGTGTGAAAAATCATCCTTTTGACCGACCGCTGCGTCGATCGACCGGCGACGTGGCGGACCGCGGACCGTTGTAGATGCCATACTTCTAGTCTTCTACCATAAGTATTGTTGACACCGTTTTTTGCACGTATCAAAATGATCGGAGTGGACTAATCGGCAAGGGAAAAGTATCTGTATACTACGATGGCGATGAAAGCCGACTTGTAAAGATGGTTGCCCGATAGTGGTGGTGGTCGATGGAAAGGTTGATTTAGACTCGGGCGTTGCCGATGAGGTTGGAGGTGTTATTGTCGATGCCGATGAAGGGAGGCTTGAAGACTACTGCCGATGAAACAGGGAGTATGCCGATGAAGGAAGACTTGAAGACTACTGCCGATGAAACAGGGAGTATGCCGATGGGAAGAAGGACGGTGAGATTTTCATCGTAATTGAGGCGGACGGGGAAATAGATAGGAGTTGATTTCCTTTTCTATATTTGTTAGAGTATGACTCATGTAAGAGTCACGTGTTTCCTTAGATATGGGCTTGGTGTCCTAGTTGTGTTTGGTTGTGTCTCTTTAGATCGGGGTATAAATATGGAGTGAGGGCAATGTAATGAAGATATCAATCAATATCAAAACCAAGTTTTACTCCTATTTACATCTACTTACTTTTTCAAGCGACTTCGTCAATTTGCATATTTTTTTCTTTTACGAGTTCTCATTGATTGGCAAGTTGCATTGTCTCGGTCACGACCTTGGCGATTCTCGAGTTCAGCGTGAGTACCTCTTGGCCGTGACTTCCGGGCGATATCATGCATTGTCGGGACCAAAGTGCTCAGTATCTTCATCATTGTCGATTAACAGGTCAAATCGACCGCACGCTTTGGATATCGATTGGGTATTAGCCCTTTGTGTTTGCAGATCCACTTTTGCATCAACACATCTTTTGCAATACGGTGGGACCAATCAATCCGATCAATATGTTCAATTCCGAGATCGATCGCGGGGAACATTATCGCGGTATCGAAGAAGATCTTAAGGAAGAACAGAGTAGGAGCTATGGAAAAGGTGTAGAAGAATCTGAGCGACTTTTATGCGAAATCGTTTAGCTTTGAACAAGAGTGGACAAGTCATCCGAAGCAAGATTTGCCGTTGCCTTGGCGAGTTACCTTTGACTCAATCTCGTAAACTTCAAGAGATGGTTAATTCGCAATAAATCATGCTTTGATTAATCATTCCAATGTGTTTATCAAATCATTCATAATGATGTGGTTCAAACTCTCAAAGAAGGACAAAGCGTCACCGCATTATGTTGGGCCCGCCTATCACCAACCGTAGCCAGCATCGTCAATACTCCATCGGCTCCCTCGGCCATTGTGGGTACTGTTACTTCTTCTCCGAGATCGGCATGTTTACCTAATATTCAATCTACACCGATACGATAAGATCCGGTACTACCAGGAGGACGAATTCAACTTAATCTGAGATCTATCGGCATCGGCTATGTCAAGTCTGTGTCTCAAAATAGCCGATTTCACGCTAATTGGTGGGGATATGGTATGCCTCGGGGTCATCGCTTTCAATCCGGATTACCTCAAGTGTTTGATGTAGTAGGAAAAGCTCCTATACCATCGGTTGTTTTCGTCGATGGCCCAAGTGCCTCAATATGCCACAGCAACTACTGTGCAACCAACTCCAGGGGGTTTCCAGATGCCTTTGGTTCAAACGCCCAGTTCAAATTCATCGGCAAGCTTACTGCCGATACAAATGAAAAGCCCCTGTTATGAGTCAAAGCGGGGTTGATTTATGCCTCAAGTGGTTATAATTATCCAACAATGTCAAGAATTACCGACCATCGGTAAGTTTTGTACCGATGAGTTCTAATAATGGTTGGTCGGACGATTACCTTTCAAATCTGATTCAGCAAAATCAGCGGTTGCGAGGATTCAACAAGGTCATATGCAAGCTGGTTTTGAGAATCAAGCATCAATGACTCAACCGATGAATCCTTTCCAACAAAGTTAATGGACCACAAGTAACGGCAAATATGCCGATTCTTCGGAGATCGTGGGCCACAAAGATATGTGGAAGGATATCAGCAGGTACCTCTGTAGAAATTCAGCCGATTAAATCGGCAGGAGGAGGCGATGCTTTTGGGCCGATAAGATAGCGAAATTATGAAGGATCGGTTTGGGATAAAGCCCAAGGTCAATACTTATTCTTATCGGACTCCATACCCTCCTGCATATGATTTAATTCCTCTCCCAAATCGGTACAAGGTACCAGATTTCACTAAATTCTATGGGCAAGATGATACATCAACAATGGAACACGTCAATCGCTTCATTATTCAATGTGGAGAGGCGCTAGCGAGAGATGAATTAAGAGTTCGATTATTTTCATCATCTTTATGCGGATCGGCATTTACATGGTTCATTTCATTACCACCAAATTCTATTATTATTTGGGCTGATCTAGAAAAACAATTTCATAAGTATTTCTTTGCTGGAATCCATGAAAAGAAGCTTACCGATTTGGTAAAATTGAGACAGCGTAATGATGAATCGGTAGAAAGCTTTGTGCAAAGGCTAAGAGATGTAAAGAATAAGTGCTCTGATGCCAGTCTTTGGATGATCGGTGACTTGCCGATCTGGCTTTCAAGGGTTATTGCCACATCTTAAAGACAGATATGCTTCTCAGAGTTTGAAAGTCTCGGTCATCTTGTGCAAAGGATTTTGATCAAGACACTAGGGTTTTGAACCTAAAAAGAATTGGAATAAAAAAGTATCATTTGTTGAAGAAGTAGGAGATTCGATTACGATGAAGAACCAATTATCGGCTTAGGTGAGTGGGTTAAGAATAAAAGGCCGATATCTTGTCCCTTTGGTCGAGAAAGAGCGTAAAAGTTTACCTTTGATATCACCAAGGCCGACAAGATATTTGATCTTCGCTTCAAGAGGGCCAAATTAAGTCGTCACCTAATCATGTGATCCCATCGGCGAAGAGTTGAAGAAGATCTTGTCTTCGCAAATGGCACAATGCAACTTCACACGGTACAAATGAGTGCAAGGTGTTCAGCAACAGCGATTACAATTGGCTATTGAACTGGGAGAATTAAGTTTGGTACTTCCAATGCCCAGAGGCCGATGAAAATTGATCAACACCCTTTTCCGGCAAATACGTTGGAGGCCAAAGGAAGACCAAGGTATTGACGCCGAGGCTCGCCGAGAAAAACACATCGGTGGATCCCCAACATCGGATAACTACCGATGATGCAAAAAAGTAAGGGTTTCTTTGGGAGAAAGCAGTAGTTCAAAAACCTCCTCGACCGGCATTGTGATTACTCATCGAAGGCAGCAGGAGGGTTGGCGTCGATGTAATGATCGATATCGACAACAAAGAAGAAGAAAGACGTCGGGAAGAATGGCATCGGCATAAAGATCATTGGAGGTGCCTGCGTTTTTATCCATTCTTTGGGAAGAAGGTATTAAATTGCCAATCGTTGAAAATTGCCACGAGTGCAATGGTTATTATGGGGTCAATCGGTCGAAAGGAGGTTTCAACACGGCAATCGTGGTTTATTTATCAATGAGCCGATCGAGGCGAGCATCGGTGCATGATCGGTGAAAGCGAACTTAGTGTACATGAAAGGCTTGGTAAACGTCTTTGGATATTTTTCAAGGAATCAAGAGGAGCTTGAGGAAATGGTAAATGCAAGAGTTCCGATGAGGAAATATTCTCTGAGGACCCTAATATACGCCGTGTAGAGTCAACTAGGACTGTTATCACCGGTTTGGAAAACCAAGTTTCCTCGATGGTGCCCGGAGGGTCGACAAAGACGCAGAGAAGGAGGATGCAACGTGAGCGTCAGGAGGATTTATACCAAGAGGAAAATTCCTCCAATGAGAGGTCCTATCATCAGCAGTGGCAGGTAAAACACAAAAATAAGGGTCCATCGGCAGATGTTAATATGATATTCATATTGCCGATGGAGTTTTTGGCACTATCTGATAATGAGGAAGAAGTTGTTCTCTCTGATCAAGTAGCTCAGTTGACACTAGATCCAATGATGGCTGTTTTTGAGAAACCTACCGATGACGAGAGACAGCATCTTAAGGCTTTGTTTGTGAAGGGCAGAGTTGATGGGCAGCCTGTGTCTAAGGTACTTAATGATGGAGGGGCTGCGATTAATATTATGCCTTATGTGATGTATCGAAAACTTGGTAAGGGAGATCAAAACTTGACCAAAACCGATATGATGCTGAAAGATTTTGAAGGCAATGTGTCACCGGCTAAAGGGGTAGTATGCGTTGAATTGAGCATCGGCAGCAAAACCTTGCCGACGACGTTCTTTGTTATTAACGGCAAGGGTGCATATAATCTGCTTCTAGGGAGGGATTGGATTCATGCTAATTGTTGTGTTCCTTCTACAATGCATCAATGCCTTGTACAGTGGATTGGGGGTAAGATTGAGGTTGTCCCTGGTGATTCTTCTTATATCATCGCATCAATGTAATCGAGATACTTATGAGCGAACTAAATGCATATCGGGAGAAGCTTGGGAAAAAAAAGTTTCTTAGAGTTGTTGATTATGAAATTCCACCGATCCAAGCAATCGGTTACGAAGAAGAGTTTTAATGGATAGGTTTGCCGATGATGGAAAATTAGGTAAAGGGTTCACATCGGCGGATGATTTAGTAGAAGTAGATATCGGTGATGGCGACAAAGCCAAGACCTACTTTATTATTAGTGCTAAGTTAGATTCCAAGTGTAAGCAAACAAATAATTGATGTGTTAAAAGAGTATAAAGATTGTTTTGCTTGGGATTATCTTTGAGATGCTCGGATTAGACCGATCGGTAGTTGAACATCGGTTACCTATCAAATCTGGATTTCGCCACATCAGCGACAAAGACACCGATGCAACCCTAATATACTTCCACGATATTAAGGCCGAAATAACTAAATTAATTGAGGCAAAGTTTATTGGCGGTGTCGATATGCGAGTGGATCTCTAATGTGGTTTCTGTTTATAAGAAAATGGAAAACTTCGTGTTTGTATTGATTTGGGAATCTCAACAAAGCCACACCGATGGATGGCTATCCAATGCCGATTGTTGATTTGTTGATTGATGCGGTACGGGCATCAAATTATAAACTTCATGGATGGTAATGCGAGGCTACAATCAAATATTCATGGTGAAGAAGATATTCTCAAGAGGCGCTTTCGGATGTCCAGGTCATGTGGGGTTGTTTGAGTGGATAGTTATGACGTTTGGTTTGAAAAATGCCTTGGCGCTTACTTATCGGAGAGCTATGAACTTTATTTTCATGAATACATCGGCACATCGGTGGAGATTTACATTGATGATGTGGTGATTAAGTCTAGAGATATCACAAAACATTTAGCCGATCTACGAAAGATACTGGAGTGCATAAGGAAGCATGGATTGAAGATGAATCCTAATAAATGTGCATTTGGTGTATCGGTAGGACAATTCTTGGGTTTTATGGTGCATCAGGGGCATCGAAATCAAGTAGGAAGTCTATTGATGCGATTAACAAGGTGGTTGCTCTGTCAATAAGACCGAATTGCAATCTTTGATCGGTAAGATTAATTTCATTAGAAGATTCATATCTAATCTGTCGGGTAAGATCAAGGCTTTGATCCACTACTTAAATTGAAAGCCGATCAGAATTTGTATGGGGAGCCGAGCGGCAGATTAGCCCTCGATGAAATTAAGAAATATTTAACAAATCCTCCGATGCTAGTTCCACCTCAACACGGGAAGCCTTTCGAGTTATATTTGTCAACCGATGATACTGATTATCGGTTCAGCTCTTATTCAAGAATTTGAAGGAAAGAACGTGTTATTTATTATTTGAGCGGAAGATTAGTGGATCTTTGAGACGAGGTATTCGCCATCGAAAAATTATGTACGTGTTTATACTTTTCTTGTGTCAAATTAAGGCATTATTTGTTATCTGCCGAATGTACGGTCATATGCAAAGACGAGCGTAGTCAAGTACATCTTATCAATGCCGATATTAAGTGGTAGAATCGGCAAGTGGATTTTAGCATTATCGAATTTGAACTACGTTCCGAATCGACCAAGGCAGTTAAGGGGCAAGTTATGGCTGATTTCGTCACTCAGCATTGTAATACAGTGGACTCTCTAGATATTGCCCCTTGGACACTTTTCTTCGATGGGTCCACATGCGGTGAAGGAGCAGGTATCGGCATTGTGTTGATTTCACCTCAAGGAAGGAAGTATGAGTTTTCATTGCCGATTGTTGCTACATCGACAAACAATCAGGCTGAATACCAAGCCTTGATAAAAGGGTTAGAATTACTGAAGGAGATACGTGTCGATGCTGTTGAAATCTTTGGTGATTCTATGCTAGTTATAAATCAATTGGCTGGAATTTATGAATGCCGAAGTGAAGCTTTGATTTCGTATTATGAAAGATGTTTGCAATTGTTGAAAGTATTTAGAGATTTTCGTCTTGAACATATCTCTCGATTGCATAATGAGGAAGCTAATCGACTAGCTCAAAGCATGCTTTGTGGTATCACCTATTCAGAAGTGCTAACATCGGATTGATACCGATGGACTGGAGGAAGGAGATTGTCGATTATTTAAAGGATCCATATAGAAAGGTTGAGAGACGTATAAGGTTCCAAGCTACCAAGTATGTGCTCCTCGATGATGAATTATATTATCGAACTATAGATGGAGTTTTACTTAGATGTGTTAGCAGTGATGAATCGAAAAGCTTGATGGGTGAAATTCATGAAGGAGTGTGTGGGGCGCATCAATCGGCTTTCAAGATGAAGTGGATGATCAGAAGGAATGGGTACTATTGGCCGACTATTCTTGAAGATTGTTTTAAATATTTTAAAGGATGTCAGGGGTGTCGAAAGTTTGGTAATATTCAAAGAGCGCCTGCATCGGTTATGAACCCTATAATCAAATCGTGGCCGTTCCGGGGATGGGCTATTGATCTCATTGGTCAGATTTATCCGCCATCGAGTAAAGGACATAAATTTATTCTGGTTGCTACCGATTATTTCACAAAATGGGTTGAGGCAATTCCTTTAAAAAAGGTGACATCGGTTAATATGATTGATTTTGTGAAAGATCATATTGTTTACCGATTTGGTATTCCTCGGACTATCACTACCGATCGGGCACTATGTTTACATCGGGAGAATTTGATGAGTTTCTTTGTAGGTATGGGAATTAAAGTTTTAAATTCTTCTCCATATTATGCTCAAGCTAATGGTCAAGTTTGAGGCTTCTAACAAAGGGATCATCAAACTCATTAAGCGCAAAATTGAAGAAAATCCTAGGAGGTGGCATACAAGTATTAAATGAAGCCTTGTGGTCATATCGGATGTCATGTCATGGTGCAACCAAAGTAACGCATTTATCGGTTAGTATATGGACACGATGCAAATATTGCCTTTGGGAAATTAAAGTTGGCTCTAGGCGAAACGTTTCAAAAAATCGGTGACACCGATGATTATAATACTCTTATGAAGGATGAGTTGGAAGATGTGGCGGGTCATCGGTTAAGGGCTTTAGTTAGCATCGAAGAGAATAAGAAAAGAGTAGCCAGATGGTATGACAAGAAGGTGAAGGTAAAGGAGTTTGCTGATGGAGATCTGGTCTAGAATTTGATTTTACCGATTGGGACTAAAAGTTCAAAGTTTGGAAAGTGGTCTCCTAATTGGGAAGGTCCATATCGGATAAATCACCATTCACAGTAACGCATATATTCTAGAAACCCTCGAAGGGGTTGTGTTTCCCAGAGCATTAAATGGAAAATATTTAAAGAAATATTACCCTAGTATCTGGATGGATGCATAAAAGTATAAGTTCCGATAACAGCCCTATCGGCTAGAATTATGCAAGGATGTCAATGTCTCATAAAGTGCCGATACAATAAACAAGATTACAAGTTCAACAAGGATTGGATAGCTAATAATATCGCACGCAGAAGTAATCTGGTCGGCTTCCTCCATTTCTTTGATATCGTCATCGGCAACACCCTCCACAGGCTTGAGTTTTTTCTTCATGGCCAAAGCTTTGCGAGCCTGGATATCTCTTTCTTACTGAAGGGCTTTGATGGCATTGGGTAGCTGGCTTTCTTCTTGTTGAGCATGAGTTAAGGCTGCATCGACTTCTTTCAATTCAGCCAATAGAGCCATCTTCCTTGCCGATAAATCCAAGATTTTCTGCTTAAGTTCAGCACCCGAAGTCTGCAAGTTGTCGATGCCCTTGTGCTTCTCATCGGCAATTTGTTTCAGATTGTAGCATCTCTTCTTTGAGTTGAGCTGAGCTGCTCTATCGACAATACGTTGAGCAGCCCGTTGATATTGTAGTTGGCGGCTTTCTAAATGGGGTCTTTGGGAAGAGTACTTCTTCAACATCGGCGGGGACACAGCCACGGATTGTTTTGAAAATTGTCTTTGTGGGGTCCGAGTCATCTACCGGTTAGGCGGTATCCTCGTTTGTAGCAAGTTCAGGAGAGCTTCCAACTTGGACTTAGTTTCGCCGATATTGTTCCCGGTGCAAGGGAAGAACTTGTTTCCTCTCCATCATCGTCGAGACGTCAATAGCAAAGGAGAATAGGCTGTTTGGGGAGTCTTGTTCACGAGGAAAAGAAAAGAAGGTCGATTAAGGATAAGTATGAGTATTGTAAATCAGCTAGGTTAATCGGTTTACTGTTTCAAGGCAATTTCACCTGCTTTGTTGGAGGAAGCAACTGGAGTATGCCGTGTGGGGATCGGTGAGCTTGCCGATGGGATATCCTCTGTGACTTCATCGGTGGTTGGCTCTTGAGGTATGATGACCGATGACATTGGGGGCGATGTAGGGATCGGCATGGACCTTTGTCGTTTTGGTCGTGCCTCAAAGATCTGTTAAAGCTTTGCGCTTTGCTTGGGCATCGGCAACGATTGGTGGGGGCATCGGCACTTGTTGGTTGTGAAGCTTGGATATCTGATGCACGCTTGCCGATGTACCCAATTGTTGCTTTGCAAAACAAGTGTAAGGTATGATATTTAATGAGATAAAATGAAAAGTCAAGAGGATACCTCTCGAAGGTTTGTCAAAAGAAGTGGTGCTTGATATCGGAGGAATTGCCGATGACGATCGGTGAGCGAGCTCTTACCCCCGATGGTTAATGTTAATACGGTTTGTGATCGGCATAAGTAGAAATAAACAAGGTTGTTACCTTGAATGCCTTGACCAAGGTTGTAGCAAAGAAATTGATGGAGTGGCCCTAGTCAGTAGCCAATTTGGACTTAGAGGTGATGGTCTTGATACGGATCTTCCGGTGAGTCAAAGCGAGTTAAGGTAGGGGCGTTGTAGCCGATCGAT
Organism: Miscanthus lutarioriparius; assembly: GCA_904845875.1. NCBI lineage: Eukaryota > Viridiplantae > Streptophyta > Magnoliopsida > Poales > Poaceae > Miscanthus > Miscanthus lutarioriparius. Next base: position 4,676,373 of record CAJGYO010000013.1, read on the forward strand.
GATATCGGGAAACAGTGAAGATCGAAGGGTTTCCCACTTTTGCTCACAGATGGTCTTTGGGTTGTTAACTTTGTCATAAGAGAGTCGATTCTTGATATATGAAGGGAAAAGCAGAAGGGAGTTAAAAGAAACTTACTGCGTCGTCAGGGATGGCATATTCAGGGTCGATCATGTGCCGATATGTGTGAGCAGAAGTTGCAAATAGTTGTTCCTTCCACTCTCGCCACCATTGCTTATATGACTCGGTGATGAAGGATACTGGCGTCCAGGTGGATATATCAACATATGTAGTATCGGCATCGGGGGAGAGTTGTACTACCTTGTTCCAATCTGTTCCACAGATGATTGTTTCCCTGGGTTTGATCACATCGGCAAAGCAAAGTTTGATTGGCAGTTGCCCAAAAGCCAATTGACAGGATACTGCCGATGGGTTGTAAAATTCATACGTAATGTTGGTGTTTTTCCCGCTACCAAATGTATTTCTTTGGAATTGCCACAGGAGTAATGATGGCCATCATGAGTTCCTTATCCTGATTCAGGGTGGCATCAGCAAAGTTGAAAAGAAGGGGGAATCTGTTTTCCTCGTCAATATAAGGTACCCAGGCCCTATGAAAGGACCTAGGATGTTGCCTAGAGGGGGGTGAATAGGCGTTTCTGAAAAATCAACACCTTTAAAAGCGGAAACGATTAGTAATAGGAGTTTCCAAAATGGAAACTCCAAATCAGAGTAATACCACCCCTCACAAGTTAGCCACAAAGTATATAAAAGATACTAGATAAACCTAGGGAGCCAAGCAGTGCAACCAAAGAGTTGAATCAAAATGCACTAGTTCAGTTAATGTCGGAAGTCCCGACGTTTGGGTCGAGAACTTCCGGCGTGTCGGAAGTCTCGACGATTGGGTTGAGAACTTCCGGCGTGTCGAAGTCCCAACAGTTTGAGTCGAGAACTTCCAGCATAAGCGTCAAGACTTCCGACCCCTACGGGAAATGAACTACAAGTGCTAAAATGAACTTTGTGATGCCGATAACTTACAAACCCACTTCCTAGTGGTAAGGTAAGGTGTTGGGTCACTCTCTTGACGTTGATAAGCCACCAATCCGTAGATCGAGTCCCAAACCCTAAGAAATAGCTAGAGAGAGGGAGACAACCAAATACAAGTAATTTCGAGCAAATCACAACAACAACAAGCACGCGGGAGACAAGAATTTATCCCGAGGTTCGGCAGCCCCACAAAGGAGCTCCTACGTCCTCGTTGTTGAGGTGACCACTTTGGTCGGAGTCTTTTCCACCTCCTTGCCTCACTCAAGGATACCACAAAGGTCACTTGAGTTTCTTCACTAGAAAACAAGGGTAATACAAACTTCCCAAGGCTCTTCCACAAGATGGAAGCTCTTGGGCGACGCCTAGCCGGTTAGGGGAAAATCCCCAAGAGTAACAAATGCAAATCAAACCGGCTTGACGAAGAAATCAAGTGCTCAAGCTTGCTCAAAGTGTTTTTCTCACTCAATCCACTCTCCAATCACTCAAACCCTTTGGGAATCGAAGTTGGAAGCAAGGGAGTGAAGAGAGGGGAGCCTAGAATGCTTGGGGGCTGTTTGGCCGAGTGTTTGTCGCAATGAAATGAGTGGGCCACGGTTAGAATGAAGGAGACGGGTATATATACTCCAAGGCAAAATCTAACCGTTCAGATCTACGTCGGGAGTTCCGACGCAGATCTCGGGACTTCCGACGTATGAAGAAAACACTGTTCATGCGAGGTCAAAGACCACTCGAGGCAGCCCAACGTCGGAACTTCCGGCGAACGAGCGTCGGACTTCCCGATCGCCGGAACTTCCGACGAACGTCGGGACTTCGACGAGTCGACCAAAGCAGTCAAGAGAACCATCGATGCGGGACTCCGGCTTGGGTGGACTTCCGACTGTCGGGAGTTTCGACACGTCGGGACTTCCGACGTCCACGATCACCAAGCAGTTGTGGATCGGGAGTCGCACTTCCGGCAAGAGTCATGACTTCCGATCGCCGGGAGTTCCGGCTACGTCGGGACTTCCGACACCGATCACTGAAAAATTATTCTATGTGCTCGTGAAGTGCTAGAGTGTGTCTCTTTTGATTTTATTTATTATGCTTGAGCACTCTATCTTCCTCGAGACCACCTAAACTTGCATCCTCTTAATAGTACGGCAGCATACCTATTAACTCAAGATCAAAAGAAAAACGAAATTAAACCTTTTGAGTTGATCTTCTTTAAAATTGATGCCGTGTCTTTCAATCTTCATCAAGTGAGGGTGCCAACATGTCAATATTGATCTTGTCACTTGAGCATAGCCATCTTGAGCACGTGACTTGATTCCATTCATCAAATATGAATAACTCCAAATACATCAAGTCACTTTAATCAACTTGTCCAATATAGATTTGATCCTCCACATCAATATGACCATCATAGCTTGATTAGTACCTCAACTAAATGCAAGTACTTCCTTCTTCACCCTAGCTAGGTTCTTGACCGCCAAGCCAGTAGCTTGCCCTTCACCCTTGCTTAGTACCTCGAAGCCTTTCCTTGCTATCTTCACCATCTCAAGCCATCAAGTCACATCTTGTGTTGAATCATCCATTCATTTGTATTGTTGTCTTTTTTCATTTCAATTTAGCAAGCTTCAAATATGAGACCATTCCATATGCAATCCCTCATGTCTCATTAATTAATTCTTACTAGCTTGCTTTCACATAGATCATTGAAATCCCACAATAAATAAGCCTTTGCATGAATTCCATTTGCATTGTTGTCTTGTGCTTGAACTAGATTGTTTATACAACAATACATCATTTTGGCTTTATACAATTTCATCAAGTATCTATGAGATAATCAATTCCCTGACTAACACTTAGCAAACATGTTAGTCCTTTAATCGTGTTGTCATTCAATCATCCAAAACTCACTAAAAGGCTAGATGCACTTTCAATCTCCCCCTTTTTGGTGATTGATGACAACCCGATTAAAGCTTACAAAAAGATATAAACAATTAGGCTTTTGGATTCAATTATTTATGAGAGGCTCCCCCTTAATGTGTGCAATATGAATTGAATTCATAAATGACCTCAAATGTCAATTTGCACATACTAAAACACATAGGAGATCCCCCTTAAATCATTGCATCCGTGGGGTGCAAGTGTGTGTCAAAATAAAAACCATGATGCATATGACATGATATATCACACAAGACTAAACAAAAAGCATCACACCATACAAAGTCACTCTAAAACATGCATGGTCCTTATGAAAGTAAATACATCATATATATCACACACATAGCACTCATCACAAAGATTTCTCAAGTCATATCTCTCCCCCTTAAGCTTTCATCTCTCTCCTCCTTAAGCTTTAATCATATCTCTCCCCCTTTGTCATCTATCGCCACAAAGGGTCACACAAAGCACAAAGGGTGCTTAAGGTTCAAACTTTGTACAAATCTCTCCCTCTTTGTATTCTTAAAGAGGTTGTACTTGTCACTTGTTTGCAATTCAAAATAGATTAAGTACATGGGTTTACTAGCTCATGAACAAACTCATACACTAACCACTAGATCATATAATCATTCAGGCAATAGTGGTAGTCTATGAATCTAAAAATTTTCATTTGTAGTGCATGATCCTATAAGCATGTACTATATGCACTAACCGCATACTAGTAAGGGATGAAAAATGATCATGCACAATACAATGATACCTTTGCTATGTTGGAGAGGAAGATAGTCATATAGATTTCAATTCATTTCTCCAGTAGCACCATGAAGTCCAATTATAAGCTTGGTGAAGACCAATAGATACCAATTCTTTGAATTCCTATTCTTCACCCATATGAATTGAGAATCACTAATGATCAAGTGCACTTTTCTTGTTGTGGTTGGCTTGCTTCTTCTTTGATCATTGCTTGCTTGAGAGAACTGAAAGATGAACCACTTGTAATACCACTTGAAATTTCATGATACCACTTGAAATTTTATGACTTGTTCTCTTTTGGGTGTTGCTTGCTTTTTAGACCAATCTCTTGATTTTCTTCAACCAAGTACCTCAAATGTCCCTTTTAGATTACCACTTAGATTTTAGCCATCCAAGCCTAGAGCGAAGTGACCTCTCTCCAAAGAACCATCCTTGATACTCACTTGAAAGATTTTGTTTGATTGATCCATATTGTTGGACTTAATTTGATGAATAACTTTAAATCATTCTTTAAGTCCTTTTCTTTCTACTTGTTTAAATCTTTTTTTTTCTATCAAAAGATCTCCAATTATCACTAGAATTTAAACTCCATCTTCATCTTGATCTTGGTCTTGATCTCTAGCTTGAGTACCAAATGTGTACTAGATACACTCTTCAAATAAATTGTCTTGTACTCATCATTTGTCATGCTTCTATCTCAAACCAAAACCAAAACATAGGTACCTCAATCACTTATAGATATGATTCTAATTTGCGGACCTTTGAATCTAAGTGACTTTTGATCAATCCGATAATTGTCACTTTCCTGGCAGATTCTGTACTCTTCAAAGAATAAATCATATCTCCCAAAGTACATATCCAAAAACCACGAAATTTGGTGAAGATGTGACACACTAAGTCTTCTAGTAGCTGTAAAAATTTGAGCTTCTTTGGACTTCTATATTGCTACCAGATTTCATATCTTTCCACACAGGTACATGCTGAAAACTGCTGCACTATAGCTGACAAGATCTACTCCAAATCCGAAGTATCACTTATCCAAATCTCATGAAATTTGCACAGCAACTAATACCATAAGTGTAGAGCATGCAGACCAAATTTCAAGCCAATACAAATAGATTTGATTACTCAAACATGTCTATGATCACTGCTAGCTTAGATTTTCAATATTGGACAGATTTCAATAATTGAGCCATTTTTCTCCAAATTGAACCAAACTTGAAATCAATTTGTTTGAATACTCTCACAAGACATAAGTCCATTCAAACCACTTACTAGAAGAAATCTTATGAACATATCCAATCAAACCAACTTCAAACTTGATCACTTAAGCATTTAATCCATTCAAACATCTCATAGCAAGCAACATATGCATATGTATCCAATTCAATTAACTCATATGCACCCAAATAAACTTTGATCAACAAGAGATATACCTTGATAGCTTATGATCATCTTTGCAAGATTCAACTCCACTTATTTGCATGCCTTCAAATATATCAATAAATTCCTACAACTTGAATATGACACTTGTATGTTGATAGCATATGGACTTCACTCAATTTTAACTTGGCATTGGGATAGAATTGCACTAGGCTTCAATACTTGACTCAACATAAGATGAACAATAATAATTCCATTGAATCAAGTCTCCAATGCCATGGTACCTACAAACGATCATCCACTTTTCGATGGTACCCAAACTAGTTTGGGTCCTCCCATGTTAGACGCAACATACTTAGGCATAGCCTTAGTATGAATAGCGGAATATTTTTGCAATACTAACCAATAGGGTACCATGACAAACCTTCCTAGACATAATATTTGCATTAATTGAAATAGGCTTAGGATTCTCACTTAGGGGACATGAATTAGCCAAGAATTGATTTTCTCTTTTTCGAATATTTGGCAAATTTATGATTTTCAAAATTTGAGAGATTTTAGTGGGACATAGGGATATTTATAGACTTGAGAGAACCATGTCACATGTGATTAGGCAAATAATCAACCAAGGGTAGCAACAATCACAATATGACATGACTAGGTCACAAAGACCCAAAAACCACATGATTTTCAAAAACCACACCACCTACACATGCTAGTTAGGGATTTTGTAAAACATCTATCCTATATCACACAAATGCACACACTAGCATATAAAGGGCCTTAGATGCACTTACAATGCATGTATGTAAATACATACCTTTGCCTTGAGCCCACAATATCACCATTGAGATAATACATGGCATGACAACATCATGTTGACCTCATTTGTCAAATGATCATACCATATATGAAATCAATTTTCATCCAAAGGACTACAAATAATGCTAGATAAATTTGTTAGTCCACAATATCACCACTGAGATAATACATGGCATTACAACATCATGTTGACCTCACTTGTCAAATAATCATACCATATATGAAATCAATTTTCATCTAAAGAACTACAAATAATACTAGATAAATCTGTTAGTCCACAATATCACCACTGAGATAATACATGGCATGACAACATCATGTTGACCTTACTTGTCAAATAATCATACCATATATGAAATCAATTTTCATCTAAAAGACTACAAATAATACTAGATAAATTTGTTAGTCCACAATGGTGCAAAATAGAAACTGAGCTCCCCCTAAATAAGTACCACAAGTAATTTGAATGACTTTCAACAAGCACTTTATTCTTTTAAGAATTTGGGAGTCAATTTACTATTTTGACCAACACAAAGTAATTTGCCATATTTAAATTTCGATGAGACATACTCACAACCCACTTAGGTTTGATAGATCACAAGCTTCTGAGCAAATTAAGGATATATGAAATCATATGGATCAAACCTCAATTGCATTCCAATTAGTGCTCTGGTTCTGCCATACCGGACACGTCCCTGTGAGACATATCGAACACGTCCGGCATGTGAAGAACATAAACACTTTTCTTTCTCTTACTGGCCATATGGGACATATACGGTAGGCGCAGGACAGAAACAATTGAAGCGCTACTTGTGATTCTTCGTTTTAGCTCTAGTACTTCTTGTATGCCTGCATCTGAACAATTGCATTGCTCTACTAGAGAGCCATTAAAAGCATCACATGGCAAACATGATAATTATTAAATGAAACTAATTAGCCACTTCCAATTATTTCATAAATATACTTATTTGTGAGCCATTTAGCACTAAACACAAAGTGGCTATCCTATAAGGTTTTTAGGTACTTGTTACCAATGGTAGAGATGAAGTAAATGATATGGTCATTGATTTATCTTTGGGTCAACCATATATGAGATTATGATAAAATTGATTGATAGATTGAGTGAATATTTTCAATTTACTTGCTCAACCACCCCAAGCTTCCATCTCATCACCAAGTACCTACATCATTAACCTAAGCACACTTTGGTACCCAACTCTTGTTGGGTCCTTTTAGGTTAGTCAACAAGTGCTTAGGCACCCAAATGGCTTTAGCACTAGTTTGTGGTGAACACATCACCTTGCTAGTGTTAACTCCGTTTGTGGTCTTCCTAAGCATATTATCATAAACAAATATGTTTGTCTTAGGGATGTTACCATTTGGGCAATCATAACTTAGATGCCCCTTTCTCTTACAAGCATAGCATATGCGGCCTTTGCTTGCTTTATGCTTGTTTTGCTTGTATGGACATCTATCAACCTTGTGGCCCATCTCATTGCATCCATAGCATCTTCTTGTTGCAACTTGGGCTTCCTTTCTTGCATCTTTGTACATTGGGCATTTCTTGGTAGGATGCCCCAATTTCTTGCTCATGAGACAAGCGCTTTGTCCATCACTCTTCATTTGCTTGGCCTCCTTGGTAGAAGCCTTTTGATAGGCGGCTTCAACCTTGTCAGCCCAACTCTTGTGAGGACACATAGCCGACTCATGTCCATTCACTCCACAACCATAGCATAGTCTTTTTTCATGTTTCTTGCTCTTGATTGTGTTGGCCTTGCTTGAAATGTGATTCTTTTGTTGGGATTTGGAGGAAGCAAGGTTTGAACCCTTCTCAAGCTTCTTCACCATGTTAACACGGTTATCTTGAGAAGGTTGTGCTCTCTCCTTACCCTTCAATCGAATCACATCATTTCTTAGCCTTTCCACTTCTTCCTTAAGCTCTACATTTTCTATAAATTTTTGCTCAATCGAAGATTGTCTTGCTTGAGAAGCACACTCATTAGTACAAGAAATATTCAATTGAGAGTGTGTACAAGTGAGTGTGTGAGTGGGAGGTTGTGATGATTTTACCGTTGTAATCACAACCTCATGAGCCACCTCAAGCATAATGCTTGATTCTACTAATTCTTCATGAGAGCACTTGAGATGAACATAGTTTGCTTGTAGCACATTATAATTGCTTGAGAGTTCATCTAATTTTGCCTTGAGCTCAAAGTTTTCCTTCTCTAGTTGTGAAACACTAGAAGAGGAGTTAGTAACTAAAGCATGCTCAATTGATAATTTCTCATACCTCTCATTTATGGCCTTTAGCTCTTGCAATTTGGAGATGAGAAACTTTTCTTGATTTTGAAGTGATTGCTCTTGTTTCTCATTCTCTTCCTCTAGCTCATCATTCTTCTCAACTAGCTTCATGAGAATGAGCTTGTCTTTGTTGCTTAGATGATCAAGAGTGTAGCTATCTTCAATTTCAATATCACTCTCTTCTTGATCATCTACTCGTGCTATCTCCTTGGCTTGATCTTTCTTGCTAGCCTTCTTCTTGCTTTTCTTGGCCATGAGACACAAGTGATGAGTATCATGAGATCTTGAGGTTGACTCATCACTTGGCCACCACCGGGCTTGAGCCTCTTGCTCGGCTCGGCGCTCTTGAGGTCTTGTGAGGCTTCTTTTGCTGCATGAAGACATAATGGACATATTTTCCATTGACTCGACCTCAAGTGCATCATCGCATTTGGATTTTCCATATAACTTAACGAGTTTGATCCAAATGAGATGAGCACTCTCGGAGGTGGTTGTCCATTGAATATTGCCTCATCTTGAACCTCTGCACTCAATGTACTCAAAATGATATTAATAGCTTGAGCATTGAGTTGCACGCATATCTCTTCCTCTTTTGATAAATTCTTATAGTTGCTCCAATCAACTATAGGAAGAGGTATGCTTGCAAACACAATATGCTCAACAAGAGGACTAATATCTCTAAAAGCATTGAGTACATGAATTGACCAAGGTGAAAGTTTGAACCATTATTTTGGAGAAGCACGGCTCCAACTCGATAGGCGGACACGGCGGTGAAGCTTTAGGTGAGAACCTGATACCAATTGAAAGGACCTAGGATGTTGCCTAGAGGGGGGTGAATAGGCGTTTTGAAAAATCAACACCTTTAAAAGCGGAACGATTAGTAATAGGAGTTTCCAAAATGGAAACTCCAAATCGAGTAATACCACCCCTCATAAGTTAGCCACAAAGTATATAAAAGATACTAGATAAACCTAGGGAGCCAAACAGTGGCAACCAAAGAGTTGAATCAAAATGCACTAATCTGTTAATGTCGGAAGTCCCGAGCGTTTGGGTCGAGAACTTCCGGCGTGTCGGAAGTCTCGACGATTGGGTCGAGAACTTCCGGCGTGTCGAAGTCCCAACAGTTTGAGTCGAACTTCCAGCATAAGCTGTCAAGACTTCCGACCCCTACGGAAATGAACTACAAGTGCTAAAATGAACTTTGTGATGCCGATAACTTACAAACCCACTTCCTAGTGGTAAGGTAAGGTGTTGGGTCACTCTCTTGACGTTGATAAGCCACCAATCCGTAGATCGAGTCCCAAACCCTAAGAAATAGCTAGAGAGAGGAGACAACCAAATACAAGTAATTTCGAGCAAATCACAACAACAACAAGCACGCTGGAGACAAGAATTTATCCCGAGGTTGGCAGCCCCACAAAGGAGCTCCTACGTCCTCGTTGTTGAGGTGACCACTTTGGTCGGAGTCTTTTCCACCTCCTTGCCTCACTCAAGGATACCACAAAGGTCACTTGAGTTTCTTCACTAGAAAACAAGGGTAATACAAACTTCCCAAGGCTCTTCCACAAGATGGAAGCTCTTGGGCGACGCCTAGCCGGTTAGGGAAAATCCCCAAGAGTAACAAATGCAAATCAAACCGCTTGACGAAAGAATCAAGTGCTCAAGCTTGCTCAAAGTGTTTTCTCACTCAATCCACTCTCCAATCACTCAAACCCTTTGGGAATCGAAGTTGGAAGCAAGGGAGTGAAGAGAGGGAGCCTAGAATGCTTGGGGGCTGTTTGGCCGAGTGTTTGTCGTAATGAAATGAGTGGGCCACGGTTAGAATGAAGGAGGCGGGTATATATACTCCAAGGCAAAATCTAACCGTTCAGATCTACGTCGGGAGTTCAGACGCAGATCTGAGGACTTCCGGACGTATGAAGAAAACCTTTGTTCATGCGAGGTCAAAGACCACTCGAGGCGATAGCGTCGGAACTTCCGACGAACATCGGGACTTCCGATCGTCGGAACTTCCGATTTAACGTCGGGACTTCCGACGAAAACACGATCGGCAGGTCGATAGAACCATCGATCTTTGGGACTCTCGGCTTGGGTCGGGACTTCCGATCGTCGGGAGTTCCGACACACGTCGGGACTTCCAAGCGTCCACGATCACCACCTGTGTTGTGGATCGGGAGTCAACACTTCCCAAGAGTCATGACTTCCGGTGTCGGGAGTTAAACTTACGTCGGGACTTCCGACACCGATAATCTGAGAAAATTATTCTATGTGCTCGTGAAGTGCTAGAGTGTGTCTCTTTTGATTTTATTTATTATGCTTGAGCACTCTATCTTCCTCAGACCACCTAAACTTGCATCCCTCTTAATAGTACGGCATACCTATTAACTCAAGATCAAAAGAAAAACGAAATTAAACCTTTTGAGTTGATCTTCTTTAAAATTGATGCCGTGTCTTTCAATCTTCATCAAGTGAGGGTGCCAACATGTCAATATTGATCTTGTCACTTGAGCATAGCCATCTTGAGCACGTGACTTGATTCCATTCATCAAATATGAATAACTCCAAATACATCAAGTCACTTTAATCAACTTGTCCAATATAGATTTGATCCTCCACATCAATATGACCATCATAGCTTGATTAGTACCTCAACTAAATGCAAGTACTTCCTTCTTCACCCTAGCTAGGTTCTTCGGCCACCAAGCCGTCGCTTGCCCTTCACCCTTGCTTAGTACCTCGAAGCCTTTCCTTGCTATCTTCACCATCTCAAGCCATCAAGTCACATCTTGTGTTGAATCATCCATTCATTTGTATTGTTGTCTTTTTTCATTTCAATTTAGCAAGCTTCAAATATGAGACCATTCCATATGCAATCCCTCATGTCTCATTAATTAATTCTTACTAGCTTGCTTTCACATAGATCATTGAAATCCCACAATAAATAAGCCTTTGCATGAATTCCATTTGCATTGTTGTCTTGTGCTTGAACTAGATTGTTTATACAACAATACATCATTTTGGCTTTATACAATTTCATCAAGTATCTATGAGATAATCAATTCCCTGACTAACACTTAGCAAACATGTTAGTCCTTTAATCGTGTTGTCATTCAATCATCCAAAACTCACTAAAAGGCTAGATGCACTTTCACCCTATGATCATGAGAAAGACCATTGTAGAAGCTTTGGAAGAATCTGCCGATCTGGTCTTCATTGGCCTCTGTTCCAGGAAGGACAATTATGGCTTCACCAAAATTGAGGGGTGAGCGTGTTGCCGATTCATCGTCCCCGAGCACATGGTCTTCAGCAATTTCTCGTGGGAATTGTTGGGCAAAAGGTCCCATTGCAAACGTTTGTGCATATGGGCATTCAGCCACATGTTGATAAACCACCACGGGCCTCCTAGGTTGCCGATGGGTTCGCCAAGCAAAAGTTTCTGAGACACTTGATGAAGAAGATGATAAGTGGAGCTCAGAAGGTATCGGCCAAGAGGAAACCTTACACCATTAGCCAAAAGTTCAGCTGCGGGGAGGAAGGCGTTGGTTGGTCCTACTGATCGACCACAGAAGATAAATTTTTCTAACCACATATTCAAGAATGTGGCATGTTCCCTCTGGTTAAGTGTCCCGGTCTTCTGGTATTCTTGAATGTATCCCGTCCAACCGCCGATGTTGCGGGTATTCACCCTATATTCAGATTTTCTACCATAGATGGAGCCTTCATCGGCAGTTGAAATATCCAAGCCAGTGAGCATGTGGACATCGGCAAGTGTGGGAGTAGCTGGGCCATGTCCAAACATAAAAGTGTTTGTTGTGTCTGACCAGAAGTAAGCAGCTGCAATCATCATTGATTCATTCTTCTGCATATCGGCAATAGATAGCCTAATGCATTGGTCTAACTTCCGTTCTGCCCAGTATACTTGCATCGATCTATTAACCCTCAAGTACCAATCTTTCCACCCTTTGGTGGTCTTGGGCCAAGATCGGAATGTGTCTTTCCATAAATTCAGAGAGAAATTTTGGGCTCTAAAAGGGATTCTGTTAACCTCTGCATTAATCAGATCAGTTGGATCTGGGTTGCCCATTGGTCCTAGGCATTGGACATGCGGCTGATCGGTTGGAATAACTAATTTGTTGCGCAGTTCCTAAGTTTAAAGGATCCGGAGAACAAAAGAAAGGAAAAATCACCAACTGTATGGATTTGCAAAAACTAGGGGGATCAAAGTAAAAGGTAATGGAAGTGGAGCGAACCGCAGGGACGTCGAAGTTGATTGCCATTATCTTGAGGAAGATGGGGGCACGAGCCGGAGACTTGAGGTTAACGCTGGAGAAGAGTTCTTGTTGGTTGAGGTCGCGCAGTTGTTCGTCGGAGTCGCCGCCGGAAAGAGAAAATGTCAAAGATTGGAGTCTGAGGGTAGAAGGCGAGTGTTAGGAGGAATCTATTTATAAGCCGCTTGGAGTAGGGGTATTTTGGGCTTATCTCTATACCGCATGCGCATGTAGGTCGAGGTGGTTCGATGGATGGATAAGTAGCTCGCATACGATAATCGGGGATTGTATGAGATGAGTTGATGGCAAGTAATCATGACTTGGAAGAGATATCGAGATGAGGATATTTTAATTTCGAAAACGATGACATTATCATGTTAAGATCTTGCCGATGGGGTTATTGTTTCGTATCTTAACCATAATCAAGGCAAGAGTGGTTGGCGATTGTGCGATATTCTTGAAGTGCGTGAATCGAGATTAGATTTGATTGGATTTGATAATGAGATCAAGTTTTGGCTTGGAGAATGAGTTATGGTAATCGGGCGAAGGCAAACGTTATCTAGAGTCAATTTGAGCATTAATGGTTTTATACTCCGAAATTGGGGGCATGTGTTGACACCGTTTTTTTGCACGTGTCAAAATGATCGGAGTGGACTAATCGGCAAGGGGAAATTATTGTATACTCGATAGCCGATGAAAGCCCGACTTGTAAAGATGGTTGCCGATAAGTGGTGGTGGTCGATGAAAAGGTTGATTTAGACTCCAAGGCGTTGCCGATGAGGTTGGAGGTGTTATTGTCGATGCCGATGAAGGGAGGCTTGAAGACTACTGCCGATGAAACAGGGAGTATGCCGATGAAGGAAGACTTGAAGACTACTGCCGATGAAACAGGGAGTATGCCGATGGGAAGGAGGACGGTGAGATTTCCATCGTAATTGAGGCGGACAGGGAAATAGATAGGAGTTGATTTCCTTTTCTAAATTTGTTAGAGTATGACTCATGTAAGAGTCACGTGTTTCCTTAGATATGGGCTTGGTGTCCTAGTTGTGTTTGGTTGTGTCTCTTTAGATCAGGGTATAAATATGGAGTGAGGGGCAATGTAATAAAGATATCAATCAATATCAAAACCAAGTTTTACTCCTATTTATATCTACTTACTTTTCGGCGACTTCGTCAATTTGCATATTTTTTCTTTTTACGAGTTCTCATTGATTCGGCGAGTTGCATTGTCTCAGTGCGACCTTCGGTGATTCTCGAGTTCCGCGTGAGTATCTCTTGGCCGTGACTTCCGGGCGTATCGCTGTTGTCAGGACCAAAGTGCTCGTATCTTCATCCTTGTCGATTAACAGGTCAAATCGACTGGCACGCTTTGGATATCGATTCGGGTATTAGCCCTTTGTGTTTGCAGATCCACTTTTGCATCAACAAGTATACTTCCAGCCACCACCACAGGCCCCGTTCGGCTGGAAGAATTTTGGCTGAAACTGGCTGAAAAACACTGTTCTGGCTGAATTGTTGTGAGAGAAAAACACTGTTCCGGTTGAAAAAAGAAACCGAACAAACTAAACATTGGGTAAGCCGAACAGGACGACGTTGTTGCACCACACCAGTACGGTTGACCCGGCCGTATTAGGTGGTGGTGGATATTATGGATGAAAACGGTACGGATATTTATTCGACCGTCCGTTCGACCGAACAAATATGAACACTTATCTGGATAGTTACTCAGATATCCGTAATTTTTTGGATACGGATACTAAAACGGATATCTTAGGTGGATATCAAATACGGATGTAATATCATCGATATCCGGCGGATATCGGATAATCCGGATAAGTATCGGATATATCCGGATATTTAAAAACGGATATTATCCGGATATTATTCAAACGACCTTGGATGGAGAAATGATCAAAATAAAAATTGTAGATCTCAAAAAGTTATGAAACTTTGTTGTTTACAATTTTTTCGTTTGAAATCATTTAGTGCTTCAAAATTTAAACCGTCCAAACTTTCTCAAATGGAAAACTAGTTTATAGGCGTTAAAATTTAAAAATCATAAATTTGAACCATCCAAACTATCTCAAATGGAAAGTTGACCAAAACAAGAATTGTAGATATTGATGAGTTGAACAAACTTGATATTCAAAACTTTTCAATTTGAAGTCATTTAGAGTTCATAATACTAGAGTCAAAGTGTTGTTTTTTCATTTGACCAAATTTGACTTGGTCAAACTTGCTCAAATGAGACACTAAATGACCTCAGATGAAAAAACTCTAAATACCAAGTTTGATCATCTCAGCAATATCTACAATTGTTACATAGCTCATTTTCCCATTTGAGAAAGTTTTATCAAACACTAGTCACAAATTCTTGAATCTCATAGACTTTCTGAAACTATGTCACACATTTGTGAAATTTGAACTATATTTTGTTCAAACTTTCTCAAATGAAAAAATGGCCTATATAAGGATTGTAGATCTTGATGAGATGAACAAACTTGGTATTCAAAACTTTTCAATTTGAGACAATCTAGGGTTCCGAAAACTAGTTTGTAAACGTCGAAATTTAAAAATCATACATTTGAACCATCCAAACTATCTCAAATGGAAAGTTGACCAAAACAACAATTGTAGATCTTGATGAGTTGAACAAACTTGGTATTCAAAACTTTTCAATTTGAAGTCATTTAGAGTTCATAATACTAGAGTCAAAGTGTTGTTTTTTCATTTGACCAAATTTGACTTGGTCAAACTTTCTCAAATGAGACACTAAATGACCTCAGATGAAAAAACTCTGAATACCAAGTTTGATCATCTCAGCAAGATATACAATTGTTACATAGCTCATTTTCCCATTTGAGAAAGTTTTATCAAACAATAGTCACAAATTCTTAAATCTTATATAGACTTTCTGAAACTATGTCACACACTTGTGAAATTTGAACTACATTTTGTTCAAACTTTCTCAAATGAAAAAATAGCCTATATAAGGATTGTAGATCTTGATGAGATGAACAAACTTGGTATTCAAAACTTTTCAATTTGAGACAATCTAGGGTTCCGAAAACTAGTTTGTAAGCATTGAAATTTAAAAATCACAAATTTGAACCGTCCAAACTATCTCAAATGGAAAGTTGACCAAAACAAGAATTGTAGATCTTGATGAGTTGAACAAACTTGGTATTCAAAACTTTTCAATTTGAAGTCATTTATAGTTCATAATACTAGAGTCAAAGTGTTGTTTTTTCATTTGACCAAATTTGACTTGGTCAAACTTGCTCAAATGAGACACTAAATGACCTCAGATGAAAAAACTCTGAATAACAAGTTTGATCATCTCAGCAAGATCTACAATTGTTACATAGCTCATTTTCCCATTTGAGAAAGTTTTATCAAACACTAGTCACAAATTCTTGAATCTCATATAGACTTTCTAAAACTATGTCACATACTTGTGAAATTTGAACTACATTTTGCTCAAACTTTCTTAAATGAAAAAATAACCTATATAAGGATTGTAGATCTTGAATCCATGACCATGACTCCATGAGACCCATGAAGCCATGAGCTTGGCTATTTCTACTCATGTCGCGAAGATTGGTGCTTGTATGATGTTTGATGTATGATGTATCTATATCTTTATCTTATTTGTTGCTTTACTCTTTAGTCTTTCGGCTTAATTTAGATGGATTATGGACTCATAGAGTGGTGTAATGGTTTGCGCACGTATGATATATATATATATATGCTGCTTTTACTCAATATCCGAATAGATATTTGTATCCGACCTTCTCCGAATCCGATTCATACCGTATTCGATACTCATTATTCGTATCCGTAACCGAGTCAATCCGTATTCGTATATGTATCCGAACGCTATCCGTGTCCGAATCCGAATCCGAACAGAAATATGAAAACAAATATAATATGAGTGATATCCGTTCGTATCCGATCCGTTTTCATCCCTAGTGGATATATATGCATGCACATTCAGTACGCCGGGCCGTGTACGGAACCTTCGTCTTCGATTTAGAACCACACCGGCCGGCAACGTACTGCGCCTTGTCACGTATGAGGACTAGAACAACTGGTTGCAAGTTGCAACCGGCCAGTCGCCACGGTTCAGATGAATCAATTCCTATATCTAGATGCATGCGCGCGTTTGTGTTGTTCACATTGCATTTTGGCACAAGTGGTAGTACTCAGATCGTGAGTATACTTAGTGGTAACGTAGTATATATTGTGTATATATGCCTTGTATATATAAATAAATAAATAATACTATAACGTACCGCGTACGACTTGACTGAGGCTACGCGGGGCACGGCGGACTACTGTAACGTGCTCTTCATCGTCAGCCAGTGAGAAACAAAGAAAGGTCATTCGCATGCAAGTGTACATGTAGCGTGTTGCATGAAAGCGCGCGAATTCTCGCTGCGGAACGTAACTAATTAATTAATTAATAATAATAATAATAATTACGACGATACGTGACTGGGCCGCAAGATTTAATACTACTACTAATACTAGTATGTACCATAGGAGTATTAATTAGGACAGCTAATCAAGAGATCTATCCTCATGTAGTGGACATGTGGTTGGTGCCGAAGTTCGCCACGTCGAACGCTAGACAAATTGTTATGGTGAGCAAAACTGAAGCTACACTTGAGGCAAAGTTTGACAAGAAAATGAGTTGATGACGTGTGGGGCAGGGTGCTAAGAAGAGTGTAGCACACCATAGTTGTGATAGTGAACCAAACAACTGCCTGAAAACGATGGATGCCAAAGCTGTAGCGTGGCAAGTTGTGGTCACCAATCAAACATACCCTAGGTTTAAAGGTTAGAGCATCTCTAGCAGATTACTTATCACATCTCTAATACAAAAAAAATGCTACATAGTTAATCGAGAAGGTTCCAACATCTACCTAGTTTTTTTACTACCTGCTCAAAATTATTCCTCACTCCCAAAATATCAGAGATGCACCCCTCTCTCGTATCCCATAGTTTCTTGTGGCAGGAAGACATTTCACGAGAGAAGAGAGGGAGAGAGAAGAAGACATTTCCATGGTGACCTAGGCCTCACCGTGATGGCGGGGTTAGACGCGGTGGCGAGCTTAGATGACGAAGGAGGGGCTGTGGTCAGGTGATAATTGAGCAGCAGAGGGAGGCGAGGCCAGGATGGATTAGGCGACGGAGGAGTGGGCCGCGGTGGGATGGGGGTGGAAGCAGCTCAGGCAGCGACGGAGGAGGTCATAGCTGGGTCACGACTGAGTGGAAGAGGGAGCCACGAACAGGGGTTTCTTGGGTGGCAAATGGAGGCATGAGTGGGGGGTGGCTCGTGCTTCTATCGCTACTCTAAGCATGGAGCTATTTCTTATTAATGATTCTTAAAAAACTAAACACTTGTGCTTTTTTTGAAATCTCAGCAATAGCCATGCCGCCTCAATTTATTATTAGAAGGAAAAAGAGAGACCTGAAACAAAACACCGCCCACACACACCAATAAGAGGAAAGAAGAAGAAGAAGAAGAAGAAGAAGAAGAAGAAGAGAGAGAGAGAGAGAGAGAGAGAGAGAGAGAGCAAATAGGTACTACTAAATTGACACGTTCTGTCTGAGAACCAGCTTGTATTGTTCATATATTCCCTGATTTCAAATGCTAGTTGCAAGATGATATCGAAATGCACTGAGTGTTAGCCAAAACAATAGTGTTTTTGTTGAATTAACCGATGTACATGAAATGGGAAGCATACACATCATTCTATTTCCTTCTATTGCATTCTCACCGAGGTACTGGTGCATTACCCACATCACGTAGAACCCGTATTCGTTGTTGGCCATCTACTGTTCTAGGGTATGCATTTGCATATAATCAACCGAGAAAAAGGTTGTTCCTGTTTGCGTCTATGTTTTCCTTGACTCTGTGTGACATTATAAAGTATGAAAGACAGTGAAATTAGGATGTGATATGACATTAGAAAATTACATGTTATTGGCTTCACTTACTAATTTAGTACGTGGAGTAGGTCCTTGATCTGATCTAGTGGCCTTCTCTTCGAGTACCACACCTCGATACGTGATGATGCCAGTTTGGTATATAGGAGGATGTAATGGAACCTACACTCACAAAATGTCCAATGCAAATCAGTCCTAGTTAATTAATAACCTTTAAAAAAAAGATAAGAAGCATTGAGTTAGGGTCGAGAACACATACTTGTAGTTGTAGGCTAGGCCGAGTATGTTCTCTTTACGTTTGATTTGAGTGAAGGTTCAGGTCAATTGTTGAATCAGATTGACCAAGTCACAGTTTATGCCTCTGCATGTATTCTCGTTTACTTGGACGAGGTCCTGAAGGCTATATGATCCAGGTCTTTGAATATGCAATGTTTTGCCTCCAACCTACATAAGCACGGGATATGTTTAAATGTTGAAGACATAGTTGAGATAATGTCATGCGGGTAGAGTACTTACATAGTCTACAAGCTCTATATTCCGTATTTGAACATTGAGCTCGCACCTCTGATATAGCTGAAATTAAACAAGGCCTTAAATTTGACCCAACTAATATCTTCTTGGCCTTTATGAAAAATGATGTCCGGGGCAAGAACACCGAAACTGCCTTGACCCGCTTTTGTACGTAGTACAGATCTTGTAATACTTATGCAGTTGATGCATACTTGTGGGCAAATCTTTTAACCTCCCTTTTTGTGGCCAACAGATCATCGCCTTCTTTAATCTCTAAATAGTCCCTTAGAACCGCACTCGTAACTGGCTTGTCACAACCAGACTGGTTAGGTTGTATAAGTTGTAATTGTAATCATCCGCGCGCAACTACATCTAGATTTCATGGTTCTTAGTTGCAACTAGTCGTGGCCCTGTCCCAATCATCATACCTTAGTCAGTAGTCACAATCAGAGACAAATGAGCATGTGGTCCAGTGGCAGGACAGTTCATCCGTAGGCAAGATTGCTTGTGACATTATTCTGAAATATGTAAATGGTCTGAATCTGAAAGCTTACCCATACAACTCATCATGGTAGTCTGTCTCTTCTCATTCATAGATTTGCTGCCTTCAATATTCACAGAATCCATAGATATGCCATCAGTAGAAGAATTTTCTATTTCAGATGAAGGAATTGTATCTGCATCAATATTCAATAACATATCTACAAAGCCAGATCTTCGGCTATCCTCAGTATCCAGCACCCTTGATGTAGACGACAATTCACCTGTTTTATGAAAACGTGCAATTTGTAGCTCAAAGACCATTTATGATGCTCAAGCCATCACATAAGAAAACCTAAGCCAATAGTTCCAACCTTCTTGCCATCTTAAAATAAGTGATGAGTATGGCTCAGTAAGCAGTTTGGCGTAGTGGAAGGTCAGCAAAGAATTGATATAGAGCAAAAGCTGCAACTCGACTTTGTGCTTCCTGTTCATAAATTCAGTTTAATAATGGTACTTCAGATAAGAAGAATAAGATAATATTCTATTGTGATTTGTTATGAACTGATATCTCAGTGTATTTATTCGAGAGAGAAATATCTCAGTGTATCATGTACGTATAATGATAATTATTATCATGGAGAGAAGTTGCATATCAGAATAATAATTAGCTGACCTAAAGTATTTGTAAGAAGCGTTATCATACAAAGTAACAGAAAAAGATGTAACCTGAACAAATTAACATATTGCAATTCCTTGTAAATGTGATTTCGTGTAGAGCCTGATCTCTGGATCCATTAACACCTCAACTATCGTCCTACATCAGACATCTCAATATCACAAATCAATGAAGCAAACACACGGTCAGTGCCAATTGGTACATGGTTAGTATTTACTAACAGAAATTCAGTGTTGCCTATAACTTAGAATAGGGTCTAAATTGCAGATGATCAGAATAGCATGCAATTGATGGATTCGGACAGTAACTCAGTGAAACTATCAGCCAAAATCACTGCAGCGAGAGGGAGAGGGAGGGAGGGAGGGGAGAGAGAGAGAGAGAGAGAGAGAGAGAGAGAGAGAGAGAGGAAGAGACGGGCACCTAGGGTTTCATGGAGTACAGAAGAAGACGCGGCGCCTGGCGAGACGATGCCGCATCAGGGGGGAGCCGCGCTAGGGAGCATCGGTAGGGACTGCCCGGCGGCGTCGTGCCCGGGGACCGCCGCCGTGGGGGCTCGTCGCGGCCGGGGATGGCGAACCGCTGCACCAGCGCAGCACCCGAGGAGGGCCGCCGTCGCCCCGCCCTTGCGACGCGAGGAGGAAGGGGCGTGGAGGAGAATGAGGGTGGCCGCCGTGCCGTGCGCTCTCACCTGGGTTAGGATGCCTCCTCGCCGGATCCACCGAGGGCGAGCGCCTCCACCCTATCCGGTCCGCCTCGTCGCCGGATCAGCCGAGGGCGACGGTCGACAGTCTGCGTGGGAGGGGAGGCGGTAGGGGGGACAACGTCTGGAATCGTCGATGCCCTGGCTGACTGGGTCGCCGGGGGCTTGGCGAGGGAGGCCGCGGCGAGGCTGCTGGGCGACAGCGACGGTGGAGGAGTGAGGCCGGCGGGTGATCACGGCGCGATGGGATCGCAGGGGCGCGATGGGATCGGTAGGGAGGAGATATCGCGACAGTGGTGCGGGGATGGGGATGGGGAGCTCCAGCAGGTCGCACGCACGGTGGGTGGGGGCGGTGATTGCAGCGTTTTAGCGACTTGCGCGCGGACGGGAGGCCGGTATCGCAGGGGAGGCGGAGCGAATACGACCCAAAAAAAGTCGCACGAAAAAATAGTCTTACTTTTGTTCTTTTTAGTTGTAGGATATATATAGAACTACTACCCTGTAGCTGGCTACAAAATAACTTATTCTGTAGCAACTTTGAGTTACGATAATTACTATGTTAATTTACGAGATTATATTAACTCCTTACTAAGTGGTTTACTATAACGTTATGGTAAATATCCCCATGTGTTATAGTAACCCAACTATCGTAAATATGTTTTGACATTATCGTAAATTAGTATATATATATATATGGAGTTTTATGAATGGGCCTGTGGTCCAGTGGTAGGGCTGTCCAGTAGGACACTAACCCGGGTGTCGCACCATTTTGGGTCCTCTAATTTTTTTTAAGGACAATTGTCTGTTGGACATCCAAAGTGATGTCCTTTGCTGGCGGACACCCACTTTGGAGCATTTTACCAAAAGACACTCTGGTTAGGTGAAATTAGACCACGGGACACCGCGGACCGGTTGCAGCCAGTTGAGGAGAGAGAACAGTGGTGAAATGACATTCTTGCCCCTACGGCGACGCGGCCATGGGAGGCGGTGGCGCCTCGCTGGAGTTCGGCGAAGACGGCGCTGAGGGGTTCGGCCGGGCACGCGAAGGGCACAGGGGCGCGGAGCGTGGCCTCGCGAATTCGGCTGCATAGTTTGGGTCGCTGGAGCGGCGCTGCGTGTGGCGGCGCGCCATGGGTGGCCGGCGTGAGCTCACTGGAGATCGGCGTCGCGGGACTACGGCGCACGGCGGGCCAAGGCGAGGGCACGGGCAGGTGCGGCTCGGTCTCACGATCTCGTTGCGAGGGTTTACGGTTGCCGAGGCTGGCCGGATACGGCAGCGCACACGGCGGAGCGGAGCAGCGGTGGCGGCGCTACAACGACGAGGGCGCGCGGGCACGCGGAAGCGAGGGAGAGGGCGGGAAGGGCACCAGCGGATAGCTCATCTCGGGGCGAAGCTCGCGGCGACGGTCTCGTCGGTGGAGACATGGTGGCCGTGGAGATCGACGGCGGCGGCTCCGAGCTTGGGGCGGTGGCGATGGCGGCGCGGCTAGGGTTAGGGGTCTAGGCGGCGGCAGCAGCTCTGCTGGGGTTCCAAAGGGGCACGGTCCTCGGGGTGCGCGCACGGGCGGATCGACGGTGGCGCGGGCTTCCGCGCAATGCGGAGCGGGGAAGACGACGGCCTCCTACTGACGCGTGGGGCCGAGGCATCAGCGGCTCGGCGCAGTTGGCAGGCGGGGCCCGCTTGGCGGCATCACGGGCGTGGCGAGAGGAAGAAGAAAGCGTCAGGGGCAAGAATGTCATTTCACCGTTGTTCTCTCTCCTCAACCGGCTGCAACCGTTCCGCGGTGTCCTGTGGCCTAATTTCACCGAACCAGAGTGTCTTCTGGCAAATGCTTCAAAGCGGGTGTCCGCCAATAAAGAACCATCACTTTGAATGTCCAACAGACAATTGTCCCTTTTTTTTAAATAAGGATATAGGAATGGATTTGCCCTGGAACACATTAGAAAGAATATACTTTTGATCAACAAGAGTTTAGAAAAGAATATATTATCATCCATAAGTTTATTTATATTTTTTTTCAAAATTAAACAAGTATGACTCGGGACAAAAAAAAACTAAAGTGGCCTATAATTTACAAGGAGCGAGACAGTAGAAAAGAACACAAGAAAACTAGAAAAACACAATTCTCCATAGTTTCGAGGTGCAGTGAGTTATATAATCAGTATTTTTGTACTAGCTTCACACGTCAAGGCATGTATATCTGATCAAAGATTTATAGTATGCATGAGGTATAGTTATATATTGTTCTACAACAAAAAGTATATTAAATAAAATACTTTTGAATTATTAACTTTTCTTATGCTATCAATATCCTCTTAAAGCAACTTCAGTAGAGATATATAGTTGCAAAAATACATACTAGATGAGCAATTATATACTCTCCTGACTCCTCAATGCCCACCCGATCATGAGGACTTCAATTTTCACAACAATACATTTGACTAATTCTTGGTTAAACATATAGTGCATTTTGACTTTTATCTAGGTATAAAACACGCCTTGCCTTACATCAATGGTTCAATCTGAGGGAGTACCGTTCTACTGTAAACTAAGTTTATCAAACCTTGACAGACTAAACTTTCCACACATGTTGAATGGATTGATTCTCAAAGTCAGACTCATCAGACCAACAAGCAAACCCTGTATTAGTATTAGGCACCTAATAAATGATCTATATCCGTGCCACAACTTTTCCTACAATCTTAAGGCAAAACGACGCTCTCATCAGCGATATCCACAGCATAGCTTTCAAACAAAATCTAGGTCAGATCCGACGACCCCCTCGTCTCCGCCGTGAGCGAAGAAGCTGCCCCCGTCCTCCCCTTCCAGCTCTCACATGCATATATGGCTGGCACCCACACGCCATTAAAGAGCACTAAGCTAGAAGAAGCACACACGCAAGCCCAAAGCCTCGCCCTTCGATCCTTTGAGTTCGCGTCTCGCCGCATATTATATAAACACCCTGCAGCTGCAGCATGGCTCTGCATCTCAAGCCATTGCGCAGCAACGCCCATAGCTGTTTCAGCAGCTGCAGCAGAGCATCACCAGCACGAGGTCCAGCTGGGCCTCTCTTCTTCCCCCTTGCCTCCTCCTCTCCCACCTCGCTGAGACGCCCGTCGTCGGTGGTCCAGCTCCGCCGGTCGCGGAACAGAGGGAACAAGAGGTGCGTGGCGTCTTCGTCATCAGCGCGGTCGGAGGCGCCGAGCGACAGCAGTAGCTCGAGCGCTGCAGCGTCGTCGGCCATGGCGGCGTCGGCGGTGCGCGTGACGGCGGTGGCGACGATCAAGGTCACCGTGGGCGGGTTCCTGAACAGCTTGAGGCCATCCAGGGCCATCGACGACGTCAAGGACCTCATCGGCAGGTCGCTCTACCTCGAGCTCGTCAGCTCCCAGCTCGACGCAAGTACGTGATCAGCACACTACTCTATCTATTATCTCGCTCGATCGCTCTCTAGCTCCAATCCTATTGTTATTTTTTTCTTGCATGTTATATATTCCATTATTTCTATATCGATATTATATCGGGTTGGAAATGAAATCACTCGACGGCCAATCATGAGCGAGCATACATGCACATGTAGTATTTATTTTATGCACATGTACTAGTTACTACTACTCAACTAACAATAAATCAACAACCTAAGATTGGAAATCATTAATACTTAATTTCTCAAAGCTGCCTTTTTTTACAAATATATATAGGACGAATCTAGCTAGCAAGAGAAGACTTAGGCAAATAATACTTAATAAAGAATAATGACCCCTAATTAATTAATGAACGTGTTAATTAGTTCTTCTAGTAGTATATATATAGCTTAATTAGAGAGTGTATGAGGATCAAAAAATAATAATTAGTGAGTGTATGCATAAATAAAACAATATTAATTGACGCTTTACATACATGGTGCTGCTACAAGTTGTACTTCATCGTGTCGTCGGTCAAAGAAAGATTTGACACACATCGCCGCATGTCGCTATTTTAGTACCCATGAAATTTCATTTTCACTTTGAAAAGTTTTGATGAGAAAAGGGGAATTTGACGAGGAAAAAAAAACAGAACCACGCACTTGCTTGTTGGAAAGTTACCAAGCATTGCGTTAGCAAGTGCGTACTTTGAACGGGTCCATATTCCATACATATATATGCACGCGCTTGGAAAAAAAACTTGGCGCTGCAACGACCAAAACGGAGCATCCCATTGTCTGGAACCGCACTGCTTTATTTATGCATCCTGCTCTTGCATGATATGCTTCATCACATATGCATATGCATGTCCATCGATCGATATGATCCGATGGATGTGAACTTATAACTGAACACATATCAATAAAAATAGTATTGTATCGAACTTTTTCTCTATCTAGAGAGGATTTAAACTTCCATGTATATATATATTGACCTCTAGAGCGTCTAAAGGCGTGTTGTATCGAATTTTCTCTCTACCTTAATACAAAAGACGCGTAAATCTTTTGTGTGATCGAAAAAAAAACAAGATAGTATCGTAGAGCAGTGACATGAAAGGGTCTCTGAATCAACACATATATGGCGGCCAAAGCTCGTACGTTGCAGGATGTGGCAGATCAGATACCACACATGCATATAACTCGTGTAGCAGACGTTTGCAGCGTCGCTTTCGGTCGAACAGTACGAGAGTTGAACAGGGCGTTCAAACTTTTTGGTACCTACACTGCACAATAAAGTCGCCCTAGCTACTTGTATAGCGACGTAGAAGTACTAGCTAGTGCATTTCAGTCCTTTGCTGGGGAAGAGGGGCGGGGGAGGTCCCTGACGCACCATGAATTTGATTTTTATATGTATAGATATATACTAAATTTTATATAAAAAAAGATAAAATTGACTTATAATTTGGAACGGATGAAGTATAGGATGATCATGAGTCGTTCAAGTCGAAAGTTTTTTTCTTTTTTGCATCACAGCATAAATAGGTAGACACTGACGTTTGCAAACTACGTACCCATCTCTCTCTCAGATCGAGAGAGAGTGAGAGATAGACACCTGGAAATAAGGACTACCTAGCTAGCAGGATGAACGACATTGCCTATAGAAACTCAGCCAGCTTTACTTTTAGGATATGTCCTGTTGATTTGTAGCAACTGTTTTCGCCCTAATTAAGCACATCACCTCTCTGGATCAACCGCCGAGTCGCACAGCAAGAGCTAGCTACTAGAGCTCGAACGAATTAATGCCGCCGCGATCGTTTGCATATTCGATCGCGCGAGTCACAACGAGTGGTGGTGAGATGACGTACTGACATGGGAACTTTAATTAATTTCACGTGTCCCTTTTTCTTTTTTTTGGCTGGGGAGAAATACATACGCGTCTCTCTCTGGGACTGGGTCGTCCTCGTAGCTCTCGCTCTCGGAGCTATAGCTCTAGCTGCTTCTCCAATTCACCGTCGTTTTGCTTTTTGCCTTTGGTGGAGACGTAGCTACCATTGTCCATTGTTGGGAGACGTCGTCACTACACCACACGTATATAAGTACTATACGTCTGATCACGATCCTAGCGCCAGGCCGCCAGCACGCGAATTCGAACGAAGCTCTTCACGTCGTCGATATCTAAGCTACGGTCTTATCTACGACGTGCGTGATACGTCGTATACGGTGTACGTGTGTGTGGATGTTAAGACACCACGTACGTCCGGCTACATTTTAGTTGCTACTCGATCAAGTTGAGCTACTTTACTAACTGTTTTCAATTTGAGATGCTGCCGTGCAGTGTGTAAAACTACATTGTGATTTATTATGTACTAATATATATATGCTATAGCTGGGTTTGTGCACGTGCTATATCGATCTGTGGGCGCAAGGAAGTGATGTGGCGTGCATGCCTCGCTCGCTGTCAACCGAATCCTGCATTTATAAATAGCGTTCATAAAATCGCCGGCTAGCTAGTGTGTGTGGTTGCAAAATGTCAAAACAAATTAAATACCTATTATTAGATTTTTCCGTGTTCATCATCCACGCCAAAGTAAGCAACGTGCTCCTGCATGCTATATACGTACAATACTAGCAGCTGTAAACTAAACTAATATATCATGATCTGCTATTATCGTGAAACAATAAGCTAGCAGTAATATTAACCGTTGCTTAATTTCTCTTGAAAATGATGGAATAAGCAGAGACGGGGCAGGAGAAACCCAGGCTCCGGAGCTACGCCCACAAGGTGGCGGACAACGACGCCGACGTGGTGACCTACGAGGCCGACTTCGACGTGCCGCCGGGCTTCGGCGAGGTCGGCGCCGTGCTGGTCACCAACGAGCACCACACCGAGATGTTCCTCGAAGACGTCAACCTCTACTCCTCCTCGGCGGTGGCCGGCTCCGACTCCGACAGCGACGACGGTGCCCGCGCCGCGCCGCTCCTGGCCATCCGGTGCAAGTCGTGGGTGGAGCCCAAGTCCGCGGACGCCAACGGGAACGGGAAGCGCGTCTTCTTCGCTAACAAGGTACAGTGATCGGTCGTCCGGGGTTAATTACCAAATAAACTGTGTACTTCACTCGTACTCCAACGATTTAAATCACGTGAGCTTGACAAGTAGGTTTAGGCTATTCAGCCATGTGACCATGTCAAACCATCTAGCTCGTTCAAACTATAGAGACCGTCATCTGCATCACAAGTCAAGCTTCTAAATAGTGCATGGTCTCTAGATCTCTTGTGTTATTTCTTTATCAATAAAATTGGCGCACGGTGTCCATTCGTCAAGAAAAGACCGCTAGTTTTAGGGTGGAGTATAAGCTAGCTAGTATTAATTAATCCGGGATTGAGGGGGTTCGATGTCAATTCGCATTTATTAGTACAGCGATCTAAATTCTAAAATGATGACTAGTCACTAGTCAGTCTATTCGGCAGGGTTTGATAACTAGTAGTATGTAATTTAAGCATTCCATCATCAAGTTACAAAAACATACTACTATATCATTTTTAGCAAGTTTTGGAAAAAAATCATTTAAAAAAGAGATTTGATCAAATCTTAATAAAAAATATAAACGTCAATAACCTTGAAATCATTTTGTTTTTAAACATATACTTATACTTCCCTGTCTCAAAAAGAGTATTGCTATAAGTTCGTGATCAAACTTTCTTAAGTTTCACTAGGTTTATAAAAATTATTATTAGTAACATTATACCTCTAAAAAATTATTTAAAATATATTTTATAATTTATCTAATAATACTAATTATATATTATAAATATTAATATTTATTTTTTAGAAACAAATATTAATATTTTTTTGAGAAACCTTTAATATTTTCTTATGGACGAAGGGAGTGCTTTATATTGGAAAAGTACGGACACAATGGATGGGCCTACTAGCTTCTTTTTTAGAGGAGGATGGGCCAACTAGCTGAAAACTTATCAACCGCCCTGGTCCAAGCCATGGACCACGGCCCAACGACATCGATGATTTTGCATTATTATATCAGCACCGAAAATTATTTCCTCCACTGAACTGAAAATTTCTTGGCGTGCAGCCTTACCTGCCGGGGCAGACGCCGCCGGGGCTCCGGAGCTACCGGAAGAAGGACCTGGAGCAGAAGCGCGGCGACGGTCGCGGCGAGAGGAAGCCCACGGACCGCATCTACGACTACGACACGTACAACGACCTGGGCGACCCCGACAGCGACGCCGGCAAGAAGGCGCGCCCCGTCCTCGGCGGCAGCGCGCAGTTCCCCTACCCGCGGCGGTGCCGCACGGGCCGGCCGATGTCGACCACGGACCCCGAGACGGAGACCAGGAGTGGCGACAACTACGTGCCCAGGGACGAGGCGTTCTCGGAGGTGAAGAACCTGCAGTTCTCGGTGACCACGCTGCGGTCCGTGCTCCACGCCGCCGTGCCGGCCGTGCAGTCCACGCTCATCGACCCCGACCTCGGATTCTCGTCCTTCTTCGTCATCGACAAGCTGTTCGAGGACGGCGTCGAGCTGCCCAAGGCCGAGCAGCTGGGCTTCCTCCGCAGCGTCGTGCCGCGCCTGCTCCAGATCCTCCGTGACGGCCCCGGTGACCAAGTCCTCCTCTTCGACACGCCCGCCAATGTTCAGAGTAAGCATACGCCTCGCCGCTCTAGCCTTTTCAATTTCATTCACTCAGCACATAAGAATTCTATGTAAAGTTCAGCAATTCACAATTTCACATTTGTTTGGAACATGGATGCAGAGGACAAGTTTGCATGGCTGAGGGACGAGGAGTTCGCGAGGGAGACGCTTGCCGGGATGAACCCGTACGCGATCGAGCTCGTCAGAGTAAGCAGATGTCGATCGCCATGTCTAAGACAACTTTTTTATTTTGATCCGTGTCTGATGTCTGCACAATGCCGAAAATACGAATGTTGCAGGAGTTCCCTCTGAAGAGCAAGCTGGACCCGGCGGTGTACGGGCCAGCGGAGTCGGCGATCACGGCGGAGGTGCTGGAGCGGCAGATGGGGCGGGTGATGACGGTGGCGGAGGCGGTGTCGAAGAAGCGGCTCTTCATGCTGGACTACCACGACCTGTTCCTGCCGTACGTGCACAAGATCCGTGCCCAAGCGAACACCACCATGTACGGCTCGCGCACCGTCTTCTTCCTCTGCGACGACGGCACGCTGCGGCTGCTGGCCATCGAGCTGACGCGTCCGGCGTCGCCGACGCAGCCGCAGTGGCGCCGCGTCTTCACCTCGTCCACGGACACCACCGAGTCGTGGCTGTGGCGGATGGCCAAATCGCACGTGCGCGCGCACGACTCGGGCCACCACGAGCTTGTCTCCCACTGGCTGCGCACGCACTGCGCCGTGGAGCCCTACATCATCGCGGCCAATCGGCAGCTGAGCGAGATGCACCCGGTGTACCAGCTGCTGCACCCGCACTTCCGCTACACCATGCGGATCAACGCGCTGGCGCGGTCGGCGCTCATCAACGCCGGCGGCATCATCGAGCTCTCCTTCTCGCCGCAGAGGTACGCCATGGAGCTCAGCTCCGTCGCGTACGACAAGCTCTGGCGCTTCGACACGGAGGCGCTCCCCGCCGACCTCGTCCGCAGGGGGATGGCCGTGGAGGACCCCGGCGCGGAGCACGGCCTCAGGCTCACGGTCCCGGACTACCCGTTCGCCAACGACGGCCTGCTCGTCTGGGACGCCATCAAGGGCTGGGTGACGGCGTACGTCGCCCGGTTCTACCCGGACACCGGCACCATCGCCGGCGACGCGGAGCTGCAGGCGTTCTGGACGGACGTGCGCACCGTGGGGCACGGCGACAAGAAGGACGCGCCGGGGTGGCCGGCGCTGGACTCGCCGGCGAGTCTGGGCCACGCGCTGACCACCATCATCTGGGTCGCGTCGGCGCACCACGCCGCCGTCAACTTCGGGCAGTACGACTTCGGCGGCTACTTCCCCAACCGGCCGTCCATCGCGCGCACCAACATACCGGTGGAGGAGCCCGTCGACGCCGCCGCGCTCGCGGCGTTCCTGGACAACCCGGACCAGGCGCTCCGCGAGTGCTTCCCGTCGCAGGTGCAGGCGACGCTGGTGATGGCCGTGCTGGACTTGCTGTCCACGCACTCCCCCGACGAGGAGTACCTCGGCGGGCTGGAGACCGCTCCGTGGAACGGCGACGCCACGGTGCGGGCGGCGTACGGGGAGTTCAACGCGCGGCTCAAGGAGATCGAGGGCATCATCGACGGGAGGAACAAGGACCGGAGGCTCAAGAACCGGTGCGGCGCCGGCATTGTGCCGTACCAGCTCATGAAGCCCTTCTCCCAGCCCGGTGTCACAGGGATGGGCATCCCTAACAGCACGTCCATCTGATAATCCTTGACTCCTCATTATTTTACCTCGGTACGGTGTCTAGTGGAATTAATTCTTCGTCATTGTAATTGCAATTGTAATACCAGGGATGCAAACTTTACTTCGGTGCCGTGTATGTATTTGTTTATTTATTTATTATCCTCTTTGTTTTTACATTTCTACTAAGTACAAACAATCTTATGTCTTATGAACCCCTTAAAACTATCACAATATCTGATCATCGAGTCTGGATTCTAGCAGATGATGAACTCACTATGGATATATCTTATGATACAGTAGAATTCGGTCGCAACGTTGCCCACATATTCAACACGCCCCCCATTTTGGATGCCTGACTAACACATTTTGAACAATAATAGGTAAACCATTGGTACTGGAAAAAAAATTTATTCAAACATCATTGTCAATAACAACCTTGTGAACATTGATACTGTAAAAGTTCTATGGATAAAGCTTAAACCTTCATTGCCAGAGATGGAGCGGGAGATGCCCATACTCGGTTGTCTACCTTTTGTGTAATATTGAAAATTGAATCCGTGTAATATCGAAACTTTGAATCCGTATAGTCCAGCTTGTAACCCTGTAGACCCCCTAGGATGCTCCCAAGAAGTGCGCGGTTTTTGTGGTCAAACTTTTCTACCTCAATTACAATATTGCACAAATAATTTGCGTATTTGAGAAAAAATTTCATAATAGTCTGACAAGTAAATAAAGAACTACATATATGTGAGGTAAAAAAACGCATTCCCGCTCACATTCAAATTTCCTTTCGTTGGCACTGCGGCACTGCCAGTGAAGCGCTAAAATTGGCAGGAACAGTCGGTGTGATCCAAAGGCCCAATAAACTAAAGCGTAGCCCATTACTCTTGAAACCGACTTGACCAAAGCCCGCTACGCCCTCGTCGGCGACCAACCAACCGCCCCGCACGGTTTCCACGGCCCGTCTCCCTCCTCTCCGAGACCCCGACCGCTGACGCTCGCCGCGCGCCATGGAGCCGGACGCCGACGAGGACTACATGGGCGACCTCTCCCGATTCCTCCCGCCGAGTCCGTCCTCCTCCACCCCGCCG
The DNA here is from genome assembly GCA_904845875.1 of Miscanthus lutarioriparius. Classification (NCBI taxonomy): domain Eukaryota; kingdom Viridiplantae; phylum Streptophyta; class Magnoliopsida; order Poales; family Poaceae; genus Miscanthus; species Miscanthus lutarioriparius. The sequence goes on from CAJGYO010000013.1 coordinate 4,708,060, forward strand.
AAGAACCTCGGGCGCCGGAAGCAGCCACCCACGCAAGCGCAGGCGCAGACGCGGGCGAAGCGCGGGAAGGGTGTGCCGTGGCAGGAGCGGCGGCGGCAGGAGCGCGAGCGGAAGCAGCGGGAGGAGGACGCCCGCACGATGGCGGGGCTCGCGGAAGCCATCCCGGAGAGCAACGTAGGGTTCAGGATGTTGAAGCAGATGGGGTACGATCCCGAGTCCCGCGGCGCTGCTGCCGAGCCGGTCGGCATCGAGATCCGCCGCTCGCGGGCGGGGCTCGGGGCGGAGGAGCACGCGTTGACTCCGGCGACGGCAGTGGCGCCTGTGGAGAAATCGCGGGAGGTGGCGGAGCGGGAGCGGAGGCAGCAGGAGGAGATGGCGGTAGAGCTAAGGGCGCGGAAGAGCACGCAGTGGAAGGGCCGGAGGGTGGTTTGGGACTACCGCAAGGCCGAGAAGGCGCTCGCGCAGCTGGAGAACAGGGAGGTGGAGCCACCCGCACCGGAGGGGGAGAAGGAGAAAGGGGCAGAGGAGGAAGAGGAGGTGATCACTGAAGAGGTAGTCAATTTTACTCTTTTTTCTTGTTATATGTTGGTAACATTGTTTAGGATCACAGGCCCACTGTGATTGTGCTATGCATTATGATTTACAAAACTCGAACTTAGTGAAGTCTGTAGAATTTTTATGGGATTCCCGGGAATGTAGTGGAGTTAACACAAAACTGATCATGGTATTAAATCAAGGTATATGACTGTTTCGCCATTTTGTCACCATTGTCGTCAACTCGTCAAAACCATGTATTGGATACACAAAAAAAATAATTCGACCTTGTTTTTTCTTCTCTATTTTTGGCTTAAAAAAGACCAAAGCATAAACGCTTATGGGTGCCTGATAATAGTATGCCTGCCTTTTCATACCCATGTCGTGTGAAGGCAGTGAGGAGTAGTATGGATATGGATTGTGAATTCTGAACTTTACTAACTGTCCTGGTCAATGTTTTCAAGTCGTCCGATTAATCGCGATTAATCACGATTAATCGTCCTAATCGGTCCCTGCTGACTGATTAGGGGTACCGTCAACTTGTACAAGTCGTCCGATTAATCGCGATTAATCGTCCTAGCCGGTCCCATGGCGACTAGGTTCAACTGGACGACTTGAAAACATTGGTCCTGGTGTTGCCAAAGAGGAAGAGATTAACATGTCATGTTTTGTGTTGTAGGATTTGCAGAACATTCTGTCTAAGTTGCGTGACCGGTACCAGTATTGCCTTTATTGTGGATGCAAGGTGAGCTTTTTTCGGGAAACTCAGTAAACTTGTTTTTTTTTATACAGCATCTTGCATACCTTTTATACTGGATGCTTTTTCCTTCTTTGTTCAGTATGAATCACCAGAAGCGCTGGCAAAGGAATGCCCCGGCCCTGATGAGGATGATCATTGATTTGTTGTGTGAAGGTGACAAAGAATTGTCTTTGATACAAACAGGTGATGGTTCTATACTCACTGCAATGATGTTCGGTCATGATTGGTGTACATTGGATTTGCAATACATTGGAGCATCACAAGCTTTGTGCTCTTGTCCTTATCATACAAACACAATAAGCACTAGAATAGCTTGTTTTTTTGGCCGTATTGGCTACTTTTATACTTCTAGTTAAATAGTTTCTAGCTATTTTATATCGGAGTGATGAGACCTTAATGAGGGTTTAGCCTAGTGCTTAGCCATGTATCTAGTTATCTACTTAGCTATTTACTATTCACTGTCTAGCTGTTTTCAGGTGCCTTAGCATCCAAGCTAGCATCTACTTTATACACTAGAATATGCTGTAGTAGTTGAGAACTTCTTGTATCCCAAGTTTGCTTATCCTATATAATGCAATCAAGCGGCTAAGTGCCGAGCTGGCCCTCTGGCAGGAGAAATTCCACTTGTCTAGCTACTTACTTGCAACACTTAGGTTGACAGAAAACAGAATTGTTGCACTGAAAGTGCTGGAAGGCATATCCTCTAGAGTGATGCCATGCAAATAACTATTAACTGCTACATGTGCAATATCTCAATATTTTTTCTCGAGTAAAACGGAAGAGCTGCGTGTCATTTTATTAAGAGGAAAATATTACAGAGGAGGAGGCCAATTGACTAAAGTGGCAACCCATCTAGCAAACAGGGTTACAAAAGCATCACAAATACAAAGGTTTTCCAAGTCTCCCTGCCATAACATGTCGATTCGCTTGCGTTGTCCAATTAACATATGGCCTCGGTGTTGAAGGGCGTCTGGGGAACACACGTCCAACACGTGCTGTTTTGCAGGCTTTTTCGCATACATGGAACTAAACGGGCCAAAATGATCAGAAAATGCCATCCACCACAAGGGCACATGGATGACAGTCTAGTCTATGAATCGAGTACTATTAGTGTGTCTAAATCTAAACTTTTTAAATCTTTTTGTGACGCTATGTGTATCCTGGAGTGTTTGAAGATGGTTATATCAACTCAATGTAACGATCTTGAAATTAATAAAGCTTCCGTTGTTGAAAAAAAGAAAATACCATCCACCACCTGATTAAGTGTCAGGTGTGAGCGAGGTAAGGAGGAGTTCATGGAGTGTGGAAGCACCAACCAAGCACCACAGACACACTCGTTGACTAGGTTTACCACAGAGTGTCTGAATAATTGGCATGGCTCCCTCAAACATGCAGGTGTTTCGGTGCTTCTAGACTTCCCAAGTCACTAGGATGATTAGGGTATTGGGACCCTTTCGCATTTTATTAGGGACATTTCTGTCGGTGCTGCCCCACCAGCTTGAGAAGCTTGTTGCAGTGATAAATATCTCAATATGAAAACTGAAGTGTATTTGTTCTTTGTCAGTCTGGAAAGATGGGAGTGGGATGGAAAGCCACAAGGAGCGTCTACATATGATATGCTATGCAGCAATACTGGAGCGTAGCTACATCTTCGGAGCCCCTCATCAAGGCACAAAGGCTCTTCAGAGCCAGAAGAGAATAGTTGCCAGTGGTGAACAAGCAAACTGTGATTTTGACCTGTGATAAGCGGATGACATTTTTGTATCTGCTTTCCAACTGAGTGAGAGAGGGGGCTATATTTGTCGACATCTGCTCGATTTTGTAGTCAGAAAAGTCGAAGTCTATTTTATGAAACTTCCACTGTGCAATGCTGGAATGGAATATCTGTACATTGCTGTCAGTCTTGTGTGTCGTCTAAGGATCCATCATTGCTGAAGAAATGCCTGGAAAGGGCCATGATCACTGTTGAACATCACAGAAGGTACCATAGTACCATATGCTGCAGCATTATTTAGCATGACGCTGGTTCTTATTTCCTATTGTCCCTAACTTCATCATTGTACTCTTTGGACCCTGCCTAAGGCAATTCCATTGGCCTTCTTTGATGTAGGTTCCACATCTGTTTGCTCTTTGAATTAGACAGTTCTGCAACAGAAACATTTTCAACTTGTACAGCCTTTGGAAATAAAAGAGAAGGAATGCCATGAAAAATAGTGATTGGACATAAAAGGAGATACACACATCAAATTTTCCAAGACATTCTCTTTCGTGCAATTCCAAGTCTTGATGCTTTATGTAGAAAATAAAACAGTTACACTAATAGCTGGATTTCAGTCTCATGGATGTTGCAGTTATTTGCTTGCTTGTGTTCTTGCTTGTTATTCTGTCTTGTCTGTTTGATTTGGCTAAGTGTGAAAGGGCCTCTAGCTGAGTTGGTAGGTTGATCCGGCCACGGCCATCGTTGTTCTCACATGGGCTACAATGCGTTGTGTATGGGTGGGGCAGGGGTTGGGGGGTTTTTTTGACCTCCGTGAGGTCTTCTTAATGCAATGCCCAGGGCTGTCTTACCCTCACAGGTCGAGTTTTTATTTTTTTGATTTGGCTAAGTAGACAGCGATATCGATTTTTTATATTCTTTTTTTTTACAAGAATTTTTTATATTCTTTTGTGGTCAATGGTTTACATAACTGAACATTGTTCCTGAATCCTCACTGTTTTTCCTGCTCCATAATGTTTTACTGTCAGCAAATTCAATGTTCCAGTCTGTAAAATTGGGTTTTCTTCTTCAACCTCAGCTGTTATATTTCATAATAAGAAAATTGACTTTGGCTGGATTCTTCAATGGAAACATTTACACTCCTCGACTTTGAACTTTTTTGGTATATATTTCGACTTATCTCAATTTGTTTACCTGGAGTTGTTGACTAATTGTTTCCTGATAGAAAAGCATATGACATTAGAACTCAAAGAATACCTTGGCAAATAAGCACTGACAATCTGTGACGCTATTCAAATTTATGTCCGTGCCCTCTCATCTGGTAGAATCATACCACGCTGCCTTGACCAAAACACCTGCATGTTGTGTGCATTAGAACTCAAAGAATACTTGCAATATGTGTGCGCCCCGTTCGTTTGGGCTTGTTTGGCTGATAAGCCATGGCTGAAAGTACCGTGGACTGATTTAGTGTGAGAGAAAAATACTATTCATTGGCTGAAAAAGTACGGCTTATAAGTCAAATAAGCCTAGACGAACAGGGCATATAGTCAAAAAAAAAAAGTACGGCTTATATTTTTGGACATCTGCTCTAGTTTGTAGTTGAGACTCGTAAATGCCCAACCCTACTTTCTCGAGCATCTACAGTGTGATGATAGATTCTCTGTACTGTATGTCGTCTAAGGATCCATGATCACCGATGGTAAGCCTGGAATGATCACTGTTCATTGTCGCAGGAGCTACATAGTCCCATATGGCTACAGGCTACCGCATTTGAGGTTGATGCAGTGTTTCATTGGTTTTCTTTTTAGTGTGGGTTCCTCAGCCTGTTTGGACCCTGAATTACGCTGTGTACCGGCAGCTACAGATCCAACCTGTACAGCAGATCCAAATCACTCAACCAGAAAGAAATCGGAACACCTGCTCAACAAACAGTGATTGGACAAAAGAGTGAATGAAATTGAAATACCTACACACCAAACAGTGATTGGACAAAAGAGTGAATGAAATTGAAATACCTACACACAAAACTGTGATCGGACAAATGGAAATAAATTCGCCAAAAAAAAAATCTCTCACAGGAAAGGTGCCGTTGTTCTGTGTGGAATATACCACTGTTCTCCACTAAGAAAATTTGGTAGATTTGGAAGAAGCTGCTGCATGGATCTCATTCTGCCCTCACCACACCACTGGTGCTAAGAGCATGCTGCAAAGCCACGCTGTGCCTGTGGTCTCGCTTTACATAAACAACACTCCCTTGGAACCGATTCTTGGCAATGCCAGGCAACATTGGAGGGCACAGCAGAAAGAAGCATGTAAGTTCTGCAGCCTCAAGTACAATATTCAGTAGAAATGATGCATGGAGCCATGCTTGCTTTTTCTCCAGGTCATTCTACTGAAAGGTGCACCTGCTCTGGATCACAGGATGTAAAGACCACAGTACCAGCAGAATGGACGGACCATCAAACGAGTAGGATATTTTCAATAATCACCCCAAAACTGAACAGAGCAAATTTCAGGATGAATATGAGATTAATACATCGAGCGAAGTCCCCGACAAGCATACTGATAACTTCAAATCATGGTGGTCTACATAGACGCAACAGATGAGTTCATGGACAACCACAAAAGAAATTAGTCTCCTGACATTGCATTAGTTCCTTATCATACTGGATGCTCTAAGCTAGCAAACAGCGTGCAGCATCAGGCTTTCAGTTCCATCTCTCTGTGCGGCTATGATCTGCTGCACTTTATTTGGCCTCCTAGAGCGACCAGCCCATTGTGTTGCCGGACTGGTCGAACGTGCCCGTGGAGCCCTGATCATTGCGCGGCGCTGGCGCTGACCCTGGCGCTGGCCTGTTTCCCTGCAGGGCAAGCTCGAGCTCACCTGAGAACTGGCCATGATGGCTGCTTGAGCCTGAGTGCACCTCGCTGAGGGGGACGTCAGGTGGCAACTGAGGCACGTTCCGCCCGCCTTCATGGCCCCGGGAGTCAGTCCAGGGGCTTGGCGCAATGTAGCTACTCGCCATGAGGGAGGGTGCCACAGGGTTGCCGTCAAAACCTGCTGTTGCAGGCATTGATGCAGCATGGCTGTGGCCGGCACTGTGGGTAGTATCCCATGGCTGAGTTGACAGAAGAGAGAGAGCACAGCTAGAGTCCGAGGGGACTCCTGCAAGACATCCACCTGGGGGGAGCTCCGGACCAGGGAACACCGGTGGCCTTGACGACGAGCTACCCTGGCTCCCATATGAGTGGGCACCGTATCCTGCGACCGCGCTTTGATGATGATGAGGATCTAAGCTCGCTTGCCACTGGATACTACCAGGCGCCCTTTCACCAGGTCGAACTGCTGGAAACCCATCCCTCATGGTGGTTGGAACCCTTGGGTATGAAAAATCCAACATGAAGCTTCTGAACCTGCCGGGCTCTTCTGGATCAAGCATAGGAACATTAGCAGATACAAAAACTGAAACTTTGGTCACTTACATCACAAAGTAGAAACAAATAAAGCAGCTTTGTTACCACCGAATGATGCAGCAAGGCGACCATATCGTGATGCAAGAGGTCCAGGAGGTGGCCTCCTCCGGCGTTCATTGTGGCCTGCAAGACGTCTGCGGCAGCTTTTTTTTAGTTGGTCAAATTCAGGCAGCTGGTGGAACCTGTAATTTATGTGAACAGAGATGTGTTCATTCAAGTGTCCTTGATCAACTTACAGGTGAGGCACAGTAACAGAGTTTTATAAGGAATACAAGTTGCATTCTCTAAATCCACATATATTGTTGTAGACTGATGGTTTCTGTGCAGAATGCAAACAAAGCAGGCAATAAAAAAATTCATGGAACAAGCATAAACCATAATAACTCTTACAATAGAGTAAAATGCAAGTTGAATGATGGGATAATAGTAAGTTCAAAGTACTTGTTTATCTTAGTAGCAACATGTGAGTACTTATCTTAGTAGCAACATGCATAGCGCGACATAAGATATAGGAAACCACACTTTAGGTTAAAGCCATTGGGAATGGTAGTACATTCAAGAGTAACATTTCTCTTCCTCCTAGGCTAGGGTTGTACTGCACATCCATTAAAGATTAACCTCTGTCTTATGCCATTCATAATTACACCTGCACATCCATACTAAGAAAGCAAAGAGAGAGTGTATGTAATCATTCATAGAGATGTGAGATGTCGGGCTTAACACAACAATACACATCCACCAATGAGGTTTACATTAATGCCGGGGCAGGTGTCCTTAACAGCAAGTGGCAGATGGTCCAACTTAGCTTCTCTAATGATGTGTTGTTGCTATAAGTGGCTATGTGGTGTTTTGGTTTAGGACAGCCCAAATCCAGAACTGTGGCACCTTTTCTTTTGCTGGGGACGTGAGGATACCCCTGTAGCCTAGCCCTAAAGCACAAAAGCTTGGTCGATCGCTAGGGTGATGTGTCCAGGTCCTACTCATATCAATGCTTAAGACATGTAGTTCCACCATCATGTTTAGTTTTTTTTTCCTATTGTAACTTGATTGACAAATAAAATCAAAAGCTTGAACCTAACAGCTGAAAATAGCATCGCTACAGGTGACCATGGACCAGAAAGCCCCTTTGTCCAACAAAAATTGAAATTATTACGAAATATCACACAGTGAAATTATTTAAACACTGCTTCAATCCAATCGACTACCATTGTCAAATTAGAGAACTGAATTACTGAAATACCTGTCCATAAGACCATAGCTACATTCTACTTTTTCTTTATTTCCTTATGTAGCATTGTTCTGGTATTAAGCCATGAGACAGCTCGATCTTTCCATACGCTTACTATCATTAGGCACCAGTGGCAAATTTATAAACGAATATGCTAAAGTGTATCTTAAGGAAACAAGCTATTCCAGAAACAGCCTAGTTTGGTGTAGCACCTGAAGGGACTAGAAATTTTTTCAGATCTTGGACCGAATGAATTTAATTTTGTTTGTTAAGTACTTGTAGTAGTCAAAATAGTGGAGCATTTTTTTAGGCACTAAACATTGAATAGTATCGTAGTACAACCTGTAAAGTTCCGAGAATAACAGTGGCAAAGGCTAGCTTGTTGTTCCTTGGGGGACCACTGAGGGCCAACTGATCATGCCTAATGTAGGATTCTTTTGGGGCGAAGGATGCCGCATGTAGTTTGGTTAAGTACAGGGGACAAAAAAAATGTCTAGTGCTATTTTTGAGGCAGACTAAACAATGGATACTTGGCCCGTTCGTTTAGCTGAAAAGCCATGGCTAAAAGCTGATTTGTTGTGAGAGAAAAACATTGTTCGTTCGTTGAAATAGCACAGCTCATAAAACAAGCGAAGAGGTCGTTTGAAATTCTTCAGTGTTGTTCCTTTGGGGACCACCCACAACCATAATCCAATCAAGCTCAAGGCAAATTGCATACAGTGGCTCTGTTCGCTTGTCTTTATAATCCATACATTTTAGTTTGTTTTTTTAGCCGAAACAATATTTTTTTCTCACAACAAATCAGTCGGACTTGGGCTGGGCAGTAATGGCTTGTTAACTGACAGGCTTCAATGAGATACTACTAATGCAAAGCAAACTGACAGACAGGCAGGCTGAGTCACATCACTCAATCATATTTAGGCCGCGTTTAGATGCTAAAATTTTTTGGTTTTGGTACTGTAGTCCGTTTGTTTGTATTTGACAATTAGTGTCTAATTATAGACTAATTAGGTTCGAAAGTTTCGTCTCACGATTTCTCACCCAACTGTGCAATTAGTTTTTTTTTCGTCTACATTTAGTACTTCATACATAATGAATACTGCGCAAAATTTTTTGGAATCTAAACAGAGCCTTAGCAAACTGACAAACTGACAGACAGGCTTCAGTGAGGCCACGTTCGATCGGTTAGGAGAGAAAAACACGGTTCTCGGCTTAAAAAAAAAGTTGAAAAAAATAAATTATAAGAGAAGCGAACGGAGCCTAGGAGGTGTGTCGCAGGACGGTGTTCGAATACTAATAAAAAAACAAAAATTACAGAATCCAACGGTAATCTACGAGACAAATTTATTAAACTTAATTAATTCATCATTAGCACATGTTTACTGTAACACCATGTTATCATATTATCAAACTAATTAGTCTTAAAAGTTCGTCTGGTAAAACCGTCTCGATCTATACATTTAATTTCGTAAATAGTGTCTATTTAATACTCCGTACATGTACGGAGCACCGATGGGACAGTGAGTATCAAACGAACGACAGCTACTAAAAGTTTGGGAGGTAGACCAAACACCCCTGAGCACTGCAGCATCCATCAAACCTACCAACTTCAAAGTTCTCATGAGCACCAGCACCATTCAAACGAAACATTAAAGTACTCTAATAATAATACCAAAGCAAGTTTTCATCTTTTTTTTTTATCCTTCATTCTTCAGAAAGAGAAGATGTCAGGGGGAAAAAAATTGGAACAGATGAAATCGAAGCTCCATCAAACTGAGCCAAGTTTCCACTGTTTAGCGCATCTAGTTTTGTAATGTGTCCATAATGAACCAAAAATTGTTTGATTTTCGTCTAGTCTCCATAAACCCTAGACAGTAAATAAAAGAAGTGGAATGAAAAGCGCAGAAAGCACAGCGAATGCTACCAACTGTCAACTGAAAACAAGCAATTGAATCATTGAATGAGAGGTGGAGGTGGAGGGAGGAGTGCAACAATGGCGGTGTGGAGGTGGTGAGTGACCTGCTGCACTGCTGGCAGAAGCGCTGCTCCAGGCCGTTGACGACGACGCGGGGCTCCTTGGAGTGCATTTTGCAGACCTTGTGGCGGCAGTAGTAGGGCTTGACGTCGGTGAGGTCAACGTTGCAGCCGTCGACCTGGCAGCGCGCGGGCGCGGGCGCCGGCGAGGGGCCCGCGCCGCCGGCCGCGGCCCTGCCCCTCCTGCCGCCGCCGCCGGCGGCCCTGGGCGAAGCGGCCGGCGGCGACGGCTGCTGCGTGGCTGGAGCCGCGGTCGCGCTGGCACTGGCACTGCCACCGCCACCGCCACCGCCTCCGCTGCTCCCGCTGCTGGAGCCGCCCGCGGCGTCCTCGAAGTAGATCTTCTTGCCGAACTTGAGGCCGTGCAGCTGGTCATCCCCGCCGCCGCCGCCGCCACTGGCGCCGCCGCCGGACTCCATTGCGGCGGCGACTGTGTGTGAGGGGAGGGGGTGGTGTTGTGCTGTGGCTGGGTCTCCCCCTCTTCTCTCTCCTCCTCCAAGAGGGAGGGAGGAGGTGGCGAAGGAGAGGGACAGCGGGGCTCGCTGTTGCCTTAAAAATAAGGGCCTCCCTCCCTCACCTGTGCGCGCTCTCTCTCCTTCCACTCCGAGCACCTCCCCTCCACTGTGGGCGTGTGACTGTGTGATGCGAGCCGCGGCAGTGCGGCTGCGTCTCTCCTGCCGCTCGCGGCCTCTGAGCACGGTCTCTCACGCAAGCGCACGAGCCGGCCTAGCTAGCCGCGCCACGGCGCCACCGCCACCGCCACCTTTCGCTTCCATCGGCTGCTCGGGTTGGTACGACGGGCGCGCGTCGCCACCACTGACCGCCCCGTGCCAACGTCTGCCACCACCCGGGGGGGCTTTTTGTAGACGCGACGCGAGGGGACGGGGAGGGGGTAAAGAAAAAAAAAAAAGGAAGGCTGCGCTTGCGCTTGTGGCAGCGAGCTGAGCGAGGCGGCCGCTCAGCCGCATGCCATCTTTGGCGCACCGCACAGTGGCAGCCGGCCGGCCGGCCGCCTGTCCCCAGTTATCAAATCGCTCAGAGCATCAGACACACCGAATTTTTTATTTTTAGTCTTTTTTTTTTAAATTCACAAATATGTTGTCGGGGCCACGTTGGCGCTATAGACACTAACATGGCAGCCAGCTTGGCGCCGTGGATCTTGGCGCCGGCGCCAACAATCCTAGCGCCGAGCCCTCTTACGAATGGGCCTGAGGTTCCTTTCTCTCTACCGTCCCCGCCCGCGCCTCCATGCCGCCGCGCCTGCGCTCCCGTGCCGCCCCGCCCACACCCGCGCCGCCGCGTCCGCTCCCGCGCGATTGCGCCGCCCCGGTCGTGCCACTCGGCGCTGCGGCTCGCCCTGCCCCACCTGTCCTCGGCCCGCGCGCCCTCGCGCGGCCTGCAAGTGACCTCCCAAACCAAAGTTGTTCTTCCGGTTTACCCTGCATAGCGGGCTAGCGGCGGCGCCTCCTGCCGAGAGAGAGTGAACTCCGTAGCCATGGTGTGGGAGGAGGAGGCGGTGGAAGAGGAGGAATACGGGGATGAGATGGCGGCTTCAGAGGAAGAGGAGGACGTCGTGGTGGGGCAGATGCCGACGGTGATGGTGCTAAAGCATATCAATAAGAGGGCCCTGAAGAACAAGGCGCTCTCTGTTACGCTCGACAAGAAAGCGCTCAGGTGCGGCTACCTCCTTTGCCTTGCCTTGTCCCCGTTGGCGACGCCCGCGAAATTCCTATTGCAAAACATGATTATAGTGGTTATTTTTGTTGCGAATTGTGTCAATCGACGCATTATATAGCTGTGGTACTGTGGTTCAAGGGATTTGACGAATTCGTGGCTGGGACCAGTGGCGGATTCAGGATGGGATCAAGGAGGGGGCTAAGTAATGGACATGTTGATTGATAATGAAGATTTAATGATGATTTATGCTTGATGCTACAGTAATTTAACGAGGAATTAAGGCTCACGAGGGGGGGCTGCAGCCCCCCCAGCCCCCCTGGATCCGCCAATGGCTGGGACCTTGGTTTGGTAGGGATTTCGTGACTGGGTTCCACAAGAGGAAGAAGAAGAGAAGAAAAGAGGCGCAGAAGATTTTGCAGGAGAAGGAGAGGAAGAAGAAAATACAGGACCCCAAGAGGGTAAGAAACACTTCTCTCCCTAACACACATACAGAAGTTTAGTTTCTATCCTGTGACGATGTGGTTCATGAAAGATATCAGTCTTTATTCTGTAACGATGTGGTTCATGAAAGATATCTTGGTTTAGAATTTTAGAATGAATGGTGGCTAGTTCTTGTATTAATGAAAGACAAATTGTCCATTTGTCCTAGCGAAAAATGATTGGCCGTTGATTTTTCTCTTTCCAATCACTTGCTATTTGTCCTAGAGATTGTTATTCATCTGGGATAGTAATGTATGCCATTATGCCAACGTTCACGAGTCCAATATTAGGAGAAAATAGGAAGAAAGAAATCCAAAAGAGGGTGTGCTTATGTTGTTCATATTGAAATGGAGAAAGCTTCTAGTAATTGACAGTTGATATGCATCGTTAGGGGAGTAGTGACTAAGGGGACTGCTAATATATACTCCAATGGACTGATGGGTAAGTTCAATGGAAGATGCCTGCAGATCGCAGCTCATACTGCAGTTCTTAAAGCTGATTTCCCCCTCCTTTTTGGCGATGAGACAACACTAAGGGCCCGTTTGGTTGTCCAAATTGTTAGAACCGAATTGAACTAAGTCTCAAATACAAATCCATATGGAAATAGAAATGGGGCACAGATTCGATGCTTTTGTTTGATTGGCATATGGATGGCTGTGATAGTTGCTTGGACCTAGTTCCAGCCCCCAATCTAAGCACCAAATGCTACCTAAGGATTTCAGTCATTGTAGGTTGCTTGGACTATTTTTGGTTCGCTATATTGTTAGAACCGATTCAACAAGTCCCAAAACCAAATTCATGTGAAAATTGAAATGGAGGCACCAATTTAATGCTTTTGTTTGGTTGGCAAGTGAATGGTTGGGATAGTTGCTTGGAGTCAATTCCAGCCCCAATCTAATAACCAAATGCTACCTAAGGATTTTACAGATATCCATGTAAAGGTGATAGGGATGTCTATGAACAGTTTAGTGTCATTTTCAGGTGGCTTGTGTTTCACTAATTATACATGAGCACACTACTTGGTTGTTGCCATTAGGTCTTTCTCAGTGCTGTTATTTTGTTACAGAGGAAAGAAGAGAAGGAGATTGCTCTATATGGTAAAGTACTGTCATCGGATAACAATGATGGTGCTGGATTAGAAAATGAAGATAACAGTGATGATGGTGAGGATATGGAAAATGACGAACCTTTGTCTGGTGAGTACCTGAACTAAATTTGTAAACTACCATGTCACACTATGATATTTCTAGAAGTCAAACCTCATTCTCTGGTAATTGATCGTGCTTCCAGAAATCAAAACCTACGAAGATGATGGGACCAGAATTATAGTCACCACCAGTGAAATTACTCCTGAAGACGATGACATCAGCCCGAAAACTGTCGGCCCTTTGGCGACGAGCTACACCAACAAGAATCCTAGCTCATTTGCTAAGAAGAACAACAATTTAGGTGTGAAGAAGCCACAGAAGAGAACGTTCAAGAGCAAAAATAAAGCGAAAAAGGGTGACAAGAAGTGAGGTGCTGCAAAGGGTAAAAGGAAGGGCAAGGGAAGGAAGTAGTGTTTTGTGAACCCTCTGTAGAAAGAATTGTATGCCGTGACTGGCTGTGGACCTGTGGTTAATCTCGCATCATCTGATCTACACTTTGTTTGCTGGTATATCGATGATCATTTGCTCCGCAAACAAATTGTGATGGAACAAATTTGTTATATCGATGTTGTTGAGTTGTGCTACATGTCTGCTGCCAGTCTTAAGTAGATAGTGTATGCTCCTTTCGGCTAATCTTCCTGCCATGTTTTCCTTGTCTGGACCAATATCTGATGTGCTCATATCCGGCCAATAGTAGCTCCTGAGTCCTGCTCTATCTACAAAAACGGGTGATTATGTTTTGGGCAGATACGAGTATGTACCAACTCTTACGGAATGGGGTAGCAAGGCCACTATACAGCTATCCAAGCTCGCTGCTGCTAGGATCTACGGCGTCGAGCTCGACGCCAGAATCTACGTCTCCAAGCTTGGCGTCAGGATCTATGGCGCTGAGCTGTCTGCTAAGTCATCGCCCCGTTTGCGTCGAGACCAAGACCTGGACACCAGCAACGATGGCGCCGAGCAGTATAAGCTGGCGCCGAACTAAGGGTCTATATTTTAAAATCTTACATGGATATATTTGTGAAAAAATTTCGAAAAAAAGACTACAAAATAAAAAATTCGGTCACAGACTGAAAAAATACAGTAAAGCCTTTCTTTTTCTCCTCCCTCAGCGACGACAGACGACACACGCACGCACTGCGAGAGGGGAGGAGAGAGAGCGGCGGCGGCAGCGAGCTGAGAGATGCCGATGCCGATGCCGTCGACGACTCGACGCCGAGCTGAGATCGAAGAGAGGGGAACGCGAACGTACTAGGAGGGCTAAAAGCTAGCAGTACAGCAGGCCATGAATGAACAGAACAGCCCGGCTGTGTTGGCAGCTGCGTCTGCGACGGGGCTGGCTGCTGCCTTGCACAGAAGATGTTTCCCCCTGGCCGCTGGGCCCTCCACCCACACCCCTGACCCCACAAGTCCAGAGCCTCGTCACCCTCCTGACCTCCTCTCTCTCCACTGTCGCAGACACAGTCCAAGGGGCATGTCATGGCACTGCTCATGCCAGGCACGCTGACGCGCGGGGCCGCCCCGCCCCGGGCCCACTCGTCTGGTCGCAGCCTCAGCCTGTGGCTGTGTCTGTGTGCTGGCAGTAAGGATGAAAACGGTCGAACTCGGTGGAAAAACTCCTCAATCGTTTTCCACTTTTACATTTGAAATATGAAAACGAAAGCGAAAGCGGACAAGCCGGACACGAAAACGAACATGAACTTACGGAATATCTAGAATTTCGGAAACGAACCAATTCGAGCGGAATTATGTCGAACACGGTCGGTATGCGAAAATTCAATACGAAATACCAACCCACAGTGTATAGCATTAAACAAGTGCACGACCAAATATATAACAAGTTCACAACTAACAAGTGCATGATCTAGTTCAAGTACATAGCATTAAACAAGTGCACGACCAAATACATAATAAGAGAGATGAGGCTGAACACCGTCTATAAGAGAGGACAGCTAGGCACCAGTAGAAAGAACGCAGCTGTGTGGTGAGCAGCCTGTAATTGGGCTGTATGACCTGTGCAGTTGGCCAAATTCGGTTTAAACCGAATTTTGAATTCGGAATATTTCAAATTAAAAGTAGAAAAGTAGAAAACGGTCGAAAAATGTGTAAACCATTTTCTACTTTTACATTTAAAATACAAAATATCTCAAATACGAAAGCGAAAACGGTAAAGTCGAACAAGAAAATACGGATTCGATCGGATTAAATATAAAAAACGATACGGCTCGATTCGAGATATTTCCGTTCCGTTTTCATCCTTAGCTGGCAGCAATGATAGGTGAGTATTTGGCTGTGTATTTTTCCGCTGACAGACACACACAGTGCGACGAGCAGCCGGGCTGGGCTGGACCGGGCGTGCCCTTGCTTGCCCTGTGGGGGATGCTGCGGTGACTGGATGACTTGTCACTGCTGTGACTCGTGCTGCCCAGGAATGCTACCGGGAGTTTATTACCATGCCGCAGGGGTAAAAGTAGGACGGGGAAGTACTGTAGCGTGTGGGCTGGGTTTCCCTTTTTCATTTGCCCTTTCGTGGTAAGGGGCAATCACCAACCAGGGCTTCCAAACGCCTTTTCACACGTTCCAGGGGGTGTGGATGAGGTTTGGGCGTGCCAGGCCCAGGCTGCGTAGCGTAGTTCTACTGTTCTAGCCCTCTACCAACTCCCCCATGCTATGCCCCTTGGAAGAATGGTTGAACCCATGGGATATGTAACAACACGAGTACATAGGTTGTGTTTGTTTCCGGGCCAACTTCTAGCCTAGAATCCTAGTCTGGACAGCCTTAGCCTGCTTCCACCAAACCAATTCCTGATTGTTTGGTTATCTGTATTGTACTATGTTAGTATGGCTAGCTTCAAGGTGTGTTTGGTTGTCTGATTTACTTTGATACAGTCACCTCTTCTCTGAATCGGTAAGTTTACCCCTTTTGAGGAATTTCGTCGAACATCTGGTGGGCACCTCTTGAATGGGTGCACGGCGAGCATCGAACGAGCACGGGAGCGGGCATGGACCTTGCTGCCGCCGACGGCGAGCACGACGTACCACATGTCGGGGGCGATCTGCCATAGCACGAAGCCGCCCAGCTCCACGACGGCGGCACCGCGGTTCTTCACGACGCGCGTCGCCATCTCAAACTCGGACGCCACCATCCGCACCTTGCCCATGGCGTAGGCGTTCCGCACCGACTGCAGCAGCCTGTAGCCACCGGACGCCGCCGTGTACTGATGCAGGCACGGGCACACCAGACCGCATCTCGTAGAAGCGAAGCAACATCAAATGAAATCAAATGCTAGGCAACATGTGGATGTACAATGGGGGTTCCCTTGATGGAGAGGAGGGGCAGCGGCTCGGCTGGCCTGGACGGGATGGGCACGAGCGGCGCGCCCATGACGCCGTGGAGCAGGCACAGATCGGACCGCCGGAACGAGCCACTGGACCCGCTGGGATCACCACTGCCAGCTACAACAGAGGAGGCCATGGACAGCGTGTGCGTCAGGTGGCCGCAGACCCAGAGGCGCTCGGTGTCGGGCCCCTCGATGAGCGGCGCCAGTGCCTCCCCACTGGGGTGCAGACTGCCGAGGACGAGGAGGACGGCGAAAGCAGAGGTGAGCAGGGCCGTCACCGGTGGTTCCGTTGCTAGTGAGGGTGACTGCGGGTGAGGAAGGTGACGAGAACGGGCATCGGCTAAGCCAAGCCTGGCTCCTAGAAAACGACCTCCCCCTGCATTTTTTGGAGCTTGGCTAATGGGGTGGTGGGTGGCTTCCTGCTCCTGGTACCCTGGCTTCAGACTTAAAACAGGCAACCAAATAGCACGAAGGTGGCTTCGTGGAGCCTGGTTGGGACTTAGCCATCCAATCAAACACACCCATATACTCCGTAAGTATAGAACTGCATGTTACAAAACTAGTTTCTATGACGTACTACTCGTAAATGTCACGAATAGCATGAGGACTTGAATAATTGTGAAAAAACTTGTGGCCATTTCTGCTTTACTTGATGGGGAGAAGATAAAATTAATCAGGGGGATTTCCCCCTTCTTAAATTATGGCCACGGTTGTAAATAGCGGGCTATAGCGATGTTACAGTGGTTTCAGAGAGTTGTCGATATGTGTACCACCCCAGGTGTTACGGACTTAGTTAGCACTGAGGTTAAGGCCTAATAAACCTTAGCGTATATGTTTTCTAGGATTTTAAAAATAAATTCTCACATGAAATGGTAAGGTGAACCTGGTGTGACTTACTTTTGTGAATAAAAGAATCAAATAAGTGTTGCTAATCAATTTTTCTTTGGTACTTAAAACTTTTAAATAATCTTGGGAACAAAAGTTGTTTAGGGTTTGTTTTGGAAAAGTATGAAGAAAGTGCTTAAAATGCCTGATAGCAATTCTAGCAAATAAATGGTAAGTGGTTTGTCCTATTTGATTAAGCATGAAAAACAATTTTTATAAACAAAAATAAAATATAACTTGTATTTAGTACTTAAATAAAATTTAAAGTACAAGCTTGGTAGATGAAAATGCAACTTTTGTTTTGGTGAATAGATATTGTTCAATAGTATTTTTGATAGCTCGAGAATTGAATGTGGAATTCAATTTTAGCTTCTAGAACTAAAATGACCTAAATCTCAAAACCTAATGACGATGTCATTTTGGCATTTAAATTTTGATTAAATTTCTTAAACACTAGATCCATATTTTTGTACCGTTGGTTGCACTATAACGAGTACCTTGACATGGTGTTGTTCATGGACTAGTTTGGTTCTGCGTTTTCGTTGCAAAAATTGCCCAAACTTCGTTGAAACCAGATGTAGACCATGTTGTTAGCGCTCTGTTCATGAACTGGCGTTCAGCGTGACGAACTCATGTTGGCATCCTTTTATCTCCCTCTCCGGTTGCTCTCTAGTCATGACGATTGCTTTGCTAGGTCACTGTTAGTATCGGCTTTAGGTTAGTGGAATTGGTTGAACCCCGATCGTGTTGATCAGCAGCCTTTGCTTTGCTTTAAAATGCGTGCACGACACCGATTGCAGTTGTTCAGCCTGAGTCCGCAATTCACCGCGCATGCGCGGGCGCTGCTGGCACTGAGCCCAAGTCGTGGCCGGGCTATTGCCGCTGGCCAGCTTGTGCGGCCGGTCGGTGCCACGCGGCGTCCCTGGCCCTACGTTGGCCGATCTCGGCTGCCTGCGGCTTGGCTCCCGTTGTTGCTCAGTGTGTGTGCTACACTTGAGTGGCTGCCCGTTGTGCCGCGTGCAAGGGCGAGCTGTGGCTGCGGCTGCCCTCGCTTGGCCACCGTGGTGCTCGCTCGGCCCTCCAATTCACCTACCGCGTCGAGCCTCCTGGCATGCGCCACTGCCTGCCACGTCTGGGTCGACTGGCCCCGGTCACAGTGGCGATGGTGATGCCTCTCTGCCTCGGCTTGCCCTGCTAGCCGAGGCCGGTGAGCCCCGCTCGGGTCCTGCCACTACATTCCGAGCGTTTCGCGCCAAGCCTCCATGTCTCGTCATCTGTGCGCACGTGCTTGTGCTGCCGCCATCGATCGGAGCCGCCCCGTCTTAACCTGCTCGGGCTCACTCGTGTGCCCTCTCCACGTCCGCACCATGCGCGAGGCCACCACTCCTTCTTCCCTCCTAGCGTCATCGAGCTTCGTCGCATAATTCCTTGCTCCAGTGGGTAGCTTAGGAAGTCGGTTAGCCATCTCTTTCTCCTCAAGCCCGACAGAGCACTACCGACCGACAATTCGGCATTTTGCTCGCCGCCGGTCATGTGCGCCGCCGAGCCAGTAGGTCTGGGGGTAAGGCCCATAGGGTTGATAGCAGTTCAATTGCTCATAACCCTGAAGTCACCTTGACTCCCTCTATCCGATGCTCGCGCTATTTTGTCTAGGGTACTCGTTGGCGGTGTGGTGACGCGTCGGTGTCCGCCTCGGAGCGTCGCCGCCGGCCTCGCGCGCACGTGGCCATGATATCTTGACCCTCCTCTACTTCAACCGTCACCTCAGCATGGACCGTAGTGAGCCTTTGATGCTTCCTCGCCGTCTCTACTCTCCGATTAGTGCCCTAGGGCGTCGGAACGATCGCACCGCCGCACGGTTCGGCCCGACATCGAGGATAGACTTTGGTAGTGCATCATTGAGTTTCCTTCCGCTTCGCATCACTGTGCGTTGGCCTGTAGGTCCCCATCGGCCGGTTAGATGTGCCGATTAGGCCCTTAGTTGGCCAGCTTAGCCACGTAGTGCCGACCAAATTTGTGTAGTTGGCCAAAAATTATAAAACTAATTTTGTTAGGTTCCTAAAATCATGATCTACCTGTTAATATATATTGTTCACATAGTTTCATAGTATTTTTAGGAGTTATCTAATTGAATTGAGATGCTTAATATTATTAAGATATAAACTTGTTGGAATTTTTTAATAAATTGGTAATAGTGTTAGCTTTAAAAATTTCACAGTAAATTCTTAATATTATTAGGTGCTCACTGTAATTTTTGTAGCTCCATAATAAGTGGCTTGCTAATATAGCTAAGGAGACCTAGTTCGAATATATATATATATATATATATATATATATATTAAATCAATGAAATGAAGAAACACCTTGAAAGTCTAAAGCTAAAACACTTGTTGGGAAATAACGCCTTATTCGACAACATGGATACGTGGCCTAGTACGTTAGTCATTAGAGCTAGCTCGTTAGCGTGAGAAGCATAAACTTATTTTAAGAGTTGCGGTTGCCACTGATTAATTACGCTCTGCGTTGCATCCATGTATATCATAATAGGAATAATGATGGATCGTGGAGTCGACCAGGAGTAGTAGAAAAGATGGTGCCTTGATGATCATGTCACCACGATGGAGTGCTAACTTTTGGTTATATCTTACCCAGGCAAGCCTCGGTTCATAACCCCTATTATTATGCACTTTATTTTATGCTTGTGCATTAAGTTTAAAGGAGTTGAATGAAGTCCACTTGCATATATATATCCTTATCCAATGAGTCCTACTAGTATGTCAGGATTGTGTAGATTGCTATGCTATAGGACCCGGTAGAAGTCAAGTGATTACCTGTCACTCGCGAGAGATAGGAAAAGATATAATTGTTACTATTATCATACTACCATCACATGGAATATATATATGGACAATAATTGGAGACTGGTTTGGACCGTATATGGACTTGGTTAGACAACCGAGCGAGGCTCTGGTTGCATTTGTTTCGCCTATGTCAGTTGAGGACCGTCCGTTGCTGTGGATGGTAGTTAGGTAACAGACTTATTATCCTGAGTACATACTTGCTTATAGGAGCGGGAAGGCTCATTGCGCTCTTCTCGTGGGTTTCGGCTCTTTTCGGACCGACTGATTGGAGGCAGGGAAAGGTAGAGGTCTCAAATGTGGGGGCTTGGAGTCCAAGTTTGGGCGGGGACCTAGACCCCTCGATAGGAGAGAAGTGGGTTGGTCTCGTTTGTGCCTGGGCTATAAGCAAGACGTGTGTTTCGGGGTACCTAGCTGGGATACATTGATTTACGAATCGCCGTTTCTGTGAACGGTACCGACTTGGCTATGGTCTAGCACCGTTGTAAGAACTAGAATATGAGAGATGGTAAAATAGTTCGGATTGCTTACCACATGCTTGAAAGTAGCTTATGTGCTTACTTAGAATGATTAGCTAATTAACTAAAAACAACTCTAAAAACTTGGAACATAAGAATGCACCATTAGTAATGCTTCCTGCAAATGCAATAAACCAGCAAGCCAAATAAGCCTTGCATATCCTTGGAGTCTTTTATTTTCCTCCTGTCAAGTAAGTCTTGCTGGGTACAATCGAGTACTCAGGGTTTTATTCCCCCTGTTACAGGTGACAAGTGGATACTAGAGCTAACTCTTATGTGTGAAACCTTCTGGTGGGCTCAGAGAGGATTTCTTTCACTCTGCGATCATAGTGTTTATTTATAACCCTCACTAAAGGTTTTTATAAGAAAAGATGTAAAATCTGCTAGCATATCTTGTATCAAAATGTCCACTAGGTCAATGCTTCACCATGTCATTAGATTAATCTTTGTTTCCGCTGTAACTCTGATCATATGTTTAATTTCCACTGTTGCATTCAACTTGTTTAAGTACTCTGATGTTGTAATAAAGTGATGTAAGAAATGGTTAGGAATGTTGTAAGCTTTATCCTCTTGATTTTTGAGTTCTCCCGGTGGGTGTACTCGATGGAACAATCTAAATTAGTGCACTTCCCTAAGTACTTAGTGTCTAATGGTAGACAAGTACTCTTGGTAAGGGTATTAGCTCAGGCGGTTCTGCCACACTATGACAACTACTAAAAGAAAATAACATGCTATAGCGAAGGATGTTGCTAGATCCTATAGCTTATTTACAACAATGATTATGGCTATAAATTTAGCACATTGGTTTTTCACTGCAAATACAAGTGTCTAAATATTGGCCTTTCATGAAAATAAAAAGTTCATGCAGCCACCATAAGGGCTCCGAGCCATCACCACCATCAGGGCACCTCGCAGTAGTTAGACTAAGGGGCCTTCCTTATTCTCTGGCGAGGCCACCCGTGCTAAGGAGGAGAGGCCCCATCCCTTGTTTATAGTTTAGCAGTTCTTTAGATTTAGTTTGCTTATATTTAGTCCAATAAATTTACTAGTGAATCATCATTGATGTTCTGCCGGGAGCTTGTTACGTATGATGACTTCAACAATGGCCATTGCGGGAGTCAACTCCATCGGTTGGAATTTGGCTTGTGGTTACTATTTGCAAGGACGGGCATTCCCGTGGGATTATTATTAACTCTGGGTTGTTGACCTCATCATCATTTGTGAAAGGATCAAGATGCCCAAGAGGGGGTGTGAATTGGACTAATTCTAAATTTTTGCAATAATTAAGCCCTACACTTAGCCTATTTCACCCCTTGTGTCTAGAATGTGTTTCTATTGTTCTCCCGTACAAAAGTTTTGCATCCTATGTTCCAATCCTACTCTAGCATGGCAATTCTAGGAATGTAAAGACATGAAATGAATTGCTCAAATGTAAATGCTCAATGTAAAAGAGGGAAAGGAACACGGTGATGTTTTCCTAAGGTATCGGAGAGTCATCACTCCCCACTAGTCCTCATTGGAGCACCCGTGCAAGGGTGTAGCTCCCCCTTAATCCACGCAAGGATCAAGTGCTCTCTATGGGCTAATTCTTTGACACTCCGTCGCTGTAAATCGCCCATAACCGCTCACAACTTGACTTGGGTCATCCACAAGCTCTGCCGGATGATCACCAAGCTCCCAATCACCACCAAGCCGTCTAGGTAATGGCGATCACCAAGAGTAACAAGCACAAACTCTCACTTGACCAAGACAAGCCTAATGAGAAACATGGATGCACACTTGCTACTCCCTATGCACTAATGAGGTCCTTAATCTTGGATTATCAAATCTCAATCACCTCACTAGGCCCTTGCTCTCCCTTGCACTCCAAAGGTGTTTCTCAGCTGAACAAATGGGCAAGAGACCTCCCATGGATGATTGAAGTAAGTATTTATACCCCCTCATTCAAAATATAACGTTTATAGGCTAAGTCATCACTCTGCGGGCTGACCGGACGCTTCGGTCAGGGTGATTGGACGCTCCGATCAGTTGTACCCACCACTATGTCAGAGAGAGCTATTAAGCTCTGACCGGACTCTAACCAGCGTCCGGTCAGCATCCACCGGACATGTCTGGTCAAGAAAAAAACCTCTCTAGAGTGGACCGGACGTAGGCACCCTAGCGTCCGGTGCTCCTCCACTCAGCGTCCGGTCCGTACTAGACGACTGGAGTTGATTGACCGGACTCTGACCAGCGTTCGGTCAACACCCATCGGACGCGTCCGGTCAAGAAAAAGCCTCTCTAGAACCTCTCTAGAATGGGTCAGACGCAGGCACCCCAGCGTTCGGTGCTCCTCCACTCAGCGTCTGATCAATACCAGACCAACAGTTGATCAAATGAACTGACCGGACTCACCCTCCAGCGTCCGGTCACAACCAGACCAACATCTGGTCAGTCATTTGACCCTCCATTCACTTTCAACTCGAAATCCTATGTGAATGAAGTTGACTCCAATTGATCTTAGGGCTATTCCTGAGCTACCTAGTGCTAGGTTTGACAAGTGTGCACCACACCTAACCCACTAGACTCACCTAGGTAAAGCTGCTAGTCCATACCCCCTTAATAGTATGGTCAAAGGAAAAAACAAAGTCCTAAACTACTCTAAGTGTCTCTCCAACACCAAACGACACTAAGAACTAGTCCGTCCTTTACCTTGTCGTCCATCATTTGAAAACCGAAATGATTTCTATCGATAGGGGCATGACAACCATGATTGCCCAATCAATTTTCATTACCATGACCTAACTCAAATTGCCTATGCAAAACACACGTTAGTCATAGTAATATTGTGTCATCATTAATCACCGAAACCCAACTAGGGGCCTAGATGCTTTCAATCTCCCCCTTTTTGGCGATTGATGACAACACGACCTTGAGTATGTAAAAGAGATGAGTGAGGTTTTCAACATGCTTGGTTCATATGAGCTTTTGACAATAAGAACACAGGGGTTAGACATGCTTATATGACCCAAGCCAACATGGTGTACTCAAAATATATGAATTAAGCGTGAGTACATGAAGTAAAGCTCATTTGAATCGGAGTAAAGCGTAGAAGCAAAGCAAATGAGCATAACCAAGTGACATGACATATATATATCAATGTAGAGAGCACACATGTCACATAAGTCTCACCATCACATGTATATAATACAATGCATGAAAGTAAACGTGAATGCACGAAGTATCACACACAAAAGACCAAAAAGGAACGAATCGAGACACCATCTCACACACTCCCCCTAGATCTAACATACTCGCTCCCTCTCCCCCTTTGGCGTCAAGCACCAAAACCTAAGGGTCAGATGGCGGGATAGGAGCAGTCAAGTCGGGCGTTGAGGTGCGGTGAGAGACCTGAACCTGAGTTGCATCATCCTCTGACCCTAAACTCTGAGAGGTCTAACCCTCTGTAGCTGGAAGTGAAGGTGAAGCGGTCTGGTTCTAGTCAGTAATTGGCGAAGCCTGTAACTCTGCAGGTGTCACTATAGGAAGAGGAGCCACATCTGCCGCTATCGTTGTCGCTGAAGCCTCAAGTGTAGGAGTGACTGCCTGAGGTGGCTCAGATGATGCAACAGATGACGGAATCGTCTCGGTAGTCTCGGTAACTGGAGCTGCTATGGTAGGGATAGGGACTCGGAACACTGGAGGTGTAGGCTGCCCTGTAAGCTCATTGAAGGTAGCATTGAGACTCCTAAAGACTAGGGTGTCCATCACTAACGCTGAAGAAGTTTGAGTCGGAGTGAAGCCCGTAACAATAGGAGTAAAGTGCGAACCTAGAGTTGTCCCTGATGAAGCAAACCACTGAGACACCTGCTCTATAGGTGAGGTAAACTAAGGAGCTAGTTGTCTCTGACTCGGAAGCCCACTAGGCTGTATAGCTAGAGTCACTAGAGTGGTGGTGGTAGGCTGGCCTATCTAAAATATAGACTGCTATGGATCAACCCCAATAGTAGTGAATACATGCTACATGAAGGCGAGTAACTGTTGCTGAATCATAAGCTGCTGCTGCCACTGAAACTCATCATGTCATGCCTGAACCTGAGCAAGTGTAGCGGCGGTCTCCTATGCCTGACGTGCCAGGCATCCGCTCAAGTACAACTAGGAGTGCTGGGTCTATCTGAGGTGGTTGTGGTGGAGCTGAGCTAGAGCCACTGACCTCTCTATCATGAGGTCGAGGTGCCATCTGCGGAATCGGCTGATAGTCATCGTCTGAGTTGTCACTCGGGTCGCTCTTGACCTCATCTTCCTGTTGTGCATCAAGCTCCTCCTCTGTCTTTGTGATGCCCCTGATGATCTCATCCTACTGAGCTGCTGTCTCTAGTACCTCTGGGCGATGACTTGGCTGGTGAGGTGTCCTCGCATGACTATGATGTAGCATCTAGCTCATGTTATACTGTGGAAACTTAGTAGTAGCACCTGTGCACTCTGCCATTGTCTCTGGGGACTTGTTTGAAACTGCCTTTTAGAGTAGGAAAGTGATCCAATGAGCATAAGGCAGCTAACGGTGACCTCTGAAGCCCTCTGCTAGAGTGTCCTCTATCTCTGAAAGCATCACATCCCAAATATCAAAGATAATCTGAGACACTAGGTAATGCACTAGCCACAGCTAAATTCGAGTCAGGCCCTCGCGGTAGCCCATCCTCGGAAGCAAAGACCTCCTCGTAATAGCATCAAGGAGCCGAGCTATAGGTGTAAGGTCACATGGTGTCCTGCTCAACCCATCGCCAAAAGGCTCTGTGAAGCATGGTCTGACAAGATCTGTAGGCGACACACGTCCACCGTGAGGGCGTCTCTGAGGCTCTGTCTATCCATAGCATACCTCGTGAAGGTGAATAGGTGACTCTAGAATCCCTAGTATCTCTCTGACCCTCGAGCTCTGGAGCCTGTAGTCATGACCTCTGAAAGCAAAGTGAATAAATCTATGCCTCGGGTCAATCCATAGAGAGAAGTAGAACTCATGAACCCAAGATGGAACGTACCGACCAGTCTATCCAAGGAGATCTGACAAGCCTGACAGATAAGAGAGGTGTGGATGGATTTGCTCTCCTATAGCTGCAACTAGAGACTCTAAGGAGCATACCCGTTGAGATTTGAAAGCAACACCGCTGTTGAGATATGCATTATAGAAGTCCTCCTAAAACACAGTGTAGAAGTCCTCTGAGGCATGCTCATCCCGCCTCGGCGAAAACCAATCCTCAAACTGTACGAACCATAGCTATTGCACTTGTCTGGCTATGGCTGCCCTCAGGTCAAGGTGAACCACCGGAGGCGGACCTTGTGGTCTAGGAGGTGGACGAGAGCCCCGCCTCTATGTCTGAGGCCTCAGTGACACCTAAGTGCATGTGCGACTGGAGCCTCAAAGCTGTGGCTATGCTGCCTACTCTGCCTTCTCAACCTGCTCTCCCTGGTGGGTGTCCTCTGTCTGCTCTGCCGACCATGTATGCTGCTCAGTCACCCCCTAAGTCTGACTCTCATCTGGATGAGAGACCTCTAGAGCATCCTATAAAGAGACACACCGTCCTCCAAGCATGATAGTCCTGGGTGGACTACCATAATCCTCTCAACGGTGGCCCTCTGAGCTGGTGACAACTGATCGCCTATGCAAATGCCACTCAGATCCACCTCTCTTTGCACGCTCTGCGGTGGCTGCCACTACTGCTGCTCTCTCTGCCTCAACTTCATCTCTCTTACTCTTCTTCTTTGTAGTCGTTTTCGCCTTTCCTTTTTGCTGAGCAGTCAGGCGAGGCGGAGGCCTTGGATCCTCATCACCGAGACCACCCCTGGCATTCTTGCAACGTGCCATCTCAGAAGCTTATAAGAGCCACTGACACTCAAGAGACTTGGCCTCAATTCGTACTCACGGGCTTGGCCCCGAGTAAGACTGCCACTGTCAAATTAACTATAAGAGCACCGACTCGCTGCACGATGGAATAGATAGGAAATATAAATAATCACTATATTCATCTAGAGGTGAGAAACCCTAAGAAGCAAGTAGTAGATGAGGAATTGAAATTGATAGCTTGCTACCTGAAGAAATCCGAAGATCCGGCGACCGACAAGCAAAGGAGAGGATCATGGGGCATCACTCGGGGTCGGCAAGGTTACGCCTTGGGCTAGGGTTAGGCGATGCGAAGTAGTGCGGCGATCGAGGAGACATGGCACTGGGAAACCGTCAGCGCGGGCGAGACGCGTGCGGTGGCGTGGCGGTGCGACGCAGGCAGCACGAGTGTGCGGGATGCGCGGGCTACGCGACGATGGGGATGCGGCGGTGCGATGCAGGTGGTGGAAGCGTAGGCACGGGTGCGGCAGTGGGTGAAGGCGCAGGCACGGGCGTAGCGGAGCAGAGCAGAGCAGCGTGGCGGCGTGGACGCTGTGCGGTGGTGGCATGGCACACTCGGCCGCGCAAGGTAGGCGCGGGCACGGTAGAGAAGATCAGTGTGGCGGCACGGAGGATCGATGGCAGCGGCTAGGACGGCGGCGCAGTGGAGGTGAATTAGGGCACGATGGCATGATGAACAGGGTAGGAACGAGGTGAAGACAAAGGAATGGTGGCCCCTGCGTGATAGAGGAGAAAAGGAATTTTAGATCCACTCTGATTTAACTGATCGAACGCACCGGTGGCAATGACCGGACGCTGCCACCCGGAGTCTGATCGACAATAGAGAGGTCCAAAACCCCTCAAGTCACGACAGGACACGTCTGGTGCCTCATGATTGGACGCACAACAGAGTCCGGTCAATCCTGACATCTTCTTCTTTGTTTGACCGGACGCAGGGCCATCTTCACACCGGACGCTGGAGGAACACTGTTCAACGTCCGGTCACCATTTTTTAGCAAATATTCAAAGTTCCTTCGCGCTGCCTTTTCCCAATCAAGTCCCAACTTCAATAAGACACAAATAAACACCAATTGGGACTGATGTGAGAGACCTCTCTCAAGCTCTCAAAATTTTTAAAGTATTTTGCCTTAGGCTATAATTCTTTTTAAGAAAATATGCAATAAAAGGGGCGAGGAGCACCATGTGACCACACAAGGGTTTTATGACCAATAGGAGCTTCAAATTCCCTCCGTATTTGTGGACAAACACAGCGGGTGCTCAAAAGATAACCGAAAAGAAACGGCAAACAATACAAATGCACATGCAATGCAATACTTGAAAGTAAGTCTAGCTGCTTATCAAGTTTGACCCAAGGTTAAGCTTCTTCACATGTTTTTTGGCGGTTATCTTAACCATGTTAGACAAGCCCTAAGTGCATTATTAAAAAATTAAATATGGTTTATATTACAATGCAATGCAAGGGACATTACAAGCTCATTTTTTAGCGAAGTTACTAAAATCAAGCACATTTAGCTCATTTTCTCAACCGACAAAAAGTAGCCTCATCTAGCGGTTTAGTGAAGATATCCGCCAATTGATCCTCGATCCTTACACCTTCTAGTGATATATCATTTTTAGTAACATGATCTCTAAGAAAATGATGGTGGATATCTATGTGCTTGGTGCGAGAGTGTTGAACCAGATTATTAGCAAGCTTTACCGCGCTCTCATTATCACATAAAAGAGGTACGTTTTCTATAACTACACCATAGTCTAGCAAAGTTTGCATCATATAAAAAATTTGTGCACAACAAGCACCCGCGGCAATATATTCCGCCTCAACGGTGGACAAAGCCACACTATTTTGCTTCTTGGAGGACCAAGACACGAGTGATCTACCAAGCAAATGGCACCCTTAGGATGTGCTTTTTATATCAATTTTGCAATCGGCATAATCCGAATCGGAATACCCAACTAGTTAAAATCTAGCTCCTTTGGGATACCAAAGATCAATGCTTGGTGTGTGCTTAAGGTACCTAAGGATTCTTTTAACGGCAACCATATGAGCCTCCTTAGGATTAGCTTGAAATCTAGCACACATACACACACTAAACATGATGTCGGGCCTAGATGCGGTCAAATATAATAAACTACCAATCATAGAATGGTAGAGAGTTTGATCAACCGATTTACCTCCCTCATCTAGGTCGAGATGTCCATTAGATGGCATTGGTGTCTTGATTGGCTTACATTCATCCATTTTGAACCTCTTGAGAAGGTCTTTGGTATATTTTTCTTGAGAGATGAAAATCCCCTCTCTCATTTGCTTGACTTGAAAGTTAAGAAAGAATGTAAGCTCTCGAATCATAGACATCTCGAACTTCTTTGACATCAATTCACCAAACTCTTTGCAATAGTCTTCATTTGATGAGCCAAATATGATATCATCAATATATACTTGACAAATGAAGATCTCTTCATCAAGCTTCTTGATGAATAGTGTGGTTTCGACCTTCCCAATGATGAAGCCCTTCTCAATGAGGAAATCCCAAAGACGCTCATACCAAGCTCTTAGGGCTTGCTTAAGCCCATATAGTGCCTTGGACAACCTATAGACATGATTAGGATATCTAGGTTCTTCAAACCCGGGAGGTTGATCAAAATAGACTAGTTCATTTATAAAACCATTTAAAAATGCACTTTTAACATCCATTTGATATAATTTCATTTCATGATGCGATGCATATGCAAAGAGGATACAAATGGCTTCAAGTCTTGCAACCGGTGCAAAGGTTTCTCCAAAATCCAACCCTTCAACTTGAGAGAACCCCTTTACAACTAGTCTTGCCTTGTTCCTCACAACAATGCCTTGATCATCTTGCTTGTTGCGGAACACCCACTTTGTTCCAATGACTCTTGCACCTTGTGGTCGCTCTTCAAGTGTCCAAACTTCATTGCGGGTGAAGTTGTTCAACTCTTCATGCATGGCATTTATCCAATCCGGATCTTGAAGAGCTTCTTCTACATTCTTAGGTTCAATGCAAGAAACAAATGAGTGATGTTCAATAAATGAAGCAAGTTTTTGAGAGCGAGTCATTACTTCCTTTGAAGGACTCCCTATGATGAAATCTTGTGGATATGCTTGTAGTAGGGGTGAATTTCTTCTATCAACCACTTGAGAGGGATGTTGTGGAGCATCAACATCTTGAGCTTGTGTCACCATTTGATTATGGGAGACATGAGTATCTTTATTTTCTACTCTCCCATCTTTATCATCGTCTTGTGGCACATTTGATGAATAAGGTGGATCAATCACTTGTACATCATCTTCATCATCTTTGGGCTTGATGTCTCCAACTGGAATGTTCTTCATGGCCTCCTCAATGGTTCATCACCTACATCATCAAGATTCTCATGTGCTCTTTGGGAGTCGTTAGATTCATCAAATTCAATATCATATGTTTCTTCAACCAAGCTGGTGGCATGATTAAATACTCGATATGCTTTGGACTTTAATGAGTCACTAACAAGAAAACTAATATCACAACATCTTTGGAACTTCCGTAGGTGTTGCCGCTTCTTATAGATGTAGCATTTGCAACCAAACACTCGAAACAATGATATGTCCGGCTTCTTCCCATTGAGCAACTCATAAGGGGTCTTGCCAAGAAACTTTTGAAGAAATAGGCGAGTGGATGCATAACATGCGGTGTTGATAGCTTCCGCCCATAGAGCTTTGGGTGTATTATACTCATCAAGCATTATTCTTGCAAGTGTGATAAGTGTCCAGTTCTTTCTCTCTACTACACCATTTTGTTGAGGAGTGTATGTTGTGGAGACCTCATGCTTGATTCCTACTTCATCACAATATACTTCAATGTTTGTGTTGTTAAATTCTTTTCCATTATCACTTCTTATCTTTTTGAGCTTCACTTCAAATTCATTTTGTGCACTCTTGGCAAACTTCTTGAAACATGCGGCCACTTCGGTCTTGTCATGAAGAAAGAACACCCAAGTATATCTAGAGTAGTCATCAACTATCATAAGACAATAGAGATTGTCTTCCAAACTCTTGTAAGTTGGTCCAAAAAGATCCATGTGAAGAAGCTCTAGTACTCTTGTTGTTGACATGTAAGCTTTTGTTGGATGAGTGTTTGCAACTTGCTTGCTGGCTTGACATGACTACAAAGCTTGTCATTTTCAAATTTCACATCCTTCAAACCTCTCACCAATTCATTCTTCATTAGCTTCTTGAGTGAGCTCATCCCAACATGTGCAAGTCTTGTATGCTATAGTCACCCAAGTGTTGTTTTGGTGAATAAGCATGTCTTCAAGTTTGCATCTCTGGAGGTAAAATCCACTTGATCATCATCTTTCTTTGACACAACCACTTCCTTCCCGGTAAACAAGCATTGAAAGCCAAGATCACACAATTGACCAATGGATAGCAAGTTGAAACTCAATGAAGCAACATATAGCACATTTGATATTGAATGATCATTTGATATTGCAACTTTGCCCAATTCTTGAACTTTGCCCTTTGAATCATCAACAAATATAATCCTTTCTTGACCATCTACTTCTTCATCTAGTGAGGTGAACATACGAGGATCACCGGTCATATGTTGAGTGCAACCACTATCAATAACCTAATGACTTCCACCGGTCTTGTAGTTCACCTACACACAAGAGATCAAGCTTGTTGTTTAGGGACCCAAACTTGATGGGGGCCCTTGACTTTCTCAACTAGTGACTTTGCAACCCAAATTTGCTTAGGCCTATTCTTGTTAGGAGGACCTAAGAATATGACTTTTATCTTTCCACTAGAATCCTTTCTAAGCATGTAGTGAGCATTGAAAGCAAATGGTCTAGCATGCTTGGGCAAGGGTTGTGGTGGTGGGGTTTGACACTCATGAGCAAAGTGACCTTCTTGTCTACACTCAAAGCATCTCTTTGGCTTAGGCTTTGATTTGTATTGTTGTTGATGTTGAGCTTGAGCTTTCTTCTCTTGATTTGCCAAGTACTCAATACCACTTCTATCCATCTTCATCATGGTGTTCATGAGTAGCTCACTTTGGAGATATTGGCCTCTTGTGAACTTGCTCAAACTGGTCTTGAGATGTTCTTTCTCCAACTTGAGCTTCTTGTTTTCTTCTCTATGTTCATCATGATTTTTCTCCATCTTGAGTCTCTTGTTCTCTTCTTTAAGCATCTCATTCTCAAGAGCTATATCATAATCATTGTCAAGATTCTCTATCACAATTGTGTTGGTGGTTGATAGCTTTTCAAGATCTTTCTTGAGCTTTTCATTCTCATTCTTGAGCTTGACATACTCATCATAGTTGTCGGACTCAACCACTTTCTTGCCTTTGCTACTAGAACCTTGCTCAATGCTCTCAACAATCAAGTCATCACATGATGCAGCTATATCAATCTTAACAACATTGTTAGTAGCATCATGTGGTTCATTGAATAATAACTCATGAGAAAGAACAAGATTGTCATGATTAATCTTGAGATTAGTGTACTCTTCTTTTAGCAAATTGTAACTAGTGGTGAGCTCATTATGTATCCCCTCAAGCTTATCATGTTTTTCTTTAAGCTCTTTTTTAGAGGTTTTGAAATCCTTGAGTTTGGATGACATAGTTTTATTTTCTTCTCTAAGCTCAACACTAGCTTTTTCGGCTATGTCATATTTTGCTAAGAGTGAGTCCTTCTCAAATTCTAGCTTTTTATTTTTAGCTCTTGTCTTTCTAATGATTTTAGTGTATTGATTTAGCAACTTGATAAGATCATCATAAGAAGGTGATTCAAATTCTTCATCACTATCACTACCACTTTCATCATTGCTAGCATTATCATCACCACTACTATCATCATCATTTTGTACCTTTCGTTCACCCTTGGCCATAAGGCATAGGTGTGTAGAGGATGACGGCGGCGGTGTCGGTGAAGATAGTGAAGAATCAATCATAAGAGCGCCCACCTTCTCGTTCTCATTCTCACTTTCATCATCGGATGAGCCACTTGATGATTCAATATCCGTGAGCCAATCACTAACAATGTATGCCTTATCATTCTTCTTCTTCTTGTGAAATTCCTTCTTGCCATTCTTCTTCTTGTATGGCTTGTTCTTCTTCTTCTCATCATCATTTTCATCACTTGAGCCATCTTTCTTACCCTAGTACTTCTTCTTGTACTTGTCTTTCTTAGGTTTGGGGCATTGATGAGCTAGATGACCAAGTTCTCCACAATTATAGCAATCCATTTCGGCGATGTGCTTCCTTCTATTGCTAGTGAAGAATTTATTCTTCTTGCCATCAAACTTGACACCATTCTTATTTAGCTTCTTGAGCATCTTGGTGGTTCTTCTCACCATAAGAGCAAGACTTGCATCATCAATCTCATCATCACTTGAGCTATCATGATCAACTCTTGCTTTGCCCCTTTTTTCTTGACTAGCCTTGAATGCCAAATCTTTGTTCTTGGTGGAAGAAGAGCCATCTTGTGGAGTGATGTGCATGCACATCTCATGTGCATTGATCTTCCCCAATATTTGAGTTGGTGTAGCGGTGGAAAGATCACCTTGATGAAGCACCATCATAATATGCCCATATTTGTCAATGGGGAGGACACTCAAGATCTTTCTCACAACATTAGAGGGTTGCAGTTGTGAGTCCAAGCCCATTGACTTCCTCTATAAGAACATTTAAGCGTGAATACATCTCATTGGCACTTTCTCTAGGAAGCATCTCAAATGAATTAAGCTTTTTCATCACAAGGTGGTAGCGTTCCTCACGCTCACTCTTGGTTCCCTCATGGAGCACATAAATGTCCGGACATAGTGCATGGTCATCTTTGTGGTTCCGCACATGGTTAAAAACATCCTTGCAAAGGCCTCTAAAGAGGGTGTTTCTAGCCTTTGCATTCCACTTCTCGTAGTTAACCTCATCTCCTTGAAGGTTGGTGGGATCCTTAGATTTTGGGAAGCCTTGTGAGGCAGCTCTAAGAACTCTAACATCTAAAGCCTCTAGGTATGCCTCCATGCGAATTTCCCAATAAGGAAAATCATCTTCCTCAAAGATAGGAGGGGGTCCATCCCCGTGGGACATCTTGCTCTATGCGGTTAAGCCTAATTTAGGGAGCATGAGGCTCTAATACCAATTGAAAGGATCAAGATGCCCAAGAGGGGGGGTGAATTGGGCTAATTCTAAATTTTTGCAATAATTAAGCCCTACACTTAGCCCATTTTACCCCTTATGTCTAGAATGTGTTTCTATTGTTCTCCCCTACAAAAGTTTTGTACCCTAGGTTCCAATCCTACTCTAACATGGTAATTCTAGGAATGTAAAGACATAAAATGAATTGCTCAAATGTAAATGCTCAATGTAAAGAGAGAAAAAGGAACACGACGATATTTTCCCAAGGTATCGGAGAGTCGCCACTCCCCACTAGTCCTTGTTGGAGCACCCGCGCAAGGGTGTAGCTCCCCCTTGATCCACACAAGGATCAAGTGCTCTCTACGCCCACAACCGCTCACAACTTGACTTAGGTCATCCACAAGCTCTACCGGATGATCACCAAGCTCTCAATCACCACCGAGCCATCTAGATGATGGCGATCACCAAGACTAACAAGCACAAACTCTCACTGACCAAGACAAGCCTAATGAGAAAGGTGGATGCATACTTGCTACTCCCTATGCACTAATGAGGTCCTTAATCTTGGATTATCAAATCTTAATCACCTCACTAGGCTCTTGCTCTCCCTTGCACTTCAAAGGTGTTTCTCAGCTGAACAAATAGGCAAGAGACCTCCCATGGATGAGTGGAGTAAGTATTTATACCCCCTCATTCAAAACATAATGTTTGGAGGCTGAGTCATCACTCTGCGGGCTGACCGGATGCTCTGGTCAGTTGTACCCGCCACTGTGTTAGAGAGAGCCGTTAAGCTCTGACCGGACTCTGACCAACATCCGGTCAGCACCCACCAGACACATTCAGTCAAGAAAAAAACCTCTCTAGAACCTCTCTAGAGTGGACCGGACGAAGGCACCCCAGCGTCCGGTGCTCCTCCACTCATCGTCTAGTCTGTACCAGACGACTACAGTTGATTGACCGGACTCTGACTAGCGTCCGGTCAGCACCCACCGGACGCGTCCGGTCAAGAAAAAGCCTCTCTAGAACCTCTCTGGAGTGGACCGGACGCAGGCACCCCAACGTTCGGTGCTCCTCCACTCAGTGTCCGGTCAGTACCAGACCAGTAGTTGATCAAATAAACTGATCAGACTCACCCTCCAGCGTCTAGTCATAACCAGATCAGCGTCCGATCAGTCATTTGACCCTCCATACACTTCCAACTCAAAATCCTATGTGAATGAAGTTGACTCCAATTGATCTTAGGGCTATTCCTGAGCTACCTAGTGGTAGGTTTGATAAGTGTGCACCACACTAACCCACTAGACTCACATAGGTCAAGCTACTAGTCCATACCCCCCTTAATAGTATGGCCAAAGGAAAAAAATAAAGTCCTAAACTACTCTAAGTGTCTCTCCAACATCAAACGACACTTAGAACTAGTCCATCCTTTACCTTGTCGTCCATCCTTTGAAAACCAAAATGATTTCCATCGACATGGGCATGACAACCATGATTGCCCAATCAATTTTCATTACCATGACCTAACTCAAATTGCCTCTGCAAAATACATGTTAGTCATAGTAATCTCGTGTCGTCATTAATCACTGAAACCCAACTAGGGGCCTAGATGCTTTTAATTTATCGTGGAGAGAAAACCAAATGGCCAACTTGATGGATTAAGGGTTGGAGGTACAAAATTTGTTTGCCTAAACAATAATTAAATGGTAAATGATAGTCAACCATGTTGTTTAGGCACTAAACAGTAAATTAAAGGCTGGACTGTTTAAACTCATCTAAATCGTTAAAACACAATCAAATTAAACATGATTAAATGAGCTAAATGGATATTTTATTGTTAATACATAAAACTGTTTAAGTCGTTCAACTCTGTTAAAACTTCATCTAAACAACCTAAACAGTTTAGCATTTGGGATAACAATGGTGTTGTACGACAATTCAACCACCCATGTTCTTCCATCGATTCAGATACCTTTCAGTCTAGTTCTTGAACATGGGATCTTGCGACATTAACTTGTTGCATCTAAGTCCTTACAACCATACTTTGATTTTGCTACATTTTCAGTCTAGTTATATTTTAGAAGTGTCACATGTCCGATTTCATGTGATGATCTACTTGAGGATTGCCCCTTTCTTGTCATGGACCTTAATTTTTGTCCTTACCTCACTTTGTCCATGTATAAAAATCATCTGAAGGCTCACCTAGTTAAGGGGTCTCCATTATTTGAGTGGCAGTAGGGGGCCAAAGCCCCCCCTCCCAACACACACACAACACATGTTGCAGTTTTCCATGATAGTTTGTGTTTTTCTATATAATTTGAAAGCCCCCTCCCTTACGTTCTGCACCTCTTGAGAAACACGCTGCCCCAACTCCTGGTCCTTTTCATATCCTTGACGCGCTGCTGCATGCAGGTCCTACCTCGTCCTGTCCCTTTTGTCGCTCCTCTCATAAAAATCTCTGTGAATTCCATCCCCAGACCATATCATCGATCGGATACGTCAAATAAAAGGGGAGTAAAGATTAAGGAAGCAGGGCCAATAACACACCGCATGATCGAATCCCAAGCAACGCTGATCCTAGTGTGGTCGAGACTCTTCATCTCCTCGTAGTGAGCGGCGTAGAGAACCACCAAGACATGGTTTTCTAGATTGGAAAAGCTCCTCTTCCCTTGAATCACACCAACTCCCGCAGGCACCAGTACCGGTATGACCGACGCCCCAACATCGATAGCGATTGAGCCATCGCCACCAGCCGCGATCATCTCATCACCACCGACAATGATCGCCCCAACACCAGCCATGGTCATCCTAGCACCGTCTGCGTCCCCCTCCCGGCCTGTCATCACACCGCTGGACTGTACCGGCACCGACACCACTACGTCGTCCATCCTTAGATGTTGGGAGGGGATCGTCTGTTTAGGAGAGCAAACTCAAGCAGCAAAGTGGTTTCATGTGAGATCAAGTTTCCTTAACCAAAACTTGATCGTCACATGAAGTCTTAACTGAAACAAACCAAAACAAGACTATTACATCAAGTCTTCCAAAACATTAACTTGTTGGCATCTAAGTCCTTACTACAAGACTTTGGTTTTGCCACATTTCAGCCTTGCTACATTTCGGCCTCTATTAGGTTTCATGTGACGATCTAGTTTCCTTGAGGATATCTCTTTCTCCTTATCTACCTCAATTTTTATACGTACCTTGCTTAAGGGGTCTCCATTTCTAGTGGCAGTAGGGGGCCAAAGCCCCTAACCTCCCTCCCTCCCAACACGCACATACACGTAGAACACATGTTGCACGTGTCCCCATGACAATTTACGTGTTTCTATATCATTTGAAAGTAAATGAAGACAGGAGATATGTACAAGAGCATGATGAGTTAGCATAGAGAATATACAAATCAATGATAACATGATGAAGTAAATGACCTAATATGCTAGGGACATGCAAGATAACCACCTCATTGGTAAGTTATTCGAAGAGTAAATGTCATTCAATGATGGAGCTAGAATGTTTTCGTCAAAGAGGTCAAATGACATATCTAAACAATGACAATGCAAAGTAGTGGCATTTTCTATTTCTACTATGATTTTGTGTAGCCTTTTTTTAGGGTGCGCAATGGCTCTTCCCGGTCCCCCAACTGCCTCTTGTTTCCTCTCAATCTCTCGGACCCCAACTACCGCCTATTTCCATAGATCCGTAGTACACTAGTGAAGGTTTTAAACAGCTGTGTAAGATTGTCATTATTTTGGCAAATTAATAGAGTACACGTTTATAAAATTATTAAGAATCGCGTTGCCTTATCTTCAGCCTATAGAGCTTGTTTGGTTCATGGCTTCCCAGTCAGTAATCCTGTGTCGACAGTCTAAGAATGTTGCCTGGCAGGCAGCCGAGAAACCAAACATGTCCATAGACATGAAGTTTTTTTTTTGTTATTGCTAGTAACTTTTGTAGCCAGTTACTTTTTTTCCTAGCACTATTGAACTGAACATTTAGAAGAGCGAGTTTGCATGCACGGTTGAAGGTTTGCCGACCTATGTTAGGAGAGTCCAACTTTTGGATGTGAAAATTTGGAATATTTTTTGAAATTGTCTGCTAGCTCAATATACCCTTGATCCATCGAAACGTAAGAGAGGTAATTAAGCAACGGTATCTCTGACATTGTATAATGTTCTATCTATGTGGCTAGTATTTTAATCCTCTACGCGCTGTCAGCTGTCAGATGCTTTGAATTGGTGGATTCCTTGTATTGGTTGTTAATCTTTTGAAGCGTCAATATGACCTCATCCTCTTCTCCTAACAGGGGAATTTTTCACGGAGAATCGGGAATCGGCCGGGGGCCATTGCCATCTCTAATCAGCGTCCTCTTCAAAATACCAACTGATGATTGGCAATTTGGCATGGGGCTTGGAGCTAGCTAGCTTCCTTCCATGTTCTCACTCATTCACTGGTACAAGGTACTGTCAGCTGGGCCTTGTTTAGATTGCAAGTTTTTTCACTCTCTCTCCATCACATCAAATCTTTGGACATATGCATGGAGTATTAAATATAGATAAAAAAATAACTAATTACATAGTTTGATTGTAAATTACGAGACGAATCTTTTGAGCCTAGTTAGACCATGATTAAACAATAATTATTAAATATAAATGAAAGTGCTACAGTGCCAAATACTGATTTCTAACCCCATCTAAACAAGGCCCTGCTTCCATTTGCCCATTGGAATCTGCCGTGAAACGTACGCCTCGGTACAGAAACCAAGAACAAACCCTAGCTTTGGAATAAAGCAGAACTAGGAAGCCAAAAAAAAAAAAGGGAGACAAAAGGCTGGACGGACATGCACAGGAATAATTCACGCCCAGAACGGACACCCAGATCTCGATCTCTTCTTCTTTTGGGGGTTTCACAGCATGCAATGCCATTTTCAGTATGGCTGGCCACCATATTCAGGTGTAAGAAAATAATAATAATATAATAAAAGAACATTGATCTATGGGAAAGCAGCAAAATTATTCTCGTCAAGGGGAACATCTGTCTATTAGCGCGATAGCTTATGCGTACGTGCTCGTACTACGTAGCGCGATAGCTTGACAACGCATGCAGATCCAACAACAACAGAAAAAGAAAGGGTAATAAGTACGTGCTCGTACTACGTAGCGCGATAGCTTATGCGTACGGAAGCCTAATTGCCCAAAGCAGATTACTACAAGTAGAAGTGGCCTTCTTTAGAGCGACAAATCATCGAATTTCCATTAATAAAAATGTACTCCTCCGTACTGTGCTTTTCTACCACTACGAGCGTTGGTGTGCTCATGCTCCTCGAAGCCATGCTTGGCAAATATTATATAGCACGATTCTATTTTGGAACCAGCACAACATAAGCCTGTTCGCTTGCTCGTAAACGATCGTAAATTTTCAGTCGGGAACAGTGTTTTTCTCTTACACCAAACCAACCAGCAATAAATAATCCACGATACGATACGACCTCCCGAACAGGCTGTATATATAGTTTATAATGCTTTGGCCTCAAAAAAAGATATTACGTATACAATAGACCGACATGGCATAATTTGGAGTAGGACGACCATCTAAACTATGGGCCTCTTCGGGACACCTTATTGTGGCCCTGACTCTTCCTACACCAACAACGATTTTTTTTATATTTTTAACACATTTTTTAAACTAATCTTAAAACTGATATTGTTTAATTTTTTTTTAAATCTAACATTTTTTGCCGCACCTATTCGCACGGCGCGGCGAATTAAAGCTGCCGCGTCATGCATGGGGGCGCGGCGAGGTTGCCAACATGGCAGCGACCAGGGCCACTGACCGATGACGTGACCAGCTCTGTCGCACCACCGATCAGGGCGCGGATGTGACGCGCCACCCATCACGACGCGGTAGTGACGCGCCACCCACCAGGGCGCGGTAGAGCCAGATATAGGCCCGCGGCCCAGTCCCTTTCCTCCCTCTCTGTTTCACTCCGCGGCGCATAGCAGCCACCTCCGTGCCGCCCTGCCCCCGCCGCCGCGCCTCCTAGCCCGCACCGCTGCGCCATTGCCTCACGGCTCCCCCACGGCCGGCCGCCGAATTTCCCTCCCTTGCCGTTCCCCTCCTTACCTTCCCCAAAGCTCTTCCTCGGCCTTGTCAAGGTAACGAAGCTCCTCCTCGGCCTCCACGGTGGATCGAGTCATTTGAATGAGTAGTTAGGGTATGGAGGAAAATATGAGTTCGTTAGAACGTTGGATTGAAAGATTAGAATTAAGATTGCCAATGTTAAGGTTAATTGGTGAGTTAGAATTATAATTACCATGTATTTTGCTTGTTTGAGTTTGCACCTCAACTTTTATATGTGAATAAATATATGGATACACTGTTGATGTACCAAATTTTATTTTTTACTGACCAAACTATAGTTTTTATATAGTTTTCATGTTTGCATCTAAGATAGAGTGTGCACCAAAGTATAGGTTATATTTTATTTATTGTAATGCAAATGGTTCCCATTGACATTAATTTATGATGTTTTAATTTTTGTTTGTTAAATTACAACCGTTTTGTTAGATGCTAGAAATGTATCGGAAGAAGTTTTGGCAAAAACAGGGTTGCCCTCGAGAATCATACCCCGACGCGTCTAGCAAAGATGCCCCCGTCCCTCCTGACCTCCCTATCCCTAACTGTGACTGTGGTTTCCCGGCCGACGTGTTTCAATCGAGACATCCAGACACAGTGGCGCGTTGCTTCTACACATGCAGTCGTTTTAATATAAGTATTTGTTTCCACTATCTTTTTTTCTTCATTTGTGTAAGTAGTCTACTAATATTTTGTTGGAATCTTATTGTGTAGGACCATGAGAGGTGCCTTTTGTTTCAATGGATCGACGGTGCAGATAAGTTTGACCCTAGGTACCTCTTTTTCGACGATTGGTGTAGAGGGAGACATCCACGTGAGCACTTCCAGCGGTGGGTTCGCCCCCCCTAACCCCCCGCCAATGACAGCTAAGGAGAAGCATTTAGCCGCAGTTAGACGACTCGAGGAACCTCCTCTGTGTGAATGCGGAGATCGAGCCGTGATAAACTCAGAGAATACGTTGGAGTTTGTGTGTCCGAACAAACACGAAGTAAGTGGAAAGTGTATCTGTTTAAATATTTAGCTCTACATGTGTGCGTGTACTAATGTATTCTCTTGTAGCATTATGGATTTGTGAAGTCTCGTTTCAATGAGTGGCTCTACGGTCCTAAGAATCAATGGTCGGAGCCACCAAAGGCAAAGGAAAAGAAGAAAGAAAGGATAATTTATAAATCACCTCTAGTCAAGTACGAATGTGGTGTTAAATCCAACTACGGTCCAATCCCTTCGGAGCTTGGAATAGGCCACTATTGCGGCCATATGGTTGACTATGATGAGGTTAGTTATTTTTGTGGTAAATATGAAATCGTATTTTGTTTATTTTGCTAAGACATATATGATATAATTTTTTTGTTTGAATAGTGCACTGGGAAATACAGGTGGGAATGTTATGATGGTCAAGCTAAGTTCTTAAATGAACTGAAGGGGAGGCAAGTAATTGCACGGAAGAGGGGATATAGACCTGACTACGTCAACCTATTTGTTAAACGTCACAAAAATAAGATGCGTGAGTTTGCTAGATAGCGCGGTAACCCGATCGATGTTGGGCTTAACAAATGGGGATTGGAGAGACGGGGGGCATTAGAGGAGGAGAGGGCAAGGATGGAGGCAAGGGAGGAGGAAAGAGTATAGATGCAGGTCTTGATCGACCATGTTGTTGCATTGTGTGCCAGTGAGTCATTGGAAGCCTTGTTATTTTCATTGCCTGCTGTCGACAAAAGATGCTCGGCAGTCCACCGAGGGGTATCCCGCGATGGTAGATTTGTCGGTGGAGGTGCGCGTAATTAGGAACCGGATGGTGACACAAGGTGCAGAGACAATGATTTAGACAGGTTCGGGGCGTGTGATCGACGTAATACCCTACGTCCTGTGTCTTTGTTGTATTGTATTGAGTATGAGATGTATGTAGATGTATGTAGATGTCGACTAGGGGACCCCTGCCTCTCCTTGTATACTCTGGAGGGGTAGGGTTACAAGGAAAGTATCCTATTTGGTACTATATAATATCTTGCGGTGCATGTCGACCAGTGCCGTGCACGCCTTGATCTTGTGGGCTGGGCCACCTCTAAGGGTGCGACCCATGTCTTGTCTTGTGGATACCGGGGCCATACCCCCACACCTACTTTTAAATATAATATAATCGCATTGCTAACTTGTTGCATTTCATACATTAAGGGATTGGATGTAGCGAGGACCATGCCGCAGAGGTGCCCCGTGCAAGACTTGAGGAAAAGAAGTTATATGAGCATAGAACGCGAGATGGTCGCACCGTTCAATCTCCGATTGTGTTGTATGATGAGGGGGATGAGGATAAGGACGACACTGCCAGGTTGAGCGATCTCATCGCTCTTGCTGAGGTGGGCTTGCAGGCGGAGGAGGCTGAGGACGACACTGGTAGACTGAGCGAGCTCATCGCTCTAGCAGAGGTGGGCTTACAGGCGGAGGAGGCTAAGGACGACACTGGCAGACTGAGCGAGCTCATCGCTCTAGCAGAGGTAGGCTTGTGGCCAGCGTAGCGAGGGCATGCGGGCGCGGCGGGCGCGTGCGGGTGCGTGCGGGCATGGCAGGCGGCCGGCATGCATTGGCGGTGGCTGTGCTTCTAATGGGTCGCGTGAGAGAGAGAGGCCCGGCCTATACAAGGGCCTATCGTGCCGTGATACGTGGCGCGACAGGCCCGACGCGCCTTGATTGGTTCTTGCCTAGTTCAAGTATGGCTGCATCGATCCGGTCGACCCAACTGCATGAACTAGATCAAGGTCAAGTTATCGGCTCTACCTTAGAATGGCAGTCTTTGGTAGATTCATTAAGTTACCGATATTGCTTATTGCTTTCATTATTTATCTAAATTATAGCAATATCACTCTACCCGATTGAGATTGATCTAGATCGGCCTTATATCTTGTTTAGCCCATCGTTTGTTAATCTAAAACGGATCTAATCTACACATTAAACGATGAGTTACGTTTTATCGACTGTTTTACATCAATCTTGATCGTGCATAGCGTGCGGTTAAAGCATGTTGCGTCTTGAGTAGATTTATTGGCTAGCGAAAACCGTTCCATGGCCCATTATCATGGCCTGTGTGATTCTACCTCATACCCCACTGTTAGCACCATAGAGTGGGGATCGTTATTTGGTAGATCTATTCCTGATAAGGCATGACTTTAACTGTGCACTATGCCTGAATCGGTTGTTTTAGCCAATATCGAGTGCTTTCACGAACAGTTTGCATCACGAGACCGTTGAAGTAAAGATAGGTTGAAAGATGTGTTAGCCCCATGATCTTATTATTATATTACGGCCTACATGATTCTGGCTCATGCCCCATTGATATTAGTAATGAGTTAGGGTCGTCGAGTCTATTGTTATTTCTACGGCCTGCATGATTCTGCCTCATGCCCCACTAGTCATAGCGATAGATGAGATTTAACATGTTCATTAGATTTATCTTTATTAAACGGTTAAATAGTGTTGAATTGTTTCTTTATATAAAAAATGGTTCGGTTACTTGTAATCATTAGCTTAGCATAAACCAATCATTGTTGACATCTTATTGCCATTGATTAATATTTGTTCAAATAACGACATTTATCTTGAATGATAACCGATTCTTCTTATACAACTCAATGATCTTTAACCGATTTATTCTCACGAATATGCTGGAATCGACTATTTAGTCGATCTTCTTTCATATCGGCTCTCAGAGCCGCACATTCGGGACTGTCTGGCAACACCAGCACGTTCCACCCTTAATTACTGATAAACTTTCTCTCCTTGTCAATTACAGGGTCAAATTGACTGGCACGTCTCGGGAGGAGTGCGTAGGATCGACCATCCCTGCGCTGAAGCTAGGTGGATCTACAGTTCCATCGAGCAGACCCTTCCGGCTTGCTACGTGTGTCCTCGGCATGAGACGAAAATTCT
Organism: Miscanthus lutarioriparius; assembly: GCA_904845875.1. Classification (NCBI taxonomy): domain Eukaryota; kingdom Viridiplantae; phylum Streptophyta; class Magnoliopsida; order Poales; family Poaceae; genus Miscanthus; species Miscanthus lutarioriparius. Next base: position 4,751,778 of record CAJGYO010000013.1, read on the forward strand.
ATGTCGACACACGTTTCTGGCATGCTCGGTGGGACCCCACAATCATCATGGCGATTCACAACAACAATGACATCCTTATGCTGCATTATGAAGATCTACCTGATGGGGATAAGGGTATCATCAGCAAAGCTATAGAAGAGTTTCAGAACAAGTGTTTGTTGTCCTACACCAAAACACGTGACAATATAATTGTTTAGAAATTTTCACTGCCAAGAGTTCTACTACACGGGCAGACAGATACGACTAGAGATGAAGACAGGCGTTTCTTTAAGGAAGTTGTAGACAAATCTGTTTGTGATGCCATATCAAGTCATAACAAAGCTTTTGTGGACATATTCCACAACACCATGAGAAAGGCGATTCATGGATTTCCAGTTGGTCAAGGTGGACCGACTTATTACAACATTCCAGATCCGTCGACCCAAGGGACTAATCAAGTTGATACCAGCCATCAAGAAGCGGCACCAGCTGGTAGTGGTGATGTCCAGACAGTTCAGGGTTCATCTGAACAGGCTCAAGGAACTATTGTAAATCAGATACAATATAATCCTAGACCGTCAGTACAGCATGTGCAACAGCCGGCGGGGCAAAGTCAGAACTAGGTGATCAATTTTGGCACATCAGGTCACATACCATCATCGGCTAAAAAAATAGCACCATCAATTCAAAGGATCCGTAGAGATATAGATCCTTATGTATACAATTAGAGACTTCAAGCTACAAGCCAGCAAAGAACCCAAGCAGATCGAGATTCCACAAGAGTATCACTATAGCATGGATTATAACACCCTTCACATGATGCCAAATCTAGGATACCAAGGCACACTGGATTTCAATCCACAGATGGGTCAGCAGGTGCAAAGAAATCCAAATTCGCAAGCTGATGAATTACTGCTGAGGGTGACCGAGATGATGATGAATCAGTTTGATCTGAAACCAAAAAAGGCTGACCTTTTTGTATAAATGTTCATATCCAGAATGGTATGCTTTGGTCGCCCTTCCCATAAATTACAGGCTCCCAGAATTCGCTAAGTTCACTGGCCAAGATAGTACAAGCACGATAGAACATATCAGTCGGTATCTTACACAATTGGGCGAAGCATCAGTTGAGGATGTCCATCGAGTTCGTTTCTTCTCTCTGTCCTTATCAGGGCCAGCCTTCACTTGGTTTTCATCATTGCCAGTCAATTCCATTGCCAATTGGGCTGACCTAGAGAAGAAGTTTCATACATATTTGTACACTGGGACTGGAGAAAAGAAGATTACCGATCTAAAAACTATAAGACAGAAGACTAATGAATCAGGCACTGAATTTCTTCAGAGGTTCCGAGAAACCAGGAACTTGTGCTTCTCCTTAAACTTGGCTGATGATCAATTAGCTGCTTTAACTGTTCAAGGAATGCTGCCGATGTGGAAAGAAAAGTTGCTGGGACAAGAATTTAACAACTTGGGTCAATTGGCTCAATGAGTAGCTACGCTCAATAGCCAATTCTAGAGTATGCGCAGAGATACCTGGTTCCAAAAGAGTACCACAGTAGCTGAAGCTTATGATCCATACTTAGTCGATGACTGCTATGAAGATGAAGAAAAAGAGGTTGCTATGGCTGAATGGAATTGGGGCAAGAAGACAGTGATGGTGTCAAATCCTTGGGGAAGAAGAGTCGAGGAGAGCTATGACTTTGATGTCACCAAATCAGACAAGCTCTTCGATTTTTTACTTGAGAAAGGGTAGATCAAGTTGCCCGATGATCATATCATGTTGCCCCCTGATCAATTGAAGAATAAGAAGTTCTGCAAGTTCCATAATGCTACTTCTTATTCCACCAACGAATGCTGAATTTTTCGGCAGCATATACAGAGGGCTATTCAGCAGGGGATGCTCAAATTTGATACGCCTCGGAAAATAAAAGTTGATGATAATCCTTTCCTAGGAGATCAAAATATAGTTGATGCTGGGTTACTTAGAGGAAAGGCTAAGGTCCTAACATCAACCAAGTCAAAAGAAGCTAGAACAGTCGATCCCAAGATACAAATATCGACTGACAAATACAGTGAGATTAGAAGACGTCGTGCCGAGCAAAAGAGTCGATACGAGCAGGGGGGACATCAAAAGCAGGAACGACAAAACCGTGGGTCACGTCTTGGATTCTGTTGAATAAATGGCAATGATAGAAGGAAAAGGATTATCAGCGTTGGTTAAAGGATCAAGCGTACCAGCATCAACTGAAAGAAGAGAGGTATGAAAGGAAACAAGCTGAATTACATTGGAATTGTCCTTTCTTCAGACATTGTTGGAATGAAGGTTTGAAGTTGCCTACCAGACATAACTGTCCAGAATGTAGCAATCAATATCAGAAGTATAGGCAGTCTCAAACCAGCCGCCGGTCTATCCATGCTCAAGATGAATATCATCATAATAACATGGATCGGCGCTTAAAAAATAAAAGTGTTCATGATCGGCTTGGAAAAAGAGTTGTTGACCAGGATTGGGCTGATCATGAAGAGGAAAGCAATGAAAGAAAGTATGTTTGGTAGGAAGACCAATGGTGTCAAGGAGGTTTAACAAGAAGCCAGAAGAGAAGGGTGCAACGCCTAAGGAATAAAGAGATGGAACAGGCTCAGGCATCCGATAAATCTCAAGTATGGCGTACCAAGCAAATAGCTGATAGAAAGCAACCATCGGCTAATATCCAAATGGCTTTTCTGCTGCCATCAGAATTCAGAGTCATTGGTAAAAGCCAACCGCCGATCCAAGCAGTCGGCTTTGAAAACTTGTATTAATGGATAATCCAATAGATGGTATAGATGGCAAACTAGGACATGGCTTCACGTCGGCCGACGAATTGGAAGAAATAAATATTGGTCCTGGAGATAGACCTAGGCCAACGTACGTAAGTGCTAAGTTGGATCCGGAGTATAAGCGGAAATTAATTGATTTATTAAAGGAATTTAAAGACTTCTTTGCTTGGGAATACTATGAGATGCATGGTTTAGACCGGTCAATTGTTGAATATCGGTTGCCAATCAAATCTGAATATCGACCGTTTAAACAAGCTCTGAGGAGATTCAACCCGAACGTGCTCGATGATATCAAAAAGAAGACTGAAATGTTACTGGAAGCAAAATTTATCTGACCATGCCGATATACAGAGTGGATATCGAATGTTGTCCCTGTATATAAGAAGAATGGAAAATTGAGAGTTTGTATTAATTTCAGGGATCTGAACAAAGCCACACCCATGGACGGTTATCCGATGCCGATAGCTGATTTGTTAGTAGATGCAGTAGCCGGGCACAAGGTTATTAGCTTCATGGATAGTAATGTAGGATACAACCAAATTTTCATGGCTGAGGAAGACATAGCAAAGACCGCTTTCAGGTGCCCCAGCGCAATCGGTCTGTTCGAGTGGGTTGTGATGACATTTGGTCTGAAGAATGCCAGTGCAACTTATCAAAGGGCGATGAATTACATTTTCCATAAGTTGATCAGTAGGATTATTGAGATCTACATCGATGATTTGATGATAAAATCCAAAGGGTACAAAGAACACCTGGCCGACTTGCGTGAGACTCTGGAATGCACGAGGAAGCATGGTTTGAAGATGAATCCTAACAAGTGTGCTTTTGGAGTATCAGCCGAACAATTCTTAGGATTCGTGGTCCACGAGAGAGGAATCGAAGTTGGTCAAAAAAGCATGAAGGCAATTGATGAAGCAGTTCCCCCGACTACCAAAACAGAGTTGCAATCTCTGCTTGGTAAGATTAATTTCATCAGAAGATTCATTTTAAATTTATCGGAAAGGATCCTGCCGTTTTCTCTCTTGTTGAAGTTGAAAAATAATCAAGAATTCAAGTGGAGTGACACACAACAAAGGGCGTTCGAAGAGATAAAAGAATATATGAAGTGTCCACCTGTGTTGGTCCCTTCTCAGCAAGGTAAGCCATTTAAGTTCTATATATCGGCTGATGACAAGACAATTGGATCGGCCCTGATGCAAGAATTTGAAGGAAAAGAGAGAGTTGTTTTCTATCTGAGTAGAAGACTACTGGATCCAGAGACGAGATATTCTCCCACCGAAAAATTATGCTTGTGTTTATATTTCTCTTGCACTAAATTGTGACACTACTTATTATCGGCTGAGTGTACAGTTGTTTCCAAGGTTGATGTGGTTAAGCACATGTTATCAATGCCAATACTGAATGGAAGAGTGGGAAAGTGGATTCTTGCGTTATCGGAATTTGACTTGAAGTACGAATCGGCTAAAGCAGTCAAAGGACAAGTAATGGCCGATTTTATCACCCAGCATCACAAGCCAAGCATTAGTTGTGTAGAACCAATGCCTTGGACGTTGTTCTTTGATGGGTCATCATGCAAACAGGGTGGTGGCAATGGTATTGTTATTATTTCGCCTCGGGGGGCAAGTTTTGAGTTTGCTCTTCCAACTGAGCCAATGATTACTAACAATCAGGCAGAGTACAAAGCTATTCTCAAAGGACTTCAACTTCTTTATGAAGTAAAGGCCGAAGTAATTGAAGTGTTTAGAGATTCACAATTAATTATTAATCAGTTGATCAGCCTATATGAGTGCAAAGAAGAGACTTTAAAAAGATACTATGATGAGTGCCAAAAGCTACTCAAAGAGTTTTTTCATATCTCTTTCCAACATATTCCGAGAGCATAAAACCAAGAAGTTAACCGTCTAGCTCAAAGTGCATCAGGATATCGAGTGTTTCAAGAAGTCTTGAGTAGTGAAACCTCAAGTGATGATTGGAGGATCGAAATAGCCGATTACCTTAGAGATCCGTCTTAGAAAGTTACCAGAAAGCTAAGGTATAGATTGGCTAAATTTGTTTAGTTAGATGACCAATTATATTATAAAACAGTCGATGGGGTGTTGCTCAAATGCTTAAACCAAGAGGAAGCTAAGGTGTTGATGGGTGAGGTGCATGAAGGGATTTGTGGAGCTCATCAATCGGCTTATAAGATGAAATGGATTATACGCAGAACTGGGTATTTCTGGCCAACGATGTTGGAAGACTGTTTTGAATATTACAAGGGGTGCCAGGACTGTCAATGTTTTGGTAATGTCCAGAGATCGCCTGCCTCGGCCATGAATCCAATAATCAAGCCGTGGCCGTTTCGGGGTTGGGGATTGATTTAATTGGCCAGATTTTTCCGCCTTCAAGCAAAGGACACAAGTTCATATTGGTAGCAATAGATTACTTCACAAAATGGGTTGAGGCAATTCCTTTGAAGACAGTAACCTCAAAGAACATGATTGATTTTGTCAGGGAATACATTGTGTATCGCTTTGGGATTCCTCAAACTATAACTACAGATCAAGGAACAATGTTCACATCAGAAGAGTTTGAGAATTTTGCTGCCAGTATGGGAATCAAGCTACTGAATTCCTCTCCTTACTATGCTTAGGCTAATGGCCAGGCAGAGGCATCCAACCAGATTATGATTAAACCAATCAAGAAAAAGATCGAGGAGCAGCCAAGGAAGTGGCATTCTACGCTAAATGAGGCGCTGTGGGCATATAGGATGGCATGCCATGGATCAATTAAAACATCGCCTTATGAACTTGTGTATGGCCATAATGCAGTTCTTCCTTAGGAAGTTCAGACTAGATCGAGGCGTGTTACACTGCATAATGATTTATCAACCGAAGTCTACAAGAATCTTATGATGGACAATTTGGAGGACTTGAGTTGCCTTCGGCTATGTGCTCTCGAAAATATCGAAGCCAATAAACTGAGGGTTGCGAAGTATTACAGTAAAAAGGTCAAGATTAAACAATTCTCTGAAGGAGACTTGGTCTAGAAAGTGAAATTGCCGATCGGGTCAAAAGACGGTGAATTCGGCAAATGGTCACCTAACTGGGAAGGACCTTATCGGATCAAACGATGTGCGCCCGGTAAAGCTTATATTTTGGAAACACTAAAAGAAGAGGAAGAATTTGGCCGAGCAATCAACGGAAAATATTTAAAGAAATATTATTATAGCGTTTGGATCAATACTTAATAAGCGATTTGTTCGGTCGATAACTTTATAGCCGGCCCGGAAAGATGAATCCAAGTACCTGTGAAACAGTGACACTCTTGTAAAAGTTGAGGCATTGGCTCATGAGCCAACGTAGGCAACGACAAACAGTAGACCCCGGATCAAGATTCCCTACCAGTGACTGCGGACCAATAAGGGGTACAGACATGATAATTTTGGAATAAAATTACTTTTATCCCAAAATTGGGGGGCATGTGTTTACACCAAAATTTAGAAGAAGGGTCACAGGGACTCAAAAACTCCCAAGATCATGTCATCAAGGAGTCAATTGCGTGCAGATCGAAACCAGCTGATTCGAACGTAAAATTGGAATCGGCTTTCTTCAGATAGCGCCAGTGAATAATGACAAAGGTTATGATCGGCGCCAGGATGAGACATATTGGACTCTACAAAAAGGGAAAGATTAGAGTCCAAGTTATCTTAAATAAGGAATGTTTTCTCTAGGGTTAAAAATTGTAATGAATCGTGCTTAGACAGTAGTCATGCACAGGGCCCAGGTATAAATATCAAACCCCGGCTATTATAAAACACACAATCAATGCAATATACAAGTTATTTACTTTTTCGGCTCTGGCCACCCCTTAGGAGTAGGAGCAGAGTAGATATCGGCGAGTTCTTCAGCAAGTACGGTTGCATCGATCCGGTCGACCTCCACTGCTTGTTGTAAGTACCGTCATGACTTATACCTCTGTTCGTACGGCTGCATCGATTCGGTCGACCTCCACTGCGACTCTGGTATAAGTTAGTTATCGATTCTTGCCTAGTTCAAGTATGGCTGCATCGATCCGGTCGACCCCCACTGCATGAACTAGATCAAGGTCAAATTATCGGCTCTACCTTAGAATGGCAGTCTTTGGTAGATTCATTAAGTTACCGATATTGCTTATTGCTTTCATTATTTATCTAAATTACAGCAATATCACTCTGCTCGATTGGGATGGATCTAGATCGGCCTTATATCTTGTTTAGCCCATCGTTTGTTAATCTGAAACTGATCTAATCTACACATTAAACGATGAGTTGTGTTTTATTAGCTGTTTTACATCAATATTGATCGTGCATAGCGTGCGGTTATAGCATGTTGCGTCTTGAGTAGATTTATTGGCTAGCGAAAACCGTTCCATGGCCCGTTATCACGGCCTGTGTGATTTTGCCTCATACCCCACTGTTGGCACCGTGGAGTGGGGATCGTTATTTAGTAGATCTATTTCTGATAAGACATGACTTTAACTGTGTGCTATGCCTGAATCGGCTGTTTTAGCCGATATCGAGTGCTTTCATGAATAGTTCGCACCACGAGACCGTTGAAGTAAAGATAGGTTGAAAGATGTGTTAGCCCCATGATCTTATTATTATATTACGGTCTGTATGATTCTGCCTCATGCCCCACTAGTCATAGTGATAGATGAGATCTAACATGTTCATTAGATTTATCTTTATTAAACGGTTAAATGATGTTGAATTATTTCTTTATATAAAAAGGGGTTCGGTTACTTGTAATAATTGACTTAGCATAAACCAATCATTGTTGACATCTTATTGTCATTGATTAATATTTGTTCAAATAACGACATTTATCTTGAATGATAACCGATTCTTCTTATACAACTCAATGAGCTTTAACCGATTTATTCTCACGAATATGCTGGAATCGACTGTTTAGTCGATCTCGTTTCATATCGGCTGTCAGAGCCGCACATTCGGGACTGTCTGGCAACACCAGCACGTTCCGTCATTAATTACTGATAAACTTTCTCTCCTTGTCAATTATATGGTCAAATTGATTGGCACGTCTCGGGAGGAGTGCGCAGGATCGACCATCCCTGCGCTGAAGCTAGGCGGATCTACAGCTCCATCGAGTAGACCCTTCCGGCTTGCTACGTGTGTCCTCGACACGGGACGAAAATTCTGTGTCGACACGGTGTCAGTTTAAAAAATGTGTTAAAAATTAAAAAAATCCCCAACAACTATAGCAATACTGTTCATATGAGCCGTTTTTCTCTCTTCACGAAGCCACGATTTATGGCTAGCTCCTCTGGCTTCGGCTCCTCCGATATTGTAGCGAGTAGCGGAGCCCGGCCAAACAAAGGCTATATATGCTTTGATCATTTATTTATTTATTTATTTTGTATTGTTTATGGTTATTGGATACTACGTCTATTCCAAGTTATTAGTCATTTTAGCTATTTTTAAGTACATAGCTTTTGCTAGGCATCTAAATTTATACTAGATATGTAGTAGTTTATACTACAAGAGCTAAAGTTGTTAACTAAGGGAGCGTTTGGATAGAGTCCAGAACTTGCCGCACCGTGCCACAACTTTCTTGCCAAAGTTGAGCGCGTGTTTGGTTCACTGCCAAACTTACGGCACGCCGCAGCCTTGCCATAACGGCCTAGTTCATTTTTCATGCCAAAAGCTGCCGCAACTGCGGCGGATGATTTGCTCGCCACAACTTTGGTGCAGCCACAACAGCGGCGTGGCATGCAGCGGTAACCATCCAAACGCTCCCTAAATCATTCATCAAAGATTGTACAGTTTAAACTTTAAAGGAAAGCAAGAAAAGGAAGGAGCGGCAGCAATAAACTAGGACTGGTGCTGTACCTGTGCCAATCGGCATGCAGATCTAGCTGGATAAATACAGGTACTTGTTGGATTGGAGCAACCACACCCGGCCGGCCGGGCTACTTTTAGCAACCTTCCTGTTAGGGCGTGAACCACATGCAAAGGGCCTCCAGATTTTGTTAGAGCGAGGCAACTTTTGCAGCGCGTACTCGTGCCCAATTAATTCGCAGTTTCTTCTTTAGATACTCATGTTTGCTACTCCCTCCCTAGCATCCTGCACGATGTCTGCAGTCGGATTGTAATGAATTTTCTGAGTAATGAAACGTTTGTCAAAAAAAAAAAACAGTAGAGCACTTTGTTAGATAATTAGGTATTTTATGGTCAATTTAATCCAGAAATAAAACATCAGTAGGTTCGTGACGATATATATGTGTATGTGTATATCACTAACAAGGCTCTGGATCTGGTGTAAACCATGTTCCAGTGCAAACTTTGGAAATTATCGATCTAGACCACGGGCTGCGCATCCGATGGCTAGAGATGGAGGTGGGGCTTTTTTGCACTTAAACGCCCGCCCCCAGCACTGCTAATCATGTTGTTTTCCAAATCACCCCCAGCAAACAGGTCTGTGTCGATAGTTTGGCGTCGTTTCGTTTCTTGTTGTTTTGTTTTTCCTGGGCGCCGGCGGCGGCCACGAGCTGTTCGGCGAGGCGGGCAGGACGAGGACGGCATCGTAGGCGCGCCACCACCTCCTGGCTCCCGGATTCACTAGACGCCGACGTTGATTCGCTAGACGCCGACGCGAAGACGAATCAGGACGACGCCCAGACTAATCTGAATCAGTTCGTACGTGAGTATCCTCCTGTTCTTACGTGAGTCCGGCATGGAGTCGTTAGCTTGTTCATGTCATACGTGAGTCTGATGCTCATCTCATACGTGAGTCTGTAGGCGGAGGAGACTCGTCAAGAGTTGCGCCGTGAGTCTACGCCGCCGCTGCCATGGAGTCCAGTGTGCGTGACGTTGGCGTTGATGCCGTCGTCGCCGTTGATGCCGTCATCGCCGTTGATCCCGTCTCCGTCGAGGCCGCCGCCATGGATCAGGCTGTTGATGCCGTTGTCGCCGTTGATCCCGTTTCCGCTGAGGATCATGCCGTCAATGACGCCGGAGTTGGAGCCCACCTTGAACATCCAAGCACACCACGGCCAAAATCTTTTCCGAGTACAGCAGTAAGTTCCAAAGAACATTTGAAGCCATTGGTTGGAATGATCTTTGATACACTCGCAGATGTGGAGGAATTTTACAAGTCGTATGCACATGAAACTGGTTTCTCAGTTCGTGTTGGTTAGCACAAGAAGCACAAGAAGCAAAATGTCGTCATATCATACAAGTGCTTAGAGCCGAGAAGCAAACTGAGATACCATCGTTATATATAATGAAGCGATGGGAGAAAAGATGTAAAAGGTGTGTACTTATTTTTTCCCTCTTTGTTCACCTATATTTTCTGTTTTGTACAATAGTCTTGATCAGATCTTCAATTTTACAGGGAACTATTCTTTGATGAGGAAGGTAACCTACTAGATGAAAAGCCTAAAGATCCTATGGAGGTGGCCATGCGGAAAAAGATTTTAGATTCATGCAACAAGTTTAAAGATCTTATTCAAATGGCCAAGAGCTCTGAACAAGGGATGGACTTTTTATATTCTAGTTTATCCAACCTAGTAGAGCCTCTCCAAAAGATCATGCCTGCTATGAGAGTTGAAAAACAGGATGAATATGAATCTTTCCTTGGTAGTAAAATTCCAAAAGAGGTCGATATACATCCACCAAATGATGTCAACTCGAAAGGGAGATGCAAAAGAATTAAGAAGAGCAAGGAGACGAAGCAGAAGAAGGCTGGAAGTAAGGGTAAAGGTAAACGGACGTGTCAAAAATGTAAGCAAGAAGGGGATCATGATGCACGTAATTGCCCAAACAATGTTGTTGGCTGATATTTTAATTGAACAATTTACTCTTGTGCTTCTTGTAAACACTGCAATGTACTTTGGATTTTGAGTTCACTACAATGTACGACTGTACCATGCTCCTTTTTTTTAATTGCAGTTCGAGTGTACCTGCAATATGACCTTGTGGCTGAAGCCATAGTTCAGAAGAAGAATTTAGTTAACCACTTTCCGTGAACTCCTTTTGAAATGCACAAGATACTAGTTTATTTTCAATTCTGTGACTCAACTGAACTGAACTCAACTGCACGAAAAATTGCAAAGCACTTTCGGTGAAAAAATAGACTGAAATTGCAAAGATACTAGTTTATATACTTCGTCATCTTCTATGAGTACATTCAATTTCAAGAAGTACAGTCAGACACACTGTAGAACCTTGTGTTCATGTCAATGATATGCAGAGCTTCAGAGTTTAGACCATCTTGTCTGGCGAGACTCTCTCCCGCAGGTAGCTGGCGTTGGCGAAGCAGATGGGCGCGTCGACGCGCAGGACGAGCACCCCCGGCGTGGCCCGTGCCGTGGCGTACTGGTCCATCCTACGGTACGCCGCCGTGGAGCCCGGCACCTTGCCGAGGGCCGTGGTCCTCGGGCGCGCGACGGAGAGCAGGACCCGGAGCACCAGCACGGCGTCCATCCAGCTGTGCTGGGCGAGAGTCGCAGCCAGGCGCGCAGGGAACGGCGGTGGCGGAGAGCGGCGAGGCGGAGGGCGGCCCACCGTTGAGTCACGGGCACGCGGCGGCGGGATCTCGCCTGCGTCCGATGGAAAAGACGAACGGGCCGGGCGATAACACGAACATGTTTGCTGGGTGCGCTGCGATTAGAGGAGGGGTGATTTGCAAAACAACATGATTAGCAGTGCTGGGGGCGGGTGTTTAAGTGCAAAAAGCCCCACCTCCATCTCTAGCCATCGGATGCGCACCCTGTGGTCTAGATCGATAGTTTCCAAAGTTTGCACAGGAACATGATTTCCACCTGATCCAGAGCCCACTAACAAACGCTACAGCATGCAAGTATGACTTATCGATCGATATAGTAAGTACGCAAAGTACGGTAATCAGAGAGTTAAGAGTGTACCCAGCGGAGGGCCCCATGTCGAGGGCATCGGAGACTCCATTTGCACCAGACATAGTGCGTTGCTCGAAATCGTGGACCACAATCGATGAAGAAAGTGTTCGCAGTGCAGTCCCACGAACGGTCACCAGGAAGAAGACACCTTGCTGTTCCGCGAGCGATCACCGGGAAGAAGACGTCTGCGACGTGGACGAGCAGTCGCGGAATCGCTCCCCAAAAACCTAATCGCCGCACATCCCGTGCAAGGTTCGCAGGCGGACGAGGGTTCCGGAGACACCTGCTCTCCCGTTGCTCCGTGCGCGCAGAGGTATGGAACGGGGAAAACCAAAGGGTGACTGAGATGTGGTCTCTTGGAAGCGAAGGGAAGATTGGACTGACGGAGGACTTCTACTTTTATGCCCAGTGGAGGGGAGGGAGAAAGCCAGTCAAGGAACTCAAGAGACGGAGACACGGAGAGACGATAACTGGCGTAATCAGATAGCCTGCACCATAAAAAAGAGAAACTCTCGTAATTATGTGGATTAAGTGGCAAAACCTGGCCCCGTCCGGCCACGCCCACGCCCACGCCCACGCCCACGGCCTCGGCCTCGGCCTGGGCGGCGGCGACGGTGGCGCGCGCACGTGTGGCACTCCTGTGTCCTTTTCTTAGCTTCTCAATTAAGATGGATAATTTCCAACCAAATAAGTTGAGTCAACGTTTAGTCAAAATCTCATACGGTATTAAACCATACAACGCTTAATGTTATGGACCATAGAGTTTTATTTGATTTATTAAATATTATATGGGCTAAATCCATAATATATCCAACAATCCCCACCACACTCTAGGGTTTGTAACAAAGTAGTCTCAGAACCATATTTTTTTTATATACCAGTGTTTCGATGGAGACTGTTAATTTGAACATCCATCTAGAGCAATAGTTTTACTCAGTCACAACTGAACAATGGACTAAGCCTTGAATTGATAGTTTTGTGTGAGGTGAATGTCACTAAAGTCCTTAGCGGATACTAGGCTGCAAAAGGCATTCCCTCTATTTGAAGCATATAAGTTATACTCCAGTGCATTTCATGAGTATTTAGAGATCACCCAAATCTCATGGACTGTGACCAGCAGTCTGACTCATATAGGTGTGCTCCTCAAAAGATGTTCTGTAGGACAACATCTTTGCTTTAGCAAGCCACTTGAAACACATTAAGGTAAAAACCAACCTGCCTTACAGAAAGAAAAGATATGCATCAGAAATAAGTCTTATTAAGGATCTTCCCTCAATTTACTACTAACTTGTTTCATCATCCTGCTTCACGGGATCTCCGATCACATAGAACAGGTTATCACTATAGTAAATTTCATGTGGGTCTCAAACTCATCTCTCTCGATGCACTTTCTATCACATTACGTGACAGACCCTTAGTGAATCAATCTGCCAGATTGTTAGACGTGTGAACATAGCCCAATGCTATTACTCTGGAGTTTCTCAAATTTCTGATAGATTCTAGTCATCTCTTAACATGCCTTGTGGACTTCATGTTATCCTTAAAACTGTTAACCTTAGTAATCACAGTCTGGTTATCGCAGTTCATAGAAATAGCTGGTATAGGTTTTTCAGCAACTGGTAAATCCATAAGGAGATCACGAAGCCACTCGGCCTCAGAGCCAGCGGTGTCTAATGCTGTGAGTTCTGCTTCCATTGTAGACTTCGTTAAGATAGTCTGCTTGCAAGACTTTCAGGGAATAGCACCACCTCCAAGCAAAAATATATATCCACTTGTGGCATAAAGCTCATCAGCATCAGAGATCTAGTTGGCATCACAATAGCCTTCCAGTACCTTCGGGTGTCCGGTATAACGAATACCATAGCTCATAGTGCCTTTTAGATAGCGCATCACTCTCTCAAGAGCAAGCCAGTGATCATCTTCCGGGTTTGACACAAACCGGCTCAGCTTGCACACAACAAATGAGATGGCAGGCCTTGTTGCACTAGCAAGATACATGAGCGAACCAATGATCTAGGAATATCTCAATTGATCCCTTGCTATTCACCGATTTTTCCTCAATAGCACACTAGGGTCATAAGGTGTAGGAGCAGGTTCACAGTCACTAAACCCAAAGCGACTCAGCACCTTTTCCACATAGTGGGATTGTAATAGAGTTACCCCACCATCACCTTCCCTCAAAAGCTTGATATTAAGAATAACATCAGCCTCTCCCAAATCTTTCATTTCAAAATTACTAGATAAAAATTCCTTCACCTCCTCAATCACTTTGAGGCTAGATCCAAAGATCAGTATGTCATCAACATATAAGCACAAAATAACTCCTTCACCCCCACCATATCGATAGTATACACATTTGTCAGCTTCATTCACAACAAAGCCAGTAGATGTTAGAGTTCTGTCGAACTTCTTATGCCACTGCTTAGGATCTTGTTTTAGGTCATATAATGACTTTAATAATTTACACACCTTGCCTTCTTGACCATTTGCTACAAACCCATCCGGTTGATCCATATATATCTCCTCCTCTAATTCTCCATTTAGGAAAGCTGTCCTAACGTCCATTTGATGAACGATAAGATCATAAGAGGGTGCCAGGGAAAGCAAAACTCGAATTGTAGTCAATCGGGCAACCGGTGAATAAGTATCAAAGAAATCCTTACCTTCCTTTTGAGTATAACCCTTGGCCACAAGTCTTGCCTTGTACCTCTCGATAGTACCATCAGACCTAAGCTTTTTTTTGAACACCCATTTGCACCCTATAGGCTTGCACCCATAAGGATGATCAACTATTTCTCAAGTTCCATTAGACATAATAGAATCCATCTCACTCCATATTGCTTCCTTCCATAAGTCAGCATCAGGAGAGGAATATGCCTCTTCAATGGTCGTTGGTGTGTCATCCATAAGGTACACAATATAGTCATCACCAAAAGACTTTGCAGTCCTCTGTCTCTTACTTTTTCTAGTGACTATAGTGTCATCCTCTTTAGGATTTTGCATATAGGATTCCTCAATTTGTTCTATCGGAGTAAAATTTTCATGCTCATGGGGAATTATAAATTCATGACTAGTCGTGCTAGGTGTATTTTTCATGGAAAATTCATTCTAAAAAAATGTAGCCTCTCTAGATTCCATGATTGTATCAACCGTCATCTCAGGAACACTAGAATTTATAATTAAAAATCTATAACCCACGCTGTGAATAGCATAACTAAGAAAAACATAATCAACAGTCTTTGATCCAAGCTTTTGTTTTTTGTTTATTGGCACATTCACCTTTGCCAAACAACCCCAAGTTCACAGGTAAGAGAGATTTAATCTCTTCTTCTCTCATTCCTCGAATGGTGTAATTTCTTTGTTCTTTGTGGGCACCCTATTTAGGATATGACACGCTGTCAATATAGCCTCACCTCACCATTTCTTTGATAGTCCCACAGTCTCTAACATGGCATTAACCAAATCAGTTAGAGTGCGGTTCTTTCTCTCTGCAATCCCATTGGACTGTGGTGGCGTCCTCTCATGAATAATTCCATACACCGCGCAAAACTCAGAAAAATCATTTGAGAAATATTCTCCCCCACGATTGGACCACAACGTTTGATTTTCTTCTCAAGTTGATTTTCTACCTTAGCTTTATAGACTTTAAAATAATGCAATGTTTCATCTTTAGTTTTCAATAAAAACACGTAGCAAAATCTAGTATAATCATCTATAAATGTCATGAAGTGTCATTTACCGCCTTTAGTCAATTCGCCATTCATTTCACATAAATCAGAATGAACGAGTTCTAATGGTGCCAAGTTCCTCGCCTCAGCAGCGTTGTGAGGCTTGCGCGGTTGCTTCAATTGCACACACACACCTAGCACTTAGAATCTTTGACTAAGTTAAATTTCGGGATTAAATTTAGATTTACAAGCTGCGTGAGACAACCAAAATTAATATGACAAAGTCGTGAATGCCATATATTCGACTCATCCAAAACATTAACATTGTTCACTACTTTATTACACACATCATCAAACAGAGATAAGCGGAACAAGCCTCCGTAATTATAACCTTTTCCAACAAATGTTCTATGTCTCGACACAACACACTTATTGGACTCAAGCACAATTTTAAAACCATCGCGACACATTTGAGAACCGCTAACAAGATTCTTCTTAATGGAGGGGACATGCTGCACGTTCTTTAATAGCACCGTCTTTCCTGAGGTAAACGTCAGAACGACCGTACCAACACCAAGAACACGCGCATGCGAACCGTTTCCCATCAGCAAGGCTCCAGTCCCGCCGCCCTGATAGGAAGTAAACAAAGAAATATCAGCACACACATAAATATTAGCACCGCTATCCATCCACCACTCAGGTGAAAGACAAACGAAAAGAACAAAAGATAAAGAATTAACATACCCAGATGTTTCCTCCTCCAGTCTCGCTAATCACCATGTTTGCTGATTTCTTTTCTTGCTTATATTTGCGGTCTGGGCACACACTTGCCCAATGCTCATCACTCCTGCAAACAAAGCAACCTCCACCTTTCTTGTTGTTTTTCTTCTTAAACTCAGCAGTTTGCTTAGGCTTTGTATTGTTGTTCTCTTGCATGTTCTTCTTCTTTTTATTATGGGATGCAAATGAGTTTTTCTTCTGCACCATATTGGCAGCGGAAGACTCAACTCCTTTTCCACGGTTGTCTTTTGCTCTCGCCCTCTCCTCAACATCAAGAGATCCAATAAGCTCAGCCACGCTAAACTCTTGTCTCTTGTGTTTTAGAGAAGTAGCAAAATCCTTCCAAGAAGGTGGCAGCTTAGCGATTATACCGCCGGCCACAAATTTGTCGGGCAACAAATATGAAAAATGTTCTAGTTCCTTTGCTAGCACATGTATCTCATGAGCCTATTTCACTACAGAACGGGTTTCAACCATTTTGTAGTCATACAGCTGCTCCATAAGGTATAGCTCACTACCAGCATCAGAAACTCCAAACTTTGCCTCAAGAGCATCCTATACTTCTTTACCTGATGTGCAAGATATGTAGTTTTTCTCATACTTACTATGAAGTGCACTAATCACAGTGCCTTGAAATAGGTTATCGGCAGCCAAGAACTTTTGCTCCTCCTCAGGAGTAAATTGTTCAGGCTTCCCCTGTGCGGCGTGATAGCAGTTCATAGCAGTCAGCCACAACACCATCTTGGCATGCCATATCAAGAAATTCTTGCCATCAAAGATATTTGGCTTCAAAGCAGCAACAAAACAACTGACAGAAAATTGCCTCACATTAGGTTTTTGGATTGTTAGATAATTAGGTATTTTTCATGGTTAATTTAATCCAGAAATAAAGCATCAGCAGGTTCATGACGACATATATGTGTATGTGTATATCACTAACAAACGCTACAGCATGCAAGTATGACATATCGATCGATACAATAAGTACACAAAGTACAGTAATCAGAGAGTTAAGAGTGTACCCAGCAGAGGGTCCCATGCCGAGGGCATCGGAGGCTCCATTCGCACCAGACATAGTGTGTTGCTTGAAGTCGTGGACCACAGTCGATGCAGGAAGGTGTTCGCAGTGCAGTCCCACGAACGGTCACCAAGAAGAAGACGTCTACAACGTGCACGAGCAGTCGCGGAATCGCTCCCCCAAAAATCTAATCGCCGCACACCCCGTGCAAGGTTCATAGGCGGACGAGGGTTCTGGTGCTGTTCCGCGAGCGATCACCAGGAAGAAGACGTCTACGACGTGGACAAACAGTTGTGGAATAGCTCCCCGAAAACCTAATCGCCGCACACCCCGTGCAAGGTTCGCAGGCGGACGAGGGTTTCGGAGGCACCTGGTCTCCCGTTGCTCCGTGCGCGCAGAGGTACGGGACGGGGAAAACCAAAGGGCGGCCGAGATGTGGTCTCTTGGAAGTGAAGGGAAGACTGGACTGACGGAGGACTTCTACTTTTATGCCCAGCGGAGGGGAGGGAGAAAGCCAGCCGAGGAACTCAGGAGACGGAGACACGAAGAGACGGTAACTGACGCAATCAACTCGCCTCCACCATAAAAGAGAGAAACTTCTGTAATTATGTGGATTAAATAGCAAAACCTGGCCATGCCCGCCCGTCCGCTCGCTCACCGCTTGCCTTGCCACGCCCGCGGCACGGCCTGGCCGGCAGCGGCAGCGCGCGCGCGTGTGGTACTCCTGTGTCCTTTTCTCAGCTTCTCAATTAAGATGGATAATTTCTAACCAAATAAGCTGAGTCAACGTTCAGTCAAAATCCTGTACGATATTAAACCATACAACGCTTAATGTTATGGACCATAGAGTTTTATTTGATTTATTAAATATTATATGGGCCAAGCCCATAATATATCCAACACACTTTGTTTCTTTTCTTTTAGAAACAATATTCTTTAATATGGAAAAAGAAAATTGACAGCCGGTTGACGAACGGTGATGGCAAGATCACCATGCTTGGATGTATGGATATTTACCAACACCCGTGGAGCTCGAAGCTCGTCCTATGAAGGGAAGGAATATAACGGTGGAGTGAAGGGACTAGCAGCGATGTGAAACAACCTGTTGAGTGACCTTCTCCCGTCGATCTTTAGTGCAATTCTTAAGGAAAGCTTTCAGAACGGCGTTAAATTTGGCCTCCACTTGTTGCTTCAGCTCCTTGGAAAGCTCCTCAACGGACATGGGGTGGTTGATGTTGGCTTGGTTGAGATCTAGTCACCCTTGTCACCATCCTCACCTTGACTACCCATGTCGTTAGTAGATTAAATCTTGCTTCGCTTCTTCTCCAGCGGAGTCGCTAAAAAGTGTGTTGATGATGGAGGGTGTCCGGATCATACACTAGCAGGGGCTAGCACGCCCAAGAGGTTGCACACTATCTAGAACGCAGCAAAGAACGCAGCTTGACCGACGAAACCGATATAGAGAACGGTTAGGCCGATGTTGAGTTTGTTCTTGGCTTGATAGACTCCCGAACTTCTCCTGGAAAGACCCGTCGGAGAGAAGAGCACATAGAGGGTGTCCTATGACCAGCAAGGCTGCCTAGAACGCCATCGAATCTCGTCGGGAGATGCAACGAACAACAGAAGAGGTTGAAAAGAGATAAAGGGTGTTGTAGATGTATTTTTTAGCGATTGTATAGATGGGGTCTCAATCAGCCATGCATGATCCTCTCATATATATAGTGGGGGTGGTCTTATCTCAGCAGAAAACAAATCCAAAACGTGTTCTCTAAGTTTCCCACATCGAACATATTGCAAAAAAACCGATTTGAAAATCAAATCGGTTCATAATACAGCAGGAGTCAGCTTAGCCAACTTTTGCGTGCTCAAGCAGTTCCCCTGATCGACTAAAAAGGGAAAGTCGGTGAATCGGTGAATCAGCCGGCCAGAAGCCGACGTCGACTTAGCTGACTTGCGAGCCCGGGCAGATGTCCTGATCAGCTGAAAGGGAAAAGTCGGCCAATTGGCCGGCTAAAAGCCGATGGATACCTAATCGGCTGACGGCCGATAGATCCCAACCGGCGTTTGGAGAGCCGACATGTGGTCTTGGTGTTTTGTCACGCAACTTGGCCACCAACACGTATATGATATATATAACTTACTGGAGATGCCTATAATCCACCTTGGGACATTTTTAGGTGTCAACAGCTAGCCAAAAGGGTGTCAACACCCTGGGACAATTTTGAGTCTGTACAGTTGGCCATCATTTTTGGGTTCCTCACATCTCTTCCCGATGTGTAGACTCTTTATCAGAGCTGTGAGCGTGACCAAAGAGGCACGCACAACCACACAAACAAAGAAGACATAACCAAGAAAAGAAACTTCACTGGGCACCGCCGATCTAGTCGTGAAGGCTAGATCTCATCGGCGCACACGGCACACCTCCACGTTCACAAGATCAGCGCAGAGAAGAGCCGATAGCGCGTCATGCTTGGATTGAGACATTGGCTCGACGAAGACGCTCTAGAAGGTCAAGCTGCTGCTGCGTGTTCTATGGTCAAGCCTCATGGCCACCATATTCAGGTCTAAGAAAACAATAACACTATAATAAAAGAACATTGATCTATTGGAAAGCAGCAAAACTATTCTCGTCAAGGGAACATCTGCTGTCTATCTACCATTGACGATGCATGCAGATCCAACAACAACAGAAAAAGAAAGGGTAATAAGTACGTGCTCGTACTACGTAGCGCGATAGCTTATGCGTACGGAAGCCTAAAGTAGAAGTGGTTCTTCTTTAGAGCGCCAAATCATCGATTTTCCATGAATAAAATGTACTCCGTACTACTGTGCTTTTCTACCACTACGAGCGTTCATGTGCTCATGCTCCTCGAAGCCATGCTTGGCAATATAACATGGATGATTCCATTTTGGAACCAGCACGTACAACGTACTATAGTTTATATATACTGCTTTGGCCTCAAAGCATAAGTACGCATAAAATAGATCAACATGGCACAATTTGACATAGCACGACCTCCTAAACTATGGGCCTATTTGACACACGGTTTTTTTTTTTTTTTGGCTCCATCTCTTTCTACACCAGCAACTGTAGTGGACTGTTCACATGAGCCATTTTTAGGGCATGTTTGGATCACCGGATTAAAGTGTAGGATAATATACTAAATGTGGATGAATTAAAAATTTCTTTTCTCTAATAAGTTCTACTCATCAATTAGCATCTATTAGTTTTTGTTAGACCATAGGTTGTTAATGTTTACACCTATTTGGCATCGAAAAGATGGACTAAACTCCAAATAGACCCTTATTTCTCTTCGAGAAATGAACATAGGGCTGGAAGAAGCCACGATTTGTGGCTAGCTCCTCCGGTACTATAGTAGCGAGTAGCCGGAGCCTGGGCCAACCAGGGCCTATATATATGTTTGATCATTTATTTATTTTAGATTATTTTATTTATGATTACTGAATACTACATTAATTCTCTAAATTATAAGTCGTTTTAGCTTTTTTTAAGTGCATTGCTTTTGCCAGACACTTAAATTTATACTAGGTATATAGTAAAAGATATGTATCTAGAAGAGCTCGAACACAACTTACAATTTGAAACGAGAAAGCTATAGAACAACCGAGTGTTCTAGGAGTTCCCCTCACGCGATTTCTGGAGCCTTAGATCCGCGCGGGGACGCGATGGAGGCCGTTCGATCCTACGCTCGCCGAGCTCGCGGCTCATTTCTCCCTCCCCTCCAGCGGCGGTGGCGTTGGCGGCCGAGCTCGCGGGCGCCGATAAGGTAGGCGTCCGATCCTCCTCCTCCTCCTCATCCATCGGAGACGACGACGATGGCGGCGGTGGCTATGGTTCCGGCAAGCTCTCCCCCTCTTTCTTCTCCAACTCTAGAGGGTATAGAAGGGGTCGGCCGGGGGGATGCGGGCAGGCCAGGCGGTGGGGGTGGTGGCTGGGCGGTTTAGGGGAGCTGGCGGTGGTAGGGGCGGCCGGGCCAGGTCGTGGCGGCGGAGGCTCGCCGGAGTTGGAGAAGATGGCGGCGAGCGAGCTCACCGGAGTTGGAGAAGATGGCGGCGGCGGGGCAGTAGGGGAAGAGAGGGAAGCCACCACGGGCGCTAGGATCCAGCAAACCCTAGCGCCCGCGGCAGGGAGGTGGTCGGCGGCATGGACGAGGACGAGCAAGAACGACGTCAAGCCTGGTGGTGGAAGAAGAACAGTGTGAAGAAAAAAAATCGAGTGTGGCCTGGGAGGGAAACACATGGCTGACAAATAGACAAACTCATTTGAAATGAAGGGAGCAATAACTTTGATTACAAATCTAATTATATCAAATTTATACTACACGAGCTAAAGTTGCTGACTAAATTATTGATCAAATATGGTAAAGTTTGAATCTTGGACCATAGGGAGTATATCTCTTCACTACAACTAAAGCATTCATAACTATTTTATCCACAGGTACGACACCAAAGCCGCTCGCTCCCGTACATCCTGGGTGCGACACCACGCTCGCTCCCATGCATCCGACCCGCCCTCGCCTCCTCGAAACGACCGCCGCCGAATCGGCCTCGCCTCGTCGGGCCCTCGCCGCCACCGCCGAATCGGCCCCCGGCTCTGTCCCACCGGCGCGATGAACCCGACATAGCTCCCGCCGGCCAGCCAACAAGAGGAACCGCGGCCCCGCTTCGCTCGACTGTATAACTCCGACGAGGAACGGACTCCGTGAAGTCGCTGCTTTCGTCTCTCACGGATCCGTCGCAGCGCACGTGTGATGCCGAGTGGCGCGTGGCTTCCTGCAGACCGCTAAACGCATCTCCAAGCGCTATGGCTCCATCCCTGAGCTCGAGGCCGAGAGCGCCATTGCAGCCTGCGGGCCGAGGGCTTTGGAGATCTCGAGATCACGCATCGCCTCCAGGCGCTGCTCCTCTGGCCGCGTCGCCTCCACCCGCTCGTACATCCCGGCCGCTGCAGCTCCACCCGACGCCTCCAAGGTGCTCCCCGTCACCAACGAGGACTCGGTGAGTCTTGGTGGCTTCCTCCCTGGGGAGGAGCAGCTTGTTGCCATATTCTCGGATCCCATTATTTTATTTTTTTTGCAATTTTTGGAATCTGTGGAACCCGATCTATGTTTAAAAAATCACCCATTAGCTGCTCAACCATATTACTATGCGTCATCAACTGAATGGTTTTTTGGAATCTATAGAACGATACTGATGAGAATGTATCCTGACAATCATTCTAAATGCTTTCAAATTCAAAGTGTATGGAAGCATAGGCTTTGCTTTATTAAATTTTGTGTACGGAAGCCGGCAAAGTATGTTGGTCAGTACAGAGTTATTGATTATGATTCGTTAGCGGCTTATTATCTCTGTTCACTTCCTTGCTCTGTTTTGCTATTTGTTAGTTCTACTGAACTTTGCTCGACTGGGGTTCCTGTAACAGCAATACTGAATTTATCTATTTCTTTGGCATAGCAGAGTAAGGGTACAAACTGAATATTTGTCTTACTATTAAGCTTAAGATTTGGATAGCAATTGTTGTAGATGCATATATGAACTTCTGAATACTAGAATCCCCTAGCTTGTGTTTCATGTTCTGATGGAGCAAAGAGTCATTTAAAAAAAAAGCAGTGGTAGTAAGTCAGTGCTGAACTGCATTTCGTGCTTTCCTTTGTTTTGTTTTGTTTTTCGTAATTGTGATTTCCTTTGATTATTCTGAAGTTAGCCAAACCAGTAAGCGAGTCCTGTTAATGGCTTACTGAAATATTCCTCTCCTTATTTTGTAGCAAAACCATCCTTTGAATTGTCTGGGACGCTTACTGAAAGACCGACAAAGTTACAGGTGCTTATCTAGAGATCTTGTATATTTATGTGCTCACAGGTTTACACCTGTGCTAAGGTTACTGAGGCTGCCGCCATGCTCACTTGAGGGTAACTTCGTCGCCTTCACCTCATCTAAGGTCGATGTTTCATGGTATCTGTCTACAATGCTGGTTGACACTAACTGCAGGTTTGCTGCTAGTTATGAATTTTACCTTCTTCGATGGATCATGTGCTCACTGGTACATCTAATCCAGTACAGTATTTGGGTTGCTTCAACTGTAGCAAAATGTTTTTTCTCAATACATTTGAGTTGGAGCATTTAACTGAGTAATAAGAAATTTAATTTTGCATTCAATTACGTGAATTATGGGGTACGTACCTAAACAGATTATACAAATGGTTTCAAAGTTGTTTAGGCACTTGATTTAGAGTTGTGGCCTATATATACTCTTGCTCTGTAGAAAATCATCGTCAATACTATTGAAATTGTGTGAGCCACCTAAAAAGCAAGTTAGTAGTGATATTTTTTGGTATACTGTCAATTACATGCGGCACAGTGGCAGTTAGTAGTGATATTTTTTGGGATACTGTCAATTACATGCGGCATAGTGACATTAGTTATCCACTTTTAAAACAAAGGAAGTAGTACCTTGTGGTTTAGATGACTCACTGATGAATAGCAGAAAGCACAAGCTTGGCTTTCCACATCTGGTGCAGGAAACACTAGATAAGATCAGGGTTCAGCTTAGGATGTGAGCATGTCATTGTGTTCATTGGGTAGCTTTGTGTAACTAATGATTAACTGATGAACAACTCAGTATGTGAGCCTGTCAGTTTGGTAGAGTAAACGGCTTTTACGTGGTCAGTTTAACTACCCTCTTTGTAAAGAAATCATTGCCGATTATTTTTCTTGAACTTTTAACTGTAGACTTTCTGTTCACAAGGCAATGGTACTGAAGGGGTGGTTTTTGTTTCTCCGAGCCATTCTTACTGCTTGGACGGTTCCCATGTGTTAAGGTCGATTCTTTGACACGTTTTTATGAAATATATTGTTAGTTTTATTTTTTAATGCTCAGGAAACTATAAATATGTAGACCTTGCTAATCAGCTGGTGAACTTGATCACTGCACAATGTTCTGAAGGCCTGTGGAAGTGTCAGGATCTCATTTTCATTGTTGTCCATGTAAATTTTCTTGCACAGTTTTCTTGCATAGGAGTAGGGTTAATTTTGTGTAAATTTTCATTTGTGGCGGTGTGATGGCAAATAGAGCAGCTAAAGGGTAAGCCACTTTTCTTGCATTTTTAATTCCAGCACTGCTAGGACTGAAAAGTAACTAAAATGAACTTGTTTTGGCAGTGAATGCACATAGTTGTGCATGTATTTTTCTTAAGTTTGTCAAGCTGCTGCCTGCACGTACTTTTCTAAAATTTGTCAAGATGGTGCTAGTTATTTAACCATTTTTGTAACATCTTCGTTGTTTTCGTAATCGTCTTATTTTCACTTTGTCGTTCCCCATTTACAGCTTCTCAATGAGACAGAAACAATGCTTGATCGCTTTGAATCTGACACAGAAGTTCCTAGAATCGTGCTCAAAACCTGGTGATCAGGAGATCCAAACATGCATTATGTCGCTTCCTGCCAGTCCTATCAAACCTCTGGTGAGCTTGAAGCCAAATTGTCTCTATTACAATATTTTTTGTGATGAATTGCTGATACATGTAGCTCCAGTCTGTTGTTACTTGTTTCCAAGTTTATTGTAATGTTGTATGTATGTAGTCCTAAGCAAATGGAGGTTTCCCTCCAAGTGTGCACGTTGCAACACTATGGGCTTAAATATATTTCTTGTCTTGGACTGCATTGTCCTAGGTTGGTGAGCTCCAAAGCAGTGGGCACCTCGAGAAAATGACATTACCAGCATGTAAGGTTAGGGGCCAAGACTCTTGTAAATGGAATATCAAGGCTGAATCAAGCAACACATTCAGTTGCTTACTGTTTTACTTGGTAAGACTAATGATCTCTGCATTGCCAAATCATAAAAAAAATAAAATATTTCAAAGGAATGTCGAACAACTAGCTTATATAGAGAAAAGATCTGGTTGATAATATCAGTTCTCTTGTTATCTTGTTCCTCTATCGTTCTTTGTTTGCCCTTCTTAGCCTTATCGTCTTATACCATGGGCCATGGACCGATGGACATCAAGTTCATTGGATTAGTACGAAGGATCCGACTTTTATATTATTTACATGGCAACCAATCGTGAAAGGTTTTTACCACTGCAGGACTCAAGTCTGGATTCAAGTTAGTGAGGATGCCACATTATCTTCACACAAGGTGCAACACATTTTTTCTGCGATTTTGTGGATTCCATGTTCAAGGATGGTGATATGAACTTTCATGTATGTATGCACAAATGTACAATACTACGAATGCACACCTTGATGATTGGAAGTCACTTATGAGAATTTTAGCCATTTTGTAATATTGACATTCCAGATATCACACTTGCAGTATCGTTTTTTTTAACAATATAACACATTCATTATCAAATTATTAGAGCGCTATATATATATATATATATATATATATATATATATATATAAACAGGACCATGCGACCGGACCACAGCAGCAGCAGAACTGAAGAATGGAACGGACGGTGCTCAGGCTCATCCTCAGCAGCCAGCAGCAGCTTAAAAGGAAATCAGAAAAAGGAAGGAGAGGAGCAGCAGTAATAGTAAACTAGGACTGGTGCTGTACCTGTGCCAATCGGCATGCACATCTAGTAGCTAGGTAAATACAGGTACTTGGATTGGATTGGAGCAACCGCCCGGCCGGCCGGGGCTTTAGCAACCTTCCTGGGCATGACCAACGCAGGCGATTAGTACTGTTAGCCTCAACTAAAAGTTGTATTTCATGTAGACGAGGAAGAGCCAAGACAAACAGTCTCACCGCGCAAGCAACGAGAAGCTACAGAGTATTTTATTTTGGGTCCCACCGGATGCAGCAGTTTGCAGCTTTCTTTTTCTCACCTTGCTGCTTTCCTCTCGTCGTCTTGCTGGTTGCCGTGCGTGCCAGAGGCTATCATTCGCTGCAACGCTCGCTCGACTTGTTGCCTGAACCTTTTGGAGCCCGGCGCTTCTGCAGGCTATCACGATAGACAGTGAGGCTACCAACCGGTATGATGTGGAGCATAAATGCAGACGTGTGACTTGAAGCTGCACGACACGGTGTAGCGTTGGGGGCTGGCCTCAGGGCGCGCGTGAACCAGCACATCGGGCGTGCATGCAAGGGCTCCAGATTTTTGTTACAGCGAGGGCCCTTAGTGGCTTAGTCAATCAGCAGAGCACTTGGTTTCTTTTCTCTTCTTTTTTTTTAAAAAAAAGAATATGCTTTTTAATTTAGTATGAGAAAAGAAAATTGACACATGGTTGATGAACGATGATGACGAGACCACCATACATGGATATATGGATATTTACCACCAACTGTGGAGCTCAAAGCTCGTCCTTTGTAAGGGAAGGAATATAATGGTGGAGTGAAGGGACTAGCAGCAGCGACACCCTATTTGTTTGAGCTTGTTTAGCTTATAAGTTGTATTTTTTTAGCCAACGAATAATATTTTTCTCTCACACCAAATCAGTCAACAGTATTTTCAACTATGGCTTATCAGCCAAACAATCTTAGGCTGTGTTTAGTTCCCAAAAACTTTCCCAAAAAGTGCTACAGTAGCCATCACATCGAATCTTACGATTCGTGCATGGAGCATTAAATGTAAACGAAAAAAAACTAATTGCACAGTTTGGTTGGAAATCGCGAGACGAACGTTTTGAACATAAGTAGTCCATGATTGAACACTAATTGCCAAATAAAAACAAAAATACTACCGTAGCCGAATTCCCAAATTTCGCGAACTAAATACGTCCTTAAACGAACAAGGCGAACCCCCATCCATTATTGGATGGAGCATGCATTTTTCAGTTGTTTGAAAGTTCAAAAGGAAGAAACAGCTACTAGCTTTGCAGTAACTAATTAATTAACCACGTACCCAGTAGCCTCTGTTTTTCTTTGTCAGACACTCAGACTAGTGTTGCGACATAAACATAACCGGTCGATCGATTCGAGAGAGCATGTGACCGATGAACAGGAGCCGTAGTAGAACCCCACCATTAGCAGCAGCAGGCAGCAGCTGTCATGGCTTGCAGATGCAGCTGACAGAAGTGCAGCAACAAATGTCTGGTGTCTTTGCCACCCTTAGATGGCACAAGGACGGCGATCGCCATTATTTTTGCCCTGGCCGGCCGGGGACCGGATTTTATCAGTGCTTTACACAGTCCGCTGCATGCATAGCCTTCCGTGGATCCACCGGTGGATACATAGATGCTCGGTCAGTATCAGTATCGTGCCTGCACGGGCCATGTGCACACTGTTTTTACTTCTTCGATTCCATCACGAATATCAAATCGATGTATAAATATATGTAAAACGTACTTCTAGTGTATTGCTCCCTCTAATTCATAATTCATTCATGTTACTTTGGATGAAGTTGATGTTCATATTTTTTTAAACTAAAGGATATATAAGGTTTTAGAGTTACACATACATCTACAACTTCCCCTATCAAGAATCTTTAAAATATTTAGCTCGAAGACACGGCATGTTCGTTTTGCTGAAAAACTATGCTGAAAAATATTATCCGCTGATTTGCTATGAGAGAAAAACATTATACCATAGCTGATAAGTCAGGCTCAAAAGTTCAAGAGAACAGGACCTGGACGTTTAGGTTTGGACACATAAATTAAAGAAAAGTGAAGGTGTAGTACACAAAAATCAAGGAGGAGAGAGATAAAGAGAAATAGAGATAAAGATGTATTGGGGAAAAAATGCATTAGTAGAAGAGAAAAATGCATTGGAAAATGAGGATGTCAAGTATTTCAGAATAAAATTTAAATCCTATAAGGTCAAATATTTTATGACGGAGGATGTAGTTATCATTAGCCAATGTTTAGATCCGAAAACAAGAGGACACTTTGGCCCTCCCTCCCATTGCATATTTCTTTCCTATTTAGCTCGCTTGATGATGAGGGCTCTGTTCGCTTGAGCTTATAAGCCAGAATCAGTTCTATTTTTTTAGTTATGGAACAGTATTTTTCTCTCACAACAAATCACCTCTACAAATCAGCCGCAGCAGCAATAAGTCCTGCCGAACATAGCCGAGATGTTTGAAAGCTGAACACGCTGATTTTTCTACTTGAAAAAGACACTAGGCTCCTGTCTTTTATTAACCAAACCATGCATGGACGTGTGTTCCGTTTGCACGTGAAAAATGTCTAACAATAATTGATGTCGACAAGACACTAAGCATCATCATCGTTGAGGGTGAGTTTTATAGACGTTACTGTGTCCTGTCCGGAATCTCCGGATGGATCCAGCAACAGTGAGTGTACAGTGAGCAATTTTTTCAAATTGGACGCCCCAAATTAAATGCAGCGACAAAAAATCGCGCGCGCGGAACAAATTACAGCTGCGAGGCGATCGGGAGATCTGGCCGTGGGCTAGGTATAGATGGACAACAGGCCAGGCCAGCACGCCACTATGGGCCGTTTTTCGGGGTGGGCCGGCCCATGAAGCACAGCGAAAAATAGCAGGCCGTGCCGGCCCGCGGCCCACTGCGCGGTAGATCTGAAGATAGAGAGAGGAAGCGGCGAGGAGCAGAGCAGAGAAGGGGAGGAGAGTCGCGCGCGCCCTGCCTCCCAACCGGCGAGTGGTCGTGAGAGGCCCCGAGCCTGCGGCGGCGCACCTGACCGGCGGAGTGGAGTAGGTGAGGAGCCTAACGAGGTAGCGACCGGGCGCACTCGAGGCTGGCGCGCTTGCTCCCATGGGCCGGTCCAAGCCAGCCGCGGCAGGCAGCGGCGCATCCCACGAGCCACGGCGAGAGCTGAGAGAAGGAAAGGGATGGACGAAGGAGGAGCGAGTGTGCGACTCCCCCGCGAGTTCGGGTGCGGCGCATCCACGCGGGGGGAGCGAGAGCGGGGAGGAGGCGAGGAGCCAAGTGCGCAGCGTGGGGGAAGGGGGGGTCCGGGGAGGAGGCGTTGTGGCCTATGGCCTTTTGCAGGAGCAGGACGAGGTGCCTCGGTGTCTGGGTGCTGGGCAGCCTGTGGGCTGTTGGCCTGCTGCTGCTCAGGCCTTCCTCACCGGGCCTATTGCCATTTACCGGGTTGGGCCGTGCCGCCCGACGTGCCTGAGAAGCGGCCCAGGCACGGCCCTATGCATCGGGTCGTACCAGCCTGGGCCGGCTGGCCATCGGGCCGGGCCGTGCTTTGGCCGGGCAAAAAAAACAGGCCTCGTGCGGGGCTCGGGCTGCATGCTCATATATAGGGGTAGGCCTAGGAGGACCTCCAGGTCCAGCACGGGACGGAACTCCTGTTGCTCATGGCGTACCGGAGGCAGGACCGCGCGTACGCGTGCGTGGCGTGGGCCGGCCGGGCAGCCGGTGCAGCGGGCGGTGCCCGGGCCGGCACACGGCGTACGAGATCATCTGCATGCATGCCACCGGTTCCGTGCAGCTGGCAGGCCGATAGATCGAGGACGACGACGACAGCTCCACGGGCGCGAGTACCATGCACGGCGTGGTTGGCGGTGGCGCAGCGCAGCACTAGCTAGCTAGCGGCCTAGTGCAGCGCGCGGTGCCGGCACCCGGCGGTCCGTCTCCGTCCTAGCTCGCCGATGCTTCCCCCTGGCCGGCCAGTCCTTATGGAGCGACCGGAGCGCGCATGCATGCGTGCCTGCCTCGCACGCGCATCGACCGGTCACCGTCGCTTCGGCCGTGTGGTGTCGGCGTGCGGCGGAGACCGACGGGGCCGGGCCGGGATGCCTCACCGCGCGTCTGCCATGCCTGCATCGCTGCACGGGCAAGGCACGACCGGGGGGCACCCGGGCAGCCGACGCACGCGCAAGCTGCAGGGTGCAGGCAGCCCTGCCCGGCCGGCCGGACGACGGACCCTCGGCGCTGGGGCCGACGATCCCCGTCGCCGCGTGTCCGCCGCCGTCCAGCGCCCGTGCCGTGCCGGTGCCGTCATTAGGTAGGTAGCGTGCGCGCGCCAAAAGCTGTCCGCCCGCCCTCTGCCCCCTGCGCGCAGTCCATTCTCATCAGTCGTTTTACAGTATACTCCAACATGTACGTGCATACGTACAGCCGGATCGAGGACGAACAGTGCTCACTCTGGCCGGCGGGTTCCGTCCGTCCGTTCCGAGGCGAAACGATAGGGCGGAGGAGGGCCGGGGCCCAAACGCGACAGAGCCCGCCTGGGTCACTGTTCACGGGCCCTTAGTGGTGGGTGGTGTGTGTGGGTGGGGGGGGGGGCGCAGGGACGGCCTCCGACGAGGGGCCCGCCGTCCCGGGCGTCGTCGTCGTCTTCCTCTGCTCGTCATGCTCGCTCGCCAAAAGGATCGGAATCGGAGGCCGTACGCGTCGCGTCGCGCGGCCTTTCCTAGCTGCGTTGCGTACGACGACTGGACGTCACCAGCATGCATGCAAAAGGAGATTTTGTTACCCGGTCGCTAGATCTCCTCCTCATCGTCTCGTCATCAGGCAGGGGAACTGGAAGGGCAGGGCACGGCCGCCTGCGACAAAAAGGAAAGGCGATCGAGCTCTCGCTACTCGCAACTCGCTTCCGCTGGCCCTGGCCGGCCGGCCGGCCCCCTCGCGTGGCGTGCGCCCATGCGGGCACCGGCACGGGCACTGCAAGCGGAAGCCCCGCCGTGCCTCCAGCCAGCTCCCCGTCCGTTGGAACTCCATCGCCTGCGTGGCTGCGTCACTGCATCAGCATGTATGGGATCAGGGTCAAGGTCTCGATCAGGGACGATGGCGTACGACGACGATGGTGAATTTGACGACGACGACCTGCTGCGTGCTTCCAACATCTGGGATGATGACGACCTGCCTGCACTGATATGTATGGCACCTATGCATGAATGCATGTAGGGCCCATCGGTTTTGGCTGAATCTGAGCAAATTTTGCTGAATGCTTTTGCCAGCCTTCCTCAAGGTTCATCCAAGCGATTTTCTGTTCTGTTCGGCCCATGCACACTCCGCGGTCCGCGCCAACGTGGGGGCCGCAGCTGGATGGGCCAGCCCAGGCCGAGGCCGATCAGCCGATGCGTGTCCTTTCCCAACCTTTTTTTGGGCCTAATTACATGCCCACGAAGAGCGCATGCGCCGTTTCTGGTTGGGCTCTCGCTTAACATGGCCCACGCGCCCAGCTGTGATCGCAAGTTCATGCCTACTTCAACGAGGCCCAAGTCGAACTGCTGAGTTGCAGTGCTGCTGGCTCCTGCGAAACAAATTCAGACTGGTAGCAAAGAAAGTTAGGATTGATTAGGGTTTTGGCCATTTCGGCACCAAGAATGACTGTTGATTTATGCTAGCTAGCTTATTAAGTTTGTTTGAAGTTAGATTTCCTTTGGTTTTGTCCATTAATAAAATAAAAAATTTGCAAGTAGTTTCAGTGGTTGGATAGCCGTTAAGAAGACCAATTGGTTGGGAGGGTTCCCGCCTCACATGTGCAAGAATTGCGTGTTGTTAAAAATAATCCCCTTACTAGCAAAGCCGTGATTCGATGATTTTATGGGCCCACAAGGTTGAGATCTTAAGTTTATCTCACTAGCAATGCCCTTGAATAAGGCCCTGAGTCGCTCTTAAAATTCCTACCACATCGAATATTTCGACATATGCATGGAGTATTAAATATAGACTAATTACGAAACTAATTGCATAACTTACGACTAATTTATGAGACGAATCTTTTAAGCCTAATTAGGCCATGATTTGACAACGTGGTGCTACAGTAACACGTGCTGATGATAGATTAATTAAGCTTAAAATAATCGTCTCGCAAATTAGCCTCCATCTATGTAATTAGTTTTGTAATTAATCTATATTAATGCTCTTTATTAGTATCTAAACATTTGATGTGACATAAATTTTAAGAGCGACTAAAGAACCAAACACCCCCTAAGTCATACCCTCAATAAGTCGAGATTTTAGTGTCTAAAATTGTATACACATTGACTACTCATAATACTGGTATTGGTTAGATTCAATGTGGAAGTTACTCATATAATATGTC
Source organism: Miscanthus lutarioriparius (assembly GCA_904845875.1). Taxonomy (NCBI): domain Eukaryota; kingdom Viridiplantae; phylum Streptophyta; class Magnoliopsida; order Poales; family Poaceae; genus Miscanthus; species Miscanthus lutarioriparius. The sequence goes on from CAJGYO010000013.1 coordinate 4,783,887, forward strand.
AATCTCAACACTACTAACGCAATCTTTGCTATAAGGTGCCTACTGTGTCAGCCCTCCTATGCGTAATCCTTGGCTCCACCACTATTCATGCTAAATTTGTGAGGGCATAGAAGAAGGCCATGTGGCATGTTGCATCAGCTGGGGTGCTGCTTTTTTTTTTTTGGAATCTGGGTGCTGCTAGTTGGGACAAGTGCAGGGTCAAGTCGGTGACAGTTGAAGTTTGAGCTTTGCTTCTCTATCTATTCAACTATGATAGCGAGGTAGGGTTCATACTTCATAGTGGTGAATAGCTTTGCTTCTCTATGTATTCATAATACTCTTGTGGTATGGGTGTGTTTGTTTTGTGTCACCTCCTAACCAAACTAAGTTTTATCATGGCTCAATTTTAGATTTTTAGGCACCAAATTTGTAGTGGATTTATACCAACTGCTTCGGCCATCAAAATAAACAAGGGTACAGTACAACGTTGGCAAACAGAATTTAGCATGTGACCAAATAAATCGGTGAAAATTGTCGGTTCCATAATAAATTCGGTATTATTTGTCACATGTGGGAATGAAGCCAGATATTTCTTACATTTTATTAAAAAACACTAGAGCACTTCTATATTGTACAATTCCACCGAGTGGAACAGCCTAGTGTCCGAACCGAAACTTCCACAATTTGACACACAAAAGGTGATAGAGGAAAAAGAAAGGGGGAATTCTTTGTGTGTCATTAAAAAATCATAATATCTTGTGTGTCCTGAAAAAGTTCAGCGGTCTTCAGCGTCACTGCTCTAACTTTTTTGTGCTCTCCATGCTACCGCCGTCACTGCAGGTGTGAAAAGTCAAAAATACTTTTATGTCTAAATATGTCATTATTTTTTTTTAGCATCTTAACGACTTCAAATGAAAAAACTCAAAACTAGAAAGTTGTAGATCTCGTCGAGATCTATAATTTTCATATAAAAATTATTTTCATTTAATTCCGTCAAAAAAAAATGATTTGATATGATTAATATATCTTAGAAAAATCATATCTTTTTTTACGGAATTAAATGAAAATAATTTTTATATGAAAATTATAGATCTCGACGAGATCTACAACTTTCTAGTTTTGAGTTTTTTCATTTAAAGTCGTTAAGATGCTCAAAAAAATTAATGACATATTTAGACATAAGGGTATTTTTGACTTTTCACACCTGCAGTTTGACGGCGTTAGAGCTCAAGCTGACGGCAGTAGCATGGAGGGCACAAAAAAGTTGGAGTAGTGGCGCTGAAGACCGTTGAACTTTTTCAGAGGCACATAGACATTACGATTTTTTTTAATGACACACAAAAAATTCCCCCAAAAAGAAACAACCATGCATCTAGGCATGACCAACGCAGACGTTAGCCTCAACCAAAAGTTGTATTCCATGTAGATGAGGAAAGTCCTGTTCGTTTGGCTGATAAGTCATTACTACTGTTGGCGGATCTGATGTAAAAAGAAAAATATTATTCGTTAGCTAAAAATTACCGCTTCTATGCCCAGCAAAAAAAAGCAAAGGACAAACAATCTCACATCGCAAGCAACTAAAAGCTGTGGAGCATTTTATTTTGGGTCCCACCAAGCATGCAGCAGTTTGCAGCTTTCTTTTTTTCACCTTGCTGCTTTTCTCTCGTCGTCTTGCTGGTTGGTGTGCGTGGTAGAGGCTATCGTTCACTGCAGCGCTCGCTCCGGCTGCACGACACGGTGTAGCGTTGGGCTGGCCTGAAGAAGAAACAGCTTGTGAAGGACAACTCGACGGCTATGTACTAGCTAGTACAGTCAGTCTTTATCCGTCAGAATTTAAAATGCAATTTTTCACCCTACAGCCAGGCTACAGTGGAGTACGGAATAACACAGATGCTGTCCTTTTAAAAAAGTATCGCTCTAGGTTTATTCTGATGAAAAATCTCAAATTTAACTAAGTTTAATAACAATATTTATATTTCTAAATAAACTTATTATAAAATATATTCAGCGATTCATTTAATGATACTAAATATGTATAAAAAATATTAATATTTTTTAAAAAACTTGATCCGTGGTGGCTAGACAGCCCTGGGTATTCTGGTTTAAGAGGAAGATCTTCTCATGCAGATCGAGAAAACCTCCCAACCCCTGCCCCACCCATACACAGCGGCACCACGGCTCCGTGAGATAAGCTGCCCACAGACCTGTGCTTTAGATGTGGGGCAGACGAGGGATATTTTTTTCCTCCTCGATCACTGCAGCTAAAGCCACAAATAAAGAGTGAGTCCCTTAGGACTCGAACTCTAACAACCCCAAGAGAGAGGTACTGAGTCTGCACTGATCACTCGATAATATTAATATTTTTCTATATATGTTCGAATAAAGTTGAAAATATTTGACTTTTTAAAAAATTAAAATGATACTCGTTTTGGGATCGAGGGAGGAGTCCTACTCCTACCAGTAATGACTAAATATCTGTTTGTTTGTTTGTCTGTCTTTAGGAAAAAAAGATGTGTTTGGTAGAGCTGTGATTCTTAGTTCTAGGTACGTTCATAGTTTTACCATGGCAGAATAGCTATTTTGGTCCCTAAACTATTTTTTGAGGCTTAATTTTATAACATCCCTGGTGTTACGAGTTTGCTTAGCATCGAGATTTAGGTCCGAGAAGGATTAGCCTAACAAGTTTTCGGGTTTTAAAAATTTATAACGCACGTGAAATGATAAGCCAATCATATGTGACTCACTTTTGTGGACTCAAATAAATATCCAAGTTAACTTACTTGGTGCATAAAAGTGCTAATGAAAATCCTAACGAGAAACATAGGATAAGTCGTTTTAATTGTTTGGCATGAAAAACAATTTATATAAACAAAAATAAAATATAACTTGTGTGTAATACTTAAGTAAAGATGACAAGCAAGTGGTGTAGTTGAAGATGCAACTTTAATTTATGAAAACAAAAGTTCTTAGAGAGAACTTTTTTGACTCAAATAAATATCTAAGTTAACTTTCTTGGCCATCAAAAAAGTGCTAATGAAAGTTCAACTTTTAGAAACATATATGACATAAGTTAGATTTTAATTGTTTGGCATGAAAAACATTTTATTATAAACCACCCCTCCTCCCTCTCCCTGGCGCTTGCCGCTGCTGGCTGCTGCCTCTCGCCCATGAGGCCGATGACCATCCCGGCGACATCGGGAGCCGAGGCCCGAGGCCATCACGCGATCGGAGGAGCGGTGGCGGGCAGCCGCAGCCCGAGGCCTCTAACGCAGTGAGGAACGCAGGAAGAAGCCGCCGAGAAGCGGTTGGCGCCGAGGTCAAGGACGCGAGGCGTCGCAGTGGTGTTGGGCCCCGCCGGCGTCGGGGCGCCCCGTGAGGGCGTTGCCATGGAGGTGGAGCTCGGTGACACGGTCGTGAGAGGTTCCATATGGAGGCGGGCATGTCCCCATCGAGGCGGTTTCCGGAGGTGAGGTCGAGCTTGAGAGCGACAGCGCTGCTGCCGAAGCTCGAAGGGACGGGCCCGAGAGGGCATTGCGCGGTAGGTAGACAGAGTCGAAAGACGGAGAAGGCGCCGAGGTCCGGACGGGAGGCGACTGGCAGCAAGCGGCAAGGGAGGCGGATGGAGACGAGGAGGAGAGGGGTCGGGAGGCGAGGGACAAAGTTGCGGGAGGAGAGGAGAGCGGGGTCGGAGGCGAAGCTGCGCATTGGGCAGCCTGGACTCAGCAGTGCTGGCTTCACCTTGGTGAGGAGCAGTAGCGATGTTGGGGTTGGAGGTGGGAGGAGGCCAGTGCCAATGGCAAGTGAGAGGAGGAGAAGGGGAGAGAGGAGGAGAAGGTGGTGGGGCCCATAGGGGTAAAATCGTCTTTTCGCATGGCAGTTAACGGTCCACGGACGAAAAATCCAATGGAGTGTCATATAAGGAATGAAAGTTGAACTCGGTGTCAAATAGGGAACGAAAAATTTTTGAGGGCCAAAAAAGGAATGGGTCATTTCTCTGGTGTCAAATAAGGAATTCTCTCATGTTGTTAACTAGTGCTCTTGGGAGCTCAAAAAAATCAAATTTAAAGTTAAGATGAACTCTTTTCGTTAAGACAATAAACACTTGAACTTACGTTTAAAGTACTATTTTTGATGATTTATTGTGGGCGAAATAATTAATTAATGCTAAAATATTTTGTTCCTATGGATTAGTATAAGGTATGGACTATTACATGAAATACTTGTTGGTAGCAGTTAATAGGGTTTAGGCCTTTTAAAATTTTGTAACAAAAGGGTTAAGGGCTATTAGTTTGAATTGAACCCTAACTTTTTCAAGTATGGGAAAGTAGTAAGACAATGTTATCTTGACATTTAAATTCTAACTAAAATATTTAAACACTAGCTACATATTTTTGTACTTTTGGTTGCTTCTAAGTAAGCACTTGAGCATCGTGTAGGTCGAAGTTGTGTTGGATGTCACGTTGCTCTCGTAAAAATTGCCCAAACCTCTTTAGAACGCATTGTAAACCATGATTTGTTGCTTGGTTCGTGAACTGGCATTCAGCGTGATGAACTCATATTGGCACCTCTCTTTCTTCCTCTCTGGTCGCTCTCTGGACGTGAGGTTTGCTTCGCCAGTTGGGTGTTAGTATCAGCTTTAGGTTAGGGGAATTAGTTGAACCTCGATCGTGATCGTTAGCCGCTTTTGCTTTGCTTTAAAATGCGTGCACATCACCAGTTGCTACCTCTCGGCCCGAGTTCATGGTCACTGCACACGTGGGCGCTACTAGCACCGGGCTCTGGCCGTGGCTAGGCTACTACCGCTGGCCAGCTCGCGCGCCCGGGTGATGCCACGCAGCGCCTACGGCCTGGCGTTGATTGGTCCCGGCTGGATGCGGCCTGGCTCCCGCTGCTACGTGTGCGTCGTGCTCGGGTGGCTGGCCACGATGTTGCTTGTGGGGTAAGCCTAGGCTATGGTGGTTGTTGCTCGGCCAACGTGGCGCCCGCCTCACCTTTCGATCCACCTACCACGCCGAACCCCCGAGCGTGTTCCACTGCTCTTCGTGCCTGGGCCGATGACACCGATCGCAATGGCGATGGGACACCTCCCTGCCTCGCCCTGCCCGCTAGCCGACGTTGGTGAGCCCTGCTCGGGTATGGCCGCTCCAATTCAAGTGCATCGCGCCAAGCCCTCCACTGTCTCGTCACCTATGCGCATGTGCTCGTATTGCAGCTATCGATAGGAGCCACCGTCTTAATCCACTCATGCTCACTTGTGTGCCTCTCCACAGCATGACCATGGCTTGAGCTCTGCCTTTCCGCTCTCCAATTCGCCTAGCTCAGGGCTTGATGTTTGATTCCTCGCACCAGCAGGTGGCATAATAAGTCAACTAGGCGCCCCATCTTCCCCATGCTCGGCCAAGCACTGCTGACCGCCAATTTGGCATTTTCTCACCGCCGGCCAGGTGCATCGCCGTGCTAGTGAAATTGGAGCAAGGTCCGAATGGGTTCAATTATTTATATCCACGAGCTCGCTTTAACCTCCTCTATTTGGTGCTCGCGCTATTTTGCTAGGGCGCTTATCGGAGACGTGGTGATGCATGGGTGTCCATCCCGGAGCACCGCCGCCCCGGTGGCTCGCACGTGGCCAGGCCACCTCGGCACTCCTTCGCCTCAACCATCACCGCAACACAAATTCTAATGAGCTACTGGTGCTTACCCACTATCTCTACCACCCCGATAGAACCTTAGGCCATTGGAACAGTCGCACCCCGCTGCGGATAGATAGCCGCTCGCGCTGCAACGTGCGACAGTGCGCCTCCGAGTCTCTAACCACCACTCATCCTTGTGTGTTTAGCTGTAGATAGTGGTCGGCCCCTTACTTCCATCGTAGCACGCCTAGGTTGCCCGGTGTAACCGCCTTATGCCGTCGGCCGCCGCGCCGCCGCACGCGGGGATCCCCAGGGACCTCTCCGTGGTAAAGATGAAAACATCCAAGGGTTTGGTTGCAAGATTACTAACGGTAGGAATAATACGCATAATAGTCATGTTATTATCTAAAAGCACGAGGGCTTTTCTGCAAAGCCGTCGTCGTGCGCGGGCCTCCCGGCCTTGGGCTGTGTTGGGCCATCGCGACCCACGTGAGGCCGCGCCCGTGCTAGGCCACTGGGTTGCCGGGCCAGAATGGGTTGTTGCCGGCCCTTTTCTTTTTCTAATACATTTTTAATTTAGTTTCTAAGGTAAACTTATAAATTTAGTATAAAATTGTGTAGTTAACCAAAAAATATGAAATATATTTTGTTAGGTTCCTAAAATCCTGATCCATCTGCTAGTATATCTTATTCACATAGTTTCATAGTATTTTCAAGAGTTATCTAATTAAATTGAGATGCTTAATATTATAATATATAAACTTGTAGGAATTTTTGTGATAAATTGGTAATAGTGTTGACTCTGAAACTTTCATAGTAAATTCCCCACATTAGTAGGAGCTCACTGTAATTTTTGTAGCTCTATAATAATTAGTTTGCTAAGGTAGCTCAATGAGCCCTAGTTCAAAAATATATATTTAATCCATAAAATGCCGAAACACCTTTGGGATTGTAGGACTAAAACATTTTTTAGACAAAGCCTTACTTGACGACATGGATACGTAGACTAGTACGTTAGTCATTAAAGCTAGCTCATTAGCTTGCGGAGCGTAATCGTATTTCTAAGAGTTTCGGTTGCCGTTGACTATTTACGTCTCTGCGTTGGATCCACGTATATCATAATAGGAATAACGATGGATCATGTAGATGATCGGAGTAGCGGAAAAGATGGTGCCTTGATGATTGTGTCACCAATGGAATGCTAACTTTTGGTTATATCTTACCCAGGCAAGCCCCGGTGCATAACCCCTATTATTCTACACTTTACTTTATGCTTGTGCATTAAGTTTTAAGGAGTTGAATGAAACCACTTACATATATATATATATATTCTTATCCTATGAGTCCTACTAGTATGTTAGGATTGTGTAGATTGCTCTGCTATAGGACGCGATAGAAGTCGAGTGATTACCTGTCACTCGTGAGAGATAGGAAAGATATTATTGTTATTACATTACTACCACATGGAATATATATGAATGATAATTGGAGACCAGGCGGAATGGTACTTTGGATCTAGACTTGGTTAGGCATTCGAGCGAGGCTCGGATTGCACTTGTTCCACCTGTGTCGATTGAGGACCATCTGTTGCTGTGGATGGTAGTCTGGTCATAGACTTATTATCCTGAGCACATACTTGCTTATGGGAGCAGGAAGGCTCGTTACGCTCTTATCGTGGGTTCTGGCTCTTTACGGACCGACTGATTGGAGGCGGGGAAAGGTGGAGGTCTAAGCATCATGTTGTGACTGGGTCTCAAGTGTGGGGGCTTGAAGTTCAAGTTTGGACGGAGACCTGGACCCCATGACAGAAGTGGAATGGGTTAGGCTTGCTTGTGCCTAGGGGCGTAAGCGGGGCGTGTGTTTTGGGGTACCAGCTAGGATACGTTGGTTCACGAATCATCATTTCTATGAGACGGTACGACTTGGCTATGGTCTAACACCGTAGTAAGAACTGGAACTTGAAAGGTGATAAAATGGTTCTGATTGCTTACCACCTGCTTAAAAGTAGCATAGGTGCTTACATAGAATGGTTAGTTAATGAACTAATGATGACTGCTAATAAAATTTAATATAAGGACATACGTTTAGTAATGCTTCCACAGATGTAATAGCCCACAAGCCAAATAAGCCTTGCATATCCTTGGAGTCTTTTATTTTCCTTCTGTCGGGTAAGTCTTGCTAAGTACAATCGAGTACTCAGGGTTTTATTCCCCCTGTCGCAGGTAATCGAAGGATACTTAGAGCTAACTCTTGTATGTGAAAACCTCCTGGTGGGCTCAGAGAGGATTCCTTTCACGCTACGACCATAGTATTTATTTATAACCCTCACTAAAGGATTTTATAAGAAAAGATGTAAAATCTGCTAGCAACTCCCACTATGTTAATACTCCACCATGTCATTAAATTAATCTTTGTTTCCTCTGTAACTCTGATAATATTGTTATATTCCACAGTTATAATCAATTGAGGTAATATTCTATTATTGTAATAAAGTGATGTAAGAAATGACTTCAGAATGTTGTAAGCTTTATTCTCTCATTTATGATCATGATGAAAAATATGGATTTTCGAGTTCTCCCTTGGGGTGTGCTCGACGGAACTGCGTAGTGTAAGTGCAATCAAGCCCTATTGTGGGTTTTGGCATTGATGACCACCAAATTAGAGGACTAATGAGATTTATCGAGATGACAAGCAGAGAATCGAAAAATGAGGATGATGTACAGGTTGCAGGTGTCCTAATTACAAAAGGTGGCCAGACCTAGCTCAATGGAAGTTTAAATTCTTTTATGTTTTGAAATTGAGTTTAGGGAAAGCCATACTATTAAGAGAGGATTTTAGGATAGTTGGTCAACTGTTGAACCATATGCTCAAATTCTTAGATTTACATCCTCTCACCTAGTCAAAACAGCCAGCCAAATTTTACCTCAAGTTACTTGTTTTGACTAGGGCGGCAGTGCCGCCCTGTTAAGAGCGGTAGTGCCGCCCTTAACTAATCGTTGGACCCAAGGGGTATTTATACCCTTCAGGCCCAGCCCACAATGGTAATCTTCTTCACTTAGTCATTCTGCACGAAAAAGAACAGAACCAAAGCTCACTTTCTCTCCTCCATTGTTGCTCCTCCATCCCTCAAGCAAATCCTTGATTCCAACCATCAAAACTTGAGAGAAAAGGCAGCAAAACTCAATTGGAGAGTAGATCCACTGATTCCCAAAGTCTAAGAGCATTTACTTCATGTTTGGCCGGCGGTTCTAGGGTTTGTTACTCTTGGAGCTTGCTCCTAGTCGGCTAGGCGTCGCCCTTGAGCTTGCCAACTCGTGTGGCAGCCTTGGGAGGTTTGTAACCTCATTCTCGAAACTAAGAAATCACCTCTCACTTCAAGAGTTCATCCTCTTGACTTAAGAACGAGGGTAAGGCAAGCCCAAGCCTTTTGTGGCTTCCTCAACAACATGAACTTAGGCAAACCTTTTTGGTGAGCTGAACCACGGGATAAATCTTGTGTCTCACATGCTTCATCTTGTTTACTTGCTAGTTTAGCTCATTGCTAGCTGTTGTTAGGGTTTGGTTGCTTGATCCTCTCTTGTGTGGAGTTTCTATGGTATTCAGTCTTTGAACTGGATCTTGTCTTTCTATTGCAGGATTAAGCAGCTAGTGGGGTTAGGTTCATCTATGTAAAAATCTAGTTGTGTTAGATTTATTTTCGTAGAGCGGCAGTGCCGCCTTGAAAGGCCGGTAGTGCTACCCTCTGTTCTAACAGAGTTTTGAGTTGAATTTTTACAGACCTATTCACCCCCTCTAGGCCTCCTTTATCTTCCTGTAGATCCTATAAGTGGTATCAGAGCTGGTTGCTTTGTATACGCTTCACCACGTGAAGTATGGAAGAAGGAGAAGGTTTGAGGACCGTTCACGTTGCGGACGCAAGTGGTGTGCACGTCGAGGATGTCGGCAGCAGCAGCGAGCTGTCCATATCAACAGCAAGTGATGCCACCATCAAAGAACCCAAGACCATCGATGCCAAAAGAAGAAAGGCAAGAAAAGAAAGAAAAACCGCCAAGATCGCAACAAGAGAAGCTAGAGAAAAGAAGAAAGAAGAGCAGCGGCTCAAAGACAAGAAGAAGAGAAAAGAAGCTAGAAGAATTACAAGAGAGGCAAAAGTCAAGAGAAGGGCAGCAAGAGCTCAAGAGCAAGAGAAGAATGAGTATGATGCATCATCTAGTGAGCTCTCTAGTAGCTCGGATGATGGAGATGATGATGTGTGATACCATGCTTCAAAAGATAGCAAGAACGTGAAGAGCAAGGACAAGAAGAAGGATAGCGATGATAAGGGCAGCAACAACAAGAACAAATATGCCACCATATCCTTTAATTATTCTTATTTGTCTAACCATAACAAAAGGTCCTTTATCAATGTACCCGTGGGCAAGTTGTCTCATTTTGATGGGACAAACTTTACCAAGTGGAAGCACTTGATGAGTACCTATCTTGTAGGTCTTCACCCCGGTCTTTGGGAGATTGTGGTGAATGGATTGCAGCCACCGGAAGATCCCGAAGTGCCAACAAATGAAGAGTTAGCTGTTGTCCATCTCAATGGCCAAGCCACAAGCATTCTTCTTAGTGCCTTGGATGGAAATGAGTACAACCGAGTGATAAATGTCAATGTTGCAAAATAGATTTGGGACACTTTGCATCTAGCACATGAAGGTGTCGATAAAGTGAGGAAAGCAAAGATTGATTTGTTGATGGCTAAGCTCAATAGGTTCGTGATTGTTGATGGAGAGGGGCCACAAGAGATGTTTGATAGATTGATGACCTTGGTGGGCAAGATTAGAGGCTATGGATGTGAGCAGCTTGATCACAAAGTGGTGAAGGTCATGTTGGAAGCCTACTCACCAAGAAATGAGACCGTAGTTACCTTGATTAGAGATAAGAAGAAGTTTGAGCACTTCACACCAAATAATGTGCTTGAAAGATTGTTGACATTTAACATGCAAAGAGAAGAAGCCAATGAGAGGAGAAGACTTGGTGAGTTGCAAGCCAAGCTAGAAGGCATGAAAATCAAGGAAGTAGCTCTCAAGGCCAATAAATCAAGCAATTAAGGCACCTCCAACAAGGCAAAGGGCAACAAGCAAGCATCAACAAGTCAGCCCAAGGAAATCAAGTCAACTCTACATAATGATGATCCAAGTTCATCCTCAAGTGAAGATAAAGATGATGGGGCTGATTACATGAAGATTAATGACATGGCGTTGTTCATGAAGAGCTATCACAAGGGGCTGAAAAGAAATGGGTATAAAATAGTGCAAAGAAGGTTTTCAAACAAGAAGAAGACGACTTGCTACAATTGTGGCAGCACCGAGCACTTCATTGCTAAGTGTTCCTATGACAAGAAAGAAAACAAATACAAGAGGGACAACAATGAAGGCAAGCATGAACACAAAAAGAGATACAAGCAAATGGGAGAGGCACACATTGGGCATGAGTGGGACTCAACTAAGGAGTCATGTGATGAGGATGTGAAGGTTGCAACCGTGGCCATTCAAAAGCCATCCTCTATACCAAGGCTCTTCAACAACATGTCCGATAATGATGACCACCGCTTCACTCACATTTGTCTTATGGCAAAGGGTGAGAAGGTAAAATGAAGAGCCAAATCTTCTCCACCTCCTAGTGACATCTCTAGTAGTGAACTTAGTGATTCTAGTGATGATGATACTAGTGATGTTGAGAAATATGCTAAATTGACTAAAAAGTTGGATCCTAAGACCAAGCTCTTCATCATAAATCTAATGGAGGAATTAGAAAGTGTCAAAGCCAAGCTAGCCGATCGAGATGAATATCTTGAGAAAACCGAAAAGATGTATATTGACTGCAAGGAAGCTCTTGAGTTAGAGAGAAGTGAGGTGAACTCTTTGAACAAGGCCTTGGTGAAGAACAAAGAGAACATGCTCTCACAAAGAAGGCAAATATTACACTCAATGAAAAGTATTGTGTTTTAGTTGAAAAGCACAACAAACTTGAGAAACAATATAATCTTCTATGCGAGAGCACCCCACTCCCCTCTAACACAAATGACACTTCTATTCCCTCCACTAGCCAAGAATGTGGAAAATGCTATAATCTTGACTTAAATGTTTATTCCACTAACCTTACAAACTTGGAGGTTATAAAAAAGGAGATTGCTAGGCTCAATGCTATGTTAGGCAAAAGGTGCATGGAAGGCAAGAAACATGCTGGTGGCAAAGTTGAAAAACCAAAGAGGCCGCAATACAAAGGTGAAAGAAATCCATGCATCAAGGATGGGCTTGGGCACACTCATGGAGGTAAAACCAATGGAAAAAAGGTAATCAATGGATATGAGTGTGTTCAGTTCATGAGCAAAGGGCGGGAAGATATAGATAGGTCTGCACAGATGGTGGCACAAGGCCAGCCCAGAAAGCAAAGACACACAGCAGCCTATGGGCGGCAATGCAGTGCACTGTGAAGAAGGGTGGTGAAGGTCGCCCTCATACAGAAAAGGGAAGACCACCTCCTCCTCCTCTGCTCATGTCAAGCTCAAGAAGAAGGTGTCTCATCCTGAGCAGGTTGTCCAGAAACCAAAGAAATCTATGTGGGTCACTCCAAATAGATATGCTTATCAACCAAAGGCAAAAACACCTTAACAATGTTTGAATTCTAACTTTGTTTTACAGCACAACAACAAGGGGGAAGTGTTTAACAAGTTTGTTGGCAATGGTTGAAATATTTATATTAATATTTTCATTTGGGTTCCTAAAGTTCTAATGACTAACATGCAAGGCCCCAAGAATATTTGGGGACCTAAAACTATGAACTAAACTTGTGTTGCAGACATACTCCTCCGGTGGGTCAAGTTGGGTACTTGACAGTGGCTATACAAATCATATGAATGGAGAAAGAAGTATGTTCTCATCATACTCCCCAACTACAAATTTAGATAAGAATATCATATTTGGTGATAATTCAAAAGGGGGTGTGATTGAACTTGGTAAAGTAGCTATTACACTTGATCATTCAATTACAAATGTCTTACATGTTGATTCCTTGAAGTACAATCTGTTGTTCGTCTCTCAATTGTGTGAGATGGGCTATAATTGTCTCTTCACGGATAAGGGTGTGGAAGTATCTAAGAGGGAGGATTCTTCTATTGTCTTTACGGGTCACCCCAAAAACAAGCTTTACCTAGTTGATTTCAGCAAAGGGAAAGCTAATCTTGAGACCTGTTTAGTGGCAAAATCTAGCATGGGTTGGCTATGGCATCGCCGACTAGCTCATATTGGGATGAGGAACTTGGCCAAACTCCTAAAAGACAACCACATCCTTAAAAGACAACCACATCCTTGGACTAACCAATATTCAATTTGAGAAAGACAAGATTTGTAGTGCTTGCAAAACCGGAAAGCAAGTAGGTGTACCTCACCCACCAAAGAGCATCATGACCACCACACAACCGTTGGAGTTGATTCACATGGATCTCTTTGGACGGTCGCCTACCTAAGCATCGGGGGTAACAAATATGGTCTAGTTATTGTTGATGATTATTTCCGTTTCACTTGGGTGTTCTTTGTTTATGATAAGTCCTAGGTGTAAGAGAAAGTCAAGATATTTGTGAGAAATGCACAAAGGGAGTTCGGTCTTCCTATCAAGAAGATAAGAAGTGACAATGGGACCGAATTCAAGAACACTCTAGTTGAAGAGTTTCTTGATGATGAGGGCATCAAGCATGAGTTTTCAACTCCTTACACCCCTCAATAAAATGGTGTAGTAGAGAGGAAGAACCGTACACTTCTTGATATGGCAAGGACAATGCTAGATGAGTACAAGACGTCGAACCTCTTTTGGAGTGACGCCGTCAACACCGCTTGCCATGCCATCAACCGCCTCTACTTACACAAGAAACTTAAGAAGACTTTATATGAGCTTCTAACTGGTAACAAACCAAAGGTGTCATACTTTAGAGTGTTTGGGTGCAACTGTTTTATACTTAACAAAAGACCCAAAACCTCTAAATTCGCACCTAAAGTTGATGAAGGCATTCTTCTTGGTTATAGATCAAACAAGCATGCGTATCGTGTCTTCAACAAAACCATGGGTAGAGTTGAAGTCACGGTAGATGTGACATTTGATGAATCTAATGGCTCTCAAGTGGAGCAAGTTGATTCAAGTGTTGTAAGAAAGGAGGATCCACCATGTGAGGCAATCAAGCAAATGGCTATAGGCGACATTAGGCCACAAGAAGATTGAGCCACTAATGATGAGGATCCACAGGCTGTTGCTGCACAAATTTCCGCTGACGTACTCCATCGACAAGGGCAGCACTAACCTGCTGAAAATCAGCAGGGCGGTAGTGCCACCCCTGAGGGTGGCAATGCCGCCCCATCCACCTCAGCAGCAGCTCCTTCAACTCTTACTCCACCACTTCAACGGCTCAACTTGGACCCTATCTTTAAACAAGAAGAGGCTAAAGTTCCAGAAGAAGAACAAGGAGGTGTTGAGCATCCAAGGCTACGTCAAACTATACAACGGGATGACCCCGTTGACAACATCCTTGTGAGCATTCGAAAGGGGGTAACAACTCGTTCACATTTAGCAAAATTTTGTCAATATTACTCATTTGTTTTCTCTTTGGAACCTCTCAAGGTAGAACAAGCACTTGGAGATCCGGATTGGGTCGTGGCCATGCAAGAAGAGCTAAACAACTTCGAGAGAAATCAAGTGTAGAACTTGGTGGAAAGGCTCAATAGCAATGTCATTGGCACCAAGTGGGTCTTCCGCAATAAGCAAGATGAAAATGGCGTGGTGACAAGGAACAAGGCAAGATTGGTGGCCCAAGGCTTCACTCAAGTTGTGGGCTTGGACTTTGAAGAAACATATGCATTGGTGGCAAGACTTGAAGCAATCCGAATGCTTCTAGCCTTTGCTGCCCATCATGACTTCAAGCTGTACCAAATGGATGTCAAGAGTGCATTCCTCAACGGCCCAATACAAGAGTTGGTGTATGTGGAGCAACCACCGGGTTTTGAAGATCCCAAGTTCCCCAACCATGTCTATAAACTCCAAAAGGTGCTCTATGGGCTTAAGCAAGCACCAAGAGCATGGTATAAATGCCTTAAGGAATTCTTGCTCAAATAAGGCTTTGAAATAGATAAAGCTGACCCTACACTCTTTACTCACAAAGTTAGAAATGATATATTTGTGTGCCAAATATATGTCGATGATATAATATTTGGTAGTACTAACCATGTGTATTGTGATGAGTTTAGTAGGATCATGACTAAGAGATTTGAGATGTCCATGATGGGTGAGCTGAAGTTCTTCCTTGGATTTCAAATCAAGCAAATGAAGGAAGGGACGTTCATTAGCCAAACCAAGTACACCCATGATATGCTTAAAAAGTTTGACATGGTGAATGCCAAGCCTATCAAAACTCCCATGCCAACCAACGGACATCTTGATCTAAATGAAGAAGGGAAAGTCGTGGACATCAAGGTATATCACTCCATGATCGGTTCTCTACTTTACTTATGTGCATCTAGGCCGGACATAATGCTTAGTGTGTGCATGCGTGCTATATTTCAAGCCAACCCAAAAGAGTGTCATTTAGTGGCTGTTAAAAGAATCTTGAGATATTTGGTACACACTCCTAACCTTGGCTTGTGGTATCCCAAGGGCTCCAAGTTCAATCTACTTGGCTATTTGGATTTCGATTATGCCGGTAGCAAGGTAGATAGAAAAAGCACTTCGGGGACATGTCAATTCCTTGGACGGTCCCTAGTGTCTTGGAGTTCAAAGAAGCAAAATTGTGTAGCCCTTTCCACCACCAAGGTCGAGTATGTTGCAGCCGGTGCATGTTGTGCTCAACTACTTTGGATGAGGCAAACCCTTCGTGATTTCGGATGTCAATTCACCAAAATCCCACTCTTGTGTGACAATGAAAGTGCCATAAAGCTTGCAAACAATCCCGTAAGCCACTCAAGAACCAAACATATAGACATCCGACATCACTTTCTGAGAGACCGTGAAACCAAAGGAGATATCAAAATTCATCATGTGAGCATTGAAAAACAACTAGCCGATATCTTCACTAAGCCTCTCGATGAGTCAAGGTTTTATGCTTTACGTAGTGAGCTAAATATACTTGATTCTCATAACGTGGTTTGAAATATGGCACACCTCTGTTTGACAACCTAGCAACATAGGAAAATGATTTAAAAAGATATTATATTGTGTTTCAAAACCATTTCAAAAGGCCAACTAAGTGTCATGACCATTGTCTGTATTGTTGATTACTTACTGGTCATGATATTTAGATAATATATATTCATATCTAAGGTAAAGAAGGTCATAAAGTTTTAGCGTAATCCCAGCAAAATTGGCAGGGCGGCAGTGCTGGTCTTAATGGCCGGCAGTGCCGCTCTCTGAAAACCGGGCCATTTTCTGCCAATTTTGACTGGGTTGCGGGGCCCATTTTCTTCTATCTATTTCATTCTCTGGCCCCCGACCTAACTCTCTCCTTCTCTCCCAGCCGACGCCGACGCCCGTGCTCCTCTCTTCTTCTCTCTCAAGCACGCTCTGTCGCAGTTCCTTGCGGTTTGCCACCTCGGCAGTGCCGCCCCTGTAGCCGGCCAAGTCTTCTCGTCACTGGCTCCCCTACAGGAAGCTCTTAGTCGAGCCATTTCTCCTCTTCTCCCTCCACTCCATCGTTTTGGAAGCAAGGTGAAACCCTAACCCCATTCAATCTATGCAATGTAAAAGTTTTAGTCATGGATTTCTATTTCTAGGGGAGTATGAAGGGTTTGGAAAGGATTTTGATGATTTTCTTTTATCAAAATTGTTTCTAAAGTTTTTCATATTCAATCTTTTAAATCCATGGCTAGGGTTTCATATATTTTTTGTTTAGACTGTGATTATAAAATTGTGATGATGGATAGACACTGTTGGAAGTAGGATTTAACCAGAACAAGAAAGTTGAAAATGAACTAGTGAAGCAACTGAGGACGGCAGTGCCGGCCTCAGGGGGCGGCAGTGCTGCCCTACCTTGCTGATTCCAAATCTAGCAAAGCTTCCTGTGTCATTTTCAAAATTCTTTTTCTTGTTAAGTCTTATACAGTTTCTAACTCATTATCTTATACAGTTTCTTATCAAGTCTCATTTAATTACATAGATGGACCGAGGAAAAAGGAAGGTGATGTCAACTAAGCAAAAAGTCAAGAGAGGCAGGGGACAGGCAAGCTATATTCCCAGTGACAGAAATCTTGATGAAGACCTTGCTAAAGAAGAAAGAAATCAGAGGACGGGAATGACCATTCATGTGTGGCCTGATTCTCCTCTGCACATTTCAGAGTTTGATAGCAGCTACATGAGAGAAAACACTGATGGGTTCAACCTCAATCCTCCCCAAAACAGTGACAATCATAAGGTTACTGTTTATTCAATGAGTTGGAAGAAGACAGGTGAAGCTAGAGAGATTGATCCTTACTCATCTGATAGGTCCAGTGACATTGATTATAGATTTTGGAATGCTTTCCAATCTGATTTTTATGCCACAGCCATCCTATCCAAGCCAAAGGGCAAGATTAGCAAGATGCAGTACATTGACTTTGGTGACTTGGAGAGTAGGGATGATCATGGGTTTGCTGCAGCCATCAAGACCTGTGACCGCTTTGAGATGATAGATATCATGAGTTTCAGACATGATTGGAACAAGGAGAATCTTGCACAGTTCCATGCCACTTACTATTGGAACAGGGAAGTGGATGAGCTTCATTGGATGACTGATGGGCGACATTATCGCATTGATTTTGTCATCTTCTGTCGTATTCTTGGTGTTGGACACATCCGCAGGGGATATGAGAGGATTCATAATGAACGTCGTCTTGAGCCAATGGAAGTAAGCTTCATGTGGGAGAATCAAAATCTTGCAATTCCTGATTGGTCAAGGACCAAGCTCAAGAGCTTTTATTACATCATGAACAATCTTTTTAGGAAGACAATGCAACAGATTTGAATGGCTATATCACTAATGTATTGTCTAGGTTTCCCAGTAATGAGAAGTTTAATGTTTCAAGGTTCATTTGGGTTGAGCTAGCATATGCCATGGATGATGGGAGGAGATCTTTGCCCTATGCTCCTTAAGTCATGTTTATGATTGAGAGAGTGACTGGCATATGGTTCCCTAAGGATTGTGAGCACACTGTTTACAAGATCAAAAAGACCCATGGGGGCTTAGGGGACTTGGGTCAGCTACTCAGCGCACTTATTCTGGAGGATATGGAAATAGTGGGGCAGCAGGCTTTCACTCTTCTGGAGCTAAACATAAAGATATTCCTGAGCCGTCCAGGGCTAGGGAACAAAAGAAGAAGTCAAAGTGGGAGAAGATGAGTGCATGGATGAAGGCAATCTTTGCTCATTGTGCATATGCTTCACAGACTGCTTATGAGGATAGAATAGAAAACAGGAAAGCAGTGAGGCATGCTAGGGAGATGGCAGGGCTGCCACCACTTCCACCAGTGTAGTCACCACCTCAGTTTCCTAACTTGCCTCGACTTTCTTCCGCTGACGACGAGGAGGATCAGCCACATGAGCATCATTATGAAGAGCCAGATGATCAGCAGTATGGGCACTCATATGAGCCGTTCAGTCAGTACTACGGGTATCCACAGGGGCAGCATTTTGAGTAGCCCCCAAGGCAGCAGGACCTTGGTGCAAAGATTCACCTTATAGAGGCCGATCCATAGGTTCAGGCAGCTTTGTTTCGCACATATTCTAGGAGACCACAACCTTCGACGGATCAGCTAGGTCCTTCTACTTCAGCTGGGGCATCTTCTCCGCGACATTCAGCATGCTTCACTTCACACACCCATGTCGTAGGACGTGCCCGCGTCGACTCCGACAGTGACGAGTGACTTTTCTTCTTTTTCTTCTTCTTTTTGGTACTTGATGTCAAAGGGGGAGAAAATTAGAGGGGTCAACATATTTTCGACGCCATGAGTTCTTTGCTGCTGCGCTTAATGTCCAAATCCGATGAGAGTAGTTGTTAGGTTGTGAGTTTAAGAGTCGCTCAAAACTCTATTTTATGAAATAAGCTACTTTGTGACTTAATTTGCTTCGGATATGAACATGTATTCATGGTTATTGTTTTTAGCTTGTCATATTCTGAGTTTAGATTGTTTTGTATTCATATGATCTGCTGTATGAACCTGATTGCTACCTGATCAATATAGTCAGGACGGCAGTGCCGCCCTCTGTGGCCGGCAGTGCCACCTTGTGCTGTATCAGCCAGGGTCTTGTGTGCTTGAACTGATATAACCTGTCATATGCATCATGTTTATTCCTGTGACACTTTGTTCAGCACCCCACAGCAGGCATGGATGTAGGGGGAGGTTCCCATCACACCTAAAATGTGAATCGTGGCCTTTTATGCCAAATTGAGAATTCAAATCTCTATTCACATATTTAGGGGAGGCTTCTACACCCATGGTTCGAAAATCTCAATTTAGATTTTATATCATTTTTAAGCTCTAATTGAGTTGTCATCAATCACCAAAAAGGGGAGAGATTGTAAGTGCAATCAAGCCCTATTGTGGGTTTTGGCATTGATGACCACCAAATTAGAGGACTAATGAGATTTATCGAGATGACAAGCAGAGAATCGAAAAATGAGGATGATGTACAGGTTGCAGGTGTCCTAATTACAAAAGGTGGCCAAACCTAACTCAATGGAAGTTTAAATTATTTTATGTTTTGAAATTGAGTTTAGGGAAAGCCGTACTATTAAGAAGGATTTTAGGACAGTTGGTCAACTGTTGAACCAGATGCTCAAATTCTCAGATTTACATCCTCTCACCTAGTCAAAACAGTCAGCTAAATTTCACCTCAACTTACCTATTTTGGCTAGAGGCGACAGTGCCGCCTTGTTAAGAGCAGCAGTGCCGCCCTTAACTAACCTGTTGGACCCAAGGGGTATTTATACCCTTCAGGCCCTAGCCCACAACGGTAATCTTCTTCACTCAGTCATTCTGCACGAAAAAGAACAGAACCAAAGCTCACCTTCTCTCCTCCATTGTTGCTCCTCCATCCCTCAAGCAAATCCTTGATTCCAACCATCAAAACTTGAGAGAAAAGGCAACAAAACTTGATTGGATAGCAGATCCACTAATTTCCAAAGTCTAAGAGCATTTGGTTCACGTTTGGCCGGTGGTTCTTGGGTTTGTTACTCTTGGAGCTTGCTTCTAGCCGGCTAGGCGTCGCCCTTGAGCTTGCCAACTCGTGTGGCAGCCTTGGGAGGTTTGTAACCTCATTCTCAAAACTAAGAAATCACATCTCACTTCAAGAGTTCATCCTCTTGACTTGAGAACGAGGGTAAGGCAAGCCTTTGTGGCAAGCCCAAGCCTTTTGTGACTTCCTCAACAACATGGACTTAGGCAAACTTTTGTGGTGAGCTGAACCACGGGATAAATCTTGTGTCTCGCGTGCTTCATCTTGTTTATTTGCTGGTTTAGCTCATTGCTAGCTGTTGTTAGGGTTTGGTTGCTCGATCCACTCTTGTGTGGAGTTTCTGTGGTATTCAGTTTTCGAACTGGATTTTGTCTTTCTATTGCAGGATTAAGCCGCTAGTGGAGTCAGGTTCATCTCTGTAAAATCTCAGCTGTGTTAGATTTATTTTCGTAGAGCGACAGTGCCGCCCTCTGTTCTAATAGAGTTTTGAGTTGAATTTTTACAGGCCTATTCACCCCCCCTCTAGGCCTCATTTATCTTCCTGTAGATTCTACACGTAGTTTAATGTCCTCTCTTGAGTAGTTAGTGTCTAATGAAAGACAAGTACTCCTGAAAAATATTAGATTAGGCGATTCTGCCATAAATTTCATCCCTTAACTTTCAAAATGGCTATTTTAGTCCTTAAACTCTACTTTTAGCCTCAATTTCATCCTAGAAATACGAAGATGATCGTTTTAGTCCTCAAATTTTGCATTTTACGTTCAATTTCATCCATAAAGTATCAAAAGTGTATTTCAGTCTTTAAACTTTTATTTTCAACCCAATTTTGTCTATCAAAGAGAAAAGTTTATATTTTAGGTTCAGTTTCATCCATGAATTATCAAAATGTGTTTTGGTTCAACTTCGTCCTTTGTCCAGCACTACGTGCTATTTGAGATGGATAGTCATCGATAGGTACTATTCTCCCTGGCGTCGCCCCAACTACCGAATTGGATAGCACATTTTCAACAATTATATTCATATTCTAAGATGGATATAAATATAGATCTAAATATTCTTAAATATGACTTATTTTTAGCCTATGGATAAAAAATATTATTCTATACACAAATGGTTATTAGTTGAGCCTAACTTTAGAAGTAGCTAATAAAAAATTATAGATCTATTATTTTTTCAATATATCCATGTTTCTTAAGAAATAAATAGCGTTCGAAGCAACTATAATTGCTGCCACAAAATGATTTAGTAGGATATATATACTTTTGATAGTTTATGGATTAAATTGAGCCAATATGCAAAGTTTGAGGATTAAAACGATCATCTTTATAGTTCTAGGACAAAATTGATCTCAATACGCAAAGTTTGAGTGCTAAACGATCATCTTTATAGTTCTAGAATTATATTGAGTCTAAAAATATAGTTTAAGGACTAAAATAGCCGTTTTGAAAGTTCAGGGATAAAATTAAGCCTTGAGTAATAGTTCAATGACCAAAACGACTATTATGTCTTTTACCATTTAATTGAGGAGTGATTATAGTTTTAGTTGAGGAGAGTAGCTCCCACGGAGAAAAGACTGCCAAATGACCCATAAACAACCAAACAGAAACTTCACAAAACAAAAGGTAAATAGTTCACACGGAAATGCTTGTAATTGCAACGCAGCCCACCGGTCACAACTCACAGCTATACGTTGATGCTAAACAACCCAATATAGCTATAATAACTAACTTGTCATCCACCGACCAGCACGTAATGGCATGAACAGGATCATGCTCCTGCTCCTGCTCCTGCTAGGGATGCATGGAATGGAACTACCAGTCTACCACTACCACACACTTGAAGATTGCATTTTTAACCTATGTAATTAACAGAGAAGGGTACAACAAAACCCCATGTAATTAGTGAAAAAGAAGAAGTTAACTTCAACACTAGTACTACGTGGTAGCTGGGGTAGATGCTCACTTGCAGTCCACTCCAGCCTCGGCGGCTCGCCGGGGAGTGCTCTTCCGGCGGCTTCCATTGGGGCGGAACCCACTGGACTTGGCCCTCACGCGCCCATCCCCGACGCCGTCCTCTCCCACCAGGTCGTCGTCGGAGCCGCGCTTCACCCGGGCCCGCCGGCGCCGCCGCTTCTTGGCGGCTCCGGTCTCAGCCGTCGAGCCCTTGGCGTCGTCGTCGTCGTTGCCTGCTCGCCGCACAGCGAGAGCGGGTTTGGGGACGTCGTCTGCGTCCTCCTCCTCGACCTCGCCGGCGTCCTTGTCCTCCTCTGCTTCCACGCCGTCGGTGCCGTCGTCCGCCGTGAGAGGCTTCTGAGCCGGCCTTCCCCTCCTCCTCTTCGTCTTGGGCGGTGTGGGGGACACGGACACCTCCTCGCCGCCGACGCTGCCGTCTTCGTCGGATTCGTCGTTCAGTTTCTTGCTCTTCCCTCTATGCCTGCCCATGTATGTATCTGAGGGATGGACTCAACTAGACAGGGGCAGGGGACTTCGCTCCTTTGCTGGAGCTGCAAAATAGCAGAAGAAAGAAACAAGTCAGGCACCTCGCCTGTCAGTGTATGCATCTCATCAGATACACACAACACAATACGTACGGTATATATGGATGGATCGAGCAAACAACAGGATGATGAGCAAGAAAACAGTGTACATGGGTATGCGATCGAGGTGAACAAAGCAGGCAGCTTATCAATCGTTACCAACCTTAACCGTTACCAAGAACTCCCAACGGTTACAGAAAGGGACTGCAAATTAACAAAGCATCACAGACACTCCAACCACCACAAAACAACGATTACCCTCACCAGAGGGCAGAGGGGGGTTCCCTGAATCCTGAGCAAACGGAGAGCATGAAGGACGCAGATGGAACAGAACAGAAGCAGGGGAGCAAGATCGTCGACGACCTACCTGAGGACGCCCACCTCTCTCCCTCTCTGTCTCCCGTGGCGTTGCCTGTGCCTGCCTCCGCGATGTACTCGGAGCTCAAGAGCAACGCATCCGATCTCTCCACCTCAGGCTCCAGCTACAGCTGCTGGATTGGACTGGTGGAGCTGTGCTAGCTTAGTACGACCGAGAGATCGATCTCCTAGACTAGAGGGAGGCCTGCCGTGTGGTTCTTGGAGACAACCTGAGCTCGGATAGGAATAGGATCGAAGAAGAAGCAGGGAGGAAAAGACGGAAGGACGCCAAGAAGCTCAAGGGATCCGAGTAGCGTGGCCCGGCCGTGTGGTGGTTTTCTATAGGCTGGTGGGGCGGGCATTCGGTTCAGATATTATTATTGTGACCACTCGCCACTCACTCAGCAAGGAAAGAAACCAAACAAGCAGCGCCGCGCAAAAGGGCCGAGTGGCGTTGGCATTTCAGGGAGTAGCTGCAACGTCTCGGAGGAAAAAGATCAGGTTGGAAAATAACTACGTGGTCCTTTAGTTTGGGCAATTGTCATGTGCATGTGCTACTACGTTTTCAGCTGCACCTGTACGTGTGCTAAATAAACCGCCGACCTCAAAAAAAGAACACGTGATTCTCCTTGTGATGGATGGAGACAGGAGAGAGAGGGAGGGAGAAAAAGAGAGATATGTAAAAGAAAACCATTTCAGCTGCTAATGATACCACGACATGCTATGTTACACACTTACGGTGAGCAAGTGACACAGAACATGTTGCTATTTTTATTAAAACGAACTAGCAGGAGAGCTACGAGAGTAATAGCGAACCTAGACGGTACCGTACAAGCACTATACAGACACGGCTGAAGCCCAACAACAGCAACAAAACAACAACTGAAAGGTAAATAGAAAAAAAAATCTTGAGATGTTTTGACTCTCCAAGATTTTTGAATGACATATAATTTGAAACGGAGGGAGTAGTTAGAAACCTACGTATTGTTGTGGTGGTCCGCCTTTAGGTGTTGTTTGGATGACTAAGGATTTTACAAATCTATATATTATCTACATATTCGTAGCAGCATGGTGTGGTGACCTGAGATGTTTTGGTGTTTGGCGAGCTGGCAATGGCTATTATGAGGCTGGCGCCACATTGACGAATCACACATGCCGGTGACTTGTTCGGTTTGGCTGCGACAACTCGTTCGTGGCGGCTCACTTCGGTGAGATCCATGCTATGAGCTTGTGGTTTGGGATGGGACCATTGGGAGAAGTCCTTGCTCGGCTACACTAATGCTGACAATGGCAATGCCTATGGATGCCGTGGACCTCGCTGGAGGCATTGGCCCTGTTCGATTGTCTTATGAGCTGTGCTGTTTCAGCGAAGGAACAACGTTTTTCTCTCACAACAAAACAACGAACAATACTTTCAGGCATGGCTTTTTAGCGAAGCGAACAGGGTCATTGTCGTGTGTCCTTTTTTCGCTCCCGCCTCTATCTTGGTTTTTTTCCTGGTTGAAAAAACTTGTCGGGTATTCCAGTTTGCGTTAACGGCATCTGTGGATGTCGTTTTCTCCATGGAGGCATCGCTTAGTCAATCTCCTGGTGGTTGTTGCTGCAATAGGCAGGATGACCTTTGGTTTTGTGGGCGGCTTTGAGCAAATTAGAGGGTGGTGCACTTGTCTTGCGGGCGCATAAACTTATGCTATTGGGGGTGCACATATAATAAAAATCTAGGAAAACCATTGTTTTAACAAATTTTGCGGTGCATTTGCACCCCCTAATAACTACCTAGCTTCGCCCCTGGTTGTGGTGGTTTGTCATGCCATTGCCAACGTCATGTGTTGGTTTTCGGTGATGCTTGTGGAGGGTTTGTTGTTTTCTTTTATGTGTACATGCTTTTTTCTATTAATACATGGACCGGTAGTTAACCTGCTAGTTTCTATTCGAAAAAGGGATTATGAATATTTTGAGACTTTGTGTAGTATAAGAATTTGGAAATCTAGCTTCATGTCCCTCCAGTTTGGATGGTGTATAGAATTTTTTTTTAGAATCTTATAATCTTTAACCTATTCAAACGGATCGGAAGCTTAACCTACCTACAAATTTGCGTCTTGACAGTTGACACGACACATAGATCATGTTCGTTTATCTTATAATCCGTCTTTTTCAGCTTGTTTTTCAATTGAAACAGATGTTTTTCTCTCACAACAAATCAACCGGAATATTGTTTCATCTTATTTTTTTAGCGAAGCGAACGGGCCATACAAGTAATAATAGTAGGAGTCCCTGTCACTTGCAAAGATAAGCGATTTCTTCGTTCCCGGCAATACAATCTCTGTCATCCGCGCGGAGCGATCGAGCAGCGGTCGCTTCCGCCACACGAAAAGGAGACCACCGGCCGATGGATGCATGGATGAGACTTGAGAGAGACGACGAGCTCGTGGTGAGTGGTGGGTGACTCGCTCGTGCCTTCCGGCTGTGTTTAGTTGTAGAATTTGGATTTTCAGCCAGCAACAGCATAGTGGCGTTTGTTTTTATTTGGTAAAAAATTTCAAACGATGAATAGTAGATTTTAGGTTTAAAATGTTCAATCAATCGCGAATTTCTAATTTCAAAAGATTCATCTCGTGATTTTCAACTTTTTGCAATTTTATTTTTTTATATATTTAATGCTCCATATAAACAGCTAAAAATTGATATGATGGAGAGACAAAAAAACTTGGATTTGGAGGTATTTAAACCAAAGAAATTTTTAAATGCTGGTGGTAACAGCAGTCTGCTGGCCAAACCCTGCTGGCGCCTGGCACTGGCATCACTTTGCTACCTGTCTGCATGCAGCGTCGTCGTAGGCCCTCGAGCCCCTCAGCCAGCAACAGCACAGTGGCAAGCCATATTATTTGCACACTGATGCTCATCTCGTGATTTTCCAACTAAACAGCACATTTTTTTACCTACATTTCTGCTGGCCATACCCTGCTGGCGCCTGGCACTGGCAGTCGCTTTGCTACCTGTCTGCATGCAGCGTCGTCGTCAGACGCCATCGAGCCTGCAGGACACGAGAGCGGGACTAGGCAAGAGGTGGCGGCCGGCCGTCCGGCGCTGCCCCCGGCCGGCTCAGTCCGAAAATAGACAAGCGGTCTCGGCCTCGGCCTCGCGTGCAGGTGCTGTCTGCCGCTACCCGTTGCCGACAAGCATGCGAGTTGGCCTGGACGGAGCTGCTACTCCTACCGTGCCCTGGCCATCTTGAGATTACCCCTTTTTCTTATTCGTCTTACAATGCAATTTTTGTTAACAAAGCCGGCTCTCTAGCTCTCCCTGTTCCGGTGCAGTGGTGCAGGGCCTGTTCGCTGATTGATTTCTGGGTTGATAAGCCCGACTGACACTGATTTATTATAAGAGAAAAACAATTTTGGTTAGCTGATAAGACCGACTAAAACCAACAAACGAACATGCTTTAAGAGTTCGGACCTGAGAGTTGAAACAGCGGCACGCATGCACGCGCGCAACTGCGAGACCGACCCCGCCATCTCCCTCTCTTTCCCGACGAGCCGTCGTCTGTCGTAAGGTCCGTGGAGGCTGAGCACGCAGTGGCAGGAGTAGTGCCCGCCACGCTTCCGGTTCCGGCGGCCGCGTGCGTTCAAACGTGAGCTCGCTCTGCACTGGCCGCCGTGTGGACATGTGGTCAAGGCTGGCTCAGCTCGTCGTTGATGCTGCCGGCCGAGCCGGACTGCTCGCATGCACTAGCAGTCGCAGAAGGGCAGCAGGGCGCACTGTTGTTTGTTTCACCTGCATGTTTGAAAGCCGCGGTGATTCCGAGCTTCAGTACAGCGAAAGGGGGCCGGTCAAGGCTCAGAGTTTCAGAGAGACAGACAGAGAGCATCGATGCTCCTCATGCTCATGAAGTAAAGTGGAGGCCGGCAGGCCTTTGATTGGACTGCTCGTAGGTTGGCTGCTGCTGCCTTCTCCCAAAAAGACTTAAAATTCAAACAAGTTAAACAATCTTAATTTTTTTTAAACTAAAACAGGGGGAGAGTTTCCCCACCTTCTTTCCAAAGGCAAACACTCCAGTTACCCGGACTCCCGGAGTGAGCAAAAGCAGTACCAGAACAATCGAGGAGGAAGCTACGCCAGCCATCGAGGCTGTTTACAAGATCAGGGTGAAGGGACAATCTTAAATTTGTGTGATTGTTTGCCTAAACGATCGTTTAGCTCGTTTGCACACTGTACACACTGTCTAAACACTACACAATGGTATTGCCATTTTCGTTTTTAGTCAGTTGTTTATTCCATTTAAACGACCACTTTGCCCACTTAAATAGCCGTTTAGGCCGGATAATAGCTAAAATGACAAGTGACCAGATGTTTATTGTTTAGGTTGACACCGATTTGTATCAAAACTTATGTCTTTAAATAAGTTTATTATTATAAAATATATTATATGATTTTTGTTATATTTATCATGCATCATTAATACTAGTATTTTTTATATTTGGTTAAACTTGGGATTGTTGGACTCCTTAGGAAACGAGATTTCCAAAAAAATGAGATGGAGGGAGTACTGCATAAATATATGCAGTATACTACATTCGTCTAAAAAACATGCAATTCTAGAATACTTTTTTAGTTAAACCTTTTTGAATTGCTTAGTTAAACCTTTTAAAGTTTCACCAAATTTATATAAAAAGATATTAGTACTCTTGAACTTACTATGCATCATTAACGTTAGTAGTTATTTGATTGAAATTAAGATTGACTTATTGGGAAATAAGATTTCCAATCTTTTTGAAATGGAGGGAGTACTAAATAAGTATTTCATTTAAAGAAAAATGTAATTCTAGAATTGTGTTTAGTCAAACCTTCTATAAGTTTGATCAAATTTATATAAAAAAGGTATCAGTATTAAATATAATAAATATGTATCATTAAATATGTCACACAATACATTCTATATCTATTTGAAGTCATAAAAATGTTGGTACTGTTGTTATAAATCTAGTTAAAGTAATAGACCAGACTTAAAATTGTATATTTTTTCTAAGATGGAGAGAGAGAGAGAGAGTATTTTAGACTTTGGAATAGGTTGGATAACGAGCCTGCTCAGCTTGGCTCGTTCTATCTCGTTAATATAGCGAGCTAGCTCGGCTCGTTTACGAGCTCGAGCTAGCCAGGTATAAAAAAGTATACAAAATATAATATTTACATTTATCTAAAACTTGAGAATAGTAATGATACAAAAGCAACACATCCGACAGCCTTAAATCGAACAAAAAATTAACATGTGCTAACATATATACATGCATGATCTATACTCCGTACCATACATAATGCGTCCATAAGTATCTATAAATCCATTAAAAACAAAATGATAAAGTCATAATAATACCAAGTTTATAGGGTCTCGACCCATCATCAACCGATTGTAAAGTGCAAGACATGAAGTAATACAAAATCTAATATAAGTTCTCCTGCTTTTTTCCCTGAAAGTGTGGCTCGTTTGGCTCGTGAGTGGCTTGCGAGCTGCCTCGAGTTGGCTCCTTATAGCTAACGAGCTAAAATCTTAGCTCAGCTCGGCTCATTATCATAACAAACCGAGCCAAGCCAGCCACAAGCTGAGCGAGGTAACGAGCTTCATAGTTTTTCATCCAAGGCCGTGTTTAGTTCGGCCGATTCGGCGCCGACGAAATCACTGTAGCTACAAAATCACTGTAGCTACGCAAGCCGACGAAATCATTGTCCAATCGTTGACTAATTAGGCTCAAAACGTTCATCTCGTAAAGTACAACCAAACTGTGCAATTAGTTTTTTATTTCATCAACATTTAGTACTCCATGCATGTACCGCAAGTTTGATGTGACGGGGAATCTTCTTTTTGCATAGGGCTTGTTCGCTGGTCTGGTTCCAGCGAACCAGCCGGCTGGTTCTCCTCTGGAGATTCAGCCAGTTTCAGCCGCTACAGTGTTTTTCTCTCACAACAAACCAGCCGGAACAGTATTTTTCAGTCAAGTTTCAGACCAGCGAACGAGGCCATAGTGTCAAAGTTGGGAATTTGGTGGAACTAAACATGGCCCAACCTTACTCTCGAACAGGGCAGGGTTGGTTAGCTCATCGCTAAAGTAAGGTTTTTTTTTGGGCTCTTGTGTTCTTACTCCTACTTTAATGTGTAATTGTGATTTTGTCTTCGTTTTTTTAACTTTGTAATTTTACCCTTAACTGTTCATAAGTCAACGCGATTTTGCCCCTGGTCAACGGTAAAAATAGGGGCAAATTCGCGTTGACCAGGAGCAAAATCACGTTGACTTGTGAACAGTTAAGGGCAAAATCACAAAGTTAGAAAAACGAGGGCAAAATCACAATTGTATATCTATGTAAGGGGCAAGAACACAATTTTCCCTTTTTTCAGTGCATGTTCAAATGTACCAATCTATCTACTATATGAAATCTGCCCCATAGAATCGGGCTTATTCTTTTGCCACGTGTCCCCCTGCCTCGCTCGGTCTCCCCGCTCCTCTCTGCTCCCTTCCTCGCGAAGCCGCTCGGCCGCCCGAACCTTCTCCTCCCGCAGCCTCTCCTCGGCCCCAATCCAGCCGGGTGCCGCCCTGCCTCTGGCACCGCCCCTTCCTCCAGCCCCAATCCAACGTCCGTGCCCTCCTCTCCTCGAGGTAGCCGTGGCCTCGCGCCGCCTGCCCCCGCCGCCGTTGCCGCCCTCGCGCCCCTTCCTCTCTCTCCCTCTCTCCCGACGTGGCGACGCAGCGGGAGGCCCAAAACGCGGTCTGGGCCGCCGGAACCTTCTCCTCCACGCGCTGCCTACGGCCGGAGCCGCCGCGCCCGTACCAGGCCGGCCGGGGCCGCCGCGCCCGTGCGTTCCCGCGGCGCCGCCAGCGCAGGGGCCCCTGATGCCGCTCCGGGGTGGACGGGGGCACCACGTCCGCAGCCCCCGCCCGCGGCGGGTTCGCCGGGCCGGCCGCTCGCACACCCAACCGCGCAGGGGTGGCCAGGGCCGCCGCGCCGGGGTCGCCGGACGGCTGCGCCCACGCCCACTCGCTCGCACCGCTGCGCGTACGCGTGGACTTCGAAATCGAGCTCTCCCAAATCCCGCCCATGGCGCCGCCACTTGAGCCACTGCCTGCAGCTCTGGCGACGGCTAGCCCCGGACACTGCCGAGGCAGGTCGCGGGCATCCATGCGCCACTCCCCGGAGCCCGCACCCGCACGCGCGAGCGCTCAGCCGCGCAAGCCCGGCGGAGAGCAACCACCGGCCGGGAGCATCGTCTGCCTTGTTGCTAATAGCTTGTTGTTGATGATGACGTCACCTGATGGCATGCCTACGAATTACGGCTGTTGCCCTTTAACAAAATAAATCTAGCAATACATTAGAAATACACATATACCACCAACAAACCTCGGTGGACATGGTTCACCGTAGAACACTCTCTCCTCCCCTGGATGGTCCACGATCCGCGAACCAAGTGCACGCAATAGTACGCGCGCTTTTGCGGTTTAGCCCCTCCCTTTCTCTGGTATGAATCTGCTGTTTACTGATATGTTTTGGGTGACATCATAATTGATAAACCAATTTTTTACAACAACATTTTTAAAAGTAGTTTAATACAATTATTTAATACAAATTTTTTAATTTGAATAAAGCTTAGACTTGAAAAACAAATATCTTTTTATCGGTAGCTCTGATTTAGATGGTTTTTGCGCTCGCGGAATCATAAAAATAAGCTCTATGCATCAGGAACGTTTTCATTACCTTTTCAAAATAATTTATTCTTATTTTATTGCTATTAAGCATGGAATTGATCCTGTCGATTCCACACTGGCTAAAAGTTTCGCGCGTAAAAAACTTATATGACAATGCAAAAAAAAAGTTCAACAAAAAATACAACTAACCGAAAAATGATCAAACTGGTATAGTAATATTACCGATTAGTTAATATGATTCAAAGATAACGATTGATATTTTCCACCCCCCCCCCAAAGTTTCCTCTGCCTCTATGCTATAATCGGCTATGCTCAAAATGTCAATAGATCTTTTGCAATTCATCGTCTCCATCCTGATGTCATTTAGATGGACAACAACAAGAATAAAATAACCATATAACATCGAATAAAAAAAGTTAGCTACAAATATTAATATGTCAACGCAAAACACCACAAATTGTACTTTACCTTCACCCACTCGACATGAGTAAGTATAACTCTTGACTCAAAATCACTAGGGTCCTCTAAATTGCATTAACAAATAGACGTAAGCAAACATACTAGATAGGGTGAACCTTACATGTGTTAGTATTACCATATTATTCTTGGTAAAGCCATATATTTAATATTTTCAAATTCCACTAGATAATGGTAAAAAGAACACGGATGTTAGTATAAGCAGGGAATATACAGGGGAGAAGCGCGGCAACGCCGCGCTACAGTTTTCTAGTGGCTTTGGAATCACAACAATATTCAAGGAGGTCAGAAGAACTTATCGCTTTGGAACCGTATAAGCCCATATCGCCTACCAGGGCCCGCGTATTGTTGACCGGTTCGGACCTGTGTCCGGGCTGCGGCCCACGCTGGGTACACCAGGCCGTTGCGGCCCTGCACAAGATTAGGCCGACGCGGCAGCTGCGGGCCTCGTTGGCTTGCGCGCCGGCGTGTGGCTCCGGCTTCCCGCGTCAACGGGCCAGTGGGCCGGAAGGCGGAAGGCCGCCTCGTCGCCTTCAAAGTTCAAACATTGCCGCCTTCCAATCGATAGAAACCTAGACGCAGCCACGATTTTTTTCCAATCGATCGAAACCTAGAGGCAGCCACGATTTCGGAGATGGTCAGTCTCAAGGAGTTCGTGGTTAACTGGGCGGATCGGGCTGAATCTGCTCTGAAGAAGGGCTGCAGGTTATACCCACCGGAGGAGATCTTCGATTATCTAGGTATATGCTTTTGGTTGTTCTTGTTGCAGAAATCTACTTTGGCAACTCGTCATTTGATTTCTTAATTACTTTTCCGTAACCTGCTTTCTTGCCATGTATCTATTCGGGTTCGATCTGGAACGTATGGATTCCTTGTGCATAGAAAAGCTGATTCGCAGCAAGGTTCAGCATAGATAGATTTGCTGTTCTTGTCGATTAGTTAGTGTACTGGTTGATGATACTACGTTTCTATTTTCTCAAGGCATAGATTTAGATTTCACTGCACTTATTCCTTTCCTCCCTGATCTTTGTATGCAAGATCTTCTTGAGAGGGGATGGGGATGGGACAGGCTTGCGCTGTGTTCTGGTCTTCTGGAAGCAACGAATGGCCTGCGTACAAGAAATATCTCAAGGAATATTACTGCCGCAACCGTGCTGAATCCATTTCCCAGGCATGGCAGAATGAGAAAGATGATGGTGCTGCTGTTAATGGTAACACAGATTGGAATGCGCTGACTCCTCGCTCCAGCTTGGTAACCTTCCGTCTTAATTTGTGACATCCCATCCCATCTCATTTTTGTTTGCACATTTTATTTTATTTTTTTGTTTTGGACAGTCATGTAATGGTAACGAATCTGTTGCAGCATGAGCAAGAAGATTATGCTGATGGTACTGGCATCCGAGATGGGGGTATCCTGGTTCCTCTCGTCAGTCTGGTAACTTTCTGCATTAAAGCATTAAATTGTAGCGTTTCGTCGCTTGTTAATTTACTAATGTGCTTTTATTATTTTCATGATCCTGGAATGGATATGTGTTAAAGTGTATCAAGATGGAGAATCAATTCATCTCCGAGTGTGAGAGGCAGGGCCAAGCAGATCAAACTGCTGATCATATCATGCTGAGTGAAGAGATCCAGGGACGTGCACTTAGTCTCAAGGACATGGAGGGTGAATTCCCTGTCGCTGCTGCAGCCTTAATGGTACCTTTTTTTTGCCCACTGAGGAAATAAAATAAAAAAACTGGTCTATTCATGTTATTAGATGTTCGTGAACTGACTTTCTCACCTCTTGCAATATTATGGTCCAAGTTTATCACTAAGAAGGCCGAGTTAATGTGTGAGTGGATGAGGCATGGAGCTTATAATCCTGATTCTAAGGTCACTAAGGTTCGCCGGTATGCTCTAGACCTTATGATGTATAGAGGCTCTGATTCTGACTGCGCAGCTGCTGTTTTGGTGGTATGTGCCATTCTCCATGAAACAAGCTCCGGCCTACTTATTTTGTGTTTATATCCTGCGATGTGTATGGATTCTATTAACCAACTACAAATTGATTGTTTTAAGGGTATCTCAAAGGAGACTAAGATGATCTGCGAGTGCTTGAGGCAAGGCACACAAGTAGAAACATTACCATGGTGGTCCAAGGCAATCATGGAGAATGGTTGGGATATCTTGTCGCTGCTACATGATGAATGTATTTCTTCTGGCAATGGGAATGGCACTGCTGCTACCAAAGCAGGAAACACTACACAGTATCATCAGTTTTATCTTATTTCTCAAATATTTGCAGGACTTCTATTATATATGCAAAACAAACATTCTGTACGGTTTTTCAATTATGTGGGCCTTAGAGGCTTTGTAATACGTCATTCTGCTCTTCTATTGACAAGATATAAACAGTGTCTTTCAGCCAGAACAATATTTTTCTCTCACAACAACCCAGCTGGAGCAGTATTTTGGCTTATTCAACCAGCCAGCCGAACACTCCCTGAATTCCCTATTGCTGCTGCGGCCTTGATGGTATGTTGTTCCCTTGGCACATGACCAGAAATTGGTCTGCTTAACTGGAAATTCATCTTATTTGATGTCTGTATTAATTTGCCCCTGTTGTCAATTTGTGTTTCAAGTGTATCATGAAAAGTGCCGAGTTGATGTGAGAGTTGTTGAGGCTTGGTACCATTAATCCTGAGTCCATGGCCACTGATGTCCGCCAGCATGCTTTGAATCTTATGATGTACAGAGGCTCTGAATATGCTTGTGCTGCTGCTGTCATGTTGGTACGTGCCAGTCTCCACCAAAACAAAGCTCTTGCTTACTAGTTTGTGTTTATTCTTTGATGTGAAATTGTGAATGGATACCCTGGATTAATTGCAAAACTGTTGCTTTAAAGGGTATTGCAAAGGAGACAAAAATGATCTGCAAGTGTTTGAGGCAAGGTGAAAGCATAACCAGAGTGCACTGGTCCAAGACAATCATGGAAAATGGTTGGGATGTCTTGGAGATGCTACATGATGAATTTCTTTGTGCTGGCAATGGGGATGGCACTGCTGCTACTGAAGCAGGAAACTCTCCACGGTATGATCAACATCTTCTGCTCATATACTGTAGGACTTACTTTGTGTATGCAAAATTTACATTCTCTATGAATTGTCTGCACTGAGCCTGAAAGGCATAAATAATAGCGTCATTTTGTTGTACGGTTTTCAGGATTAATACTGTTAGCTAAATCATAAGAAGCCTGACGATGAGAAAAATTCTGAGGAGTGACAATGTGAAGTTTATTAGAAGAATGAACCAGAGGACAGAAGCAGTCAGTGGAATTGCGTCCCTGCGCGAGATTGGGCGGAGGCGGCCGACGCGGCAGCTGCGGGCTCCGGGAAGCAGCACAGGCTGTGAGCCCGTGACGTTGGTGGTGGCCCTGAAAAGTTGCCTGGTTTCTTTCTTTTCGTAATAAGTTCCTATATGGCATTCCTAGTAGTCTATCAACATTTTCGATTTCACAAGTCTTACTTCCATCCGAAGAGTTCATCACAAGCTGGTTTCTTGAGACAGATGTTTTTTAGCAAATAGTCCCTCCATCTGTTTGCCAAAGCTATGCGTTGTTCAAAACGTAGCTTTGGCATGTCTTTAGCACCGGAGCTAAGCTACCACAGTGCCAAGGATCCGATTCTGAGTTTCAATATACTCTTTTCCATTCTAAATTATAAGTCTAAGGGTCTGTTTAGATGTGAGAATTGGTCCCGATTCTCTTCAGAATCACTCGAAACACTTCTAAACGGTCAAACATGATTCTAGGTAGAAACGTTTCTAGCGACGCTTACAACTCGGCTTATCAGCCATGGTACAGTATTTTTCTCTTACAACGAAACAGCATCAGCCGGCTTATCAGCCGTAAAAACTATCAGCCAAACAGCCCTAAACCTCCAAACTAGTTTTTCCGGAGTCTGTTTCTTGTGTTCCTACCTCCCATCTAGTTTAGAAATTTTTGTAGTGATCCTCTTCAATTGAAACAGATTAAAATTGGTTGCTTTTGATTTGTTGTTGGCCCATATAATAAAATTACCATTTTTTTGTAAAACTTATATATTTTTACGGTTTTCATGTAAATTAATGATTTTCGCCACCCATCGAGAATCTGACCGACTAACCAAACGATTTGGAAAAGTGATTCTGATTCACCACACTAGAAGAAACATTTCTAAGAAGAAACTGAATCCGAAATATTTCGAAAAGAATCTGGATCTCTACCAAACGCACCCTAAGCATATATAGTTCTTATTACGCATCTAAACATAGGTTATGTCCACGTACAAACTAAAAATTTTATGTATCTAGAGATTCAAAACGAAACCGAGGCAGCGGTAAACAATGTCTGGTGGTTCACATGGCCATAAACGAACGTTCGGAGAAAATGACGGTTCGGACTGCAAAACACAGAGATGTCTGTTTCAACACCTACTCCCTCCATCCTACAATAGAAGTCGTTATGGGATGCAGGCGGGTCAAACTTTCTCAACTTTGACTATGTTTGTAGAAAATGCGTACATCATTTATATCTTCAAATAAGTTTATTATAAAAGTATATTCAACGATCTATCTAATGGTACTAATTATGTATTATAAACATTAATATTCTTTTATATATAATTGGTCAAAGTTAAAAAAGGTGAGTTCTCGGAAAGCGAGAACGACTTCTATTTTGGGACAGAGGGAGTATCAGGCAGACAGGCACTGAAAAACAAATATCCGACGATTCACGTGCCCATAAATAATCTGCAGACTGCGATAGGGATCACCATGTGTTCATGCTTCGTGCTAATCGAAAGCCTACCTCCTCTCTTTAAGAAAACACCACACGATGGCCAACTATCTTTTGTGATGATGATAATTTGTCAACCGATAATGCTCTGTTCAGGGCGTCCGATCGTCTGGACGGTCGCGTTAGCGGGCCATGGCACCAGCCCAACGGCTTCCTCCAAGGGCCGCCGGTCTCGCCAACGCCTCCCCGGAGTCTGTAATCCGCCCGTTGGCGGCGCCCCGAGGCTAGCCACCGCCCCATCCTGCCCCCTGGCCGGTCCGCAGGTGTCCCCTGGCCGGTCTATCGATGACACGAGGCTCCATCGTTCGGCTCGAAGAAACTGAGGGCGGCTCCGCTTCGGCCACCGCCCCATCGCGCCCCCTGGCTGGTCGCAGCAGCCCCTGCCCCGGTCCGCTCCAAGGCTGCGGTTTCACTTGGCCAGTCCGCCGACGACGCGAAGCTCCATCGCCGCGCTCGATGAACTTCACACGCCGACGAGCCTCCATTTCTCCCAAGCAGCAAAGAGATGTTGCAATAAAAGCGCACGTTGCAAGCGTATATTTTAAATGTTTCAGATGTATGTTGCAAGTGTTTCATACGGATATTGCAAAAGTAGATTGAGATGTTGTATATGTTGTAATGGTTTGTACACATATGTTGCAAGCGTTTGTTCTCAATGTTTCATCTGTTTTTCATACGTACGTTGCAAGTGTGTTTATTCGGATGTTACATATGTTTCACATATATGTTGCAAGTGTTTTAACTGGATGTTGCGTATGTTTTGTAATGATTTTCAAGTGTTTTTCACGTATTTTTTGTAAGTGTTTCAGACGTATGTTTCAAGTGTTTCAACTATCTTCTTTTGTATATTGCAAGTGTTGCATCTAGATGTTTTAAAAGTAGATCTAATGCTGCACCAGATCTAAAGACAAATGAAACACTTGAACTATGCTTCTGAAACACTTGAAAAACGCATGAAAACACTTGAAAACCATTGCAAATATATGCAATATGCAGATAAAACACTTGCAACATATGTGTGAAAACATATGCAACATCCACATAAACACACTCGCAAAATACCTCTGAAAACACAGATGAAACATTGTTATTGCAACATACGAGTACAACCATTGCAACATATGAAACATCTCGATCTACTTTTACAACATCCATCTGAAACACTTCCAACATACCTCTGAAAACATTGAAAACACTTCAAACATATACTTGCAACATGCATTTTTTTCAACCTTTTTCTTCCGTACAACGTAGAGCAGAGCGGGGAATGGCAGGTTCCGGCCAGCCGGCGATAGAGGATGGTGGCGCGGCCTGGCAACGACCAGCTGCACATGCGCCTGGCCTAGGCCCGACCAGTGACGACGGCCCCTCTCCTGGTCGCCTGGCCACACGCGGCGTCCGGGTGCCTACACAGCTGCTGCGGCGTGCGCGTGCTGCATCTGCGTTCGGGATTCTTTAGTCCGTTGCCCTGCCCGTATCACACGAATCCTCTCTTTGTCGTCTTCTGCAGCGTGCCCCTCGCTGAAGTGGGAAGGCGCACTAGCGGGGAGTCGCGCCATGGACACGGGCTCCTCACCGGCGTGCTGCCTAGTCGCCGCCGCGGAGATGATGGTGGGGCCCACGTGCTCAGCCGGAGCCACCAGCTCCACAACCGAGTCTGTTGGCTCGTAAAGGTTGTCTTTTTTTTTTCTTTTTGCAATTTTCGTTTGAGTTTCTATATGGGCATTGATTGGGATTCTTAGAGGTTTCATTGCTACTTTTTACGGATTATGGTCTGAATTTCCGAACTTTTTTCGAATTTGAACTGCATAGAGGTGGTTCGAATTTGAATTCTTAAGGTTTCAGCTGGATAAGAAGCAAAGAGGAAGGGGCAGGCTACAATAATGTGCCATAAATTTCTGATTTGGCTGAGTGTATGAAAACTCCAGTGTAGCGCCCCCTCGTTAATTCAGTGATATGATGAAATTAGGTCTGCAAGCAGTATGCGGATGTGTCTGAGTGGACGAAAACCTGATTCCGAAGTGCACAGGCGGCTTGCATATATGAGAATGAAAAACATGATCCTTGCCTGCATTTCTGCTGGGTTTGCACGTTTTTTATGCCCATGTGAGTCATCATCAAATGTTGTTTTCTATTGCAACTGCCAATGCCTCTTTGCCCGATGGAATCCTACATACTTGAACTAAAATAAAGGACATGGCACAACAGTGGTCCATGGCTGGTTGCAAGGCTCTAATGGTTGTTCATGTAGTTAGTGAGTAATCAGCTATGAATTCAAACCCCCACGCAGCGGCGGGGGCGCGCTGCTCGCGCATGTACTTGGATGTTTGCTCCTTATTATTAATCAAAGCCGGTCAAACCGGATCTTTCAAAAAAAAACAACCCTTTATGTATTTAGAGTGAGCAGTGTTAGAGTGTGCTGCAAGTAGGCACTGTATTGGTTGAAAAGTGAAAACCCATCAGTGCACTGAGAATTATAATCATCTTCGCTGTTTCAGAAAAAAAATGCCTTTACAGATATCAACCAAGTTTAATAAGCAACTCAGTGTTGCGTACACATTCAATATGGCCACTAGAATAAGATGGTAGTACAACGAGAAAAAAAATCAGAATGTCGTGGGTATGCCAATTAAGAGCATGAACAACTGGAGATGAATCACTGAACCACTGAGCTTCCTGGAAAGGGCGGTCCTGTCACTAATGCTGTGAAACAGCATGGAATATTTTTTGTTCGGCAAATTGAGCAAGGAGTTTTATTCCAGATTGATGATCTTTTGATCTTACAAGAATACAACAACGCACTTCGCAGTGAAGCAAAATCACACGGAAGACATCAGAGACAAACCATACATGGTTCTACTTATTGCTTTATTCGCCTACCTAATTCTTCTCTACTGCCGTTTCTTGCAGTGGGGCAGGGGTGTGCCACAGAGGCACTTGTTGTTAACATAGGAATCTGCTTGGTGGTACACCATGTACCTTCCGGTCGGTATCTCACCACAGAGCTCGTTGTAGCTGACATTGAAGTGTAGAAGATTTATATCCTTCAGGGACTTGGACACCCCTCCCTTGATATGGTTATGGCTGATGTCCAAATAATTCAGGCGGTAGGGAAACCTGACTTTGGTCATGTCAAACTCAAGCTTGTTCCATGACAGATCAATCTTTTTCATCGCCTTCGTGATATCAAACAAGAAGGATGGTGGTTGTTTGAAAGATCAATGGTGTCTATGTCTCCATCAGCATAAACCTCTGGGATCTCTCCTGTGAGCCTGTTGTTGGACAGGATGAGGAACTGGAAGCTTCCATGGAGCAACCCAGGAGGTATAGACCCACTGAGCATGTTGCCACTGAGATCTATGTACCTGAGGTTGGAGAGGCGACTCAGAGACCTGGGGATAGGCCCTGTCAGCTTGCTATTGGTGATGGTCAGAGCACTGAGGTTGGTCTTTGCCAGGAAGTCTGGAATTGGTCCGGAGACTTGTGTGCCAGTGATCTCAAAGTTGTTCAAGGTGCGAGAGCTTGGGCAAAGGAGGAGGGGATAATGTTAGGTTGATCTCTCCACCAAGATTGGCCTAACGGTCAACTTGGGCTTTGATCCCGCGTCCTGATCGAGGGCGCCCAACCCTACATGGTTGGTGGGCCCCCGTCGCACTGCGCTATATAAAGAGGTGGGGGCCGGCGGCTCACAGTACGAGGTTCACCTGAACTGCCATTCTCCCCACCTACATTTCTAACCCTAATCCGATCTAAGAGGGAAGCGCTGAAGCGACGGGAAGCACTGCCACCCGACTGCCACTGTGCTTCCCCGCCGGACGCCTCCATCACCGGACACCGACACCACTGGACTGCGCCGACCTCACCATCGGCGCCATGGCTAGCAGCTTCGCCAAGGGCACCGATGGTCAGCTACCTCTACACCCCTCTCTCTCTAGTCTCTCCTTCTGTCTAGTTCATGATCTATGTCATTTTTTATTCTAAATAGAAGTGAATCCCTAACCGATCAAGGGTGTGCAGCAGTGGCGGGAAGCGCCGCCACCGTTCTTCACCGCCTCGCCGTCGCTAGGACGTCTACGCCGCCGCCAGACTCCACTGCTACCCCTACACCGACGCCATGGCGAGCTCCTCCACCAAGCCCACCGATGGTCTATGCCTCTACCTCTCTCCCCTTCTCTCTCTCTAGTTCTCTTTCTAGTCGATCTAGGTTGTTTTATCCCGAATAGAAGAGGTTCCACCCGCTAGATCTGTGACTAGTTGATCCTGCTATAATAACAGATAGGACTGTACAATCCCGGCAAGGTGTCCAGCTGAATGACTTCCAACATTGTTAGGTCACCATAGGCGAAAGGGATGGGGGCTGTCACATTTAGTTGAAATAGGGCTACAAGGTAGATGCGACCGGTGTCAGCATATAACGGTGTGAAAGCTCTAGTTTGGTTTTGGTGAATTGATGAAACCCTAAGTGCTAACCTAGTTTATCAAAGTGATCATGAGATAGGATAGCACATTCCAAGTGGTGAAGCAAATGAAGATCATGACATGATGATGGTGATGCTATGGTGATGATCGAGCGCTTGGATTTGAAAAGAAGAAAGAAAAAAATAAAAGGCTCAAGGCAAAGGTATAAGTGGTAGGAGCCATTTCGTTTCGGTGATTAAGACACTTAGCGAGTGTGATCACATTTAGGTTCGATAGTCGTACTATTAAGAGGGGTGAAACTCGTATCGAAATACGGTTATCAAAGTGCCACTAGATGCTCTAACTCATTGCATATGCATTTAGGATCTAGTGGAGTGCTAACACCCTTGAAAATGTTTGTGAAAATATGCTAACACACATGCACAAAAGTTGATACACATTGCGTTTAGCACTTGGGAGCAAGGTTTCAAAACTTCACCGGCGTAGGTTTGTAAAACCCTAAAATTTGCCTTTCTTCAAAAAGAGTTAAATTCATCTAATCATGTATTTTTGTGTACA
Source organism: Miscanthus lutarioriparius (assembly GCA_904845875.1). Classification (NCBI taxonomy): domain Eukaryota; kingdom Viridiplantae; phylum Streptophyta; class Magnoliopsida; order Poales; family Poaceae; genus Miscanthus; species Miscanthus lutarioriparius. The sequence goes on from CAJGYO010000013.1 coordinate 4,824,579, forward strand.
TTTAAACCTAGGAAAAATAATAAATTTTATTGAAATTAAAATTCATCATAAGTTTAGCAACATGGTTGTGCATTTATGCTGCTGCATATTATTTTTGTATTGTGTGGTTCGAAATCAAATTTCAAATTGATTTGAATTTGTACTCAAAATTGGTTTGGAAAACTAGTTTAGAAAAAGAAAAATGATTTTTCCTTCTCTCCCTTGAATCTGGCCTGAGCAGTCCAGCTGCTTCTTTGGGCACTGACTCGCATAATGACCGGGCTCACCACAGCGGTAGCACTTCTTGCCTGAAGAGGGGGTGTTGGGCACACTATCCTTCATTGGGGAGTTGATGAGTGGTTCTTGGGGTGAACTTTGGTTCACATACTGTTGCTCTTGCTGGTATTGAGGGAGTTGTTGAGGAGGATCAAAATCCCATGGACTAGTTGGTTCCTGGTACCTCTACTGAAATTCTTGCTAGGGAGTGTAGCGGGGGCGTGTGTTGCTACCTACAGTCTGGCTTTGAATTCTTATTTTCTTCTCTTCCATTTCCCGACGCTTGTTCTCAATCAAAATGGCCCTATTCACCAAAGTTTGGAAGTTAGGATACACAACAGTCATCAACTGCAGTTGAAGTCCATCATTCAATCCTTTCAAAGCGTTTTTGTTTCTTGGCATAATTAACCACCTCTCCTGGAGCATAACGTGACAGTTGAGTGAATTTGTTACGATACTCACACTGTCATGGAGCCCTGCTTCAAGTTGAGGAACTCCTCCTTGATCTCCACCAAAGCTTCTAGAACATGATAAGATCTAAAGGCAGTCTTGAAATCTTTCCAACAAATCTAATTTACATCTTTCTCAATCTGAAATAATTCCCACCAGTCTGAAGCTGCTCCTTGAAGTTGACCGGAAGCATAAAGCACTTTCTAATGGTCATTACACTGAGCTATGTTAAGTTATCGCTCCACAGCTCTAAGTCAGTCATCAGCTTCTAGTGGGTCGCTTGCATGAGAGAATGTCGGTGGATGTCCCTTCATAAATTCACCACGCTTGTCCCTTGGTGGTGCTTGATGTGGGTTGATGCATACATTCTGAACATAGGTCTGTAACAATTGAGTCTGTGTCATCATAAATTGCTCTATAGTTGGAGGGTTTGGTGGCGGTGGATTAGCATTAGGGGTATTCCTTCTGGCATCACGTGAAGCACTTCTCCCGGTAGAAACCATCTATTTGCAACATTTAGCACAATTATTGGTTGTAATCCATGATCCAGAAGTAGTTCACATAATAAAACAATCAATCTGAAATTTTCTAGATGAGAACTACTAGTAATAGTTCAGAAAGGCAGCCATATCTCAAGTTCTAGAAATCATATGAAGGCACTCCTTATTTGGCTAGAAAGCTTATGAAATTCTCTACAACTTTTGTATAGACCACCTTGCCAGATTCGGAGGTTAAGTTAGTCAGAAATAGAACACAACCGAAACTATTCAGACTCCCAGACAGTGCAGAAACTTCATCTTGTAGAGGTCATAACTCCCAAACCATAATAGATATGAAGGTGATTCCGGTGGCATATGAAAGATACAGAAGTCTACTTTCATCCATAAAACTTTCATGACTTTTGGGCATCTACCCTTGGAGATGTAACCCAATGAATACTGACTGCTCAGAAAATAGCACGCGCTAGGACGAAGAAAACCAACCCAACTATCTAATCATTGGTCCTTATGCCTTATTATGTAAACTAAATGAAATTGTGAGCATAACCTACAAAATCATTGCAATCATTATAAAGATCCAAATCAAGCATGAACATCAAGACAACCATTCAAACATTACAGGTTCATAATTCAAGCATTAGGACTTAATGACTCTACTCACGTTACTAGCGTTCTTGTTGTATCAAGGGTTCAAAACTCTACAGCTTCACCTTCATTTTGCGCAAGAATGTGGTAAGTGATATCTCTAAAAGCAATTCAAAGCAAGGGTGAAGATAGGGACAAAATTTATAGCAACAAGGAGGAGATGAACAACAAAGACAAGAATATAGTATAGGAGAAAATAGCAAGGTTTATAGACAAATGATTTCATAGCAAATTCTAAACCTTAAAACGATTATTTTCTAACTAGGCTTGCGTCCTACAGTCAACATAGCTCTAATACCACTTTATAGCATATGGTTTTAAGGACAAAACCAGATACACGCCATATATGTGCCAAGGAATTCAAATCACACATATAGTTACAAATGAAGGAGTAATATCAAAGACAATGCATTCATTACATAGTGCATAAATGTTTGTTACAAAAGACATAGTCTTACTTTATAGTGCATACTATAATTCTATTCTTCTGGCGAAGCCTCCAACACCACAGGAATCATCAACTAGTTGATCACAATCCTAACACTTCTTGTAAAACTCCACAGAAAGAACCTCCATCTGGTATCCATCAGGAATTTTGCCAAAGTATTAAAATAAAACAAGCGTAAGCTACTACCGCTTAGTAATCATAACACGAGGGGATGCAGGCTCAAAAGGCTTGACTCGGCTGAACTGTGGTAAGCACTTTTAGTTGATCATATTTTATTATTAATCATAAGTTGCTAAGTTATGCTTAAGGTCCCGAATATGAATAATTAGAGATATCAACAATTTTAATCATAACCCAAACCAACCAAGTAACCAACTATTCAGTAAGGATCTAGGCCGCTCGTGTCCGTGAGCACGACTGATATACCAGTTGTACACTTTGCAGAGGTTGTACACTTTCACCATGAGTCGTGTTGCCCATATGCCCGGGTTAATTACCCCCAAAACACTTCCAAGGTGAGCAGGCAGGGTACACTACAAAGCTTTTTCCCAGTCGTTCTAATAAGGAGCAGTTGCAAAGGATTTAATCTCCCAAGTGTTATGGAGCCATCTCCAAAAATGGCACTAATACTCGCAGCATAGTACACACCCTGGGGATAAGGCCCATACCTAGCCTGGTATGCCCCTCTTGTCCTTTTGGTAAACTGCTACAAACTAGAAAGAGCAAGGTACTGGACTAAGACCAGAGCCATGTGGTCCTCACAGTTATACTGTAAGTCCTGCGTTGCCACTTAAAGATGAGTCCTTATGGAGAGAAACTAGAGCACCATAAGAAAAGGCCCAATACTCTAGCCCCCTTTGGTTTCATGTTGCTAAAAAGCATCTTTTAATATCATGTTGCATATATCTTTAATTATATTCTTTAATCAATATTAGTTGGAGCAAACTGAGCATACTACCCACAAGCAAAACCCATAGGTAAATCAAGGACAAGATAATCAATATCAAGGTAAATAGACTCCAAACGGTTCATTAACATATGCATATGAATTGAGATTGCATTAAAGTGAATAGGTAACAAGGAGCCTCATATTATACTTGCCTTAATTCAATGTATCGCTGCTGGTCTTGATCTTCAAAGAGTTGCTTCAAACAACCCATGTAAAACTCACTGTCTAATCGCGATCAAACAGCACCACATAGGCATCCATACATACATGCATAGCAAACAAATATAAGCTAATTAGAACAATACACCAAATAGTAGAAATAGAAGTTAAAAAGGTTCTAAAACTGTTCTACGCGATGCTATGATCACACAGGCGCGAAGATCACAAAAATCGGAGCTAAAACGAAGAAGTTATGAATTAAACAAGATTTCCTTTTAGTAAAATAATAGATTAAATCTAACTTTAAATTTTAAAAGTTGAAAACATGCTTAACAGTAGTATGAATATGTAGATTATGGAATTACGAACCTAACACAAGTGGAACGGATCAAATCAGAGCTAAAACATGAAAGTTATGGCCTATAGAAACCAGTGGCAAAACTATAAATAGATGAAAACATATTCTGGATCTAAACCGAAGGAAACTACGTTTTCAAAATAAGTAAACGTATTCTAAAAATATGCTATGGACTGCGGGTTCTATTTACCAGAAGCTTAGGGACTCTTTAGCAAAAATACAGGGACGGTGGGTTCGATTATGCGGAACCGCAGGGGGCTATACGCAAAAGCGGCAGCTGTTCGCTGACCAAGTTGTCATCCGCATGGTGTGCCACGCGGTGATAGGTGGCGGTCGTGGGTTGGTCCAAGGTGGTGGACCTGCTGACATGGTTGTGGACCGGTGATGGTGGACTCTGTCCACGATTCACGGTGGATCGAAGGGGTAAATTTTAATCTAAGCCGTCGATCCGCGGTTGGACGGTCGAGACGAGTTGGGGAAATTTGGCTGGCCGGAACAGAACTCCGACGCGGTGGTCCTCCATTGTCGGCGATGAAGCTCATCAGTGAAGCTCAGAAAACTAGATACGGGCCACGGTTTTCAATGGGAAAACACGGGGAGAACGAGGGAAGCGAGGCGAACTCGATCTAGGGCTTTGGGAGAGTTGAGATAGAACAAGGGCGGCGCAGGGCTTGCTCAAGTGGCTTAGACCTTCCGGTGAAGCAATGACGGCAGCATGAAGGTAAATGTGAGCAATAGAGGGCGAGTGCAGACACCTGGAGGCTTCCTTACTGAGCTACGAAGACCGGAGAGCGGCTTAGATCGATGGTGGAGCACGAGGCGGAATCACATGTGATGGTGGTGAGCTAGGGTTACGGCGGTGGCGCGATGACTTGGCGAGCGAGGCGGCTACCTTAAGGTTAGATGGGGCGGCCCGGCACCCATGGCTACTATTTAAGGGGGCGGATAAGCGTGGGGCGCACGCCATCCGCGCGAGGTCGGGGCGGCAGCGGACTCTGGCTCGGTTCGATGTCCGGGTCGATGACAAGAGGTAGAAGAGGGCACTGTCATGTGAGCTCGGGATGTCAATGAAACAAGGCGAGGGGTCAGGCTATCAGTGAACCGAGGGAGAGAGGGATGAGCGCATGCACGGCTTCGGCTTGGGCCGAGGCGCTGCAGGCCCACGCGGGAGAGGAGAACGGGCCGACGCTGCTGCGACTGGGCAGAAGCCAAGAGAGTCCTACAACAAAAACCATAAACAATGGACTTATGTGCAAGGCAGAGTCAATTATGTGATGATAGAATCTGCACAAGAAGCCCTAGATGTTGTGTTTGGCACATGTCTAGTCAACTCTAGCCATGCATCAGTTTTGTTTGATTCTAGAGCTTCACATTCCTTCATTGCACATCGTTTTGTTAAGGAGCACAATATACCAAAATGTCCTATGAAGAAATAGATGTTAGTTGACTCACCTTGTGGGGATACGCAAGCTACTCAAATGTGCCCCAGTGTAAGAGTTGAAATAAGGGGGTAGAATTTTTGGCAAATCCGATTGTGCTGAAGTCTTCAAGCATAGATGTAATTCTTGGAATGGATTGACTAAATCCACGAAAGGCTATTATCCAATGTGAGAATGGTATGGTACACTTGACATCCAAGTCAGGAGAAGAAATTATATGCAAGGCAACTACAAAAACAAGAGAGGTGTGTAGTGTTAATCAGATGAATGGTGCAACCATGGATAATACCAAGATTGTTAATGAGTTTCTAGATGTTTTTCCTGATGATTTACCGGATATGCCGCCAAATCGTGATATTGAGTTTATTATTGAGCTTTTGCCTGGAACTGCACCTATAGCCAAGAGACCATATCGGATGGGAGTCAATGAGCTAGAAGAACTTAATAAACAGTTAAAGGAGCTATAGGATAAAGGTTTCATACGTCCTAGTTCTTTACCATAGGGAGCCCCAGTTATATTTGTTGATAAGAAAGATGGTACGCAGATGATGTGTGTGGATTATCATTCTCTCAATGAGGTAACCATCAAGAACAAGTATCATTTGCCTAGAATTGATGATCTGTTTGATCAATTACGAGGTGCTTGTGTGTTCTCCAAGATTGATCTTTGCTCTGGTTATCATCAGTTAAGGATTCATTCATCGGACATTCCCAAGACTGCTTTTACTACTCGGTATGGATTATATGAGTACACGGTTATGTCTTTTGGATTGACTAATGCCCCTGCATACTTCATGTATATGATGAATAAGGTGTTTATGGAATATCTCAATAAATTTGTTGTGGTCTTCATTGATGATATTATAGTCTTCTCCAAAACAGAAGCAGAACATGAAGAGCATCTGAGATTAGTTCTGTAGAAACTTAAAGAACATCAACTGTATGCTAAACTAAGCAAGTGTGAGTTCTGGCTAAAGGAAGTCTCTTTTCTTGGGCATGTTATCTCTAATGGTGGAGTAGTTGTGGATCCTAAGAAGGTTAGTGATGTGTTGAGTTGGAATCTGTCTCAGGATGTAAGTGAAGTCCGGAGTTTCCTAGGAATGGCTGGATATTATCGGAGGTTCATTAAAGGTTTTTCTAAGATTGCCAAGCCTATAACATCTCTACTTGAGAAGAATGCTAAGTTTATATGGACTGAGCAATGCCAAGCTAGTTTTGAAGAAGTTGGTAAGGATTTTATTGTTGGATTACCACGAACACAGAGTGGTTATGACTCAATTTGGGAAATAGTAGATCGGTTGACTAAGGTCGCTCACTTCATACCGGTCAAGACTACATATATAGGTGCAAAGTTGGTAGAATTATACATGCAACAGATAGTATATTTGCATGGAGTTCCTAAGAAGATTGTGTCAGATAGAGGTACTCAGTTTACATCACACTTTTGGAAGAAATTGCATGAGTCTATGGGCACTAAGTTGAACTTCAGCTCAGCTTATCATCCACAAACTGATGGACAAACAGAGAGAACCAATCAGATCTTAGAGGATATGTTGAGAGCTTGTGCTTTGCAGTATGGCATGAGTTGGGATAAGAGTTTGTGTTACGCTGAGTTTTTCTACAACAATAGTTACCAGAAAAGTTTCAAGATGGCACCATTCGTGGCACTATATGGTAGAAAGTGCAGAACATCATTGTTCTGGAATCAGATAGGAGAAAGTCAAGTGTTTGGACCTGAGATCCTTAAGGATGCTGAAAGGCAAGTGCAGACTATCAGGGAAAACTTAAGAGTGGCATAGTCAAGGCAGAAGAGTTATGCTGACATGTGAAGAAGAGAGTTGGTATTTGTACCTGGAGATTATGTCTATCTCAAAGTATCACCCATGAAAGGCATAAAGCGGTTTAATGTGAAGGGCAAGTTGGCACCTCGCTATATTGGTCCGTTTAAGGTTCTAGAAAGAAAAGGAGAAGTGGCTTATCAGTTGGAATTGCCAGAGAGCTTGTCTGGGGTACATGATGTATTTCATGTGTCTCAACTGAAGAAGTGTTTGCGTGTGCCGAAGGAACAAATACCTTTGGAGGAGCTCAATGTGAAAGAGGATCTTACCTACAAAGAGTATCCCGTGAAGATCTTGGAAACAGCTAAGAGAGTTACTAGGAGTAAGGTGATCAGGATGTGCAAGGTTCAATGGAATCGATACTCAGAGGAGAAGGCTACTTAGGAAAGAGAAGAGGATCTAAAGGCGGAGTATCCACAACTCTTTGAGGCAACAACTTCCAAATCTCGAGGATGAGATTCATTTTAAGTACATCTAATTATAAGAGTTAAATTCATCTAATTATGTATTTTTGTGTACATTTAAACCTAGGAAAAATAATAAATTTTATTGAAATTAAAATTCATCATAAGTTTAGCAACATGGTTGTGCATTCATCGCCGGCAATGGAGGACCACCGCGCCGGAGTTCTGTTCCGGCCGGCCAAATTTCCCCAACTAGTCTCGACCGTCCAACCGTGGATCGACGGCTCAGATTAAAACTTACCCCTTCGGTCCACCGCGAATCGTGGACGGAGTCCACCATAACCGGTCCACAACCATGTCAGCAGGTACACCACCTTGGACCAACCCACGACCACCACCTGTCGCCGCGTGGCACACCACGCGGATGACGACTTGGTCAGCGTACAGCTGCCGCTTTTGCGTATAGCCCCCTACGATTCCGCATAATCGAACCCGTCGTCCCTGTATTTTTGCTAAAGAGTCCCTAAGCTTATGCTAAATAGAACTCATAGTCCATATCATATTTTCAGTATACGTTTTCTTATTTTGAAAACGTAGTTTCCTTCGGTTTAGATCCAGAATACGTTTCCATCTATTTATAGTTTTGCCACTGGTTTCTATAGGCCATAACTTTCACGTTTTAGCTCCGATTTAATCCGTTCAACTTGCGTTAGGTTCGTAATTCCATAATCTACATATTCATACTACTGTTAAGCATGTTTTCAACTTTTAAAATTCAAGGTTAGATTTAATCTATTATTTTACTAAAAAGGAAATCTTGTTTAATTCATAACTTCTTCGTTTTAGCTCCGATTTTTGTGATCTTCGTGTCTGTGTGATCGAAGCATCGCGTAGAATAGTTTTAGAACCTTTTTAACTTCTATTTCTACTGTTTGGTGTATTGTTCTAATTAGCTTATATTTGTTTGCTATGCATGTATGTATGGATGCTTGTGTGGTGCTGCTTGATCTCGATTAGACAGTGAGTTTTACGTGGGTGGTTTGAAGCAACTCTTTGAAGATCAAGACCAGCAGTGATACATTGAATTAAGGTAAGTATAATATGAGGCTCCTTGTTACCTATTCACTTTAATACAATCTTAATTCATATGCATATGTTAATGAACCGCTTGGAGTCTATTTACCTTGATATTGATTATCCTATCCTTGATTTACCTATGAGTTTTGCATGTGGGTAGTATGCTCAGTTTGCTCCAACTAATATTGATTAAAGAATACAATTAAAGATATATGCAACATGGTATTAAAAGATGCTTTTTAGCAACATGGAACCAAGGGGGCTAGAGCATTGGGCCTTTTCTTATGGTGCTCTAGTTTCTCTCCATAAGGACTTATCTTTAAGTGTCAACCCAGGACTTACAGTACAACTGTGAGGACCACATGGCTCTAGTCTTAGTCCAGTACCTTACTCTTTCTAGTTTGTAGCAGTTTACCAAAATGGCAAGAGGGGCATACTAGGCTAGGTATGGGCCTCATCCCCAGGGTATGTACTATGCTGCGAGTATTAGTGCCATTTTTAGAGATGACTCTATAACACTTGGGAGATGGAATCCTTAGTGGCTGCTCCTTATTAGAACGACTGGGGAAAAGCTTCGTAGTGTACCCTGCCTGCTCACCTTAGAAGTGTTTTGACAGTAATTAACCTGGGCACATGGGCAACACGACTCATGGTGAAAGTGTACAATCTCTGCAGAGTGTAAAACTGGTATATCAGCCGTGTTCATGGACATGAGCGACCTGGATCCTTATCGAATAGTTGGTTACTTGGTTGGTTTGGGTTATGATTAAAATTGTTGATATCTCTAATTATTCATATTTTGGAGCTTAAGCATAACTTAGCAACTTATGATTAATAATAAAATATGACCAACTAAAAGTGCTTACCGCAATTCAGTTGAGTCAAGCCTTTTGGGCATGCATCCCCTCATGTTATGCCTGCTAAGCGGTAGTAGCTTACGCTTGTTTTATTTCAATACTTTGGCAAAATCTCAGATGGGTACCAGATGGAGGTTCTTTCTGTGTAGTTTTTTAAGAAGTGTTAGGCTTGTGATCAACCAGTTGACGATTCCTATGGTGTTGGAGGCTTCGCTAGAAGAATAGAATTATAGTATGCACTGTAAAGTAAGATTATATCTTTTGTAACAAACATTTATGCGCTATGTAATAAAGGCATTGTCTTTGATAATACCCTTTCATTTGTAACTATATGTGTGATTTGAATTCCTAGGCACACATATGGTGTGTATCTTATTTATCCTTAAAACCAGGTGCTACATCCGGTGGCTAACCCTAGGTGTTGGTCAGTCAACAGAGACTGACCGGACTCTGAACGAGTCCGGTCATGTGTGACCAGACACGTCCGATCACTCAGGGAGCTCTCTGGACGCTGGCTGATAAAACCGACCGGACACTACTCTGGCGCGTCCGGTGCTAATGACGTGGCGCTCGGGGGTTTGGTCTGTATGTTGATCGGATCGCTGGGTGAGTCCGGTCAGGGGTGACCGGACGTGTCCGGTCGTGACTAGAACATTACTGGATTTCATAGTGAATAGAGAGCCAACGACTCTGTTCATGGGGGCTCTCTATTTAAGCCCCATGGCCGGCTGAAGCTCACTCTCTTGGCCATTTTGCATTGACATAGCAATCTTATGAGCTTAGCCAAAGCCCTCCCTCTTATCTCCATCATTGATTCATCATCTTTGTAAGATTGGGAGTGAATCCAAGTGCATTGCTTGAGTGTTTACATCTAGAGGCACTTGGTGTTCAAGTTTCGCTGCGGGATTCTTTTGTTACTCTTAGTGGTTGCCGCCACCTAGACGGCTTAGAGCAGTGAGGATCGTCGAGCGGAGGTTGGTGATTGTCTCTGGCTCCGATCGTGGTGATTGTGAGGGGTTCTTGACCTTTCCTCGGCGGAGAGTCAAAAGGCACTCTAGTGGATTGCTCGTGGCTTGTGTGATCCTCATCTTGTGTTGGTTGTGCGGCACCCTATTGTGGGTTTGACGTGTGATGCCAATTAGCGTGTGAACCTCCAAGTGAGTGAATCGCCACAACGAGGATTAGCTTGCCGGCAAGCAAGTGAACCTCGGTAAAAAATCATTGTCATCATTTGATTCCGAGGTGATTGGTCTTCATTGGTATTCATTCTTATGATTGATTAGTTCATTTCTCGACTTGGCGGTATAACCAACTTGCTCTCTCTCTTTATATTACCGCAAACTAGTTGTCAAGCTCTTTAGTGTAGCTAGTCGTGAGACCTTGTTAGTTTGGTTAGTGTGGCTCTTTAGTTAGCCTTTGAGAGCACACTGACTTAGTGTAGTGACATAGCCATTGTGTGGATAGAGACTATATAAACTATAATTATTGTAGGTTGTGTGACAGAACCGCCCAATTTATACAAGATCAAGTACGGCTGTCCCCGCTAACACGTTGACACGCGCATACTTTCACTTATATAAACCCGGTAGTCCGCCGAGTGTCTCGAAAGACCTCGGTAAATCAACATCACAACCAAGATCGCGTGATTAAGCAAATACACATCACATACATAGAGTTGCAGCAGAAATAATGTTACAAAGGGGTTCACAAATAATAGTACAAGTTTGGGTTTCAAAACCAATTATTGAAAACAACATAGCTTTCAAATGATTACATTAATATAAGTTCCAAATACATTGCTAGCATAAGTGACATCCTCAGACAAAAGCATATAGATGAGAAGTAAATATTGAATCATCGAGCCCACCGGCGGTTAGCCACCATCATCAACAGGTCGAGAACTTCACCTGCAACAAGGTGGGATAAACCCTGAGTACTCGAATGTACTCAGTCAGACTTACCCGTCGTAAACCAGAAATAAAGTGACACCAAGGATTATGCAAGGCTTTCTTTAGTGGGCTAGCTGACTCATTTGCGAAAAGCATGAGCTATCATAAAGAAACCATTTTAAGTACTTTGCATCATCTTTATTATAACCTATCCATCTAGGTAAGCACCTGTACTATAGCAATCACTTGATTAACCAATAACATCCAGTTACCAATTTAGATTTAGCATATCCCATACCATCCAGATAACCATCATTGTTCCATAATAATTACTACGATGCCGTAGCTCGAGTCAAGTGCTCACTATCCAAGAGCGATGGCGATTCGAATCGATTCCTAACCAGCTGGTGATTTATTCCTTACACAAACCTCACTCACCCGCTAAAGTGAGGTATCGTTAACCGAGTCAACTATCCAGGAAAAATCTCGAGTTTGCCAGGAACCACATGTACCCGGGGGCTGACCGACTGCCTTTCGGTCTTATCATCGCGCCCCCGTGTCCTACCACACCTGCTCCAGTACAGTGCGTTGCGGGCAATCTACTCGGCCCGAATAATCTCCCATCTTCGCGGTCGAAAGGTGCTTTATTCGGCCAGCTAAATGTAAGGCATGTGTTCAACATGACCCGAGGCCCAACAATGGTCGGTCCTTAATCGACACAGACGGAAACTAACAGCACCCCAGAACCCTGTCTGGTTGCCTCCAACTTTTCCGTCCGGTCTTCAATTATCCATCACACATGGTTAATTTCAGGATATCATTCTTTCCATAACTAAATTCTTCCAGTAACCACCTATAATGTAGGTGACCGGATATCACCGATCGCTACCGGTCTAAGCAAGCCTAAGTAGTTATTCGATCCTGACCTAACAGGGTAAAAGGTAATAAGGTAGGCAAGGATAGTAATAAATGCATCAACGATTTCAATCAACTCCTACAACTTAATGCAACAATATATAAACTTATATATATAGAAAGAATTGCTTTTATAAATTAGGAGACTTATAATGCTCCGGGGCTTGCCTGGGATCCGACACAAGTCAGTTCAGTTAGCTTGCACCGTCCTGGTGACGTCTCAGGTCCTAGCACTCGCTTAGTCCTGCCATCTTCGAGATAGATCCTCCATACACCGTCTTCGGGTTCGGCTCCAACATCACGTTCTTCACGTGGTTCATCTAGCGCACCTAGATGAGATGCAAGATGCATATGTATGAATGTGATGAATGGTAACACAAGATGCATCACATAAGCATTCAAGACAAACCAGTTATTCACGGCAATCATAGAGTCAAGGCTGCAAACAGCAGCAGCTAATTTTACTCATAACAGGAGTTGTACTAATCCAAAAGACATGCAACAAGACAATCTGGAAAGCTTATGAAATTTTGTACAATTCATCTTTAATTATCTTAGCATGATTCTCAAGTTAACTAAGTCAAATATACCCATTTATAGAAACTGGTCCACAATTGACACAAAGCAGCCATTTCTAAAACCCAACTTTAAACATGCATAACTCACAAACCACAAGGCCAAATACCACCAAATTTTGACAAAAGCTAGATACATGAATTATCTACAACTTTGTTATTCTCATATTAAGATGATTTTACAGTTAGAAGGGTCAACTAATCCAATAATTGCATCTATGTCCAAAACATAGACAGAAACTGACATGCCACTTTAAACAGCTATAAATGGAGTTATACATGTACTATAAATGTGATTCTAGACTTTTTAGAAAGCTTAGAAAATTCTAAACAACTTTGTTGTAAACACCTAAAGCTAATTATACTATTAAGAAGGCCCCATAGTAAGAACAAGGAAACCCTATCTGGGTTTGGGCAGAAACAACCACAGAGATTTTAAGCATGTATAACTCAAGATCTACTTAGCCAAGAATCATGATATTTAACTTTTTGGAAAGATTAAGAAAAGTACTACAACTCATGTATTTTCATCAAGTCATGATTCATAACTTAACTGAGCCAATTAATTCAAACATGCAGGACTACTCAGAATAGGAGCAAAGCAACACAAGAAATTTGTTATTTTTATAACTCTTAAACCATCAATCCTAAACTCCTGAAATTTTTATCAGACATCAAACATCACCAGAGTAACACTCCATAAAAATTTCACATTTATTTGAGCACCACCACTTTAGTTATGAAAAAGACAAGACATAACTAGTATTAAGAACCTAACTGCATAGATCTATTTTTATAGCAAAATATTTAAACTAAAACATATAATATTATAGATCTACTGCATAGAAAATTTCACAATGATTCCAAAAAATCCTCATTTGTTATTTTAGGATTTTTCTACTAATTAATACGAATTTTCAAAGTTTATCATTCAAATCTGTAAAAAATCAAAAGAAAAGGAATGTAAACTTGCATCGGGGTCCCTATGGAAAATATAAATCAAACGTCAGCGAAGAGGTCCTCCTGAGCACTATTCACATGAGTCACAACTTTGCAGAAAGAACCTTCCCTTTTCTTGAATTCAAGCATGAGGTCCCTGATCGTGATTTTTGAAGGGGCTGCGCAGGAGCTCGCTGTTTGCCGGCCCGAGGAGGCTCGCCGGCGGCGGGGGAAGTGGCGGCGGAGCACGAGCAGGGCCGAGCGCACTCTTCGGTGGCCTCGGCTCGGCCCGAGGTGGAGCGTGGAGCCCCAGCCACGTGCGCTGGCGGCCTAGGCCGAGCGGCACCGCGGTGAGGGCACGACGACGACGAGTGGCTTCAGGCGAGGGGTGCGAGAGTTGCGGCGCGAGGTGAGGGAGGTGGTGCTGCGGTCTATTTGGGCAGAGGGAGGTTGGAGATGAAGGAACAACGGCGGCCATGGAGCTGGCACGACCGGCCATGGCGGCGGCGCCTGCACTCTACGCGGCGAGAGCGAGAGAAGGCAGGCAGGAGGCGAATGGAGAGTGGCGAGTGAGCAGAGGAGGCTCGGGCATCCGCATTTGGGGTGCAGGGGGCCAGGCGGCGCGTGGCGATGGAGAGGGCGCGCGGCGTCCATGCAAGAAGGCCACGTCGGCATATCGTCGAACACGTGGTGCGCGTAGAAGTGGGCAGAGCGGGCGTCAGTTCAGGCTGGCTACAGGCCGAATTAGTTACTGGGCCTAAAACAAAGTTTGAAGCCCGCGAACTGCTCTTCATTTTTCATTTAGAGACCAAGGTCATTAGAGCTCTTCAACAGCGGGTAATTAAGCCACAAACTGCTAGTGTCAGCGTATTGACAGCGACAAGCAAACGTTCAAATTGATGGTGAAAACTAGGTCAAAATGGTGCCATCTTTTTACATGCCCTTCTCCATGAACTTAGCTCCAACTTCCATTTTGGGGTCAAGTCAAGTTACTTAACGAAATTTGGAGAACGCGAGACGTCAATGCCGATGGCGATGAATTTCTAGACTTAAAATATTTTGTGCTGAAATCAGCAGCAGGTTCCAACTTTGAGCCACCGCTAGACTTAGTTCCAAGCCGATCCATGGTATACTCCAAAAACGAAGTTTCTTCCACATAACATGAGCTTCAACTTTTATTTAATGTCCAACCTTAAAACAGGTGCAGAAGCTATAGTTCTACTTTGACCCAAGTAGGGTCACGATAAAGCTTAAATTATCCTTCGTGATCCATTGAAGCATTTTCTTGACATTTGCTCAACATGAACCTTTCATGACTTTTGTTGTAGAGTTCATCTAGAGTCATTTGGGCATGGTTGTAAGATTTGGTTGACGATCGAGAATTCCATTCACTTTATAAAATAATTCAAGCAAGGACATAACTCGTCATTTCATGTGACCTCTTGATTCCAAACTTCACGAAACTTTTCCATGGATCAATATAGATGGGTATTGATGTGAGACACGAAGATATTCCAATAACACCAGTCAAGCATATATCTTGAAAAGGGCCTATATGTAAAGCAAGGGTGCAATATCCAAGTTTAGGTTGGAGCTCATTTCCATAGGTTTGACATTGCCATCTTCATCATCACTTAACATGCTATGTTTGAGTTCAAACCCATTGCTTAACTGGTGGCAAACACCTGGGGTGTTATAGGTTGCTTGTATTTTTAGTAGGCTAGCGCAACACTCGCTTCGCCTCATATTTATATAACCGGTTTGCTAAGTGTTATTGTAGAAATTTTTAATAGGCTATTCACCCCCTCTAGTAGAACCTTTCACGGTGTTGTCCCAGGCATAGCTGTTCGTGGCTGGGAGTCATGAAGAGAGCTCGGGTGGGTTGCCGAGCTGGCCCTTGATCTTTATTAGGAGAGCAGCACGGTCACTGCTGTTGCAGTCCATGGCTGATGGCAAGTTGAAGGCATTGGAGAAGAAGATAAACAGGAGGATAAGAAGCAAAGAGGTTGGTTGAAGCATTATTCTTGTCTACTCTTGCATTGT
This sequence comes from Miscanthus lutarioriparius, assembly GCA_904845875.1. Lineage (NCBI taxonomy): Eukaryota > Viridiplantae > Streptophyta > Magnoliopsida > Poales > Poaceae > Miscanthus > Miscanthus lutarioriparius. The sequence goes on from CAJGYO010000013.1 coordinate 4,840,319, forward strand.
CATTGTCTCTACACTTCTTTTATGAACAGTGAATCACCGATGTTTTTTTTTAATATTGCACCTATGCTTGTCTGATGAGCATTTAATACACAGTTATTGAAATACAAATGCTTGATGGATCATAGTCTGCTCAAAAAAGTTATTGGGTTGATTGAAAGCCATTAATACACTGAAATTGAAACCATGTTTTCTCCCCCCAAAACTCATTTTTTGAAACTTAAACCATATTTTCTCCAAGAAAAAAAAGGTCCTTAGAGACATGACTCATATTTAACTAAAGCAGCTCAGAGTACTTACACATGTAATATGGCCACAAGCAGCAGAACTGGGAAAACAAATTCAGCACGTCACATGCTTGTTTTTTTTTCTCGATCGGACGGTCTGTTTTTCATTAAGAGGAAACATCACATGCTTGTCAGATAAGAATATGCTAAATGGGAGGTGGGAGTTTTCTTTTTGAGAAGTAACAGGAGATTAACTTGGAAGAGAGGCTCTGTTAGTATGTAGATTGAAAAACCTAGGAAACTAATTAGTTATTATTATTTGTTTCATGATAAGGCATGTAGCTCCTTAGAATTGGTACTGTTCCAGAATTGGTGAAAGTAATATTTGTGCATAAAGCAATTGCTTTCAGCAAAAATGTTGAGGTCTATGTTTTACAGAAGTATTATTTCGGATAAAAAATGCTTTTATGCTGCTTGACTGCTCTTAATGTCTATTCAACCAGAGCAAGGTCTTATTTGCCAAAAATGTTGAGGTTGTTTGTACCACACCAAAGCTTGTAACAAGCTCTTACTCCTTAATGAAATACATGCCAAAGATGCATGTTCGCGAAAAAATTATTACCTTTCTACTGTACAAAATCAGTTATTAGCCCAAACTTGTAATCTGGACAGTGGCCTTTTTATTCCTGTAATCAAAACACTTTGTGTTTGCCATAATTGGTTGTGGTCATGAACATCCATGTCCTATTACTAATTCAGTGAGTTCCCTTCTGCAGGGGCATATGTGGTACAAGAGCATGCGCACCAATTGTTCAGAAAGAGTCAACATCTCTCCAGAATTATCCTAGGAGTGGCTGCAGACCAAACCACTACACTTGTGCTGCTACTGCACTACCAAAGCGTCGTGGCCAGGTCTCACAATGAGCAGGTATAGATTATCTTGCATTATTACATTAACCAAATACAACAGCGTGCTTCACATAAACACAGGAAGAAAATTCAGAGCACTAGTGGTGAAGCAGACAAGCATGATTCTTTTATGGTTTTATTTATTCATCAATCAAATTAATCCCTACGACTGTTGTTTCTTTGGTTTTTTGTGAACAACTGCGACTGTTGTTTCTTGCAGAGGGGTAGAGAGGTGTACCACAAAGAAAGGCACTTGTTGTTTACATAAGAATCTGCTCCATAGTATCTCATCGCAGAGCTCGTTGTATTGATCTTTGTCATCGGCTTGGCGGTGTCAAACAAGAACGATGGGTTGCCAGTGAGGTGGTTGCGTCTTGCGTGAAAGATCGATAGTGTCAATGTCTCCATTGCCATAATCCTCTGGGATCTCTCCCGTTATCTGGTTACTGGACAGGATGGAACCGGGAGCGTCCATATTTTAAAGGAGGGGATATATGTAGGGCCGTACAGCCCCGGTATGGTGTCGACTGTCGAGCTGAATGGTTTGCAGCATTGGCAGGTCGCCGCAGGAGGAAGGGACAGGAGAGGTGGCAATGCTATGCATTCGTCTGGTTTCGTCTTTTTTTTTAACTAAACAACGGTAACGCTAAAACCGCGCCGCTAAAAAAAAACAAAATTAACTTCCGCACGCCACGCTCTGCTATGCTCCTGCCCTTACCCTTTCCGCGCTCGTCATCCTCTGGCGCAGCGCACCAACGCCTGGCGTCCCCCTCCCACCGGGGGCCCCCAACGCCCAAAGCTCCGGCGGCCCTCTCCCCCACACGAGCGAGATCCATAGAGCAGGAGCGAGATCCACCCGTCTCCGGCAAGGTCCGTGGAGGTGGTGCGGCGATGTTGCAGGGGAGTGGGCGGCTCACCTTCACCCCGGTGGCTATGGCGCTCCTCACCCCCATCCCCTACCGTCGTCACTACCGAGCCAAGACGGTACCGGTGGCGCTGGTGCTCATGCACCGCCGCCGCTCACCATTGGCTCCGTCGCTCTGCCCCCGACGGCTGGAATCGACCGGTCCAGGCTTTCCCTCCCTTATGTTGCAAATGTATGTTTCAGGTATTTCAGTTATTTCAAAGGTATGTTGCACTTTATATATGTTGCAAAAGTACATCGGGGCATCGGGGGATGTTGCATATATTGCAAGCGTTTGTTCAAAATGTTTCATCTATATTTTCAGACGTATGTTGCAATCGTTTTTATCTGGATGTTGCATATGTTTTCACACATATGTTGCAACAATATGTTCTAAATGTTTCAACTATTTCAGTCTTATGTTGCAGTAAGTGTTTTTCATGTTGCAATTGTTTTATCTGGACGTTGCATATGTTTCACACATGTTGCAAGCGTATGTCCCAAATGTTTTTTTATCTATTTTAAATGTATGTTGTATTCGAGTGTTTCATGTTGCAAGTGCAGACCACCGACGTTGGTGTCCATGAGGGCGGACAGAGCCAAAGCCGCGGGCACCGACGTGTGGAGGAGGCATAGGCCGCCACCAGCGGTGTGGGAAGGAGGCACAAGCCGCACGGTGCTGTTGTAGAAGAGGCGGGGGCGAGTCTTCCGGGCAGCCTGGAAGAGATGGGCGCCGCGCCGGTGTGGAAGAGGCGGCGAGTCATCCGAGCAGCGTGGGCAGCGGATCTGAAGCAGGCGGTTCGGATGGACTGCGGGAAACGGAGCTAGCGCGGATGGCGCGCGAATCCGAGCGGAAGGGGCGAAGCAACCGTGGATGTCCGAACATCTGGGCGTTAGTGCTGCCGTCAAAACAAGCTTATAAAACATGTTTAAACATCAATAGAATGCTTTTAGAATTTTCTATGTTTTCTAGATATTTTTTTCTATTTTTCTAGAGATAACTCCAATTTTTAGAAACTTCTAGAGATATTAAGATATTTTTCATGAGACATAAATATTTGATTTTTTGGATTCTCTATATCCGGATGTATCACTAGTATATTTTTTGGTGGATTTTAGAATCTTAGAAACATTCACCGTGGTTTAATAACCTTATGAAGTATTTACCGGATGTTTTGAAGTATAAGAAGGATAAAACCGCATCAAAATCACTTCAAAACGTATTGGGAAGTGATTTGAAGAGTTTTTAAAGAATTTAGAAGGTAACATGTCCAGTTTTAAGGTTTGAAAAGAAAAATCAAATTTCGTGGCGGTAATTTAAGGAGCTAAAACTAAATGGACCTTTGCCTCTTTTCTTACCTCGGATGAATGGCCCAGGGCAGTCCAAATAGGCCTTGGAGCCCCCAAAAGAATTGAAGGCCTAAACTGAAGGAAGGCCCATCTCGAGTCTCCGTGGCCGAGCGTCGAACCCCGCCCGCACCTGGCCGGCGGCCGCCCAGGAGCGACGGCGCCGCCCTCCAGCACCCCTGCGGTGCACTCCTCCGGCGCCTCCGCGTCCCCGCCCTCTAGCGCCGTCAGCAGTCGCCTGTCCCCGTGAGTTCGTTGTTCCGAGGTTCGATTTACAGTTGTTTCGCTCGACGAGTTGCCTTGATTCCTCAACCCGTAGTTTAGTCTGAATAATTCACTTGGGCGAATAATCTTCCCACAGCAGCGCCTACCCTCGCCCTCCTCCCTGCCCCAGGCCGTGGAGTAGCGCCCGTCCGGCGCTGCCCGCCGGCCGCTCTGAGTCGCCGGCTGCCGGCGCGACCCCTGAGGTTAGTTCCTGCTGATCCACCCTCTCCTTTAAGAACATGCGTGAGATTAACCCCTGTTTTCCAATTTGCTCTGTCTAGGCCATTTGCTTCCCATGATCTCCTGGTATGCTTACTTGTTACAGAGTATTAGCTATCATGTGCCTATGCTTGCATTTGTCCTGAAAGATTGTTCCGTTCATAGTATACTTGGTGTGCCAGGTGCATGCACTGGCCTTAATATTTTTTTTTGTTAATACGGACTTGTTAAACTAACATGTATGGAATTTCAGCAAGGCATACTAATGTAGAAATGGCTAGTATTTCAGCAGTTGTTGTATGCAAATTACATATATATGTATCAATTTCGAACTGCAATTTATCATTTGGTCTATCTCTTGCTATTTTGGAGTCAAAGTATGTGTTCATGTCAATTAGTTGATTTGTGCAACCTTTTTATCCATATATTCATGCAAATAGGTGGCATAGTGTATGTACATGAAAAACTCCGAGCCTAGAGTAGTGTGGGATGCAGTGTCACATAGAATTTTTCATAGATATTTGCTTGGAAAAATTGACTGCTCATAATATTCAGTGGAAATGTGACTTGAATATGAAGAGGACATGGGAACAGAATAGTAGTGTTTTCTTGATTAAAATGTAGCCCTACCAATTATTGGATATATCATGTATTTCCATTTGACTTTGGTTTTGTTGTCATGTGTGACCAAATTTCATTTAAGAAACGAAAAAAATATTATTGCTGTTGCCTTTTGCTTTGATGTGGTAAACAGATGAGCTATCATCAGCCTCAGGGGCAGGCATACAAGTCATTCTGCGCTCAGGACAAACAATCAACTTGAAATAATCAAGATTGCCAAACACCCAGGGTCAGCCATCAGCTTTTGCAGGCAGCAGCTTTCAGAAAATTCAGTTTCTCAGTTCAGCGAGTCCCAGAATAGCCAAAACAAACAGGGCCTAGGTACGCCGCCCTTTCCCTTCCCTTCCTGGTGTACTGAACCGAGCATCCCCAAGCTATATGCATTCGAATCTGTCCCAATCACCAGTATTTACATGTATGTATCCTACACACTAACTTTGATTTTTTGGCATTAATTATCGAGTGTACACCACTCTCCTTACTGCGCAGTGTGTTTGCAGAAATGTCCCTGTGGCAGTTGCTTCTCCATGCACGGCAGCGGTGCTTGCCTCGGACGCCTCAGCTCTCCAGACTCCTCTTTCTTTGTCGCGAACTCTCCATCCTCCCTTCCAAAGCCTTGGCTGCACCACCACAGCGCCAGTCTCCATATGTTCAAGTCCGGCTGCCCCAAAGCTCACCTCAGTCCAGTTCTGACCTTCTTGGGTCCGGCTTCCACATTGATGTGGTTGACTCCGACCTCTGGACCCCGTCCTTCAGCTTCTCTTCGGAGGCCACAAGGGGCAATGAGTACCTGGATGACCTCCACCGGAATGACGACAGTGAAGTGCAAGACTTTAATGATGAGATCGATGACATGCGGCACCGCAACAAGTTGTTCTACAAGCTGGACCGACAATCCAAGGAGTATGAGGAGAACAGCTTGCCCTTGCGCCGAAGCAAGAATAGGGACAAAACCAATGCCAAGAACCCAAAGGAATGCAAGGTGGAGCCTGCCAAGTCTGTTTCTTCCAATGCTCCAAAGCCAACAAAGCGTGCAATTAGAGATGATGACATGGTTGAGGTGAAGCGGGAACGGATGCCAACGTTCAACCAGATGACTGATCCTTACCACCACCCTTTCTGCCTTGATATACATGTTACAAAGGGGTCAGTGTGTGCTTGCTTTGTGCACCGAGTGACGAGCAGGGTGGTTGCGGTTGCACACTCTATATCAAAGGATATGAAGTTTGATCTTGGTTCAAAGAAGGGTAAGGGTATGAAGGCATGTGCGGCAGTTGGTGCACTGCTTGCAAAGCGTGCGTTAGAGGATGATATTCACAATGCACTGTATACACCAAGGAAAGGGGATAGGATTGAAGGAAAAATTAAGGTTGTGTTGCATGCAATTATTGAGAATGGAGTTGATGTGAAGGTGAAACTGAAGCAAAGAAAGCCGATAAAGGTATTCCATAGTATGTACTGTTGCATTTATTTTATGATGCTGAGCTTCAGACTTTAAGAATTTATTATGAGTTTATAATCATTTTCCTTCAGGCACTACATATCAAGTATGGCATATTCAGTACTTCTACTTCATCAAAGTATTAATTGATTGATGCTCAAATGCGTTAATTCATACACAGCTGATATTCAGGCGAGCTCAGAACTAAATCTTGAAAATGCAAAGTGTCAATAAGTAGTTACTTAGTGAAAACCTAAATACAAGTTCTTTTGGAATCACATTGAAACAGGTGTTTTTGTATGTGTACATATAGCTTATTAGTCTGTGCATCCCTTTTCTGACTTCCTTTAAGAAAAAAAAATTCAGCTTGCTAAAGTAATAGAAGGACAAAGGTTAGGTGTGTACAATCTTTTCTGAGACTAGTAACAATGCATTAATCAAAATTTATCGTCAAAACGTTCAAAGAAAGTTGAACTTTCAAAATTCTGAAAAGAAGTAAAGATGAACAAAACTGGTTTTCTATGTTCCACTCAATCATGAAATTATGAGCATACATTTGTGGCTTTCAAAATCTTTGACCTCCTTGGCCTGTGTTTATTGCTGCAAAACTTCCATTAGAGAGGTTTTCAGCATCTACATAACTCTTGTGCACCTGTGGAAAAGTCCTGAAGCGTTTGTGGCCAGTCCTTTTTGCTGCAGAACCAAAGATATTCACTTCACTTGTGCTATAAACTTACTTGCTGGCAATGATGGCTGTCATTTGGTTGAATGCTTACTATAGAAAATACTCCACCATATAGAGATAGAGAAGCAAAATGTTCAGTGGAAGAAGTTTTCTTTATCCAACGTTGTACTGCTGAAATCATTGGTTTTCGGTACATTACCCTGCTCAACGTGCTCACTAGTTACAGCTTTAATGAGACACAAAAAAATTCAATCTGCCCTCTGCAACTCGAGTCCCGACTATCAGAGTTGTAATTTCTGTATGGCATCGCCGCCTTCAAGAACTAACAATGCTTGGCCTCACTATTTCTTTTACCTTCATTTGCAGAATACATTGGCGTGCAGCACTGCAGCATGATATGTCCCCTGGCAGGTCAACTATTGTTCAGCACAACTCCTGAGTAGCATTGAGCCCGATGCTTCAGAACCCGTCTAGTTTCATCTGCAAAACTGATAGAGAAGGGGCACAAGCAGCTGAAGGAAATGTGGCAATCCTCCCATGTGGTCCTAGCGTAATTGTTTCATGCGCTCGTGTATCTCACATTCTCACTCGTGGAGCCTACTACACACATAGTCACAGCTTTAGCTAATGTCTGTATTAGTAGCTAGGGTTTAGGTATGCGATGGCCATTTGTGCCCAGTCGGGAGTCCGTTGCTGCTGGTTCAAGTTCCAGACTTCCAGGATGTATTTTAGATCCCTGTTCGCTTGGCTGATAAGCCATGGCTGAAAGTACTGTTCGTTGCCTGAAAAAGCACGGTTTATAAGCCAAGCGAACAGGGAAATTTGATTCCCACAATGACACAAGTGACAACACAGTCACCCACGGCTTGCATTTGTGCCAGAGCAATGCTTTGTACAGTCCTGGCTTATGTATTTGAGTATTTATGTATCGTTGTCCCCTGAAAAATATTGTGATCAACATCTGATCCTTTATGATAAGAGTGTATATGAAAACTAAGCATGTATTGGGTTTGGAGATGTTCGGTATAGGATAGTTATGTTCTTGATTTATGGGATGATGAGATGGTCTCATCTGTGTTTGGTTGAGACTGATAGGTCTATCCCTGTTTTCCATTTGGTTGGGGGTGATTAAGCTAAACGTGATGGATGGAGTATTCACACGTCAGCCACTGTTAGCTGTGGGGCCCACTTATCCTTTCATGCATCTCTCTTCTTCGTCTCAATTCTTCCGGCGTCGCTCCACCAAGCTGCCGAAGGGCTTGGTCGACACGCCTCCCCACCATCTGCCCGTATAGCCTGAACGTGTTACAGTGGCTTTGCCTATTGCCTTGCCTCAGCGCCGCTCCACCTCCGTCGCTTGTGCCTGCCGCCTGACCTTTACCACCTCGACTCCGTCACGGCCACCTATTCTGCATCACCATTGCTTGGCGCCCACAAAGTGGACGGGGGCAAACGGCCCGTGACAACAATTGAGACGCCCCCGTCCGACCCTTCGTTCCCTTTGAAATGTAGTGAACCCACATTTTGGAGGTATATTTCCCTAAGCGATGACTATGTCCTCTATTGTCTCCAAACCAAACGTCTGTGGAAGAGGAACCAAGCTAGCACATCCCACTTGGATCTTGCAACCAAAAATATGCTAATAGTAGCAACAGAGTCAAGTTTTGATCCTCCTGTATCATTTGTATATCTCTTTTGGCACAATGTGAGGTATTTGGTTTGCAGAATGAGTTAGTCCACCATCTTTTCACTCCTAGCTTGAAACATCTCAAACAATTTTATTAAGCTACTCCTAATCTTAAATTGTTGGCACAACGGGAAAAACATTCCTCCAACAACTCACTGTCCTAACTCCCAATCTATCTGTGCTTGGAAAAAAAGAGACATCCAAGTACAAAGATACACGAACAACTTGATTGAATCTCCGACCACTATTTCTAGATCTGAGCATGAAATGGAGTTTCCGATTGTAGGCCACTATTTTCAAATATGATAATATTGAGAAATAGAGTAGGCAATCGAGATCCTGCTCTGTAGGTTATGTCTGTGATCTAGGGTACCAGGGATGGCTGGCAACGAGATCTGAGAATACTGAGAAATAGAGCAAGAGACTTTGTTTTGTAGGTTTTGGCTGAGTTAAGATACCTGGGCAACGGGGGGATGGCTGACAACATGATCTACTAAGAAGTAGAGCGTGAGATTTCCTTTTGTAGGTTCTGGCTGTGAATTAGGGTACCTAGGATGGCTAATAACAGTCGGTCAGTCGACGGTCTGGTCAGTCGACGCTCAGGAGGTTTGCTAGAAATCTCTAGATATTATTTTCAAATATGAGAATACTGAGAGGTAAAACACACCATTGAGATTTCATTTTTGAGATTCTGGATGTGAGTTAGTTGCGGGGATGGTCGGGTATATTGCGGTTGGCAGAAAAAAATGAGAAAAAAAATCTTTAGATGGACCTGCTCTTTTGTTTTTAGAACAAGAAATTTATTGGAAACTAAAACTAGTGGTGATGTGTTGTTTTTCCTTTTTAATATTTACACAAATAATGTTTGAAAACCAGATTTTTGGGCTTTTGTTTGTGGTACCGTTGGAAACGCTCTTAGCAGTGCTGTGCATGCTCTTCATATATCCCAAACCTTATGCAGTTCTCCTGTTTCTTTTATATACTCAGATTTGGATCTATTTGCCCGTTAACAATTAGCTAGCTAATAGCTCAAACCGGTTATTAGCTGTAATTAACCGATTTGACCCAACTAGTGAGGTAACTGTTAGTTGGGTATTAGCATGTAAAGGCGGTTGTTACGTGCTAATTAATATGTTGCTAATAGGTGGTTAGCAGCTATGCGTTAGTTTGACTATTAGAAGGTCGGTTTGGATCCATTAATAATATTGATTTTAGCTGTTAAATTAGCACTAGTTGAGCCAAACTAACCTCGCTTTATTATTAACGGGCCTGTTAGCGTCTGGACGCCCGCGCCTGTGAACCGTTTCTCGCACCGTTTCACACACCCACACGGGGCCCGCGCCGCCCTGAACATCACCAGCATTGAGAAGAAGGGGAGGGGGCAGCGGACGCTCAGTTGGCGCCAGGGGGAGGAGGAGACACCGAGGCGAGGCGGCAGAAACCGAGGAGGGAGATACAACACCCGATCTACTTTTGGAACATTAAGATGCAACACTTACAACATACGTCTGAAGACAGATGCAACACTTGAAACATGCATCTAAAACACTTGCAAAAACCACACGGGGCCCGCATCGCCCCCGGACGTCACCAACATGGACAAGAAGGGGAGGGGCGGCGGATACCCATTAACTGGCGTCGGGATGAGGAGACACCGAGGCAACGCAGCAGAAAGCGAGAAGGGAGATGCAACACCTGATCTACTAGTGAAACATCTAGATGCAACACTTGCAACATACGTCTAAAGGCATATGAAACACTTGAAACAAGCATCTAAAACACTTGCAAAAACACCTGAAAAACACTTTAAAACCATTGTAAAACATACGCAACATTCAGATAAAACACTTGCAACATATGTGTGAAACATATGCAACATCCAAATAAACACATTTGCAACATACGTCTGGAAAAACAGATGAAACATTGAGAACAGAAGCCTGCAAAATACGTGTACATCCATTGCAACATATGCAACATCCTGGTCTACTTTTGCAACATCTGCGTAAAACACTTGCAACATACCTCTGAAACATTTGAAACATATGCTTGCAACATGCGGTTTCAGTGCAACATCTCCGTGTTGTTTGGGAGAATAGAGGCTTGTCGGGTATGGACTTCACCAGTGTAGAGCCGGTGGCACGGAGCTTGCCGCTCCGTTGGAGAAGGCCACGGCAGGCTGGCCGTGGCGAGCTGCGCGCGGGTGAGTTCGGCCCCAGCCACGGCGAGCTGGGGCAGGCGAAGCGCGATATATATGTGTGCGGACGGGCTCCGCCCACGATGCGGTGAGCTGCACGTGGGCGAGCTTCACCCCAACTGCGGCGAGCTAGGTAGCCTCTGTCCTGGCCGAGACGAGCGCGGGTGACCGTGGCGAGCACGACGGGCGGAGGCCGCCTTGGGTGGCCGCCACGAGCCGCGGGTGGAGCGGTGCGCCGCCGAGCTCTGCTGCGATTTTTTTTAACAAACTACGGTGACTAGCCTATAGGATGCGTTTTTTTGGGCTGCCGTCGTGGCCCACCTACCAACCGAAGCTTCCGCCCGCTTCCAAGAATTACCGTATTATTAACTATACACCATATATAGCTGCATGCACGGGCGTGGCGAAGATCATCAACTAACCATACATAACAGGGTCCAGACGGGCGCACGCAGGGACGACCACACGCATACAAACAGATTCAACCAATAACCAAACCATTCAACAAACATATAGGCGGAGCGCGTGCTATATAAGTCCAGTCGCGCGAGGAGGGCTAGCCTGCCCTCGATCTCCTCTCCTCTCGCGCTGCGGCGCCCTCTCAAGTCCAAGGGTGCTCCACTCCTCGTCGGCCGTCGGGCGGCCCTAGTCAAAGGTAGAAGAACGAACTGTGATTCACTGAATCTCACGCATGCACGCACGAATTCATTCATCTGAATCTGATTACATATATTGTACTGATTCCGATCGATCTCCTGTATGTTTGGCGTTGAACATTTACAAGGGTTCGCGCGTTCGCCGGTTGCGCTAGCTGTTTAACGCGCGCGCGACGACGATGGAGCACCGCGCGGCGCCGCCGGACGACGTGATCGTCCAGGTGAACGCTGCCGCCGTTGCGGCCGTGGACGAAAGGATCTCGACGGATCAGATCACCGAGGAGGACGTCGGCATCGTCGACGACGGCAAGCAGATCGGCGGCGGCGGCGGCCGCACACGCCGGAACTTCAGCCAGTCGTACAAGATGAGGCACCGCAACCCTCTGGTACGAACACGATACATAAGATCCATGCATGCAGATCGATCTCCAACGAAAACTGTTTCTTGACAACCAACGTGTAACGCCGCCGCCGCCGCCTGCAGGAGTTCACGGGGTGGCAGTTGGCGCTGCTGGGGTACCAGTCGCTGGGCGTGGTGTACGGCGACATCGGGACGTCACCGCTGTACACGTTCTCGTCCTTCACCCTGCCGGACCCCGGCGCCGACGACGTCCTCGGCATCCTCAGCCTCATCCTCTGGACGCTCACCCTCGTCAGCCTCGTCAAGTACGTCTTCATCGTGCTCCACGCAGATGACCACGGAGAAGGTACACTGTCGTACACTCTACGTATTTATTCTTTTTTTACGTACTGTTCTTCTAATGATGATCTTGCATATGGAAGGTTGGTGCACTGCTTAAAATGTGGCCAAATTAGTTAAATCCAACAAACTGCCATAAATTTAGGTGGCCGAATCTGTATCGTCCAGTTGTGACGCGTTTTTTTTTTGTATTAACAGCGAAGAACCGAAATAATGGGCAAAGTAGAAGAGTCCAGTTGACGCGCTTATTATTATTATTATTTTTTCTAACAGCAAAGAACCGAAATAACGGGCAAAGTAGAATTTATTTTTTAAGTTGTTGACAGAAGGAAAAAATTGCAGAGATGTAAAGAACTCGCAGCCTCACTTCCCTACAGTACGTCATGTTACATCTGCAGTGCCACAGCACGTCATGTTGCATATGCAGTGCTGAGATAGGTTCTGAAAAAAAAAGACGCATTAAGGCACTCTTGCGTATATAAAAAGAAAAAAAAAAAAAGAACTCTATCTTCAGGAATTAAACCGTACCAAAGATTTCAAAAACAAAATGTTCCTCCAAACACGCGTATGTTTGAAATTGCTGCATCAGGGAGAGTATACTCGTAATTTTCGATCAGAATTTGGTTCTTGTACAAATTCTGATAATGTTCCGATAACCTGTAAAGATCAATCGTTAGGTTCCCAGCATCCCTCATTCTGCTTGCTCTCGTGCTTACATTGTATTTGTACTTGTATTGTACGGTGCAGGTGGCACTTTTGCCCTGTACTCGCTCTTGCGCCAGCACGTCAATTTCAGCGGCAAGTCGATGCCAGTGCCGGTCACTCGGCTGGCATCAGATGCCAACCTCAAGTTCCACAGCAAAAAGAGGAGGCTGCAACCAAGGATGCTCAAGTTCCTGGAAGGCAGCCCCATTGCGCAGGCAGTCATCACCTACCTTGTGCTGGTTGGAACTTGCATGGTGATGGGTGATGGTGCCCTCACCCCATCCATCTCAGGTATAGTACTTTACATCTTCATCAGATCATCACTGTTTCTATTTCAAGATAAGATACATGGGACAATGTTTGTTTTATTTTAAGGAAAAATACAGTGATAGTTAATTACTCCCTCCATCCCAAATTGTAAGTCATTCCAAGAATCTTGGAGAGTCAAACTTTTTTAAATTTGACTAAAATTATAGAGAGAAACACAAAGATTGATGACATCAAATAGGTATAATATGAAAATATAAGTAATGAAGAATCTAATGATACTTACTTGGTATGATAAATATTATTATTTTGTTATATAAATTTGGTCAAACTTGAAAAAATTTGACTCTCCAAGATTCTTGGAATGACTTACAATTTGGGATGGAGGGAGTACCTCATAATCCAAGTAGTCTATGGTCTTTCAAAAAAAAAAAAGAATAGTCTCTGTCAGACAACCATCTGTATGACGCCTGTAGCAGAATCAGCTGTCATAAAGCATTACTGCAATAACTTGAAACATGTATAAAGGATGTAAATTCCACTGAATCATAAAAAGCATTTTGATTTGTCATCCCAATTCCTAGCTCAGAGTTAAAAGTAATAGGGTCCAATTCTCTTTTCGATTTCCTGATGCTGTTCTCCGAATTTATCCAGTCCTGTCAGCTGTTCAAGGAATCCAATCAAGATCTTCTAGCATTAAACAAGGTAATACTGCCTACCATCCCTGGTCATGATATTTTGTTTAGAGCCATTTTATTGTTGCAAGCAAAAACAGTGAGTAATATTTTATCTTTCTTGTTTCAGGACACGTTGTCCTCCTATGTGTGATTATCCTGGTCATCCTTTTCCTTTTCCAACAATATGGCACAAGTAAAGTTGGCTTCACTTTTTCTCCCATTATGCTCGTGTGGTTTGCGTTGATTGCATCCATTGGACTATACAATATTGTCAAGTATTATCCACCGGTTCTGAAAGCCATATCTCCACATTACATATATCTTTTCTTCGCGAGGAACAAAAGGGCTGGCTGGGAGCAATTTGGAACAGTTGTTTTGTGCATAACAGGTAAGAAATGTAACCTAACTATGATACTTTTTTTTTGTTTTAACAAGAAACATGCAATATAATCATAGAAAGCTATTCTTCATGTGAAACACAAGCAATATCTGATTATTTTGTAATCTAGTACTATGCTAGTTAATCAATTCATAACTAAATAACTGCGGTTGCGATCAGGTGCCGAAGCTATGTTTGCTGACTTGGGTCATTTCAACAAGAAATCAATCCAGGTAATTAATATGATAATTTTCCTATCCTATTATATAAATAAGAAACTGTTAGTTAATACCCTTTCCTTTGTCCTTGCAGATGGCATACTCATGCCTAGTTTATCCAGCACTGATACTTGCATATGCTGGCCAGGCAGCATTTTTGATCAAGAACCCATCTAAGCTCAGCACTACATTTTATAGTAGCGTCCCAGAGCCACTGTTTTGGCCAATGTTTATCGTAGCAACTTTGGCTGCCATCGTTGCAAGCCAGGCATTGATATCTGCCAGTTTCTCTATCATCAAGCAATCAATTGCTTTAGGTTGTTTTCCTAGAGTTACCATGAAGCATACCTCAAAAAAATATGAAGGCCGAGTATACTCTCCAGAGATCAACTACTTCTTGATGATTGCTTGTATATTGATTACTGTTGGTTTTAAGGGCGGACCAGAGATTGGGCAAGCCTATGGTAAGCAATCTAACACACACTTATATTAGTTTTCTTTGCTACTTTTCCATATTAGTTTTGTTTGCTACTTTTATTCATCATTTTGTGGTACGCACATGGGCTTTAAAGCACATTTTTTTATAGCAGAGGTGGTATTGCATAAATTTAAAATAGTACTTTATAGAAATATCATGGTTAGCTGGATGCACTGTTATATATAAATATTGGAACTCTGGTAAATAATATACACTTCTTTTGGCCTGCAGGTGTTGCAGTGATATGGGTTATGCTTATTACAACACATCTGATAACAGTGGTCATGGTCATAATATGGCAAAGTCATTCTGCAATAGCTGGGTTATTTTATGTTATCTACACTGCCATTGAAGGTCTCATGACGATATCACTCCTATATAAGATTGCACAAGGTGGCTGGGTTCCATTTGCAATAACCGCATTTTTCCTTATAATTACACTTTCTTGGACCTATGGGCGAAGCAAGAAGAATGAATATGAAGTGAGTAACTTGATGGATAGGCAGGAATTCATTAAAACAGTGAATATGAGCAACAGAGTACCTGGAATATGCATCTTTTGCACAGACTTGATGAATGGCATCCCACCAATTGTGCGCCATTACGTTCAGCACATGGGTTGTCTCCGCGAACTGATGGTGTTTGTCACTGTGAGGCATCTACCAGTGACATCTGTCCTGCCTGAAGAGCGCTTCCTCTTCGACAGACTAGAGCCTTTTGGTGTTTACAGGTGCATAGTCCAATATGGTTATATGGACACCCAGAATATGGAGGATGATGAGTATGTTCTATCAATCATTGCATCCCTCAAAGAAATAGCTCAAAGTGATGATGAGACCATGATGATGGATTCAGCTTTAGCAAATGGAACGACCTTTGTACTTGGAAGGGTTATTTTAAAAATGAGTTCCAAGCAAAACTGTTTCAAGCGCTTTGTTATTAACAACCTCTACAGGTTCCTCCAGAAGAACTTCAGGTCCAACATTTCCAGTCTAAAGATAGCTCCTAGTAAAACCTTGCAGATTGGGATGCAATATGAGATTTGAGTAGAGGAACTTTACAAGATGGACATGAGATTTTAGAACATGCAGATGTATGGAGTTTAGATGTTTCTTATTTGTAATTGGCAATACCAGTAAACTATTTGTTTATTAGGTCAGCCTCTCCATACAAAGCTACTATGGTCAAAACTTTGGAACTATTTATTTGAGTGAGGTTTTTGTTTCACAGTTGTACTATATATATATATTTGTTTGAAGCTTGGTGAAATTATTATTCTTTAAGCCCAATCAAGAATGTACGAATGTGAGGCATTGATCAGACTGCCAATGATTTTTTTTTTCTTGACACGACAACAAAATTGTTTCGTTCTAATCCATCATACAAAATATCAGTAATAGACATCCTGTACATAGTAGCTTATTGTATTTTATTTAACTTTTTGGCTTTCTATCTGCATGGAGTGTGTTTTCCCTGTTTAGCTAAACATAGATCAAATTATTTGAAACATTGGATCAGGACAAGAAAATGTATCTCAAGGTTAATACAAATAATAAAGAGAAGTTAAAGTTGGTTTTGTAACACCTTAAGATTGCTCGCCTGTTTAGTTTTATCCCACAAAACTGCATCAGTATACTTCAGTACCACACTACCACTGGGGAAAAAAAATTGAACGTACTACCACTGGAAAATCAAACGCATCATTTTTTATACTCCCTCCGTTCCAAATTATAAGTCGCTTTGACTTTTTTGGTTCATCCATTTAGTTATGTATCTAGACATATTATTGTATCTAGATGCATAGCAAAATGGACGTAACAAAAAAATCAAAGCGACTTATAATTTGGAACGGAATGAGTACCAGTGTACCGCTGAACTGCATTGGCACGCTTTTTTTACTACAAATACTTCGAACAGACTTGATCATTAACTGAGTCTTTCTTTATAAAAAGTCTAAAAGGGCGCATCTAGTGCAGAGAGCTTCCGTTCTGTGCGGGGTATGGAGAAGGGTGTCAGTGGCAAGCCTTACCCTCACCTGTGCAATGCGAGGAGACCGTGATTCGAACCCGGGACCTTCTAGATCATAGGCGGTAAGACTCTACCGCTTGCACCAGGCCAAAAAAAAAATGGTCATGAGTCATGACTCATGCACTTAAATGGCAGTTTTAGGTAATTCATTCTGATTGGTGTTTTGAAAGGTTAGAAAATAAAGGAATATCTTTTAAGATTGCCATTCTATACCAAACTATGCGTCTCTGGAGAAAATACATAAAACAATAGTGGAAAGCAGAACTGATGAAATATTGTCGGGAATCAACTATACAAGAAGCAGGGCTTCGTCCATGGAGTCTTTAGCTGATTGCTTTATGCAATCATATGTAATTTAGCTACAGTAAACTAGACCTTAAACGAAAATTTACAGGGAGGAGAATATCGGAACACCAGGTATGGTGGCACCTGAGTCTACAATGAAGATGTTGCCAGTCACATATGACGATGCTTCATGGATCAGGAAGCGAACCAGCGACATCAATGCAGGATCAATAGCGCCATGCTCCTTAAGCGGCACTATCTTTGAAGCAACAGTGCTCAACCACCTCTTCTGAAACAGAGGAGCAGTTATCTCTGACTTGAAAAGTCCAGGCGCAATTGAGTTCACTCTGATGCCATACACGCCCAATTCCAAAGCCATAATCTGCAAAAACACAATCAGATTTGTTTATCACGAACACAGGTGCAGAACAAACGTTTGATGAGGATTAACCGTGCTACCTTGGTGGCATAATGCACAGCAGTCTTTGAGGATGCATATCCAGTGGAGCCAGGCAGATGGCCGCGGTTAAGACCAGCAATAGAGGTGATGTTAACCACTGAACCATTTAGCTTGGCATCACGCATGCGTCGACAGATATGTTTGGCCACGAGCCATGATCCGGTAAGGTTCGTCTTGATGACTCTGTCCCACTCATCCTCAGGCCAATCTAATGGAGAATGCACTGCACCTGAGGTATAATAAGCAACAAGCACAGATATTACCATACACGCAAGCCAATACGTTTTTGGCTCGGTAACGAAATGGGATTACATTCTCTCAAAAAAATGAAATGGGATTACACATCTGAGCTTAGTTTGGTTTGGTGCATATTTTCATTTGGTGTTTAGATCCCTAAACGAACATATCTGAGCTCTAATTTGATGGATACTCGTACCTCGGATGCCGGCGTTGTTGATCAAGGCGTCGATGCGGCCAAAGGCGTCCCAGGCCCTCTGCACCGCTGCCTCCAGGACCGAGCCACCGGCGGCGACGTCGAGCTCCACGGCCACCGCGCGGGGGCCTTGGGCGGCAGCGGAGGCGTTGATCTCGTCGCAGAGCGAGCGGAGCCGGTCGGCGCGGCGGGCGGCGGCGACGACGCGGCAGCCGGCGCGCGCCAGGTCGAGGCAGAAGTCGCGGCCGATGCCGGAGGAGGCGCCCGTCACCAGCACCACCTGCCCCTCCATCCTGCTCCACGGCGGCGGCGGCTGCGCCGGCGGCCCCGCCGACGGCATCGCTGGTGCGCTCTCGCGGCAGCAGGAAGGGGATTTCAGAGCTAGTGAATTCAGTGACCACGTCTCTTCGCCTTTGGTCGTGATAAAGCATGTGACTAAATTACTTTTCAAAACAGAATGTATTGTAGGACAAAATTATTTGGTGACAACTGACAAATTTCAATTTCTTTTCTGATTTAAGGATGCTTTAGGTCTACCCTAAATAATTGATATGTATAGTGAAGTATAAAGCGTATTCGCGATTGATATAGAGACATTGGAATGGACTTTGTTTTTTTTAATGGACAAAAGCTAGTTGGTGAAATGGTGACAAATCGTATACTTTTTTTTTTTCTAATGTTAATTTCGGTGCATGAAAATGATTGATCCTGTGAAGTATAACGCCATCTATTAGTATTGCGGAGTATAGTAGCGTGCGCTAAAATGGAAACTAACTCATTTGATCCATTAACATTAACATTTATGTTTATCGAGTTGTGAAGTGTCCAACTCCGGTACCACGTAAATAGTACCTCATACATTTTATCTTTGAAATTTGAATCTTCCATTTTTTGAGGTGATTTTTAATTGAAGTAACATGGCAGCGATTCTCATGTAGGTCGGTGGTTTTTGCCCTGTTCATATAGATGTAATTGAATATTAACCTCAAAACCATACTGTATGCGGGGAATTTAGGATGCATACGATCAGAAATCAATATTTTAAATATCTGACTATAAGTCAGTAAGCGTGTGTTTGGATCGGAGAAAAAAATAGAATTTTATAGTTTTGTTCCTGTTTTATTAGATAGGATTGTCCCAGTTAAGTTAAGTGTTTCATTGAAGGAAACAAAATAATCTATATTTTGTGCTTGGTTGAGAGAATTGAATCAAGTGAATGGGAGGGAGTTTTTAACACCATCATCTGCCAAATGCCCCCCCCCTCCCCACCACACACACTAGGAAGTCTCATGCGCATGTCCCAAACCTTTTGGTGTGAGTGTTGGTGCTAGCCGAGGATGCCACTGGGCCTCCCGCGACGTTCGCAAGCCTATGCCAAATTTGCCCATGACACCCAAAGCCACCCAT
Organism: Miscanthus lutarioriparius; assembly: GCA_904845875.1. Classification (NCBI taxonomy): domain Eukaryota; kingdom Viridiplantae; phylum Streptophyta; class Magnoliopsida; order Poales; family Poaceae; genus Miscanthus; species Miscanthus lutarioriparius. Next base: position 4,859,510 of record CAJGYO010000013.1, read on the forward strand.
GTCCATGGTGGCCCGACATCAAATCCACCGATGATGACTGGAGCCACGTCATCCATAGCTGGCCGATGCCCGATCCACCCGAAGTTGCGCCGTCCAAAGCCCACAACCTTTCAACCACCACCAGTACTACAGAATGAAACTTTGCAGGGAGGCAAAACTCATTTACCGAGACGAGCAACATGTCCGCCTGCCTCAAAAGGTCTATGTTAATCAAAATCAACGCAGTCTTGACGTTGCGTCCACCTGCGTTAATCAAAATAATAGAGGCGGGCACAAATGCTTGCTTGTGTAAAAAATTTCACGAATTAAACAAAAGCACGGCGACCCGATAGCCCACCGAGGCCGTTACCGAGGTCCACCGAGCCCGCTGCCGCCGTGTCCGCGCCGCTGCACGGTGAGCCCACCGCCGCTGGAGGGCCTCGCTCCACGTGCCACCGGAGGAAGGGTTGCGTGGATCCGCCGCGTCCGTGCCCGTAGCCGTCGCCGAAGGAGTTGCCACGCTTAGATCCGTAGATAGGGGGAGCGCCGGAGGAGTGGCCGCGTAGATCCATCGCCGCCGCTGGAGGGGGGCCTTGCCCTGCTTGCTGAGGAAGCCTTGCCCCGTGCGTAGCCGGTGATGGAGGTGCTCCGTCGGATCCATGCTCGGTGGTGGGGAAGAAGGGGAAGGGGAGCGCGGATTCGCCGGTGATGGAGGTGGTCCGGCTCGACGACGGCGGTGGGGAAGGCTGGATCTGTCGGTGGTGGAGGTGCTCTAGCTCGACGGCGGTGGGGAAGTGTAGGATCACTGGTACGCCTAGAGGGAGGTGAATAGGCCTATAAAAATCAACTCAAACCCAAGTCAAATTCACCCACGGCACTGCCGCTCTGTGAGCGCGGCACTGTCGCACTTACAACAGAGATTAGTTCACAGTTCAAAATCTACCCAATAAAATTTAGATAGGGTAAATTTCTTAGCTTCCTATAGGGTAGTAGATCACAGATCGATAGCTTAAAATGGTGAGAACACCATACACAAGTAGATCAGTCACAAACTCTAGAAATCACCTCAAACAACAATATATCATGCAAGTAATGTAAATCAAGCACAAGTGACATAATGATTTATCCCGTGGTTCGGCTCGCCACCAAGGCTTGCCTACCTCCATGTTGTTGAGGTTAGCCACTAAGGCTTAGAGCTTTTCAGCCCTTCCTCGTTCTCAAGTCAAGAGACTTAACTCTTGAGATGAGGGGTGAGTTTACTAGCTTCAAGAGATGGTTACAAACCTCCTGGGGCTGCCACACAAGTTGGCAAGCTCTGCGGGCGACGCTCTAGCCGACTAGGAGCTAAGCTCCAAGAGTAACAAACACAACCACCGGCTAAAACGTGAACCAAGTGCTCTTTAGAGTTTGGGAATCAATGGAGCTGCTCTCTAATCGAGTTTTTGGACCCTTATCCCCCAAGGATTGATGTGAAATCAATGGATTTGCTTGGAGGATTTAAGTCAACAATGGAGTGAGAGAGAGAGCTCCTGCTCTGTTTTGGGCGTGCTGAAGTGAGGAAGAGAAGAGCCCAGGTTGGTTACCGTTGGAAAGGAAAGGGAAAGGTATATATACCCCCAGCCCCCCAACGATCACTTTAAATCGCAGAATGCCGTTGGCGAGGAAAGGGAAAGGTATATATACCTCCAGCCCGCAACGGATACCGCACCCAAGGAGTCGGGCGAGACAAAGCCCGCGACCAAGGGGTTTAGGGTTAACCGGAGCCCGCGACCAAGGGATCGGGCGAACCAGAGCCCACGACCAAAGAGTCGGGCGAACCAGAGCCCGCGACCAAGGGGTTGGGCGAGCCGGATCCCGCGACCAAGGGGTCGGGCGAGCCGGATCCAGCACCCAAGGGGTCGGGCGAGACTGAGCTCGCACCACACAAGACAGCAAGGGTAATAGTGAAGTGCAGACAGTCTTGGCTGTAAATCTAAGGATGCTTGTGGTTGTGTTGAGCACTTGGTATTACATATTAGCTTAAACATTGTGCTCTCCTTTATAGTATGACTTTTTCTATACTCAAATTCAATATATAAAAGAATTTAAACCTCCTTTGAGTTTGATGCCATCTACATTTATAATTAGAGGCTCCTCCATTCCGTGTAGCATCCTCGAATATAAATTCCCTACTTGTTATCTCGATAAATCTTATTAGTTCTCTAATTGCGTGGTCATTATCACCAAAACCCACAAATAAAGCTTGATTGCACTTTCAATCTCCTCATTTTTGGTGATTGATGACAACTCAATTAGAGCTTATAAAAGATATGAAATAAATACTGAGACTTTCGAGCCATGGGTGTAGAGCCTCCCCTAAATATGTGAATAGAGAATTGAATTCTCAAATTGACATAAGAAGCCAAGATTCACATTTTAGTGAAAGTGATGGAGCTCCCCGTACATCCATGCTCCTATAGGGTGCTGCATATTGTGTTATGTATGTAAAGCGTGATGCAAATGACAATTTATGCATAACATGGTTTGCTGTTGCAGCTGGGTGCGGCACAGCCGCACTTTCTATAACAGCACAGATCAGAACAGACGCCACTCAACAAGTCTGTTCGCTTGTTAGTTTCAGCCAGGGCTTATCAGCTATGGTACAATATTTTTCTCTCACAACAAACCAGCACCAGCCGGACTTATCAGCTCAGAAACCTACCAGCGAACGTGGTATTTGCATTACTGTTGTATTGATTATTTGCCTGATTTCAGTGACCGGTGATGAGCTCCCTCCAACATATCAAATTAGAGGACCAAGAGTGCATTTCAGGGGGAACGGAAGGTCATTAGCAGGCACACTTTCTCAGCGAAGACCGCACATCAAGTTGGATCGCGATATACATCAGATTGAGCAACAGGCATATACTGGTGTTCTCAGAGCATTCAAAGTGCAATCGGATGCCCTGACATGACATGGGTAATCTCATCAATGGAAACTTATTGGTGACTATTGTAGCCTATTATATTCCTTACCGAGAAATTTTAACAAGGGTCTTGTACAGGAAAAAGAAAGTTTAATCACTGAACTAAGAAGAGAGTGGAGTCTCTGATGTGGAACACAGAATGCTCTTAAACATGGTCGATGAAGAGGAGGCTATCCATAGAATAAGGTACCATGTAGGCCTGTATAAACGCCATGTTCACTTGGTTTATAAGCCGCACTTTTTCAGGCAACGAACATTATTTTTCTCTCACGACAAATCAGCCAACAGTACTTTCAGCCATGGCTTATCAGCCAAGCGAACAGGGCAAAAGGCTAAAGCATTTGCATTCATTGAGATGAACAAATTGGTAACTTCAATAATTATTCCATGATCATTAAAGTGTGCTTTGTATTTCATAAACTTCTGTAGGCAGTCAAGGCAGGGAGGTGGAATGCAATCTAGCTTGCCTCGTAACAGCATATTTGATCACAACCATGGACCTCTCAAGAGGCAGAAGAAATCCCATTCCATGTATTCACTCCCTGTGGATCCCCACTCACCCGCCATGCCTTTGCAAGCAATCGTGGGCAACAAGACATCTACAGTAGGTTTGGAGTATTCCTGATCCTGCCTTTTTTTCACAATGTTCTTATAGTTCTTAATAGGTGACCTGTCAACTGTGAAAGACATGCCCGTTGCACAAAAAATTATGTTCAACTAGCACACATGCACACACAGACACACAAGTTGAACCAAGATGATTTTTTTTTTTTGAAAAATAGGCAAGTCAGGAAAGGTAATATGAAAGTATGTTCTGTTATTGCATCCTTTTTCATTGGCAATGTTTTGTTGATGAGGAGCCAGAATTCTTTACCTGCTGTTTTGATGTTCTATTACATTTTTAGTGAATGCTTGATCAAGCATTGTCCTAACCTAGCGTCTGATATTTGCTTAATGAGTTGGATTCAACACCCATTTTATCGTTTCAAAATCTTAATCCTCATTGAGCATGCATTTCTGTAGTTAGTGTAGCATGCTTTGTGTTCTACTGGCAGTTTAAAAGTGCCCCCCTGACAGCTGGCACCTGAAAACATAAGACAGAGTTCTGCCTATCAAACCGTTCCACATCAGGGTGGTTGGCTGGCATCTGATGGTGTTATGAGAGGTGTGGATGGGAGAAGCGGAAGGTATCATGCGAACGAGTATTATGCTTCACCCAATGACATGGGGCTTTTGAACTTCAATCATATTGACATACCTAATACTGGAACTCTTGTGAAAAAAGTACATATTTCTCAATTTGCTGAAATTGAATGGAAGATTGTTATGTCAATGTCTTATGTGTGTTATCAACAGGTGGAAAGGGTATTATCCGATCCAGATGTGTATACAATTGAAAGGGCAAAGAAACTGCTTATAGTAAGTTGGTTTTCTCTATTCCCTTAGTAGTTCCTAAGAGAATCTGAACTGGGAAGTTACCGTTCGTTCCTTCTTGAAAAGTTGATCTATATTACTATCAATGCAGGACCAAGAGCAGTCATTGCTTGATGCAATTGCCAAACTCGGTGAAGCATCTGATCGCGAAAATGGTAAGTTGCTATGGGTTGTTACCATTCTTGAATTTGCTATTGTAATGAATAGTTGCTGGACAACGTAAATATATTGTGAAGTACCAAATCTTTATTATTGTCATTTATTTTCCTTCGACATAGTGATATATTTCCATGCGATAGGAGGTTGCATGTGATGTCTTGTGTACTGTATTAGTTGTCAGCAACATATTATTTTGAATGCGTGCTAACAGCTTTCGTAATGTCATTGAAATACCATTGCGAGTTAGCAACTTGTGGCATGTACAGGTTAAGGGTAGTATATAGGCAAAGGAACTCTACTGTAAATGATTAAGAATAGCTATATTTCTTACTGTAAACATTTATCACCTCTTTTTTGGTCAAAAAATGAACACAGATGAGTATATGTGTCCCTTACCTCTTCTTTATCTGGAAGGCTGTATTGGTTGCAGTTTGTTGTGTGAATACACTATATACTTAGAATTGCTACTTTGTGCCCTGGTGTGGTAGAAGGCTTGGAATTCAATGAGCTCAAAATGTAGGTTTGCTGAGCTGTACTGCATGTCAATGAGCGAGTCAGCCCCACGTGGGGAACTGCGAGTTTGGAAATTCCACTGTTAGACATAGATTTATCCAACGTTTTGAGCATTGCATCTTATAACGTTTTGTATGGTGATCCCATCAAGCGTTGCCACATTAATTCTGATATTGATAAATTTCAGTAACAGCTCTCTATGTAACGGATGATATGATGCTCGTTGGAAGCCGGATTACCATCGGGTGACACGGGTGCCACACCTCCGACAGGGGCGATATTTTGGAGTTCACACCTCTGACAGGGGCGATATTTTGGAGTTGGTGAAGAGAATGATACGTGAAATAATGCTGTGTAAATAACGCTACTTGTTAGTCCAGTAGGTTAAGTTCTTTTGGCAGTCAGGCAAATCTGTGCATGCAATGTGATGGGAATATGTATTTTGCGCACCATCACATCGATCTTGAGTATGCTCATCTATGCTTGCCCCCTAGAAATATGGGTCGGCTTCACTAGTAGATTCATTGCCCTTCTCCAAGTGGCACAACTGCTAATATCTAAGGATGTCTATTAAAATGGTATGCTATTTAAACTTTATCAGAGTTGATCCCAAGCTTAGTTTGACCAAGCATGAAGGGAACGAAATCTGCATTTGAAGTGTATAGGGGTGAAGTTCTGTCGATAAGTTGTCCAGAGAGGCGTGTATTTGTTAATTGTTAGAGTTGCTATGGCCTAATTGTGTAGGCATCTGCTACATATGTGGATTAGGAACCCAGTGTCCACAGTTGGAATTATTCGGCTGCCGAAGCTCAAAACATTTTGCAGAATTGCAGGAGCGGGATTTGGATAAACAACTTCCAGCAACCAGCACAAATACTATTGCCCAGTCTAAAGATTAAACAGAGCCAGCATGTCTCAGCTGATAGAGTGGGCACGTTATGTTGCAGGAATAGGCCGATGCTATAGTCCCAGCAGATAGAGTCAGCACGTTATATTGCATGATAGACCTATGCTAGTCTCAGTTGACAGCACACAGCATGTCATAATCTCTACTATAATGAACCAATCAAAATTATACTAGGTCTCTCCCATGAAAACGTCCTCCGCTGAGAGTCTATAACCATTGCGCATCCAATAAAATACACACAAGAATTCGTCTCTATTAAAATCAAAGGCTAATAAAACATCTAAACCAAATCCAATGGCCACGATTCGACGTGGGATGCAGGCTTCAAACACATCTCACCCCGTAGGTCCCCAAGCGCTCCGCCCCCAATACGCCCTCCGTGGCCACGGATCGAATCCCCACCTTCTCTGTCTCGATTTCTCTAGGAAAAAGAAAATAGAACTCGCGGCCCAGAAGTCGAAAACGAGAGGCGGGGTCGGTAGACGGCGGCGGCGGCGGCTCCACTCAACGCGCAGGAGCTCCCGCGCCTAGGGTTTGGGTGAAGGGCACGGCGGCTGCTTAGGTCACATGGGCTTGCGGGGTGCTCGTGGTGACTCCCCCGACGCCTCCTCTCCCCAACACGCGCGACTCGCCGACTCCTCTCCTCCCCCTGCAGATCAGGGCAGGGCGCCGGCTGCCGGCCACCAGGCCTCGCCCAGAACGGTGGTGAGTGGCCGAGATGTGCCGACAACAGTTGTGGGAGGAGTGGCTGTGATCCTGGGACGGATCTAGGCGACACGATGGAGGACGCCGGCCGGGATGGGGCAACTCGTGACACCGGCAAAGGTGTCGCCCAAGGTGAGTTCCGCCTCCTGGCTCCCTTCTCCCGCGCGTGTACTAGGGTCGTGATACGGCACTGATCGTCGCTCGCTGTACATCCAACGCGTGTGCTAGGGTCGTGATACAACACTGACCGTCGCTCGCTATGCATCCAGGGACGCTGGCGGGACCAAGAATGGGGAGGGCACAAAAGGTCAGGATGCTTGCTGGAACTGCCGCCGCCACCGCGGCGAGGGGTAAGAAGCCAGGGGTCCTCTCGCAGAGCGTCTCCTTCCCTGCGCAGGGTGCAGCTGCTGTGCGGATCTAGCCAGACCATGAATAGCACCCATCGTCTGGTTGTCTTCAAGAAATCTAAGTAAGAACTTACCCTTACCATGACCTAGATTTTGGAGTCATTTTTTTTGTTTGGATTCCTGGTGGAGAAGGATTAGAGCATAGGTTTAGGCGTTAAACTTTGAGTTGGATGTTCACTATGTTTCTGTTTCTCGATCATTAGGTGACGGACACACGTTTCCTGCAAAAAAAAACTCATAATTACAAAACTGTGGATATCATTAGGACCTAACTACTGGCAATGATTTTTTTATGGATCTTTACCACGTTTCTGTTTCTCGATTATTAGGTAACGGAAACATTTTTTCCTGCAAAAAAACTCATAATTACAAGGCTGTGGATATCATTGGGACCTAACTGCCGGCAATTGTATTTCGATGAAAGATGTAGGAGTTATACCTATGTGAATATTATTGTTGTGTTGTCAATGTTCTGAAACTGCAGTTAGACCATTAGTTTAGAGAACATTAAATGGTGCTCAGCCAGTGCATGCCATCTCCCTGTTGCTGGCTAAGCTGGTAAGGCACTCAGCACCATACCCTTTTGTATCTTGGAAATCCGAAGGCCTCACTCCTCAGAGGTCAACTATTGACAATAAAATTGTGATGATATATTATAAAATTAGTGCTCGGAAAGTAATGATATTTTTTTGTCAAGGATTCATATTGTTCCATTCTATCCTTTGTTTATTATATTTCCTGTTGTTTTACATATTGGTTAGGGAGTAGTGTAAACTTAGGTGCCAAGATGGATTAGTTAAAATGATGTAGGAGCTTTCATGCCTTTTGCTTCTACAGCTCATGGACATTTTGTGTTTTCGGCAACAATGCCATAGCTGTCCCGCAAACGAAAAAAGTTACGAGCCCAGTTACTTTGGAGGTGTGCTTACTAACAAGTAAAGTTAATCAGTTAATTATATTTTTGCAGGTGTGCATAAGCTGTCCAATGTGCTTGCAATATCAACACTGAAGAAACCATACAACCTGTATGTAGTCTTTTAGAATCTTCAGATTTGCGCTGTAATTCTGTAAAGTTAGACAAATTTTACTTGATGAAAGAAGCAATGAGAAGAAGATAACTCAGACTAACTGACTCAGATCATGTTTTAGTTTGCATATATTTCGGTTCTAATTTGCATATACCGGATTGTTCCATCGCAAGAGAGCAAGGACTGCAGCTGGGATGTGATATTTGCAGAGAAACTGAACTTCAAAGTACCACTTATCTGGCTGGAGTTCAAGGTGGCGCATGCTTAAGATCAGATGCCGTCGCCAACTGACCATGCCACGGCCATGGTTTGCATGTGTAGTGTTATAGTGAAAGTAAACTCAGTGCTCCATTGCGGCGTGCTTGGCGGGCTCGCGGTCGGCCGGGGGCATATCATCAACAAATCTGATTGGAAGGTAAAGCTCTCAACTGCACCTTTTCATTTATATTGCTCAGACTTCAAATCTATCTCTGAAAAATTATGTGTAGTAGTACAAATGTGTCAGATATCAGTTTTAGGGATACCTGGAAGAAGTAAGTTGGTGGTCGCGAACGCTAACTCGCCTGGATGGTCAAGAGCGTACTTTGGTCTTGCCCAACTCCAAAGGTACGGACTCCGTCCCACCCAACCCCAAGGGCGCGGGGTCCATCACGCCCGACCCCAAGGGTGCGGGCTCCGTCCCGCCTGACCCCGAGGCCGCGGGCTCGTCACGCCCGATCTCGAGGGCGCGGGCTCTATCTTGCTAGACCCCTCGGGTGTGGGCTCCATCATGTCTGACCCCGAGGGTGCGGGCTCTGTCTCACACGACCCCTCGGGCGCAGATTTTGTCTCACCAGACCCCTCGGACACGGGCTTTGTCACGTCTGACCCCAAGGGTGCGGGCTCCGTCTCGCTGTCGATGTTTGACCACCGATAGCCTACCACGGGGGTCCCCGGGGCAGTATGTTCGGGCTTCAGCATATGCGGAACTCGACGGTGAACACAAGAGACAGTCGATTTATCCTGGTTCGGGCCCTTGACCATGATCGAGTAATAGCCCTACGTCCAGTCAGCGTTAGCTTGCGTTGGATTGATTGTGTGTTGTTGTGTTCTAAAAATCCCCTGTCCGCCTAAAACCCCGTCCTCCTTTATGCAGTCAGGAGGTCAGAGTCCTAGTCGGTTTACAATGAGAGTTTCTAGTAGGATTACAGAATAATACTACTACTATGATTACATGAAAGGAAACCTAGTTAGACTAGATCTTCTTTCTTCCTTACAGGGTATCCCGTGGGTCCCGCATCGACAAGCCCCCGAGCACTTCATGGTTGAGCTCTGGAAGCCTCGTCTCGTTCCTTCAGGTCTTGCCGAGCAGAAACAAACGTCGTCCGAGTGCTTTCTTGAGCGAAACCATGTAGCGCTTTCTGGGATCTTCTAGTGGTGCATGCCTTTTTGAAGAAAAAAGCGCATCCAGCTGGGTGTAGCCCTCGAGCCTCTTGCTATTTGGAATAAGTAGCTGGAGGGTCATGTCCCGCCGTGCCGCTGATCCTTCGCTGGAGAGTAGCCAAGTATACCCGGGTTCTTTATTAAAAAGAACTCGGATATATCGTGAGGTTTTGAAGTGATGTGTCTTGAATAAGTCTTCTTGGAGATGTGCGCTTTTTGAAGAAAAAAGTGCACTCACTGAGTGTAGCCCCCGAGCCTCTTGCTATTTGGAACAAAAAGTTAGAGGGTCTTGAATCTTAGTTGTTCAAGGAACTGAAAACTTCCCTGTTGCAGCCCCCGAGCATTCTTCAAAAAGAACTCGGATATAGAATCTTGGCATATTCTCTGGTAGTCTGTCGTTGTCAGACGTAGAGTCTACTGCTTTCAGATGTAGAGTCTGCTGCTTTTAGAGGTTGAGTCTGCTGTTGTCAGGTGTAGTTGTATGGTGGTGGTTGAGTGTAAATGCCTTTTGATCATGGGTTGTACTGTGTTGGTATATTCTCTCGAATATGCTTGTTGTTGAGTATTGTTCCTTCACGCCTGAGTTCTCTTTCATTGAATTCTGTCTTTTCACCGTGTCCTTTGTTAGGTTTGTTCCGCTGGTGCTCCCGGTCTATGTGCACCGCTTCTTTGGTCTATAAATATCCTCCTTGTGTGTTATTTTGATTCATCGAGCACTTTGTTGTGTGGTTTGAAATCCCCGTAGTCATGAATATGATAGTTTGTGAAGTAGAGCAGCCCCCGGGTGTATTCTATAGTTCTTGTACTTCTTGTCGTAGCTGGAGGAAGTCTTGTGATAGAGATTAGAGGTAGACTAATCCCGTGGTGGCATTGCTCTGGGAAGTACGTGGCGGTAGTTAGAGGAAGTCTTGTGATGTGGGATGCGTTCCTTCATCCAGCAGTTCTGGGTTGATCCTTGACGCCTGCCTTGAGACTATCCGGTGCAGATCAACACCATATCCGGTATCACATCGGACTTGGGTAGACAGATGCCTGCAGGCTCCTCTTGTTCTATGTTGTCCTGCCGTGCTGCTGATCTCCACCTTGGATGTGCTGCTTTCTTCCTTTGAAGAAAACAGTATAGCCGAGTGCGGTTTGCTCTGCCGAGTAGCAATTTGGAGCACGTAGTCATTCTAGAACCTAGTCATTTTCGGGTTCTTTTTGCTACCTTGCCTGTTGTAGTACCAAGTTCGTTGGGTCTTATAAGATGTGTAATCTTGTATCTTTTGAAGTCATTTGTAATGGAAAGAATATTGTCTTCTGAGTTGTCATTCTTTATTCTGCTGATGTCCCGGTTGTTTTTGAGATTCCCGAGTTCTTTCTATAAGGACCGGGTTGTTATGCTCCTTGTGAGATAACCTTTCGTTGCTTCATGGCTGATGAGTTCTTTGTGTAGCAATATGATAGCCCTGCCGTTCTGCTGGATGGATAAGTCCGAAATATACCCGTTGAACTGTACCGTTATGTGGATTTGTGCCTTCCGTCATTTTAGCTGTGTCAGTAAATGGACCGTTGCGCTCTCACATCGTGCTTTTACGGGCCCGGTGGGCCGCGTTTTACTGCTGTCAGATCTATTTAAAAGGCCTTTTCGTCTTCTTCTTCTTTACTGCTCCGCTTTTGCCTTGAAACCCTAGCTTTTAGAAATCCACCGCCACCATTGTCGCCGTCACCTGAGCGCCGCCGTCTTACTCTCGTCTTTCCCTAGTGCCTTTTTGCTACCGCTAGTACATGGGTAGGAAGAAAGTCACGAGCAAGTCCCAGGCAGCCTTCGTGGATGAGGAGTCATCCCTTTCCGTGATCGAGAACCAAGAGTTCATGGCCATGAGGGCTGCCCAGAAGGTTTGGCCGGCTCCAACAACGATTGAAGACTAGCTTCGCGAGCTTGTCAGCGATGGCTTGATCTAGAGCAAGGACATTGCTGAATGGAGAGCTCTAGGTGAGCATCGGGTCCCTGCTCCAGGTCCTGGTGAGATCATTCTTTTCATCTCCTTTATCCATGCTGGACTTTGCCTTCTTGCTTCGCCTTCCTTCATCGATTTCTCGGTTATTTTGGGGTTAGCTTGAACCATCTTGCTCCCAATGTCGTCCTCCATCTTTCTATTTTTGTACATCTTTGTGAAACTTTCCTTAGAATTCCTCCTTCTCTTTCTCTCTTTCGTCACTTCTTTCGCCTAAAGCCTCAACCCCGCCGTGAAGACACCAATGTTCTTAGCGGCTGCGGGATTCAATTTCGCCAGGGTCTTAAAAGCAAATTCTTTGACTATGACCTGGTTGATTCTATGAGGGATTGGCGCGCTGACTGGTTCTATGCCGCCAATTTGATTCCTTCTCTCGCTGTTCATTCTGGATCTGGTCCCTCGGTTAACGACCGGTGGGAAAAGAACTCCCTGACGTCGGATGAGCTCCAGGCAATCCAGCCGTTCCTTGAGCGGATAAGCACTCTGAAGCAGCAGGGCTTGACCGACTTCGAAATCATCTCGAGTTTTCTTCGGCATCGTGTTCAGCCTCTGAAGGAGCGAGAGAACTTTGGCTTCGAGTACTTTGGGGCTGAGGATCCTTCACGCATGGTCCCTGCCCTTGAGTTGACCGATGAGGAGGTACTCGAGCGTCTTCAGAAGATGCTGAAAGGAGCAAGCATTGTCCCACTTACCGTCTCCGAGTACTGTGCAAACAACCCGCCTCCAGCTGTAAGTTGTTTTCTCTTTGTGCGGGTACTTTTTGTATTTCTTTTGATGTATCTATTTTCGCTTAATCTTCCATGTCTTGTTGTCTTATTCTTTTTGTAGGAATTAGGGCGTAACTTCGTTGACCCGACCCCCCTTGACGTCCTCCCTGCCGTTGTGGGGGCTGGGGGTAGTCTTGCTGGGGCTTCTTTAACCAGTAAGTCGCAAACCGCCGTAATGCTTCCTGGCGTTTCTTCCGCAAACCCTGATGTATATGTAGAGTATGTTCCTCATTCAGTTCCTCGAGCTGCTCATAGCGTCGGTAAGAGGGGGCGAGTGGCTGGTTCTTCTTCTGGTGTGCCTGCTGCCAAGAAAGCTCGCCAGTCGAGTACTTGTCCAGGTACTCAAGTTATAGCTAGCATGCTCTTAGGTGAGCACATTAATATGCTATGTCCTTCTGTTGTTTGTTTTCGTCTTTAACCGAGTACTTTTGTCCTTTTTCAGCTGGTGCTATGGTGGCCTTGGTTGAGAGTGAGGAAGAAGAGGATGATGATGCACCCCTTGTCATGCGGCGGTGAGTTGTTTTCTTATTTTCCTATTGTTGAATCCCTCCTTTTTGTTTTGACTTTGGTCTTGATCTTTTTGTAGTAAGCGGTCGTCGGGTACGAGTTCTTCTGGGGCTCGACCCAAGTTCTTCTAGGGCTCTGGTACCGAGTTCCTCTAGGGCTCCAGTACTAGCTGCGCTGCTCCTATCGTAGGGTGGCGGTGATGTTTTTGCCGCCATAGTTCCTCCTGCAAGGTCTTCTTTTGGTTTTTGAAAAGAAGATAGCTGAGTAAGTGACTCTTTGTTGTGCTTTTTTGCTTTTTGCCTTCCTTTTTCCTGACTTGTATTTTTATCGATGAGTTTATCATCTTGCAGTCCCTCGCCTTCTCTTACTCCTCCGCCGCCTTCTAGTCAGCCTTCTGGTGCGCCCCCGCGTACTAAGTCGAAGGGCTCGGAGAGTACAGTCGGTGAGGTGGCTATGAGGAAAGCTGGGCCCCCTGCTGCTGCTGACCCTATGGCTCTAGAGGTGACTGTGGTCATGGTGGTGGGTACTTCTGAGGAGGTAGCCGGGGCTTCCCAGGATACAGCCCTGGCCTTGCCTTCTTTGCCTGCGCCGGCTTCTCCCTCAGCTCCCCTTGGTACCGGTGCTTCGTGCTTGGATGATGATGTGTTGCATCAATTTGATGCTACTCATCGGTTGTCTGAGCTGACCGCAGCCTGGGGGAACTTGGCGTCCTCTGCGACTTCTTTTGGGGAAAAGCTCCAGGTTAGTTTTTCTAAAGTTCTTTCTTTGGCTGTTCGTCTTTCTCTTGTCCTTACGCCTTGTCTTTCTCTCTCTCTATTTTCTCAGTCTTTTTCTCGTGATCATACCGGCTTCTTTTTCTCGTCTAAAAACGAGAAAAAGTTGTCTTCGAGGTAAGCGCTCTAAAAGCAGAGCTTGATCTCTGCCAAGCCGATATGGAGATTGAGCGCCAAACGCACCAAGAGGAGGAGAAGGCTCTCCGCGCCCGGGTTGTTGAGGCAGAAAAGCAGAGGGATGCTGCGGTGGAGTCCCTAAAGAATGAGTGCCAAGGTTGCTGGTTCTTTTTGTTTCCTTTTGTATTCTGACTTGTTTTTTTTTTCTTTTGTACTCTGATTTTCTCTTCCGCTGACTTGTTTTTGTTGCCTGGTCTAGCTCTCCGAGTTGAAAAGCAGAAGCTCTCGGAGGGTCTTGAGGAGATGAAGACAACTGTCCGCAATAGTCACAACCAGGCTGAGGAGGTAATCACTTGTGCTGAAGAAGAACTCGTGCTCGCTAAGTTGATTAGGCGTGGAGCTGACAGAGATCTTGTGCAGGCCCAAAAGACTATTGAGGTCTTGACTGGCAAGTTGGCGACGGCCACTGAGAACTAGAATACTTTGTGGAAATCCTTCCGGTCAGTAGCCGATCTTCTCCGGACTCCAGCAGATGACGATCAGCCTTGGCCTCAGTTCATTCCCCGAGTTTGACCCGTTTCCAGGAGTTTATGAAAAGGTGCGCCCGCTTATGCACTAGGAATGTTCTCGCCTAGGTCCGGGTTCTTGCTCCGGAGTTCCCTTTGTCCAAGATTGTAGAGGAAACCGAGAGCCAAGAGTATGTGGATGCCGTTGAAAGGGCGGAACCTGAGGTTGAGGACTTAGCTAGTAGGATCGTTGATAATCTTAACATTGATATTTCTTCTCCTGACGACAACGCTTGATGTACTTGACCTCTATACTCTAGTTCCCGTAATAGCAAACTATACTTCTTTTTGAATAGAGATTGAATGAAGATCCTTTATTTTAGTTGATGTCTTCTTTGCCTGAATGTCCTTGTCTTGTAAACAACTTGGTATATGTGGGTAGTTGTCTTGACAGACTTTCTTGATATGTCGAGCGCTTTGTCTGGCTTGTCTGACTTTTCATTTGTGACTTGTAAACAACTCGGTATAGATCATTGTTTCGGCAGACCTTGTGTTCTTGTTAAGACTTAGGACCGGCGATCTTGAGATTGATAAGTCCCTGAGCTCTTCATGGTGGAGTTCTAGAAACTTCTTCTTGTTCCTTCAGGTCTCCGAGCAGGAACAAGCGTTGCCTGAGTACTTTCCTGTGCAAAACCATGTAGCGCTTCTTGGATCTATCTGAGTGTAGCCCCTGAGCCTCTTGCTATTTGGAACAAGTAGCTGGAGGGTCTTGTCTTGAAATCGCTCTAATTTATGCTCAGGCTTAGTTTCAGTCGTTTTGCTTTTTTTGGTTCGGGTGTTAGCTTATTAACTACCCTCATCGGTGGGCTCAAGCATATTTTCAGCTCTTTTGCTCTCGGCCGGTATGCTCAGGCATGTTTCAGCCATTTTTCTTTTTTGTTTGGTGTTAGCTTATTAGGTACCCTCATCGGCGGGCTCAAGCATCTTTTCAGCTCTTTTGCTCTCGACCAGCATGCTCAGGCATGTTTCAGCCATTTTGCTTTTTGTTTCGGGTGTTAGCTTATTAGCTACCCTCATCGGCGGGCTCAAGCATATTTTCAGCTCTTTTGCTCTTGGCCAGTATGCTCAGGCATGTTTCAGCCATTTTGCTTTTTGTTTCGGGTGTTAGCTTATTAGCTACCCTCATCGGCGGGCTCAAGCATATTTTCAGCTCTTTTGCTCTCGGCCGGTATGCTTAGTGAAGACAACTTCGGAGAAAGTCATAACAAGACATATGTTGTGTAGAAAGACCATCTTTATTGATCATGAATCATTGATAAGCCATAATAATACATATGTTGTCGATGAGCATTATCTGTATTGATCATGAACGTTGATCCCTTGCTTCTTATATATTCTTCTTTGAGTTGTTTTCACGCGTAGAATCTTCTTAGTTGGCTGATATGCCATGTGTTGCTGACTTCTTTTCCATCCTCGGTTGTCAACTTGTATGTGCCTAGTCCGGTGACTCTTGTGACAATAAAAGGACCTTCCCATGGACTGAGTAGTTTATGGATTCCTTCAGTTTTTTGTAATCTTCTTAGTACTAGATCTCCGATTTGGAGTGATCGAGGTTAGGTACTCTTGTTGTAGTGGCGTCTTAAACTTTGTAGGTATTTGGCTGATTGGAGGATAGCGTTTACTCTGACTTCTTCTGAGATGTCGAGTTCTAATCTTTTGGTGTGTTCTGCTTCTCCTTCGTCATACTATTCTATCCTTGGTGATGTCCAGATCAAGTCGGCAGGTAGTATGGCTTCTGACCCGTAAACTAGGAAGAAGGGTGAGTAACCGGTGGCTCTGCTTATTTGAGTTCGTAGCCCCCATACTACTTTGGGTAGTTCTTTAATCCATTTGGATCCGTAGTCTACTAGTTCTTCATACAGTCTTGGCTTTAATCCAGCTAGTATGAGTCCGTTAGCCCTTTCTACCTATCCGTTGGCTTCTGGATGTGCGACTGACGCATAATCTATGTTGACGCCGCAGTCTTGTGCCCAACTTTTGAATTCTGTAGCCGTGAAGGGAGAGCCCAAATCTGTGATTATTCGATTGGGCATGCCGAATCTGTGCATAATGTCTTGGATGGACTCTACTGCTTTGGCTGCGCTGTATTTTGCGAGTGGTTTGTATTCAATCCACTTGGTGAACTTGTCAATTGCTATGAAGATGTACTCAAAACCGCCCTTTGCTTTCTTGAGAGGTCCTACTTGATCTAGTCCCCAGCAGGAGAAAGGCCAAGCTGGTGGGTAGATAAGATTGTGAGGTGGTACATGACCTTGTCTTGCGAACATTTGACAGCCTTTGTATTTTCTGACTAGTTCTTCTGCGTCTTTCAAAGCTGTTGGCCAGTAGAATCTGGTGCGGAAAGCTTTGCGGACTAGTGTTCTTGAAGTGGCATGATTTCTATAGCAACCTGAGTGTATTTCATCTAAGATCTCTTTGCCTTCTTCAAATGAGACACATTTTAGGAGTACTCCTGATGATGCAGCTCTTCTGTACAGCTTTTCCCCCATTAGGACGTAGTTCCTGCTTCTGCGAATGACTCTGGTAGCCTCCTCTTTATCTGCTGGCAGCTTATTCTCTTTTATATAGTCAATATAGACCTAGGTCCATAAGGTGTTGATTACCAAAATCTGGGTGCCTTTAACTGGGAGTTCAGGGGTTATCTCACCGGGTTGTTTGATAGAGGGAGCTGATAACTCCTCTATAAATACACCGGGTGGGACCTTCGCCCTGTCTGATCCGAGTTTGGTGAGGATGTCTGCCGCAATATTAGAATCACGCAGGACGTATAGAATTTCTAATCCTTGAAAATGTTTTTCAAGCTTTCGTATTTTAGCACAGTAGGCGCCCATGTTTTCTTTGGTGTAGTCCCAATCTTTGTTGACTTGGTTGATGACTACTACCGAATCTCCGTACATGAGCAATCGCTTGATTCCGAGGGTAATTGCCACTCGGAGCCCGTGGATGAGGGCTTCGTACTCTGCTTTATTGTTTGTAGCTTGCCATAATATCTGAAGGACATACTTGAGTTGTTTTCCGTCTGGAGAAATTAAGAGAATGCCTGCTCTGGCTCTGCCTAGCTTGAGCGATCCATCAAAGTACATCTTCTAATGGTCAAGGATGATGTTTGACATAGGTTGTTGAATTTCTGTCCACTCGGCCACAAAATCAGCAAGAGCTTGGGATTTAATTGCCTTCCATGGGGTGAAATCGATATTGAGAGCTCCAAGTTCAACTACCCACTTAGATATGCGCCCTGTTGCGTCTATGTTGTGTAGGATGTCTCCGAGTGGGAAATCTATCACCACGGTAATCTTGTGACTTTCAAAATAGTGGTGTAGCTTGCGTGAAGTGATCAGGAGAGCGTAGAGTAGCTTTTGCACATGAGGGTACCGGATTTTTGATTATGATAGTACTTCGCTGATGTCGTATACGGGGCGTTGTACTTTATATACACGCCCTTCTTCTTCTATTTCCACGACTATCGCTGTGCTGATCACCATAGAAGTAGCCACAATGTACAGCATCATGTCTTCGTGTTTCTTTGGTGGCGTGAGAACGGGCGATGATGTGAGGTATGCTTTAAGTCTTTTGAAAGCTTCATTGGCTTCCTCTGTCCACTCAAACTTGTCTATCTTCTTTAGTAGTTTAAAGAAAGGTAACCCTTTTTTGCCGAGTCTTGATATGAAATGATTGAGGGCCGCCATGCAGCCTGTTAGTTTCTGCACATCTTTGACGCTTCGAGGGGGTCCCATCTCTGTTATGGCTTGAATTTGTTTGGCGCTGGCTTCGATTCCACGATGACTGACCAAGAATCCGAGTAGTTGTCCTAAAGGAACTCCGAATACACACTTGCTTGGGTTCAATTTCCACCTCCACCTTTTTAGGTTTTCGAAGGTTCGCTTTAAGTCTTCAATAAGTGTGTCCGGGTTCTTTGTTTTCACTACTACGTCATCCACGTATGCCTCCATGTTTTCGCCGATCTGTTCACCAAGACACGTCTGGATAGCTCTTTGGTAAGTGGCACCAACATTCTTGAGTCCAAACGACATGGTCTTGTAGCAGTAGGCACCGAACGGAGTGATGAAAGATGTCTTGCTCTGGTCTTCTTCTTTTAAAGCAATTTGGTGATATCCTGAATAGCAATCAACGAAGGATAATAGGGCAGATCCTGCTATTGAATCAACTATCTGATCAATGTGTGGTAGTCCAAATGGATCTTTCGGGCAGTGTTTGTTGAGATCTGTATAGTCGACGCACATGCGCCACTCGTATGTATTCTTCTTTTGTACTAGAACTGGATTTGCTAGCCAATCTGGATGAAGGATTTCTCTGATGAATCCGACTGCCATTAGCTTTGTGATTTCTTTTTTAATTGCTGCCTTCTTATCGGGTGAGAACCGTCGTAGTCGTTGCTTCACGGGCTTGGAGCCTTCGTTGATATCGATTCTATGCTCAGCCAACTCTCTTGGGACACCTGGCATGTCGGTCGGCTTCCAAGCAAAGATATCTTTGTTGTCCCGAAGAAAGTTGGTGAGCGCGAGTTCCTATTTCGCCGAGAGGTGAGTACTGATGGTTGCCGTTTTGGAGGGATCTCCGGTTCCCAGGTCGATTTGCTTGACGTCGGCTTCTTTTGGTGGTGCGAGGATGCTGGGCTTTTTAGCTGGTTTCTCTAGTTCTTCCGGGCTCAGTTCTGCGGCAATAGCAGCTATTTCTTTTCTACCATTGTTGGCTTGTGCTTTGGCTGCAATTTGAATTGCCTGAACATCGCAGTCAAAAGCACGCTTCAAATCACTTCGAAGGGAAAGGACTCCGTTAGGCCCTGGCATCTTTAGCAATAGGTACGGGTAATGTGGTATTGCCATGAATTTTGCTAGTGCTGGACGTCCGAGGATTGCGTGGTATGATGATTCAAAGTCTACAACTTCAAACTTGATGAACTTTGTACGGTAGTTTGAGGGAGTTCCAAAAGTAACCGGTAGAGTGATTTGTCCAAGTGGCAAGGCTGCCTTGCCGGGTACTATCCCATAAAAAGGGGTGCTTGTTGGTGTAATCATCCCGGCGAGTTGTAGTCCCATCTTCCTTAGTGTTTCTGAAAAAATGATGTTGAGTCCGGCTCCTCCATCAATTAGTACCTTTGTGACAGTCATACTGGCGATAGTTGGATCTAGAACTAGTAGGTAATGGCCTGCGTTTCCTATGCTAGTCCATTGGTCTTCTCTTGAAAACTGGATCGGATATTGTGACCAATTGAGATATCTTGGAGTAGCCGGTTCTGCTGCCATGATGGTTCGGAGAGCTAGCTTTTCTTGATGTTTGCTTCTAGAATCTAGAGCCCCGGTGAAGATCACTGCTACTGTTCCCCTGGATTTTTGGAATCCCTGGTCTTCGTGGTTGTCTTCATCCTTTTTCTGATTGTCTTCTTTAGTGCTCCCCTTACTATCTTTTCTTGTGTATCGATCATTGAAGGTGTAGCAATTTCCGATGGTGTGCTTTCCATTAGGGTGCAATGGGCAATGCATGTTTTCAATGTCGTCATACCTTCTGGGCTTGGAAAACTTCCTTGATTTGTCAGTTACCGCTACGGTGTTGTCTGGTCCACGTTTTCTCTCTTGGTGTCTGTTGTTTCGATGATTTTGCTTATCCGGGTTGTCTCGGTTGCTTCTTTCTGGGAACCTTTCTCGTGTCTTCTCCTCCGCAGTAATCATTTTTTCTACTGTGCATCTAAATTCTTCATTGTTTCTCGGGTTCTCTTTGCAGAAGTCCTAAAATTACCACCTAGCCATGATTCCGTGAGAGAAAGCTTCGATTACTTCTGGTTCGGTAATGTCATGTACTTGGGCACGTAATTCGCCAAATCGTCGATAGTAATCTCTGAGACTTTCACCCCCTTTCTGCTTGAGTCCGTTTAATTCTGCGTGGGTGATTGGGTGCGTAATGATACCTGCAAAATTTTGACAAAAAACTCTTTGCAAGTCCTCCCAATTTCTGATTGATCATGGGTTCAATTTGTCGAACCATTGGAGAGGCATGGTTTCCAGGGCCATGGGAAAGAACAGGGTCTTGATATCATCATCCCCCCCAGTGAGTTCAATCGATTGTGATTAGATTCTGAGCCACTGCCTTGGTTCGGTCTTGCCATCATATTTTGAGTGGTTGGATGGCTGGAACTTGTGAGGTAATCCTATTGAAGCGAGTCTGCTTGCAAAACAGGGGAATCTATCATACGTTTTGGCTTCTCTATACTCTGATTTGGCACCTCCTTCCAACCAACTGTTGTTTTGGTGAGAGTAGTTCTATGGGGCAGTCCGAATGGGTGCTTCACTTCTGATCTGTCTTGGTTGTTCGGCTCGGTAGTTTTGACTGTGGTCCTTTCTACTTTCTCTGTTGTGACTTCCACTTGGTCCAAGTCTCTCGAATGCGGACTTCCTTTGATTTTGATCTTCCTTCCTATGAGATGTTGATTTGGTGGGTAGTCTTGAATGGGTTCTTCCATCGTGTGTCTTTAGGGCTGCTGTCCGGAGAAATTCTCAGAGTTGTTCCTGTTGTTCGTTGGGATGCGAGGTCATTCCGAGTTCTTCAAGTGCTTCTCGGATCCTGTTGTAGGGTGTGTTCGCCATGCGTCTTTCTTCAACTTCTTGTTCTGATTTTCTTCTATTGCATTCGGCCAGATCTGACTAATATCTGATCCAGGCTTCTTTATGCTGCCTAGCACGTCATTGGTGTCCTTGTTTTAATTTGTTTCTTCTTTCTCTGGCTTGCCTCTGACTCTCGGTCTCACCATCATAGCCCTGGGCAAAGGGTGATATGTTGGACTCAGATTCATCTAATGATCTGACGTCGGGTGCTTCTGGGGGGATCAATGGTGATCGAGGACGGCGAACCATGAGTACTTCTCGTGCGTGAACTGTTCTGTTACTAGTGTTGGTTTCCATACTGTCGGAGTTGCTGATAACTTTGGTAGAAGCTTCAAGGTCGCAGATCGAGTCTCCTTCTTGGTTGGGTAGAATTGTCGTTGTTGTCGTGCCGACCAGTCGGGTACTGCTATCCTCAGGAATAGAACCTGGCCAGTGGACAATGCAATCCTAAGACGTTATGGTTAGCACGAGACCTTCCTGAGCTCCTTTCAGTGGCATTCTAAGCACCGGATCGAGGGATCCTTCGAGCCGTGCCTGATAGGACTTTGCCATGTTGTGGAGTTCGAACGGAAAAGGATCTGACTTCTTGAAAAGATTCTGAGTGTTCTCCAAGTTGTATTCTTGATATGTTGAGGCCACGTTCTAGAGCCCCATCGGAAAAGAACTCGGATCTTCGAAAGAACTTGGGTCAGACTCCATCTCAGATGCAGAGCCTGAGTTTGAGTTGGATGCGCAAAGCCGTGAAACCTGAGTTGAATCAGATGTCACGAGCTGCGCGAATCTTCTGGTGATTTAATCTATCGTAGTCGCCGAAATGAAAAGGTCTTCATGGTGAACCGAATCTTCGAGAAGACGGCTTTGGAGCTTGCCATCGTCGCCTGCCTCGTAGATCCACAAACCGAAGATGAAGGTTGATCCCGTTGAGAAGATCATGTTGTCGAAGTCCATCGAGCTCTCGGATGCAAATTCGCCGACAGCCCCTACCTGCGCGCCAGCTGTCTATGTTTGACCACCAATAGCCTGCCACGGGGGTCCCCGAGGTAGTATGTTTGGGCTTCAGCGTATGCGGAACTCGACGGTGAACGCAAGAGACAGTCGATTTATCCTGGTTCGGGCCCTCGACCGTGATCGAGTAATAGCCCTACGTCCAGTCGGCGTTAGCCTTGCATTGGATTGATTGTGTGTTGTGTTCTAAAAATCCCCTGTCCGCCTGGAACCCCGTCCTCCTTTATATAGTCAGGAGGTCAGAGTCCTAGTCAGTTTACAATGAGAGTTCCTAGTAGGATTACATAATAATACTACTACTAGGATTACATGAAAGGAAACCTAGTTAGACTAGATCTTCTCTCTTCCTTGCAGGGTATCCCGTGGGTCTTGCATCGACACTCGCCCGACCCCTCGAGCGCGGACTTCGCGTCGCCTGACCCCCTAGCCCGACGGGGGTCTGTACCGTCTCCAACCACTACAGGTCTAAAAGTACAAACCCAGGGTCAAACTTCTAACACCAGAAAGGGTGTAGGCGTGTCTTGGCGTGACCCACGGCCACGATAGGCCACACCTGAGGACTCACATCACCAACAATGTCGGGTGTGCCGGCGCTATGCTACCAAATCCCTGTACGACTTTCGACAGGGATATCTGCTAACCATGCCGCCCGCCAGGACGGAATGGAGCACCACGACCAGTTGACGACGCCCACGTATAGCGCCAGTGATGAATAAGGTCGTGACGTGGAGCCATCCCCGTCATCATCTACAAGACCGGTGGGACCCGCGTAAAGGAGATGAAGGACACCGCGACCCCGGAGGCCTTCCTCTTCCTTGCTTTTCTATCTCTCTCTCTTTCTCTCGTGTAACCTGCGCCTTTCCCTTCAACTATAAAAGGGGAAGTAGGACGCCCCACGAAGGGCATGGCTCAACGCTGAACGGTTCAACGAGTTCAACTAGACTCAACTCCATCTGATCCTTCCATCAGAGACTTGGGACCTTCTTCCTCTCTCGCCCATTTGTAACCCCTACTATAAACAAGTGCCAGTAACATGAGCAGCCTCAAACTAGACGTAGAGACATTCCACTCGAACCAGTATAAACCCTTGTGTCCTTCGAGCACACCATCAGGGCCAGACACGCAAACACAAATTTACTAGTATGCGGTTCGAAACACCGATAGTTGGCGCGCTAGGTAGGGGCCTTTTACGCATCTCATTGTCCACAACATGCCACGGATGGCTAGCCACGACGTCAGCTGGGTCCCGGGCGCGCACGTGTGCTTTAGGAGCCTGGATTTCTTCGTCACCGTGGAGGAAGAGCTGGCACAGGCTCTCACCCCCATCCAACTTCTTCAATCCACCGGCCTCAACACAACCATCGAGGCCCTCGAAGAGTTGCAGCTGCACACCCTAGAGGCCCGTGCCCCCGGTAGCGACCAGCTCCTCAGCTTCAATGATGGGAGGCTAGAGCGCCAGCTCGACGCCTTCTTAGGACCCCGACCGTCCTAGGAGGACCTATGCTGCCTCACCTTCTCGTTCGCTAATGTCATGACGCAGCTTGCCAGAGGAGAATCGCTCTCCCCAGAATAGCTCACCCGGAGCGCCCCGATAGCGTTCTCGTTCGGTCTATGCAATGCCGCAAGGACCATTAGTCACCTCGTGGCACAGCACTTGCACCCATCCCCCACAGATGAGGAATTCATGGGTATGACAGACTACATCGCGAAATCTTACCACTACCTTCTCGCAGGAGATTCAGAGATGATCTTTGACTCTGACTCCAGCAGGGGAAGCCATCACCCCTTGTGAGAATGCTTCATGGTGGGCACCCTCGAGGGACACGTCGAAAGCATCCATGAGGGAGGGGCTACTCCTATGAATGACCCCAATGACAAGGTCGAGGGAGATACGAGGGCCCCGCCTCGCTTGTGGGTGGAGCAGTTGAGGGCACAGCATAAGGAGATCGAGGATGCACGCACTACAAGAAATCCTTCTTTCTATGGCAAAATTCCTTATGACTGGGCCAGTTTTTGTCATATAATGTACCATAATATGACGACAATTTCAGTGGCGTCATAAATTTAGGAGACCTAGATCTATTTATGACGACACTTTTTATTTTGTCACATAAAGGTACCAAGTATCGTCACAAAATGTCAGGCGCTAGGAGCCGGTCGTCTGCTGCGTTTTTATGACGATATGAGCTGGTTTTATGTGACCTTTCCATAGCGTCATTGTTTGTTAATTCAAAAAAGCAGCTGTGGTCGCTGGCCAGGCTACCTCTGGGGGGCGCCGAGGCTACTGATGGGGGGGAGGGGGCCGACGGGAGCAGGTGGCGTGGTCGGCCAGGCTCCAGCTGGGGTGGACGGCCAGGCTCCACCACGGGTGGCCGGTGCGGCACTAGCAAGGGTGGCCGGCGCGTCTCCACTCTCCAGCAGGGGTCACCGATGCAGGCTCCATTCTCCAGCATGGGTGGCTAGCGCGGCACGAGCGAGGGAGCAGTTGTGGTCGCTGGCCAGGCTGCCTCTGGGGGCGCCGAGGCTGCTGATGGGGGGGAGGGGGCCGGCGCTGCTGCTTGTGGGGGGAGGGGGCGGCGTGGCTGCTTGTGAGGGTGGGCGGCACTGCTGCAGGTGGCTTGGCCGGCCAGGCTCCAGCTAATTAGCCTTGAGTGCGATGTGGTCCAAAGTTTCAATGACATGTGGGCCCAGCATGCTCATTAGCCTCCCATGTGGTGCAAACATCAATTCTTTTTTTGATCTATGGCAAAAACTTCTCACAAGTTTTTCTCCCACATACTAGCTCCAAATCTGATGTTTTTTTCCTAAAATTTTCTAAAATCATGATCTATCAATGTATAGCATTGATTTTGGCTCCATCATCATGTGTCAAAGTTTGAGCAAATCAAAATTTGAATATAAAAAAATTACAACTTTACACCACATTTTGAAACTCCAAATAATTTCAGCTAAAAATCACAAACATCAAAGTTGAACAACTCATCAAGACCTACATTTTTTGTATTGGTCATTTGTTCATCCAAAAAAGTGGTACTAACTTAGTTCATAAATTTTACATTCTCTCTTAGAGTTTCATGAACTATAAGTGAGAGATGTAATTTCTGTGAACAAAGTTACTGTCACTTTGTCGGATGAACAAATGACCAAAACAAAAATTGTAGGTCTTGTTGAGTTGTGCAACCTTTGTATTCATCACTTTTTAATTTGAAATTATTTAGTACCCCAAATTTTTGTTAGAAGTTTGAATATTTTGAAATTCAAATTTCAAACTATCGAAACAAAGTCATATGAAGAAATAACCAAAACCAAATTGGTAGATCTCGACGCGTTGTACAACTTTGTTTCAGACATTGTTTCTATTTTTAATCGTTTATTAGCCAAAAAATCCATTTGAAGTCCTAATACTACTAAAACGGTCACTGACATAGTGGACCCACTGCGCCAGGACAAAAATGTGGCCAAATTTTCAAAGCTGCACCTCACACTCTCCCGTGTTGATTCGCTCGCCTGACACATGGGCCCCACCATGCCTCCCGCTCAAGGCATCCAAGTTCCCCCCGTGGCCTTATCCTCTTGCCCGTGGGTCAGACCAAGGGGAAATCCCCAATCTCCTTCTCCCTCCACTCGCCGCCATGCCGCCGCCACACCGCTCACCACCACTCCGCTCGCCACTCACCGCCCACCAACACTCCGCTGCCACCACCCCGCCTGCCGCAACTCCGCTGCCACCACCCCGCCGGCCACTCACCACCAGCCGCCACTCCGCTGCCACCACCCCACCCGCCACTCACCGCTGCTGCCACACCTCCCGCCGCCACTCCTACGCCACCCATCCCGGTGCCACACCTCCACCGTGGCCGGATCTGCCCATCTCGTGGCCACATCACCGCTGGAGGCCGGATCCAGCCATCCCTCCACCACACCAATGCCCGAAGCCAGAGGCTCCCATCCCGCCAGGCACACCAACACCGTAGAGGCGGATTCGGTCATCCAACCCTCACTCCTACGTCGGTGCGCGGAGCCGCCTATCCCGCCACCACACCAATGCCAGAGGCCGGAGCGGCCCATCCCACCACCAGCAGCTCTGACTCCCTCCACGGGCTAATCTCAGTGGCTCCGCACAGAGCGCCACCTCCTCCTCTAGCCGTCGTCTGCCTAGCCCAGGCCTCGTCGTCTGTGCAGTCCCCCTCTGGCCAGCTTTGGTTAGTTCCTCAAACATTTCTTGCTTTCCCTTCTCCCCTAACTTGTAGCTCCTATTACCTTAGTCGACAGATGTGGTGAATTATTTGCTTCCTAGAGGTTTCTTTGTTAGTTAGACCCTTTCTTGCACTAGTACTTCTGTGGGGAAGGACAAAATACCATGAATGGCCTTTTGGCCTTGCTATGTTATAGATGATAAAATGTAAACAATCATTTAAATTGTACGTGTATGACAACACCAGTTGTTAAGCGTTAGTGCAGGACTACTGGTTAGTGCACTACCATTTCATACTTGTTTTATTCACCCCGACATGCTAAAGAAAAGAATTATGAATTTGTGACATGTTTATTGAAATCTGATATTAGCTGCATCTACAGCCCATAGAAAAAGGCACCCCGACATGCTCTTTGTATCAAGATACACAAAGCAGTAGGATATTAGCTCCATTTAGTTTCATTTACAATTTCAATGGTTTGACTAACTATTAGGCTGCTCCTTTTGGTTCGTTTACAATTTCTCTACTGATCTGTTAGGTTTTTTTCAACTCTTTTACAAAAACTTAATCCAGTTTCTGCTCTTTCTACGTTTGGTCATAATAAGTAATACAAGAAATGACAAAAACCAAGTACGAGCAGGAGAGGGATGTGAATGTAAACGCTGTTCAGGAAGTTTTTAAGTCTTTCGGTATTCCGGTGTTAGCTTCCGGTGTTAGCTCAGACTGTTAGTGATGTTTTTTCAAAACAGAAAGGGGGCAAAGGGAAGAGACTAGTATCTGACAATCTAGAATCTGACACTGAGTATGATCCTTCATCTGACATTGATAACCAATCTGATAGTGATGATAATTCTGGTGATGACCTCAATAATGAGGTCAATACTGAGGTGAGATGGATTACTTTGACAATTAATAAGTTTCTGGTCTCTCCATTTGAAACATTTATACTTCATTGTAGTTAATTAATCTACTTGACACTTCTTTCATAATTAATAAGATGCATTTTTCTCTTGCCAGGAAAGACCAATGGTTCCAGGAACTCGCCCGCAGCAGAAGAAGCAAAAGGTGGCAACAATGGCGGCTGTGAACCAGCAGCCACCGCGCACGCCAACCAGAATCACTAGGCAAAGGGCAGCTATGCCTTCGCCTACAGGCCGTCCACCGCCTAGGCCAAGACATCCCTTGCCTCCTAAGAACACTTTGAAAGCCAACCCAAAACCAAATGCCATTTCCAGTAGCAGCCAACTGCAAGGCCACCTCACTACAAGCGGCAGCCACACCACAGAAACTACAGCCAATATGCAATGCAAACTATGCATGTGAATGACAACTCTGTATTGCATGTGGTGCAAGAAAAATGTGCTAAGAATAAAGTAAACCGAGCCCAAGTGCAGCTTCATCAAAGGACTGGAGCTAGGTCCTATAATGCCCATCGATACAGCCTGGTATGGATACTATGTCTTTTGTACATTTGTAGCTTAGTAATTACCATGTGCTTTTGAACAGTCAAGTTAGCACGTGCTCCAATTATTTCTGAGATGAGCTCCCATGTTCATAATATTTGCGCTGTGCCGAGTGAGCTATAATCAATAGGTGTTTAGGCTCCAATTCTTTTATGGTGACCATTTGAAACTAAAATCTGCAAGAGGAATTGCTGTGTCATCAGAGATGATCATCATCAGTAGTAGGTGTTGTTTAGGCCAAGTTATTATTCTTGATCTGTCCAGGTTGCATTGATGCATGTTCCTGTGTTGTTTTTCTTGAACTGTCAGTAATTAGTTGACTTTGCTAGTGATTGTATTTGTTGTTGGCATTAAAAATCTAGAGGCAAATACTTGTATGATCTATAGTGCATACATATTTTGGCATCTTGCTGTTGGCATGAACAAATAATCTATGGCTAATCTTATATCCCAAGTTTTTAACATGCTGCAGAGGACTAAGTACAACAACATGGAGTCAGATGCTGTTGATTTCTTTGGGGAATGTATGAGTAGTCCCCAAAATGGTCGTACTCCTCTTGCAAATGAAATATATGTAAGTTACAAAATCAATGGATACATGCATGTACTGCACTCAAGTAAATGCCTGGTTCAACACTGTTGTATGGCCTTGTTATTAAGTGGATTCATTTTATGTAGGAACAAATGGTTGCAGAGAAGGAAAGAGAGCTAGAAGAAGGAGAAGAACAAAAGTCTCCCTCCAAGATTGTTGCTGACTGTCTCACCCAGATCAGCCGTTCATCCACCTTCCTTCCTAACATTGGTGTCCCTTGACCATTGAAGACTGGTGAAAGCTCTAGTTTGGTTTTGGTTAATTGATGAAACCCTAAGTGCTAACCTAGTTTATCAAGATGATTATGAGATAGGTAGCATTACTCCAAGTGATGAAGCAATGACAAAGATCATGACAATGGTGATAGCATGGTGATGATCAAATGCTTGAACTTGGAAAAGAAGAAAGAGAAAAACAAAAGGCTCAAGGCAAAGGTATAAAATGTAGGAGCTATTTTATTTTAGTGATCAAGACACTTAGTGAGTGTGATCACATTTAGGATAGATAGCCGTACTATTAAGAGGAGTGTAACCCGTATCGAAATGCGGTTATCAAAGTGCCACTAGATGCTCTAACTCATTGCATATGCATTTAGGATCTAGTGGAGTGCTAACACCCTTGAAAATATTTGTGAAAATATGCTAACACATGTGCAAAGGGTGTTTGCGAGGGGTTGAGATGGGTTTGGTCCCCTCTCCCTTCATTTGAGCTTGCTTGGCGGGATTAACGCTTTTGGAAAAAAATGAAATGTCTATTTTCTATTGCGCCGGATGCAAAATTCTTGGTGGTTGGCACATTTGAGCAAGGGTGAAGAAGTTAGAGTTGAAATGGAGTTGGTCGAAATGATCTTTGGCGTCGGTCTCACCGACGGACGCTGAAAGGTTGCGTCTTGTCGGTTCGTATCGACGGCACGATGGGTGGGGTTGAGCACCGAACGCTGGTCTGCGTCCGGTCAAGGTGGACCGGACGCGTCGTCAAAAAAAAAACATGCCTCGGGAGCTTCTTTGAAACGACCGGACGCTGGGGCTTGGCGTCCGGTCGATTTTTGACCGGAGCGTCCGGTCGACCGTAGCCGTTGAAATCTGACAAACAGCGTTTGAAGATGGTGACGCGTGGCGTCCATCGGGCGACCGAACGCTGAGGGCCAGTGTCCGGTCGGTATGACCGGAGCGTCCGGTCGAGTGTGTTTTGCTTGATGAAGGGGTACAATGGCTCTATTTGATGGGGCTCTATTTATAGCCCCATGGCCGGCTCAAGGGAGCTCTCTTGCACATTTTCATTGACATAGCAACCTTGTGAGCTTAGCCAAAGCCCTCCCACTCATCTCCATCATTGATCCATCATCATTGTGAGATTGGGAGAGAATCCAAGTGCATTGCTTGAGTGATTGCATCTAGTGGCACTTGGTATTCGTGGCGCTTGCATGATTTCGCTTGTTTCTCTTGGTGGTTGCCACCACCTAGAGCCAGTTGGAGCAGCGGTGAAGGATCGCACGAGTTGGTGATTGTTCGTGGCGCCTTCGGTGATTGTGAGGGAGTTGTACCTTCCCGGCGGGCGCCGAAAGGTAACTCTAGTAAATTGCTCGTGTCATTGAGTTACCTCACTTGTGGGTCGGTTCTTGCGGTGTCCTATCGTGTGGACGAGAGGTTTGTGAAACACCTCTTAGTCGCCGAACCACCAAGTGTTGGTCGACACTAACGGGATTAAGCGTGTTGGCAAGCACGTGAACCTCGGGAGAAAAATCGGTTGTCTCTTGTCATTTGCATTCTCCCGGTGATTGGCTCAATCTTCATCTTGTGATTGGTTCACTCCACGACCCGGCGGTATAATCGTATCACTTACTCATTTACATTTCCGCAAACTAGATATAGCAAGCTCTTTAGTGTAACTAGAATTGAGAGCTTGCCTCGTGCTTTAATCATATCTAGTGGAGCTCTTTAGTGTAGCATTTGTGAGAGCTCTTAGTGAGTAGTAGTCAAGTAGATTGTGTGCAAATTGATCATTGCAACTAGAATTGTTGGACAGGTGGCTTGCAACCCTTGTAGAGCTAGAGCAAGTTTGCATTTTGCTATTTGTCTTACTAATCAAATTGCTCTAGTTGATTTGTAGTTTTTAAATAGGCTATTCACCCCCCCTCTAGCCATATTAGGACCTTTCAACTGGCCGGTCCACATCGACAGCCACACAAGCACGCCTGCAAGCTCAGTTTGACAAAACACTCCAAGCACAAAGAGAGGAAGCTGCTAGGAATCAGGAAGAGTTGCAAGCACAGCTTCAAGCTCAACAGGCCACACTTGAAGAAAACCAAAGTTTGCTGCGTCAGACCCAAGAGGAAGTGAAGGGGATGCATACCAAGTTTGAAGAGACTAATGCACTGCTACGAGCTATCCTAAAACTTCAGAAAGATTGAGGTAGGTATGAATGCAGTGTCTAAGGAGGATGCCTTTGCCTAAGCTTTTGCTACCTTGCTAGAACTTACTCTGTGGTTGGAACTTTGTCAGAACTATGTGCAATCTGTTTGTATGTTTGAACCTTTGTGGTGGAACCTCTGTATGTTTGAACCTCTTGTGGTGGAACATGCCTGATGGAACCTGGAACTATGTGGTGGAACAAGTGTGCTGGAACATGTTGAACCACTATCTTCTGGTCTTGAATTTATGTGTATGCATGATGGCTTGATTGAATTGTGTATGATTTATGACTTGTGATGAGAATGTTGTGGATGATGGCTTGGCTGATATATATGTGTATTATGCTTTTATGAGCTATGATGAAAGATCAGTGTGTCATCACTGAATATGGCTGCCACACTCATCATGAATGAGAGGACAATTTGTGATGCCATGCAGTCGTCTCAAAATGTCTCTAACTACCATACAAAACAAGACAAAATCTAGGCGTCACAAAATCCACATACTTATATATGACGTTTCTATGTCGTCAAAAAACTTATCTGAGACTGTCCTCACACGTACCATTTATGATGTTTCATACATTAGGTGACGCGTTGACTGACCAATATGTGACAGTTACAGTTGTCATAAAAGATAACAATATGTGATGGAAAGACAACCGTCACAAAAGGTCATAACATTTTGTGATGGTTCTCAATATTATCGTCACAAGGTACATTATGTGACGGTCGTTATATGACGACTGGCATGACGCTGCTTTTTTGTCATAAGACACTTTTTATGACCAATTTTGTACTTACCATGACAGTGTGCTTATGTCATACAAACCCAGATTTTTTGTAGTGACGACTCCAGTTGGAGCAGGAGCGTGTGGACCTCGAGCGCGAGATCGATCGTTGTGGAGACGGTGGTCGTGCACGTGCCATCGCCAATGACGTAAACCAGAGGATCATCGAGGACAATGGAGGCCTCCTGCACTTTGCCCGGGCAAGCCAGAACATAGCTGCCATGGTGGCTTGCTCTGAGGGCTCCCAGAGCCCGCGACACCCGAAGACCGTCAGGCCCATCGTGAGATCCACACGCTGCTCGAGCGTGCGGCGGTGCAGCAGGCGAAAAGCTTGTTGTCTCGGCGATGCGAGTTCAATGCCAGTCAACGCGTGTCTTCGAGATGACATGGCTAGAATGTATCCATCCACCACGCACCACACGATGGCGGAGGGCTTGCCATGGTCTCGGTGCATGAGCGTCTTGGCCCCAACCGTGACGCACATAACACCCTAGACGCCCATAGGCGCGAACGAGGGGACAAGAGAGAGGAGGCTGGCTGTAGCTACCACCCTCATCGTGGTAGACGCTACGACAGCAGCGAGGATCAGAGCCCAAGCCCTGATCTACTGGGGCCCCATGCTTTCATCCGGCACATCCTCAACGTGGCTTTCTCACTGCGGTATCGATCACCGACCAACGTCCCAAAATACTCTGGGGAAACAAACCTCACCCTGTGGCTCGAGGATTACCGGCTTGCTCATCAAGTCGGTGGTGCAGATAGTGATTACTTCATTATCCGCAACCTCTCCTTGTTCCTGGCCGATTCAGGCACGAACATGGTTGGAGCACCTTCCGCTCAACCAAATTCAAAGCTGGGCGGACCTGAAGGAGATCTTTGTGGGAAACTTCTAGGGCACCTACATGCGCCCTGGGAACTCCTAGGATCTGAAGAATTGCCGACAAAGTCCAGAAAAACTCTTCGTGAGTATATCCGATGCTTCTCCAGGCAATGCAACGAGTTTCCCGACGTCGCCGACATCGATGTCATCGAAGCCTTCCTGTCCGGGACCACCTACGAGTCCCTAGTCCATAAGCTAGGATGCAAGGGCCCTTGGACCACCAAGGAGCTCCTCAACAACGTGACCAACCATGCCTCAGGCGAGGTGGCGATCGGAGCGATTTTCAATAGCCCCAAGGGCAAAGCGAAGCGGGACGAGGACGTCAGTGAGGGCACCTCCAACCGCCTGAACAAGAAGAAGAACATGTAGCGACATAGGGGCTCACTCGTGGCCACTACCGAGCGGAAAGGTGGCCGGGCGCCCGCCGAGGGCGCTCCCGACCACTTTGAGAAGCTACTCGAGGGGCCATACCGAACCACGCCTTCTCCATCAAGCGCCTGTACAAGGACTATGCACTCATGAAGCATTTCCTGTCCGGTGGATCCAAAAAAGGGGACCAGAGGAAGAAGCCTGAGCCGACGGTGGATGACGCCGAGGGGAAGGATGGTGGCTTTCCGACGCCAGATGGCTGCTACATGATCTTTGGTGGGGTGGCGGCTTATGACTCCAAGCGCCGCCAAAAGCTCGCACGTGTGAGGTCTACATGGCCAAGCCAGCCATGCCATCTTTCCTCTGGGGTCAGAGTCTGCCATCACTTTTGATCGATCCAACCACCAAGAGAGCGTCCCGCAGCCGAGAAGGTACCCGCTCGTGGTCGACCCAATCGTCGGCACGAAGCGGCTCACTAAGGTGCTGATGGATGGAGGCAGCGGCCTCAACATCATGTACGCCGAGACGCTTAATGCCATGGGCATCGACCGATCGCACGTCTGACCAACCGGGGTGCCTTTCCATGGCGTCGTGTCGGGGTAACAAGCCATACCGCTCAGGTAGATCGACCTACCCATCACCTTCGGGGATCTGGCCTACTATAGGATGCAGACCCTAACCTTCGAGGTGGTCAGGTTCCATGAAACCTACCACGCCATCCTGGGATGACCGTGCTATGCGAAGTTCATGGCCGTCCCCAACTACACTTACCTAAAGCTCAAGATGCCAGGCCCATGTGGAGTCATCACCGTCGGCACCTCCTTCTAGAGCGCTTATGAGTGCGAGGTTGAGTGCTGTGAGCACTCCTCAGCGATTATCGCCTCCGAGGAGCTCGCGGTCATCAAGGAGGGGACCGCCGAGGAAGCACCTGACTCCAAGCGGTTGGCCAGATCTTTTGAGCCTACGGAGGGTGTCAAGGAGGTCCTCATAGACCCCAACAGCTCTGAGGACAAAGTGGTGCGCATTGGAACCACGCTTTCCTCCAAATAGGAAAGCGCGCTCGTCGACTTCCTCCATGCCAACAGAGATATCTTCGTGTGGAAACCCTCAGACATGCTAGGCATTCCGAGGGAAGTCGTCGAGCATGCCTTGAAGATCAGGCCAGGCTCCAAGCTAGTAAAGCAGCGCCTACATCGCTTCGATGAGGAGAAGCGCAGGGCCATTGACGAGGAGATCGTGAAGCTTTTGGTGGCCAAATTCATCAAGGAAGTGTATCATCTCGAGTGGTTAGCAAATCCCATCCTCGTACAAAAAAAGAATGGGAAATGGAGAATGTGTGTTGACTACACGAGTCTCAACAAGGCGTGTCCAAAGGATATGTTTCCTTTGCCACATATAGATCAAGTAGTCGACTCACATCGGGGTGCGAAACCCTCTGCTTCCTTAATGCGTACTCCGGGTACCATCAGATCATGATGAAAGAATCCGACTAGCTTGCGACTTCTTTCATCACCTGTCGGTGTTTCGAGTTGCCACCGACTAGTAAATTTCTAATATTGCGCGTCTAGCTCGGATGGTGTGCTAAGAGGACACGAGGTTTATACTGGTTTGGGTAGAATGTCCCTACGTCTAGTTTGTTGCTGCTGCTCATGTTACTAGCACTGAAAGTTCGCAGTAGGGGTTACAAACGGTCAAGAGAGGGATAGGTCCCAAGTCTCTGGTGAAGGGAACGAACGGATGCTGAGAGCTCGATCGCCTCTTGGCTGTGTGCTTGTGTGTTCTGATCAGTTCGGGATTCGATTGGATTCTAGTCCCTTTCATGGGATGCCCTGCTTTCCCTTTTATAGGCCATGGGAAAGCACAGGTTACAGTGGAGGGTCCTTTTCCTTCAGGCGGGTCCCGCTGACCCTATAGACGTCAATAGGGACAGCTCCGTGTCATGGCCCTATCCATCACTGGCGCCATGCGCAGGCATCGTCACCCGGTCGTGGCGCTCCACTCCGTCCTAGCGGGCATCGTGGTGAACTAACGCGCCTGTCAGTGTTCGTACGAGGGTTAAGCAGAATAGCACCAGTACGCCCGACGCTGTTCCTGATGTGAATCCCTAGGTATGGCCCATCATGGCCACGGGTTATATCAGGGCATGCCGGTCACCTGGACTAACACGCCTGTCAGAGCTTTGACCCAGGCCCATTCGGTTGGACCTGGTTGGGTTGGCTGCGGTATGGGTCTACGTCGGGCGAGACGGACCGCCGGATGATCACCAAGTTTCCAATCACCACCAGCCATCTAGGTGATAGCGATCACCAAGAGTAACCAGCACAAACTCTCACTTGACCAAGACAAGCTTAATGAGAAAGGTGGATGCACACCTGCTACTCCCTATGCACTAATGAGGTCTTTAATCTTGGATTAACAAATCTCAATCACCCCACTAGGCTCTTGCTCTCCCTTGCACTCTAAAGGTGTTTCTTAGCTGAACAAATGGGAGTTAACGTGAATGCATGAAGTATCACACACAAAAGAATGAGTCCATCTCACGCGCTCCCCCTAAATTTAACATACTCGCTCCCTCTCCCCTTTGGCATCAAGCACCAAAACCTAAGGGTTGGACAGTGGGGTAGCAGTGGGCATGTCGGGCGCTAAGGTGCGGTGAGAGATCTAAAACTGAGCTGCATCATCCTCGGACCCTGAACTCAAAGCGGTCGGACCCTCTGTCATGTGAAGCGATCTGGGTCTGCTTAGTGGACTTGATAGCTAGGGTGGCCTATGGTAACAATGAATCTATGGTAGTAGCCTAACCTTGTGACTCAGAAGGTGTCACTAGAAGAAGTGGAGCCACAACTGCTGCTGGCATAGTCGCTGAAACCTCAGGGGTGGGAGTGACTGTCAAAGGCAGCTCGAACAAAGCAACAGAGGACAGGATCATCTTAGTAGTCCCTATGACCGAAGCGGCTGTGGTAGGAGCAAGAACTTGGAACTCAGACAGTGTAGGCTATCCTGTGAGCTCACTAAAAGTAGCACCCAGGCTCCTAGAGACAAGGGTGTCCGTCATGAGCACTGATGTGGACTGAGTAGGAGTGAAGCCCATGACAATAGGAGTGAAGTGCTGAGCCTGCTCTGTCCCTGGTGAAGCAAACCACTGAGACACCTGTTCGGTGGGTGAGGCAAACTATGAAGCCGGCTGTCCCTGACTTTGAAGCCCACTAGACTGTATAGCTAGAGTCACTGGGGTAGTAGTAGCAGGCTGACCGAGTTGCAACATGGGCTAGTGAGGAGCTATCCCTATAGCTGAAAAGACATGGTGCATGAAACCAAGAAGCTGCTGTTGAATGACTAGTTGCTGCTAATGCATGGACTACTGCTGCTGCTGAAACTAATCCTGACGGGTCTGCAGCTGAGCGAGAGCGGCAGTTGTGGCCTGTGCCTAGCAAGTCTGCTCCTGCTGCATCCTTTCAAGTATGGCTATCAAAGTAGGGTCTGTCTGCGGTGGCTAGGGTGGAGCTGAGTTGGAGCCACCGGCCTTGCTGTCGTGAGCCTGTGGGGGCATCCGTGGACTAGGCTGGTAGTCCTCATCTAAGCTATTAGTCAGGTCGCTCTTGACCATGTCCTCCTGCTATACCTCTAGCTGCTCGAGCTCGGTCTTAGCAATGGCCCTGAATGCCTCATCCTACTCAGCTGTAGTCTCTTACACCTCTGGCCTCTGGCGATGGCTCAGCGTCGGTGTCCTACTCCCAGTACTAGAACACATCAGCTGGCGCATGTTGTACTCAGGGAACTCAGTAGTAGTGCCAGTCAACTCAGATACTACCTCAGGAGGTATATGTGAACAGGCCTGGAGTATAAGAAAATAGATCTAATGGGCATATGGTAGCTGACGGTGGCCCTTGAATTCCTCTGCAAGAGTGTCCTCCATCTCTGAAAGTAGCAAGTCCCAAATATCAAACGACGTCTGAGAGATCAGGTGGTGGACTAGCCAAAGCTGAATATGAGTCAAACCCTCACGGTAGCCACCTCTCAGAAGCAAGGTCCTCCCCTTAATGGTGTCTAAAAGATGAGCCCTAGGTGTAAGGGCACCGGGAGTCCGTCTAGAACACTCGCCGAATGGCTCTCGAAAGTAGGCCCTGACTGGGTCGGTGGATGGCACTACTCTGCTATGAGGATGTCTCAGTGGCTGAATCTATCCATAACAAATCTAGTGAATCCTGGTGGCTGACTCTAGAATCCTCAGTATTTCTCAGACCCTATCGCTGTACAACCTGCGGTCACATCCTCTGAAGGTCAAGTGAATGAACCTGTGACCGGGGTCAATCCATAGAGAGGCGTAGAACCCTCTGACCCAACTAGCAATGTACCTGCCGGTCTATCCCAAGAGATCTGCCAATCCAGGCAGGAAAGTGAGGTGGAGTCAAACCTGCTCTCCTCCAACTGCCACTATAGCCTCTAACCGACACACCCTCTAAGATATGAAGGCTACACCACTATTCAGATATGCATTATAGAAATCCTCCTAGAGCATAGTGTAGAAGCCCTCTCATCATGCTGAGGTGGGAACCACTGCTCAACCGTCACAAAGCGAAGCTGCTGCACCTACCGAGCTGTGGCAGCCCTCAAGTCCAAGTGCTCTACTGGCGGTGGGCCTCGTGGTCTGGGAGGTGGCCAAGAACCACGTCTCTTCCTCTCTAGCCTAGGTGTCACCTGAGCACGAGTACGACCTAAGCATCATAGTGGTTGCTCCTACTGTTGCTCTGCCTCCTCCTAGTGCTGCTTGGTCTCCTACTAGGGCTCAATCTCCTCAACACGAGTGCCCTCTGGTGCATCCTCTAGAGATACACGCTAACCTCCAAGCATGATAGTACCATGTGGACTACCATGCATGGCCTCAAGCTCCTCAACTATGGACCTCTGAGCTGGTGACAACTGATTGCCAATGCAAATACCACTACCTCTGCCACCTCTGTCAGCACGCTATGCGGCGGTGGCCACTATTGCTGCCTCTGTGTCACCATGATTGTGCTTCTTCTTTGTAATTGTCTTCTTTGGCCCCTTTCCCTTTTCCTGCTCTATCAAGCGAGGCAGACGCCTCTCATCATCACCGGGGCCACCCCCGACATTCTTGCAACGAGCCATAACTGACACTGCAAAGAACTCAACTGTCTAGCAAAGGACCACTGCCACTAACAAAAGACAACTGTTATGGACTCCCCCTAGCCCTGAGAATCACTGGCCAACTGACACTTGCTGAGGCTTGGCCTTAATCCTTACTCACGAGCTTGGCCCTGAGTTTATCTGTCACTGCTCAACTTTCGCTAACAAAATCACCTCAACCACTGACACTGCTGCAATGATGGATATAGCAAGGAATATATAAGCAATGTATTGCTAGAGATGAGAATACCCAAGTAAAGCAAAGCAAGTTGGATAAGAATTAGAATGAAAAAGGGCTTTGCTACCTCTAAACTAACGATGAATCGCCAGCAAATCAGCAGAGACAAATAGTTACGGGGTCCAGTGCGTCACTACAGCGAGAATTGACAGAAGAGAATAAGCAAATTGGCAAAGGGAGTCATTTGCGACAATTTCTCGAACACATGCATGACAGTGGAGGTGCCCACCAAGGAAACCCTAGTTGCATAGGCTTGGTGGAGTGATGACCAATAGTGGCATAGGCACGGCTAGAGAGGCGCGGGCACGGCGAGGAAGACGCTACGGCCGGTGGTGGCACGGCGAGGGAGGCATGGTGGGTGCGGGCGTAGGCGAGGGAGACACTGTGGCTGGCGGTGGGGCGGCGAGAGAGGCGCGGTGGGCACATGCAAGGGAGGTGCAGGCGCGTTGGTGAGAGAGAGGCGCGGCGGCGGATTAGGGATGCGGGCGCTGACGGTGGCCGAATGGAGAAGTTGGTGCGGGCCCACATGATTGTTAGAGTTGAAATAGATCGCGTGAGCACCATTGTGACCGGAAGCGCCTTTGCAAATGACCGGGCGCTGCATCTCCTGAGTACGATCAGGAACAGAGAGCTCCAGAAATGCTCTTGAGCGACCGGACGCATCCGATCACTCATGACCAGACGCACCAGCTGAGTCCGGTCAATTTCCGAGAAGCACTTAACGATCAGATGCAGCACCGAGTTATGGATCGGACATAGAAGATATAATGTTCATGTGTCAGTTCACATGAGTGCTAAACAACCAGATGCGACAGGCAGAGCGACCAGACGCGGCACACAGTGAGTCTGATCCAGCATCCGATCCATGTTCCGCAGCAGTTCCTCCTTCTTTCTCTACGACGCTTTCTCCCAATCAAGTACCAAACTTCGATAAGACCAAAATGGACACCAATTGCGACAGATATGAGAGACCTCTCTCAAACCCTCAAAAAAATTTAAAATAATTTGCCTTCGGCTATGGTTCTTTCTAGAAAAATAAGCAACAAGAGAGTCAAAGAGCAACATGTGGCAACTCAATAGGGTTTATAACCAATAGGAGCTTCAAATGCTCTCCCTATTTGTTTATGAACACAGCGGATGCTCAAAAGATAACCAAAAAATGACAAAGCAACACACATGCATATGCAATGCAATACTTGAAAGAAAATCTAGTTGCTTGTCAAGTTTGGTCCAAGGTTAAGCTTCTTCACATGCTTTTCGGCGGTTATCTTAACCATGTTTGACAAGCCCTAAGTGCATTGCTAAAAATTAAACATGTTTTATATTACAATGCAATGCAAGGGACAACATAAGCTCATTTTTGTGAAGTTAGTTAGATCAAGCACATTGAGCTCATTCCACAACCAACAAAATGTAGCCTCATCTAGCAGTTTTGTAAAGATATCCGCCAATTGAACCTCGGTCCTTACACCTTCTAGTAATATATCATTTTTAGCAACATGATCTCTAAGAAAGTGAAGACGGATATCTATGTGCTTGGTGTGAGAGTGTTGAACTAGGTTATTAGCAAGTTTTACCGTGCTCTCATTGTCACACAAGAGAGGTACTCTTTCTAGAACTACACTATAGTCTAGAAGAGTTTGCCTCATGTAAAGAATTTGTGCACAACAAGCACTTATGGCAATGTACTCCGCCTCGGCCGTGGACAAGGCCACACTATTTTCCTTCTTAGAGGTTCAAGACACTAGTGATCTACCAAGCAAATGGCACCCTCCGGATGTATTTTTTCTATCAATTTTGCAACCGGCATAATCCGAATTGGAATAGCCAACTAGTTAGAATCTAGCTCCTTTGGGATACCAAAGACCAATGCTTGGTGTGTGCTTAAAGTGCCTAAGGATTCTTTTAACGGCTACCAAATAACCTTCCTTAGGATTAGCTTGAAATCTAGCACATATACACACACTAAACATGATGTCAGGCCTAGATGCGGTCAAGTATAACAAACTATCAATCATAGAACGGTAGAGAGTTTGATCAACCGATTTACCTCCCTCATCTAGGTCGAGATGTCCATTAGATGGCATTGGTGTCTTGATTGGCTTACATTCATCCATTTTAAACCTCTTGAGAAGATCCTTGGTATATTTTTCTTGAGAGATGAAAATCCCTTCTCTCATTTGCTTGACTTAAAAACTAAGAAAGAATGTAAACTCTCCAATCATAGACATCTCGAACTCCTTCGACATTAATTCACCAAACTCTTTGCAATAGTCTTCATTTGATGAGCCAAATATAATATCATCAACATATACTTGACAAATGAAGATTTCTCCATCAAGCTTCCTGGTAAATAGTGTGGTGTCGACCTTCCCAATGGTGAAGCCCTTCTCAATGAAGAAATCCCAAAGACGCTCATACCAGCCTCTTTGGGCTTGCTTTAGCCCATATAGCGCCTTGGACAACCTATAAATATGATTATGATATATAGGGTCTTCGAACCCGGGAGGTTGATCAACATAGACTAGTTCATTTATAAAGCCATTTAAAAATGCACTTTTAACATCCATTTGATATAATTTCATTTCATGATGTGATGCATATGTAAGAAGGATACGAATGGCTTCAAGTCTTCCAACCGGTGCAAAGGTCTCTCCAAAATCCAACCCTTCAACTTGAGAGAACCCATTTGCAACTAGCCTTGCCTTGTTCCTCACAATGATGCCTTGATCATCTTGCTTGTTGCAGAACACCCACTTTGTTCCAATGACTCTTGCATCTTGTGGTCGCTCTTCAAGTGTTCAAACTTCATTGCGGGTGAAGTTGTTCAATTCTTCATGCATGGCATTTATCCAATCCAGATCTTGAAGACCTTCTTCTATATTCTTAGGCTCAATACAAGAAACAAACGAGTGATGTTGAATAAATGAAGCAAGTTTTTGAGAGTGAGTCATTACACCCTTTGAAGGACTCCCTATGATAAGATCTTGTGGATGTGCTTGTAGTAGGGATGAATTTCTTCTATCAACCACTTGAAGAGGAGGTTGTGGAGCATCAACATCTTGGGCTTGTGCCACCATTTGGTCATGGGAGACGTGAGTATCTTCATTTTCTACTCTCTCATCTTTATCATCATCTTGTGGCACATTTGATGAAGAGGGTGGATCAATCACTTGTACATCATTTTCATAATCTTTGGGCTTGATGTCTCCAACCGGAATGTTCTTCATGGTCTCCCTCAATGGTTCATCACTTACATCATCAAGGTTCTCATGTGCTCCTTGGGAGCCGTTAGATTCATCAAATTCCACATCTTATGTTTCTTCAACCAAGCCGGTGGCATGATTAAATACTCGATATGCTTTGGACTTTGATGAGTAACCAATAAGAAAACCAATGTCACAACATCTTTGGAACTTCCCTAGGTGTTCCCGCTTCTTGTAGATGTAGCATTTGCAACCAAAAACCTAAAAGAATGAGACGTCCAGCTTCTTCCCATTGAGCAACTCATAAGGGGTCTTGCCAAGAAACTTTTGGAGAAGTAGGCAGTTGGATGCATAGCATGCGGTGTTGATAGCTTCTGCCCATAGATCTTGAGGTGTATTGTACTCATCAAGCATTGTTCTTGTAAGGGTGAATAGTGTCCAGTTCTTTCTCTCTACTACACCATTTTGTTGAGGAGTGCAGGTTGCGGAGACCTCATGCTTGATCCCAACTTCATCACAATATGCTTCAATATTTGTGTTGTCAAATTCTTTTTCATTGTCGCTTCTTATCTTCTTGAGCTTCACTTCAAATTCATTTTGTGCTCTCTTGGCAAACTTCTTGAAACATGCGGCCACTTCAGTCTAATCATGAAGGAAGAACACCCAAGTGTATCTAGAGTAGTCATCAACTATCACAAGACAATAGAGGTTGCCACCCAAACTCTTGTAAGTTGTTGGTCCAAATAGATCCATGTGGAGAAACTCTAGTACTCTCGTTGTTGATATATAAGCTTTGGTTGGATGAGTGTTTGCAACTTGTTTGCTAGCTTGACATGCACTACAAAGCTTGTCCTTCTCAAATTTCACATCCTTCAAACCTCTCACCAATTCATTCTTCATTAGCTTCTTGAGTGAGCTCATCCCAACGTGTGCAAGTCTTCTATGCCAAAGCCACCCAAGTGATGTTTTGGTAAATAAGCATGTCTTTAAGTTTGCATCTTCGGAGGTGAAATTCACGAGATATAGGTTGTTGTATCTAAAGCCCTTGAATATAACTTGATCATCATCTCTCTTTGACACAACCACTTCCTTCTCGGTGAACAAACATTGAAAGCCAAGATCACACAATTGACCTACGGATAGCAAGTTAAAGCTCAATGAAGCAACATATAGCACATTTGATATTGAGTGATCATTTGATATTGCAACTTTGCCCAATCCTTGTACTTTGCCCTTTGAATTATCACCAAATGTAATCCTTTCTTGACCATCTACTTCTTCATCTAGTGAGGTGAACATACGAGGATCACCTATCATATGTTGAGTGTAACCACTATCAATAACTCAATGACTTCCACTAGTCTTGTAGTTCACCTACACACACAAGAGATCAAGCTTGTTGTTTAGGGACCCAAACTTGATGAGGGCCCTTGACTTTCTCAACTAGTGACTTAGGAACCCAAATTTGCTTAGACCTATTCTTGTTGTGTGGACCTAAGAACATGACTTTTATCTTTCTACTAGAATCTTTTCTAAGCATGTAGTGAGCATTGAAGGCAAAGGGTCTAGCATGCTTGGGCAAGGGTTGTGGTGGTGGAGTTTCACACTCATGAGCAAAGTGACCTTCTTGTCCACACTCAAAGCATCTCTTTGGCTTAGGCTTTGACTTGTATTGTTGTTGATGTTGAGCTTGAGCTTTCTTCTCTTGATTTGCCAAGAACCCAATACCACTTCTATCCATCTTCATCACGATGTTCATAAGTAGCTCACTTTGGAGATATTGGCCTCTTGTGAACTTGCTCAAACTGGTCTTGAGATGTTCTTTCTCCAACTTGAGTTTCTTGTTTTCTTCTCTAAGTTCATCATGATTCTTCTCCATCTTGAGTCTCTTGTTCTCTTCTCTAAGCATCTCATTCTCAAGAGTCATATCATGATCATTGTCAAGATTGTCTATGACAATTGTGTTTGTGGTCGATAGTTTTTCAAGATTCTTCTTGAGCTTTTCATTTTCATTTTTGAGCTTGACATAATCATCATAGTTGTTGGACTCAACCACTTTCTTGCCTTTGCTACTAGAACCTTGCTCAATGCTCTCAACAATCAAGTCATCACATGAAGTGGCTATATCAGTCTTAACAACATTGTTAGTAGCATCATGTGGCTCATTTGGCAATAACTCATGAGAAAGAACAAGATTATCATGATTAACCTTGAGATTAGTGTACTCTTCTTTTAGCAAGTTGTAACTAGTGGTGAGCTCATTGTGTATCCCCTCAAGTTTATCATGTTTTTCTCTAAGCTCCCTTTTAGAGGTTTTGAGTTCCTTGAGTTTGGATGACACACTTTTGTTCTCTTCTCTAAGCTCATCATTAGCTTTTTTGGCTATGTCATACTTTGCTAAGAGTGAGTCATTCACAAGTTCTAGCTTCTCATTTTTAGCTCTTGTCTTTCTAATGATTTTAGTGTATTGGTTTAACAATTTGACAAGATCATCATAAGAAGGTGATTCAAATTCTTCATCACTATCACTACCATTCTCATCATTACTAGCATTGTCATCACTACCACTATCATCATCATTTTGTACCTTTCGTTCACCCTTGGCCATAAGGCATAGGTGTGTAGAAGATGATGACGATGGTGTCGGTGAAGGTAGTGAAGAACCAATCACAAGAGCGGCCACCTTCTCCTTCTCATTTTCACTTTCATCATCGGACGAGCCGCTTGATGATTCAATATCCGTGAGCCAACCACCAACAATATAGGCCTTGCCATTCTTCTTCTTCTTGTGAAATTCCTTCTTCTTACCATCCTTCTTCTTGTATGGCTTGTTTTTCTTTTTCTCATCATCATCATCACTTGAATCATCTTTCTTGCC
The DNA here is from genome assembly GCA_904845875.1 of Miscanthus lutarioriparius. Taxonomy (NCBI): domain Eukaryota; kingdom Viridiplantae; phylum Streptophyta; class Magnoliopsida; order Poales; family Poaceae; genus Miscanthus; species Miscanthus lutarioriparius. The sequence goes on from CAJGYO010000013.1 coordinate 4,903,550, forward strand.
CTTGTACTTCTTGTACTTGTCTTTCTTGGGTTTAGGGCATTCATGAGCTAGATGACTAAGATCTCCACAGTTGTAGCTTCCTGCTACTGCTAGTGAAAATTTTCTTCTTCTTGCCATCAAACTTGACACCATTCTTGTTAAGCTTCTTGAGCATCTTGATGGTTCTTCTCACCATGAGATCAAGGCTTGCATCATCAATCTCCTCATCACTTAATCTATCATGATCAATTTTTGTGTTGCCCCTCTTCTCTTGACTAGCCTTGAAAGCCAAATCTTTCTTCTTGGTGGAAGAAGAGCCATCTTGAGGAGTGATGTGCATGTACATCTCATGTGCATTGATCTTCCCCAATAATTGAGTTGGCATAGTGGTGGAAAGATCACCTTGATGAAGCACCATCATAATATGCCCATACTTGTCAATGTGGAGGACACTCAAGATCTTTCTTACAACATCAGATGGTTGGATTTGAGTGAGTCCAAGCCCATTGACCTCCTCTACAAGAACATTCAAGTGTGAATACATTTCATTATCACTTTCACTAGGAAGCATTTAAAATGAATTAAGCTTCTTCATCATGAGGTGATAGCGTTCCTCAAGCTCACTCTTGGTTCCCTCATGGAATGCACAAATGTCCGACCATAGTTGATGGGCGTCTTTGTGGTTCCGCATACGGTTAAAGACATCCTTGCAAAGGCCTCTAAAAATAGTGTTTCTAGCCTTTGTATTCCACTTCTCGTAGTGAATCTCATCGCCTTGAAGGTTAGCGGGATCCCTAGGTGTTGGGAAACCTTGTGAGGCGGCTCTAAGCACTCCAACATCTAAAGCCTCTATGTACGCCTTCATGCGAATTTTCTAATAAGGAAAGTCATCTCCCTCAAAGATGGGAGGGGGTCCATCCCCATGGGACATCTTGCTCTAGGCGGTTAAGCCTAATTCAAGAAGCACGAGGCTCTGATACCAATTAAAAGGATCAAAATGCCTAAGAGGGGGGTGAATTGGGTTAATTCTAACTTTCTTTCAATAATTAAGCCCTACACTTAGCCCATTTCACCCCTTTGTGCCTAGAAATGTTTCTATTGTTCTATCGCACAAAGGGTTTTACACCCTAGGTTCAAATCCTACTTTTGCATGACAATTCTAAGAATGTAAAGACATAAATTGTGATAGAACCGTCCAATTTATACAAGATCAAGTATGGTTGTCCCCGCTAACACGTTGACACACGCATACTTTTACTTATACAAACCCGGTAGTTCGTCGAGTGTCACGAAGGACCTCGGTAAATCAACATCACAACCAAGATCGCGTGATTAAGCAAATACACATCACATACGCAGAGTTGCATCGGAAATAATATTACAATTGGGTTCACAAATAATAGTATAAGTTTGGGTTTTAAACCCGATTAGAGAAAACAACATAGCTTTCAAATGATTACATTAATATAAGTTCCAAATACATTGCTAGCATAAGTGACATCATCTGATAAAAGCATATAGGTGAGAAGTAAATATAGAGTCACCGAGCCCACCGGCGGTTAGCCACCATCTTCCGCAGGCCAAGAACTTCACCTGCAACATGGTGGGATAAACCCTGAGTACTCGAATGTACTCAGCTAGACTTACCCATCGGAAACCAAAGCAAATGACACCAAGGATTATGCAAGGCTTTCTTTAGTGGGCTAGCTGACTCGTTTGCGAAAATCATAAGCTATCATGAAGAAACCATTTTAAGTACTTTGCATCATCTTTATTATGACCTATCCATCTAGGTAAGCACCTATACTATAGCAATCACTTGATTAACCAATAACATCCAGTTACCAACTTAGATTTAGCATATCCCATACCATCCAAATAACCATCAGTGTTCCATCATAATTACTACGATGCTGTAGCTCGAGTCAAGTGCTCACTATCCAGGAACGATGGCGATTCGAATCAATTCCTAACCAGCTAGTGATTTATTCCTCACACAAACCACACTCACCGATCAAGTGAGCTACATATCACCAATGACACTTTCCAAGAAGCCACGGGATAATAGTCATGGACTGCACTACCCAGGGACCGCCCGACAGCCAGGACGCACCTTAGGCTCACTCTTCGCGTCCCCGTCATACCCCCTTCAGCACCAGCCTGCCAATCCGAGTTTATCCCGGCTCGAATAGTGTCACTAGCTTCGCGATCGAAAGGTACTTTGTTCGGCCAGCTAAATGTGAGGCATACGTTCAACATGACAAGAGGGACAAGCAACGATCGGTCCTTAATCGACACAGACGGAAAACTAACAGCACCCCAGAACCATGTCTGGTTGCCTCCAACTTTTCGTCCAGTCTCCAATTATCCATCACACATGGTTAAATCTAGGATATCATTCTTTCCATAGCTAAATTCTTCTAGTAACCACCTATAAATGTAGGTGACCGGAAATCACCGATCGCTACCGGTCTAAGCAAGGCTAAGCAGTTATTCGATCCCGACCTAACAGGGTAAAAAGGTAATAAGGTAGGCAAGGATAGTAATAAATGCATCAACGGTTTCAATCAACTCCAACAACTTAATGCAACAATATATAAACTCATATATAGAAAGAATTGCTTTTATAAAGTAGGAGACTTAGAATGCTCCAGGGCTTGCCTGGGATCCAACACTAGGTTAGTGTTTGTTAGACGACACTCGCTTAGTGAGCATCTCCCGTTCTAGCACTTGTCCAGTCCTTCCACCTTCGGGATAGGTCCACCATACACCGTCTTCAGGTTCAGCTCCAACATCACATCCTTCATGTGATTCATCTAGCGCACCTAGATGAGATGCAAGATGCAAGTGCATGAATATGAAGAATGGTAATACAATATGCATCACATAAGCATTCAAGACAAACGCAAGATTATGCAAGACATAGACACCAATAGCTATTTAACTGACATCACACAACTAACTATAGAGAGCAAGCACAACAAGCATGACACAAGTTTAACAAGGTCACAAGTATCATAACTTGACCATCAACAAGGGCATAAGCCACACTTAGCAACACATGGAGTAAACAACCACAACTAGCATATGTCTATTTCTGGACTGGAAACTATAGCTTCATGTTTGGATCATAACTAGAGTTATACAAATCCAATAGCCATGCAACAAGACATTTAGGAAAGCTTATGAAATTCTCTACATTTCATCTATAACCATCACAGCATGATTCACAAGTTAAGTGGGTCAAAATTATATATTTACAGAAACTAGTCTAAACAAGACAGAGAGCAATCAATTCTGTAACCCAACTTTAAACAGCTGTAACTCTTAAGCTACTTGACCAAATGACACCAAATTTTAATAGAAGCTAGATACATGAATTATCTACAACTTTTGTATAAACAAGTTTCACAACAAAGTACATTATCATGAAGAACTTTGCTAAGTTCCCAGATCTGTCCATAAACCACATCGGCAAGAAAATAATTATTAACTTATGTTGCAAACACATAATTGGGTAAAACCAACTTTACCAACATTTCACACATGACTAAAGAACACCAGAAAACATGGTGCTCACCTCTAAATAATTTTTCTTATAGCATTTCTTAATTTATTTAGACATCAAGGTGTATTTATGAACATATACCAAAAATGCACAGTAAATTCTACAAAAATTACAGTAGCTCATATATCCTCTCAATAGTATACTGTACAAATTTAATACCATTTGCATAAGTATATCTGCCTCTATGAAAAAGACAATTTGCTATTGCAAGAAATCATGTGAGAGCGAGATAAACCAATAACTCACTCATACTTCATCCAATACTCATGAAATTTTTACCACACATCAACTATCACATGAGTAGCATGCCACAAAAATTTCACTTCATTTGGAGCCCTAGATCTGTAGTTATGGAAAATAACAAATTCAACTAGCATTACAACCTTACTGCACAAATCTATTTTTGCAGCTAAAACTTTAAACTAAAACATGTTATATTATAGATCTAATGCATAGATAATTTTATAAGGATTCCAAAATGTCCTCATTTACTATTTTACGATTTTTCTACTAATTACTACGAATTTTCAAAGTGGATCATTCAAATCTACCTAAATCAAAGAAAAATGGATCTAAATCTTGCATCGAGGACCCTGCGGAAAACATAAATCAACGTCAGTGAACAGGTCCTTCGGGCACTATTAAAATGAGTCTATGGTCTCGCAGAAAGATCCTTCCCTTTCTTCAAATTGCGCGCAAAGTCCTTCGTCTTCTATATACCATGGGACTGCAGCAGAGCCAGCTCGGCCAGCGGGGAAGCGGCCGGCGGCGGCAAGGAGAGGCCGCGCTGGGGCTTGGCCGCGTCCAGCCGTTGTTGCGCCTAACCTTGGCTGGCCAAGCAGTAGGCAGCAGCAGCACAACAACTGAGCAGCTTAAGGACGGCACTGCCGGCAGCGGCAGCTTCGGCGACGGCAACCACACGGTGGATCTCGGCTCCGCCTAGGGCTTGGGGAGGCGGTCGCTCTTGGCTTGCCTAGCAGAGGAGCGGAGCAGCGAGACATGGTGGCGCTGGAGCTTCACTCGTCAGCCATGGTGGACGAGAGAGCGAGAGGGAGCGACGGGCGAGAGGGAGAATGAGAGAGCATTGGCTCGGTCTTCCCCTTCTAAACGCGGCGCTCGGCTTAGGCGAGGTGGCGCACAGGTGAGGCGCGAGGAGGCCACGCGGCAAGGCTCGCAGGACGCGCGGCAACAGAAGGAGGCGCTCGGCTCTACATGGTCGCCATGGTGTTGTTCCTGTTCCAAACTATGAATGACAGATCAAAACCACCTCAAAAATACAAGCTGAAACTCAATCTTTGTCCCTTATTAACTCCGAATACTTTTAGTTTTGACACAAACGGTAGTAACAAATGTTGTAGAGCTATGCGAGATATCCAATATTTCTTAAAGGATCTTGGTCAAATTCGAGCTGGTAAGCAAACTACAAGGCATCGAATATGGTCACAAGAAACTGGAAAACTGATCTTCAGTTTTATAGACTTAGGCAAAATTTCGAGCTCCCAAAACAGGCATGGATTCCAACTTGAGGGCTCGGTTTGACTTGCTTACAAGCTGATCTGGCTTTTGGTTCAAAAACAAATTTTGTTCTACTCCACTTAAACTTCAACTTTTCTTTAAGATGCAACTCCATGCAAGTACTGTAAGTGTTTGGTCAACACAGGTCAAAGTAGCATCGCAGTAAAGCTTAAATCTGAGTTTTAGACCGATTGATGCATTTTCTTGATCTCTGCTCAACATGAACCCTTCATGACTTTTGTTGTAGAGTTCAATTAAAGTCACTTGGACAAGGTAGCAAGGTTTGGTTGATGACCTATAATTCCATTCACTTAATAAAGCAATCCAAGAAAGATTTTTAACTTATCATTTCAGGTGACTTCTTGATTCCAAACTTCATGAAACTTTTCCAATCATTCATGTGGGTGGAAATTGACGTGAGACACATGAAATAAGCACCTTCAACATTACTTAGGTAAATATCCAAAAAAGGGCCAATATGCAAGCAAAGGTGTGTTGCCCGAGTTTAAGTTGGAGCTCACTCTTGTAGATTTGATCTTGACACCTTCATCACCACTTAACATGCCATGTTTGAGTTCAAACCCATTGCTTAACTGGTGACAAACACCTGGGGTGTTACATAAATTGAATTGCTCAAATGTAAATGCTCAAAGTAAAGAGAGGGAAAGGAACGCGTCGATGTTTTTCCGAGGTATCGGAGAGTCGCCACTCCCCACTAGTCCTCGTTGGAGCACCCGCGCAAGGGTGTAGCTCCCCCTTGATCCATGCAAGGATCAAGTGCTCTCTACGGGTTGATTCTTTGACACTCTATCATGGTAAATCGCCCACAATCGCTCACACCATGACTAGGGTCATCCACAAGCTCCGCCGGATGATCACCAAGTTTTCAATCACCACCAAGCCGTCTAGGTGATAGCGATCACCAAGAGTAACAAGCACAAACTCTCACTTGACCAAGACAAGCCCAATGAGAAAGGTGGATGCACACTTGCTACTCCATATGCACTAATGAGGTCCTTAATCTTGGATTAACAAATCTCAATCACCACACTAGGCTCTTACTCTCCCTTGCACTCCAAAGGTGTTTCTTAGCTAAACAAATGGGCAAGAGACCTAAGTTGGACAAGTGGGGGAAGTATTTATACTACCCACTTCAAAACATACCCGTTGGGGGTCCAACTCAGCACATTTCAGGGTGACCGGATGCTCAGGTCAAAGTGACCGGACGCGTCCGGTCAGTAGCCAACGGCTACATGATGCTAGCACAGTCATCAGAGACCGAACTCTGACCAGCGTCCGATCACCACTCATCTAACGCGTCCGGTCAGCAATTTCCTTCTTTGGATGCTTACTGTTGTTGACCGGACGCAGCCTCTAGTGTGTCAGGTCACAGAGTCCGGTCCTTCGTGAGTATTGTTTGCTCTATAGTTGTGCACACCTATGCGTCCAATCCTGACTAGGAGCCAGCATCCGGTCGATGAGCAAGCCCTAGCTACGTGAGCTAACGCTGACCGGACGCAACACTTGTGCGTCCGGTCCAGCTTCCGGTCATCATCCAAGTCTCCATTCACCTCAAATTCTACCAACTTTGTCCTAAACTACTCTAAGTGTCTCTCCAACGTTAAACAACACTTAGAACTAGTATGTCCTTAACCTTGTCGTCCATCCTTTGAAAACTGAAACAATTTCCATCGAGAGGGGCATGAAAACCATAATAGCCCAATCGATCACCATTACCATGACCTAACTCAAGTTGCCTCTACAAAACACACATTAGTCACAGTAATCTTGTGTCGTCATTAATCACCGAAACCAAACTAGGGGCCTAGATGCTTTCACCAGCGATCAGTATAAACCCTCGGTCTGCTATGAGGAGACAGAACAGACCGGTGATGGGCCACCAACCCTGGGCTCAAGGGCTGACCACTGTCGGCTCCTTCCGACCTCGAAGTCATGAAGCTTGATGAAGACTCAGTGGCAGAGCCCGACCCTCTAATTGATTGGAGGACACATTATCTCGATTACCTCCTCCGCGAGGTGCTCCCGACTGGCAAAATGGAGGCTTGATAGCTCGCATGCTGTGCCAAGTCCTTCATCATTATTGAGGGGAAACTCTACAAGAGAAGCCATACTAAGATCCTATAGCGCTGCATCCCTATCGAACAAGCGAAGCTACTGCTGAGAGATATCCACGGCAGGGTCTATGGACATCATGCCGCACCTAGGGCCCTGGTCGGGAACACGTTCCGACAAGACTTCTACTGGCCAACTGCGGTAGCTGACGCCGAGCAGACCGTGCGCACCTGCAAAGGATGTCAGTACTATGCTCGTTAAACCCACCTACTGGCCCAAGCGCTCCAGACAATCTGCATCATGTGGCCGTTCATGGTCTGGGGGCTTGATCTGGTCGGACCCCTCAAAAGGGTGCCCAGGGGCTACACACATTTGCTTGTCACCATGGACAAGTTCATCAAGTGGATAGAGGCTCGGCCGATTTCCGTGATCAAATCCGAGCAGGCCGTGCAATTCTTCCTCGACATCACCCATGGCTTTGGAGTCCTAAACTCCATCATCATGGACAATGGCATGCAGTTCATCGAGAAAAAATTCCTCCAATTTTGTGATGACTGCCACATCCGCGTCGACTGGGCCGCCGTGGCGCACCCTGGCACAAACAGGCAGGTCGAGCGCACGAACGACATGGTCCTGCAAGGCCTCAAGCCTAGAATCTTCAACCGACTGAACAAATTTGGCGGACGATGGGCTGTGGAGCTTCCTACTGTACTCTAGAGCTTGAGGACGACCCCCAGTCGGGCGACTGGCTACATGCCTTTCTTCATGGTCTATGGTTCTGAAGCGGTCCTCCCAACCGACCTCGACTACGAAGCGCTGAGGGTCAGGGCGTACAACGAGTAGGGAGCCAAGATGTCCCTCGAGGACGCCATGGATCAGCTTTATGAAGCACACGATGTTGCCCTCCTCCGCTCGGCCAAGTCCCAGCAAGCGTTACACCGATACCACGGCCGTTGTGTGCGGGGCTGGGCCTTCAACATCAGGGACCTGGTGCTCCGCCTCATCCAGAGCAACAAGAACCGCCACAAGCTCTCTCCACCGTGGGAGGGACCATACATCGTCGCAGAGGTGCTCCGGTCGGGCACCTACAAGCTCAAGTCCATCGATGGCAAAGTCTTCACCAACGCCTGGAACATCGAGCATCTACGTCGCTTTTACCCCTAGTCTATGCACGTACTTATGAAAATTAAGAATGATATTTCTAAAACACAAAAACACTTTCTCTTATCGGTTTCGCTATCGTTTCCTCGATCTTTAGTGACACCCGACCCCAGCAACGGCAAGGGGTCAGGCCTCACTCAGGGGCTGATAAGAATATATCTACTAAGAAACATTCTTTGTGCCTGACCCCCCCTAACGTTAAGATCTAGAAGCAAGATTGCGGAAACAAATGCTGAGTAAAACTGGTCGGACCGCAAGAAACCTACGCCCCAACGGCTATAGTGTTTATAGTAACCAGCGTGATTAGAGGTTTTTTGCCAGCACCTCAAGCTTTACAACCTTAACATCAGAAGGGGTCGGATTGCATCAACCTTTTTATACATAAAAAAAGAGAAGGGACAAAAGTCTGTTCGTCCAAAAAAATTAAAAACTTGTCCATTTATTACAAGTTCAACGCCCAGCTCATCCAACTAACTAACCCCTCAGGGGGACGACTTCGTCCTCGATCTTTACAGCTAGATCCTACGCTAGGGGGCCACCATCTCCTCAATCTCCTCTAGCTCGACCTCAGTATAGCTGGGCGCGAAGCCTTGACTCATCGTCGGTAGATCGATGTTCTCATAATGACAATGAGCGATCGCAAATGACCAATGAACGCAGAAATGAAGCATGTGCCTCGCGATCTCGCACGCTCGATCCATAATTCGGATGGCACAAACCACGAGAGAGCTCGTCTCCTGCTCTAGGGCCAGCTCGAGGTCATTGCAGACCAGCTAGACAGCGACACACAGGGTATCGTGCTCGTCGCTCTCCTTCAGGAGGGAGTCCTTGACTTCACCGAGTTCCCTCTATAGGTCGTGGCTCTTCACCACCTCCACCCCAAGCTTGTCATCAAGGCATGTCCAAGTCACACACCAACCGCATCAAAAGGCCAACCGCGGATTCCAGGAATAAGGACAACAAGGGAAACTGAAGGCTCACCTTGCATGTTCGCCTGGAGCTTGCACACCTCTTCGTGCTGCCGGATCACCTCAGCCTCTAGGCTCTAGGTCTCTTCCTGGCACCGACCGACCTCCGTGGTGAGCCTAGTGGTCACGCCCTAGGCCTCAACCTTTAGGTCCCTCTCCTCCTCAAGCTTGCTCATGAGGAGGTCGATCCGCCATTGGGCATCGGTGCACTCCTGGCGAGCCAAGTCCTGCTCCATGCGGAGCCACTCTATGGCCTAGAGCAAATCGTCTCGCTCCTTACATATATGCTCAGACTCTGTGGTGTCCGCGCTTGTCCTCTGGATCAGAGCCGTGAGCTTCTACTCGACCTCGCAGGCATCCTCGCGAGCATCCTTCTCCCTAACTCGAAGGTTGGCCAGCTCCCGAGCGGTGGGGCCAAGCTCAGCCACCTCCTAATAGGCGGTGGTGAGCTGTGCAGCCAGCCCATCACTCCGCCACGTCTCTTCAGCGAGGCGGTCCCAAACGTCCTTCTCGTGACAAAGGAATTGGGACTTCTCCCAGCTGCGGACCATAAGGGACTGTGGAGAGGACAAGACTTAGAGGCGTGGAAAGGGAAAATGAGAGTTGGAAATACGGTCATATCATACCTGGCCAACCGAGGTGATGACGTCACGAAACGAGCTCAGCGCGGTGGTCAGGGCACGAACCACGGTCCCAACCTCCGTGTGGACGCTCCCCCATTCCCTCTCCTCCGCGGCGTCGTCAAGGATAAAAAGCATCGCCCCCAGGTCCTACTGGTCTACCCATTAGATCTAGGATCCTCCCCACACATGCGGGTCACCGCCCACCAGGACCAGACACCGGGATGGCTTCACGCCGATCACAAGCGGCGCTGACCCCTCTTGCGGCACCAACTCCTCCGGAATGGCCCCTCCGGCGGTAGATGGGGAAGGTCACATGGACGTAGGGGCCTACCCCATCACCAGATCCACTAAGGACTCCTCGGGTCCGCCCTCTCCTATCCACGCCACCACAAACGTGGCCACCTACACGAACAACGGCTCCGGTTGTGTTGCCTTCGCCTATGATGTCGTGGCCGCACCCGGGCGTGCCACGTCTGCCATGGATGCCTCGGGTGTGTCCACCACCATCTTCCCTACCGCAGAGGTGGCCACCCACGTGGATGACGTCTCTGGCTGCGCTGTTTCCGCTTGTGATGTCGTGGCCACCTGCATAGATGATGGCCCCGGCTGCGCCATTTCTACCTGTGATGCTGTGGCCACACCCGCCCGCACCACATTCACCATGGGCACCCCAAACATGCCCTCCCCCATCTACTCCCCCATGGACGTGGCCATCAACTGCGCCCCTCCAGTTGATGCCGCGGCAGCCTCGGCGCCACTCCTGCTCGCCTCTAGCGTAATGCCAGTCGGCTCCTGGCATGTCTGCCAGAGGACGAGGCTCTTCTTCGGCGCTATGAAGGACATGATGGTCAGTTTACGGCAAAAATTCATTAGAACCAAAGGACGAAAAAACTCTTAACTCACCTCGATGCCACCAAACGATGACGTTTTGGGGTCGGTCTGCCCGACCCTAGCTGTGCCTCATCGACACGTTGCTGCTTTGAGCCCTCCCTCTGCTCAGAGGGTCTGGTTGAAGTAGGGCTGCTGGTTACCACCAACTCCGGGGGCACCTCGGAAGACCCGGACGGAGCGGAGCGGTCGGTTCTCGCTGGCTCCAGGGGCGCCAAGGAAGGCCTGGATGGAGCGGAGCGGCTTGATTCTGCCAGCTTCAGGGGCGCATCCTCCTCCTCTTGCCCCGGGGCATGCCACGGGAAAGGCCTCGCTTGTAGTAGAGACTGGTCCTTGTCCCCTCCTCCCAGCTCATCCCATTAGACAAGCGACCCGCAGCTGTCTCCTTCATCTTGTTTTTCTTGTTCCTCCTCCGAGCCTTGCCGCCGCCTTCCTTGGTTTAGCTTTGCCCGCTCCTTCACCCACCGCTTCGCCTTCTTGTCGTCCTTCTCCTTCTTCCTCTTCTCATCTGCGATGCAGTTCGGCACCCTCACGGCCGCGTGCTCCGGCAGCGGCACGATGGAGGCCTGAAAACCCAACCCCACGGGATGTCTCAGGATTAGGAACACGGCATCGGACTCCTCTGTCGCCTCCTTGATGCGCTGCGCGACCTTGCTGTCGCGGAGCGGTCCCTAGGGGAGCACCGTCCCGACGAGCTGTGTGCCGGGCGTCATCCCGTACAGTGGGAGGGCGCCCGCCATCAGCGGTGCACCCTCCTCGCATGATACGCCCTGATGATACTGGCCCCACGAAGGCTGTGGCTCTTTAGGAACACGATGGCGTTAAGGATATCACGTATCCTCTTCTTTTCCTTCTCTAGAGGTCCCCACGACCACACCTGCAGTGCCTCTTCGATGAGGCGTCTGGTTAAGTCCAGCAAGGGGTTGGCGGCGTTGTTCTTCATGTAGAACCAAAGCGCGTGCCATCCCTTATTGGACCTCGACAGCGGACAGGTCATGTACTCGGCGGACCGATGGCCCCGGAGGTGGATACCTACGCATCCCATCGGCACCGACAGGTCCCCACTTCGCACCCTTTTCTTGTGCAGAGAGACAGAGAAGAAGTACCTCCACAACTTGAAGTGGGGTTCTATCCCCGGATATCCTTCTCACAACACGATGAAGGCCGCGATATGCTAGATCCCATTGGGATTCAGGTGCTGCAACTCGATCTGGTAGTGGCGCAGCAGTCCCCGGAAGAATGGGTGGGGAGGAATCGCGAGTCTACGCTCATGGAAGGGCACGAAGGACACGACGTAGCCATCGAGCGACGCCGGCAACTCACGACTGGGCACAAGCCACTCCACCACCTCGGTTCTCCCACGGAGAAGACCGCACTTGATGAGGCCCTCCATGCGTGCGTGGGTGACGTCAAAGCGATACCACGACTACATGGGAAGCAAGGGCGGAGGAATGAGAACTTCACCGGCGACGGAAGAGCGAGAGCAAGAAATCTGAGCGCTTGTGGCAGAGAAGCGGAGAGGACGAGGCTGCGGTTAGGCATATCAAAGACGAAGGGAGAAACCCCAAGTTATAAGGGAAGGTGGAGCGAGAGGTGAACCATCCACGTCGATCAACGCGCCTACCGCGCCTCATCACTTCGCCTCTCCGGGAGTCGTGCGCATGCCACCCCTGGCCGCCCCCTCGAAGGGTGCACCGGACGATGGATCGCCCCCTCGATGGGCTGAAAACCGCCACAGGTAAGGAGGGATACACAGCTAAAAATGCTCCCACGGCCCATTAAGGCCTAGGAGTTCGACGGTTGGCCCATCGATGGGTTCACAACTGCTCCAAGGCACCTTTAGAGTGAGGGGTGGTTAAGGATGGGCCCGCTAGCGGCTAGCACCTGGGTGCACGAGTGCCACGAGCATCCCGGCCCATGTTCGAGTCTTGGCTGGAGCACGGTCCATTGTTTTTCCTCGAAGAAAGGCAACGAGCCCTTGGGACCGGTCAAACAGACCTGAGAACTATATGGACTGGACGTCAGGAATCTGGAGTCGGTCACCAGCTAACCCATGCTGGACCCCCGCGAACGGGAAGCCAGGGCCCCACTTGGACTAGCCCGTTAACAACTCACCGAGCACCATGATTCATCCATCGAGGAAAACATGGCACGGCTCAGCCCCTCCATTTTTATCGAAAAAATGCTTGAGGGAGGATGACCACAAGACGAGCTGACCCTACGACCGGACCCCTGCTACGACCGGGGGCTTAGGGGAAGTTGGACTCGCAAGGAGACCGAGTACGTAGTCGCATATCAATGACAGATCAATCGGATCCTAGGGAGGGATCGGAATCAAGAGAGATCTTTTCTGAACCCCTGAATCCCGCAGCTACATGCTCCCGAAGAGTCCGAATGTGACGGAAAGGAATTGCAACCCCTACCAAGACATCCCACGGCCCACAAAGGGAGATCAAGACCCTCAGAATCCTTCCGTCTAAAAAAGCCTTCGAAGGAGTATCCTACTCCTCCGTAGGCTCGGGGTTACTGTCAGGTATCAATATTAGGGATACCTAGAAGAAGGAAGCTGATGGTCGTGAACGCTAACTCGCTCGGATGGTTAACGGCGTATTTTGGTCTCGCCTGGCCCCGAAGGTACGGGCTCCGTCCTGCTTGACCCTGAGGGTGCGGGCCCCATGTCTCCCAACCCCGAGGGCGCGAGCTCCGTCACGCTTGACCCTGAGGACGCGGGCTCCGTCACGTCTGACCCCGAGGGTGCGGGCTCCGTCTCGCCCGACCCCTCGGGCGCGGACTTCGTCTTGCCAGACCCCTCAGGCGTGGGTTCCGTCATGGCTGACCCTGAGGGTGCGGGCTCCGTCTCGCCCGACCCCTCGGGCGTGGACTTTGCCTCGCCAGACCCCTCGAAAGGGGGATTCCGCCTCGCCCGACAGGGGTTGGTACCGCCTCCAACCACTACGGGTCTAAGAGTACGAACCCAGGGTTAAACTTCTGACACTAGAAAGGGAATAGGCGCGTCTTGACGTGACCCACGACCACGATGGGCCATACGTGAGGACTCACGTCACCAACAGTGTCAGGCGTGCCGACGCTATGCTACCTAATCCCCGTGCGACTTCCAACGGGGATATCTGCTAACCATGCCGCCCGTCGGGACGAAATGGAGCGCCACGACCGGCTGACGACGCCCACGTATAGTGCCAGTGATGAACAGGGTCGCGACATGGAGCCGTCCCAGTCATCATCTACTAGACCGGCGGGACCCGCGTAAAGGAGATGAAGGGCGTCGTGACCCCGGATGCCTTCTTCCTCCTCACTTCTCTCTCTCTCTCTCTCTCTCTCTCTCTCTCATGTAACCTGCACCTTCCCCTTCAACTATAAAAGGGGAAGCAGGACGCCCCATGAAGGGCACGGCTCAACGCTGAACGGTTTAACGAGTTCGACTAGACTCAACTCTATTCAATCCTTCCATCAAAGACTTGGGACCTTCTCCCTCTCTCGCCCGTTTGTAACCTCTACTAACAAGTGCCGGTAACATGAGCAACCTCAAACTGGACGTAGGGAGATTCCGCCCGAACCAGTATAAACCCTTGTGTCCTCCGAGCACACCATCCGGGACAGACACACAAACATAAATTTACTAGTCGGCGGTTCGAAACACCGACAAAATGTATGAATTAAGATTTTTCATCATTCATTGGATCATAGAGCATCATGCGTAAATTTCATTAGGTGTGTTTAAAAGTATCTCTGGCAAAAAAAAACTGTTGCAACCTGGGTTACATTATGTATTTATCTCTATTGCATAACTGGACTGCTACTCTATTTTCTTTTGTTTGTTAGCCAAGTACAACGGAGACTCTTGATTAGACTCATGGGGAACGAGTTTAGCTAATATAATTAACAAAATTGTTGAGACTCATGAATCCACGGTAGAATGTGTAATGGGCTCCCAACCGCCAGCATATTCTTTACTATGTGCTTTTGGTAGTTTAGGAGTTTGAGTAGAATGGAGACCTGTAAGCCCCAAAGGCCATCTTCAGCTATTGATCTTTCTATTGGAAGAGGTGATTTTTTTTTTAGAGAAAAGGTTTGTGCGGCTTTATTGAACCACCAAAGCATAATTCGATTTACATTCAGCATAGCATATTTGAGGTGTGTGTGCCATTGAAAGAGGGGATATAGAAGGCATTTTGAAAATGGATCATATTGTTGCCTAACATTGTTTCTATCGTATGTATCTGTATCGTCCGACACCCATCCTCTGAGCGCTTCGTGCTGTTTGGCCTAGGGATTTATCGTGTCCATCTTCCTTTGCTCTTGCTTGTGTTGAAGAAATTCGAAACTCCCCTCTAGCATTTTTATTAATATACTCGAACTGCATCCTCATGTAGGCTGTCTGCGTGCTCCTGAAGTGAGAGGATGTTGCCTTGCTTATGAAGTGAGAGGATCAAAACAGAACAATATGAAATGGGGAATAGCTGTTCAAGAGAGACATCCAGGGAGGAAGGCATCATTAGCTGTTCAAGGGACGACAGGGGAGACAAGGCAGACACAGAAAGAGCGTGTACAATCATATGTGCCTTTGGTAGAGAGTCATATATAGGAGTATATGTAGCTTTGCTATTGTTACTGTTTTTTTCCGGCTCATACATCTATCTATTGAAGTACACACATGGATGACTTAGCTTTCGTTTGTTGATCTAGTTTTTTAGTTTTATGATTTATTTTAGTTTTAAGATTTATTTTTTCTAGATGCCGCCATAGCGTTAGCACGGACAATATCCTCGTGCAAGATAGGTTGTGTTTTAGTCTCAGCGCACAGCTTTTGTAGGCGTTTTGATTTTGTTGTTTAGTATTTCTGTAAGTATGCCGAAGCATGTAAGCGGGGATAGCTCAGTTGGGAGAGCGTCAGACTGAAGATCTGAAGGTCGCGTGTTCGATCCACGCTCACCGCACTGTAATTTTTTATTTTTAAACCTTTTTCCAGCAGTTAACAGCTTCCTGTGACTTCTTGTTACCTTTTCCTTTTTACAGCAGTTAACAAGCTTCCTTTGACTTTTTTTTCACCAGTAGACAAGCTTATTTTCGTTTTAATTTTTTTTATCATTTTTCAAGCAGTTAAAGCTTCCTTTGACCTTTTTCTTTTTCCAGCAGTTAACAAGCTTCCTTTGACTTTTTTTTTACCTTTTTCTTTTTCCAGCAGTTAACAAGCTTCCTTTGATTTTATTTCACCAGTAAACAACTTCTTTTTTTTCACCAGTAAACAAGCTTATCTTTTTTTATTTGTTTCCTTTTTCCGGCGGTTAACAAGTTTCCTTTGACTTTTTTCACTGTAAACAAGCTTTTTTTTATAAAGCTCTGCCACGTTCGGAGTTGTGTTCTTTTCACAGGAATTTTAATTCCTTTGGTTTGACTATCAAACCAGGTCAACAAACAACCCTTTTTTTAATAAGGCTCAAGCACCTTGTGGAATGGTTTTTTTCACAGTAATTCTAAAGTATTGGTCTTCCTGGTTTTGCTGCCATAATGGGGCGTTTAGAGAGAAGTAACGGAGGCTATGGAGGAAACAAGGCCTAGGCACCATTTGGAATTGATTTTTCTAGACACTATAAGTACTGGGTTTGCATACTTAGGACTTTAAACATTGGCTTCACAAAATTATGCTTATATTCTTGACGCCTAAATTAGTATGACACTATGCCTTATTTTCTTATTTCTAGTTTCTTTTGTAATTTGTTGGCACCTAAACTGACCATATTGGCCATCCCTCATTTAATCATGTATTTGTCGCCCAAACCGTTGTCATCGCCGCCTCCCAGTCGTACCACATACCAATTCGACAAGGTGGCGACCTTCGGCTTGGACTACGCGTCAGAGTCGTTGGCAATCTTCAGGAGGACTAAGCGGCGGCGGCGGTCTTCATGACTGGGATATGCAGCGGCATCGATCTTTGGCACGACTAGGAGGAGAATGACGATGGTCTTCGCCAGACTAGGCGACGTTTCATGTCATGCCGAGGACACGGAGGGCAAGACAAAGTAAAAGAAGGTGGGCGACAATTAGACTCCCAGGTACATGATTAATGAGAAGAGCAAATGGTCATCTTAGGTGCCAAGCAATAAGAAAAAGGATTAAGAAATAATAAATAATAGGTGCCAAGCAATAAGAAAAAGGATTAAGAAATAATAAATAATCTATAATACCATACTAATCAAGGTTAAGCTAATGTTTTTTGTTTGAGGGGGGTAAGCTAATGTTTGGAGTCTAAATATGGGAAGCGTAACGTTTGGAGTCTAAAAAACCAATTTTGTTGGCATAGAGCTCTCTCTATTGGAGTGAAAAGTTTTTGTTTCCTCCGCAAAACACGGGGCTAAAGTTTAGGACGTGCCACATCGGACGTTCGGATGCTAACTAGAGGACTAAACATGAGCTAATTATAATACTAATTGTACAGGAGTAGACTAATTAGCGAGACAAATCTATTAAGCCTAATTAATCCATAAATAACACATATTATTGTAGCACCACATTGTCAAATCATGGGCTAATTAGACTTAATAGATTCGTCTCGTAAATTAGTCTCAAACTGTGGAATTAATTTTATAATTAATCTATATTTAATACTCCAAATTAGTATCAACATCCGATGTAACATAGACTTAAGTTTATGTCCTATTCGCTTGGCTGATAAGCCATGGCTGAAAGTACTGTTGGCTGATTTGTTGTGAGAGAAAAATACTACTCATTACGTGAAAAAGTACGATTTATAAATCAAGCGAACATGCGTTAATCTGTGGAACAAACACCCCTGAAACACATCCATCCTAAACCCGAGGCTTTTGCTGATGGCCGAGGCAAGCAAGCGCACGAGGATAGACGGTGAGAGAGAGAGAGGCCTAGCCATGTAACCGAATCCAGTCATTGGCGTCGGCTCCCAGCCTCCCACTGACCGCGGACGTCCTTCTTGAGGTACCAATCCGACCAACGTGGCTCCAGTGGGGCTTAAATCCAGCTCAACCAAACACTCGATATGCATTCCAAATGCATTTTCCAACCCTCTGTTTTGGTTTAATACTCCTCTACAAAACAGAGCCTAAAGAGTTGAGCAGTGGCCTGCCCGATAGTGTAGCGCCGCTTCAAATGAAAATGAGCATTGCTGTAATAAAAATCACAGTTGAGTTTTGAGAGATTTATGTTCCTTGCACAGTACCTACTCATCTCTATAAAAGGCTGTGTTTAGTTGCAGGAAGTTGGAATTTAGGGTTACTGTAGCACGTTCGTTTTTATTTGGCAAATAGTGTTCAAACATGGATTAATTAGGCTCAAAACGTTCGTCTCGTAATTTTCTACCAAACTGTGCAATTAATTTTTTTTTTCGTCTACATTTAATGCTCCATATATAGACCGTAAACATTCGATGTGACAAGTACTGTAGCACTTTTTTAGAAGTTGGGGTGCAACTAAACAAGGTGAAAGTTTCAAATTTCAGCCAAAAGAACAAACTACTCGACGACAGAAGTTTCTAAACGAATCGTCTTCCACAATCCCATGAGAGGCGCCGCGCAGGTCAGTTCATTCAGTTTTCCCCGAGAAAAAACAGTACCACCCCTACAACACTGGCATACAGTACAAAAGCTCGGACGGGACGCTCCGACAACCCTACGTCATTTACACACAGCTGAGAGAGTCTCTGAGACTGGGCCTATCGCTTCCTACTGCCTCCCATTCCTTCCCATCCCCTTCACTTCCTGCCCCCGCGCTTCCCGCCGCCGCCCTTTGCCCTCTTGGACGGAGGGGGAGACGGGGGGCGCGGCCGCGCGTTTCGGTGGCCTGCCGACGTTCCTCCTCCCCGGCGGGGCTTTCTTGGACCCGGACCCACCCGCGGGCTCCTTCTTGCCCTCGCCCTTCCCGGCCTTCTTCTGCTCCGCCTGGGCCGAGAGCTTCAGCGTCTCCAGCAGCGACACGCGCTCCGTCGACGGCGCCGAGCCGCCTTGCTTCATCCGGTTGAGGAAGTTGACAGCGTTGCGCTTCTTGGCGACGCCGGCACCACCGCCGCCTTTCTTGTCAGCAGCAGGCTGCTTCTTGGCCTCCTCGGGCGGCGCGTCGCTGTCCGAGCCGTTGTCCGCCGCAGCCTTCCGGACAGCAGGCCCGCCGCGGGTCTTGTTCGTCCTCGGGCCTCGCGCCGCCCGGTCCTTGGCCGCCGCCTTCCTCTTGCCCACCGCCTCCTTCCGCTCCCTCTCCTCCTTGTCGTCCGTCTCCGCCTTCTCCTCCTTGGCGGTGGCCGCCGCGGCGGCCTTGGCGATGGAGCTCCGCTTCCGGCACACGATGATGGGCGCCGTCTTCTCCAGCAGCGACCCGACGTCGGCCTCGGCCTTGGCCTTCTTGGACGCCCCCGGCGGCCCCGCGGCCGCCTTCCCCGAGGGCCCCGCCGGCTGGTCCTTGGACATGTGCTTGGCGACGCGCGCGCGTCCGCGCCGCGGCCGAGTGCTCAGGCGAGCCGCGCGGGAAGAAGACCAGCGCGTTGGCGCACAGCAGGAGCAGGTCGCGGTAGAACTCAGTCGCCGAGGCGTAGCTCCCGGCCCCACCCCGTCCAGCCTGGACCTCACCGTCTCCAGATCCACGTGGCGCCTGATGGTGCTCCTGTATTTCGCGTCGTCCTGCGAGCAGCATTTTTGGGGCCATCGGTGAGTGGAAAAGCAAATAATAACCAATCGAGTGGCAAAGGAAAAATATCCATCCAAAACAGCCTACTAAAAATCAAACTGGTATAAAAATAAGTAAATCTAAATAAAACAAAGAATGGGGCACAAATTTTGTGCACAAAAGCAGGTGAAATGCTGTGCAGCACGTCACGTTAGCACGTGGGAGCACGATTTTTTCTCTCTGAAAAGAACTGTGGGGATATTTTAGTCCTTCAGCAGTCAGTATGCACTCGGCGGCAGAACGCAGCTATGGCCGACAAGCCGGGCCCACGCGTCGTTTTTTGAACGCCCACGTGGCGGGGTATGACTGGCCTACGCCCGAGAGGACCACCACCCCACGAACGCGAAACGCGCCTCACGCAGCGCCACCCACTCTCGCGCCTACACTTATCTCCAGGCCGGGCCCACGGATCGGACGGCCGAGGCCAACCTCGCCCCGGGCTGGACGGCGCGCGATCTACACGCCCCCGCGCCTCGCGGGTCACGGCCTCACGGTTGACGACCGCGCGTACGTGTACGCGCCACCATCAGCGCCCTGTTCCGTACTTTTTTAAGCTAACGAATACTATTTTTCTCCGACGACAAATCAGTAACAGTACTTTTTTTTTAAGCTAACGTGGAGGCCATTCCCACCGCCACCCGACCCGACGCCACCTCCGTACGACCGGCGCGGGTCCACTTCCACGTCGTGCGCTCGCCGGCGACGGCGACCAGGCGAGGTGGTCGCTTTTGCGTGTGCAAGCAAAGCGAAGCGAGCCGCGTCTAGGCCACCGGGAGAACGCGAGTGTTTCGCGATTTGGGGGGAGTCCCAGCACTCGCCATGCATAGCGCGAGATACTCGTAAAGCGTACTCCACTGACAGCTGGGTTGGGCGCTTGTGTTTGGACGGTTCCGTAATTTCAAAGATTTTATTTTTAATTACGCGCGGAGAAAAAATGGAGATTAGGGGAGGGGTGAACGGTGATTTTTTCAATTTTTACAGTTTAACCGTGTGTGTTTTTAGAGAAAAAACAACGGGACAGAGGATGATTTGTTTTTTACCTGGCTCTCGAGCCGGCGCTCGAACACGGAGCCCGGCTTGCTGGTCCGCACCGACTCGAGGAACGCGCGCAGCGCCTCGGCCTCCGCCGCGGGGAGGACCGCGGCGGCCGGCGGCGGTGCTGAGGCCTCCTCCGCCTCCGCGTCCTCTCCGGCGGCGATCTCCGGCTCGCGGCGGCGGGACGGGCTGGCCGAGCTCTGCACGTCGCTGCTCTCCTTCTCGGCGTCGTCCGGCGCCGTGCCCTTGGACCCGGCCACCGACTCGCCGGAGGCCTGCTCGCGCTTCACAGCCGACGACTCGCGGGCCGCGTCGTCTCCTGCCCCCTGGTCCTCCCCTCTCACCGCCGCGTCGCCGTTCCCGGCGTCGGCCGTGCCGCCGGCGTCGTCCGCCGGCCGCGGCCACTTCAGATCTGACGAGTTGGACTCCTTGCACGACCGCCCGGACTCGCCGCCGGAGACACGATCCTCCCCGACGCCGGCATCGTCCTCCTCCTCCAGCGATCCCTTCCCCGCCGGCGGCTCCTCGTCGTCGTCGTCGTCGTCCTCCTTCACCGCCGGTGGATTGGCCTCGCCGGAGATGCTCCTCTCCCTCTCCTCCTTGAGCCGTTCCACTTTGGATTGCAACGACCTGGCAAGGCACGCCGGTGGGGAAAAAAAACGAAATCAGCATTTCCGCTAGAAAAAACCGCGGCCGACCGATCAGCATCAGACGGCTGAGCTGAGCGAACCGGGCCGGCCCGAAAGCGTTTTAATGTTTTCACGTTAATATTAATATCCTGTCCAGGCTGGGGCGGGGTTTTTTTTTTTTGGCCATTTACCCGATCGAGAGATCGTATCGCTCGACCTCGCGGCGGAGCTCGGCGACGCGCAGCTTGCGGAGCTCCTCGACGCACCCGTCGGCGGAGGCCGCGTCGGGGTCCTCGTCGTCGCCGTCACCGCTTTCGGAGCAGGCGCCGGCGGCGAACCGGCGGTGGAGGAGGCGATAGCGGAGGCGGCACCCGGCGGGCGTGAGGCTGTCGGCCGCGGCGGGAGGGCAGCGGGACAGCATCTCCATGGCCACGGAGTCCCAGCTGGCCGTGCCGTGCTTCCGCACGGCGCACGCCAGGAGGAGCTCCTCCCACGTGCCCCAGATCTCGCCGCCGGCCGCCGCCGAGGTCCCCGGGGACACACCGGGATCGTCCGATCTGGCCGTCATCGTCCTCTCTCCCCTAGCCGTACCAGCTCCACGTCCCGGCGGCGGCGGTGGCGGCTCATAGCGCCGCCTCCATGGATTGGAATGGAATGGAACGAAAGGTGAGCTAGGGTTTGATTGGTCTGGCAGGTTGGGCTAGCCCCGCCCCGTGCCGTCGCCCCCCCACCCCTGCCTGCCAATCTATCTCCCTGCCTGTGTGGTTCGTCTAGGTTTTGGTTCCGGCCCCCTCCCCCACCACCATCTGGTCCCTTTCTCCCTCTCGTTCTCCTTTTCCTCTTTCTTTATTTGGTTTGGTTTGGTCTCGTTTCACGAATGGAGCCGCCGGTGAAGGGCCTCTGCGAAATTTCTGTGCCTCTACCGTGGGGTCTTTGGCGAAATGGGACCAAATTGAATTCTTCCAAATAATTCGTGTGCCCGGGCCTACCTACCACTCGCTATTCCATCGAATTTTCAATTCTCAAAATTCTCCCGGACATCATGGCGCCTGCCGACGTGGCAAATCGTGTGACGCTCTGTTGAACGAAACTCGACCGGCCCAATGATACTCGGTTGCTAATAACCAACCTCAGCCCGTAAAAATGGGCCAACCAGATGCGGTTTTATAATTAAATAGGTTTCCTAAAAAACAAAAATTAAATAGGTACAAATCGTTTTAGTTTTCTTGGGCAGATTCACCTCGCTGAATTGTGGCTGAAACTGGCTGAAAACACTGTTCTGGCTGAATTCTTACGAGAGAAAAACACTGTTCCGGCTGAAAAAATAAGCTGAATAGTGTCGTTTTTTTGGTAAGCCGAATAGGGCCATAATAGTTTCGTGACCACAATAATAGTCTGACAAGTTGATTGTTTACGTAACTTTACTTTCAGTGAATAGCTTCATGTGACTCTCTTGCCAAACACACTGTAGACTTCTTTTAACCATGGTTCTCAAGCTCTACTCCATCTATTCTTTGAACGGAAAAGGAAAGTACCGATGAGCTAATTTTTCAGTTTTAGAATCAGGAATGCTAAACAACGACCGAGTGTTTCACCTGGATTTTACACGCGATTTTGTAGCCAGTGGATCTGAGCGCGGAGGAGGGCGCGGACGACCGGATCTCTCCCTGCCGCTGCTGCCTTCTTCTTCCTCCCTTGCACTTGCGCCCGCCATCTTCTTCCCCAGCTTCGGCGCGATGGCTAGGGATGCGGCGAGCTCTCCTCCTCTTTCTTCTCCAACTCCGGATGGTATAGACGGGCCTGACTGGGAGGAGGTAGGAAGGGCAGGCGGTGGGGATGGTGGTCGGGTGGTTTAGGAGAGTTGGCGGTGGTTGCGACCGCCGGGCCAGGTCGGGGCGGGGGAGGCTCGCCGGAGCTGGACAAGATGGTGGCAGGTGAGCTCGCTGGAGCTGGAAAAGATGGCGGCGATGGGGGGAGAGTTAGAGGGAGGCTGCCCTGGACGCTAGGGTTCGCCGCATCTTTTCTCAAATCTGCTCGTTCTAAGGCCATAATCCTTATCGAGAGAGAGATTGTGGACGACAAAGAGGTCAAGAGGAAAGGGAAGGGGGAGGATATAAAACAGGGGTGAGAGGCAACGCTCCTAGCTGTTTTTCAGTCGTCATCGTGGCGACTCACATTGTTGAGACGAAAGACATGGTGATTTATAGAGGGTGTGGTAGGTGGGTTTGGATGGTGGAGAGAGGCTGAAGATAGGCAGAGAGGGAGCCGGGGGGAGGGTTAGGAACATGATTAGTTTATTACTCTTCATTAGGGAAATGTGAAAGGGTCACCTCAAGAGAGTAGGAGAAAGGAACTCATATGTGTGGAGATGAGCAAAATAGCTAATTTAGCCCCTTGACTTTGCTTGTCGATTCAATTTTGCCACTCGGTCTTAGATTATTCAATCTAGTTGTCGGATACCATGAGAAGGGGTACCCTAAGCAAGATCCAAAAAGCAGCGCTTAGATTTCGTAAAGATCGAAAACCATTAAACGCAGCTTTGGCCTCGGCCGATTCTCGATTCTTACCGAGGCCCCCTCACCACTGAGCCTCGGTCGATTCCCGCTAAAGGCCTCGGCCGAGGCCACCGAATCCCCGTCTCGCGCAAGGCGGGCTCGGCGACACTCCGCTACCTCTTCCTTCTCCCGTCCCTCTGGCAAAGCGTCAGTCGTCGCATCAACTCGATCAGCTGCTGCCTCGACAATGACCACATGCCCAAGACAAGACAAAGTGAGAATGGCCGATGGGACAGAGGCGGGATCAAGGCGGGGTTACCCGCCTTGTACTAACCACCATGCACATGGGTTGACGCCCATGCCTCACTATGTCGCCAACTCCCTGCACCGAGGACAATGCGGCGTGGGGAGCCACATCTGGCTACTGTGGCCTCGGAATCGATACCAGAGCAATAATTCCCTCAAGGCCTCGGCAGCTTGCTCCGAGGGGCTCGACGGCCCCAAGGACCCATGTCCGCCAAAGCCCCCATGATGGCTTGGCCTCGGCACCTCTGAGCCACAGCCCCTCACGACGTCATCACGCGATGACTGTGACGCCGTCCCCGGTTGGCGGGGTTACCCGTCACTATGCTATCCACCGTGCACATGGTTGACACCCATGCCTCATTTGTCGCCAACTCCTGCTCCAAGGACAACGCAGCATGGGGAGCCACGTCACAGGCTCTTTGTGGCCTCGGAAGCGATACCTGGGGCCAATAACTCCCCCAAGGCCTCGACAGTTTGCTTCACGGGCTCGGCGACTGAGGGTCCATGACCACCGAGCCCCCCACGATGGCTCGGCCTCGGCATCTGCAGAGCATTTGCTCCCTCACGACGTCATTACACGGCGACCAAAGACGTCGCCCGCCATGTCCCGCATCAAGCGCCAGACTGGAGCCCCACGACGCACAAGACCGAAAGTATGACCAAAGCATGTCACTTCCGCGCATGACCGGGGACGGGCCACTCCATCGACCATACCACAACGGTGGCCGACTACAGGGCTCGGACACGCCACCCCATTTACAGAAGCGCTATGTAGCACCCTGTGCACGGTCCCGGTCCTCCCTTAGAGTATAAAAGGGAGGGACTGGGGCCATTTCCGAGGAGGGGCCAGAAAGACGAACACGCCGATAGAACCACGCACTCCTGTTTGCTTGGGAACAACGCCTCAAGCAGCCCGCACCACACTCGCATGAGAGACAGGGGCTAGTTCCTCTCTCACCTAGCTTGTAACCCCCTACTACGAGCACTCCGGTGCAAGGAATACAAGATCGATCTCTCGGACTGGACGTAGGGCCTCGATTGCCTGAACCAGTATAAACCTTGTGTCTCTTTGCGCCACCATCCGGGATTAGGGGCACGCGGCACAAATTCACTCGTTGGTTGAGGGACCCCGGTTCCAAAACACCACGGCGTTAGCGGCGCCGGTAGGGGCGCCTGCGTGTCAGCTTCGTCATCCTAGCAAGTTCCGGATGGCAGACTACATACGACCATTGCGTCTCGGCACCATAGTTTGGTTGGGGAGCCTAGAGTTCATGTCTCTAGGGCATGAGTACGACATGGTGCTCCTCACTCCTCGAACCCCACCGTCCGACGACGAAGTCGCCCGGCGACCAGTCAGCGAAGCGGCGCCCGGCGGCCAGCTCGCCGCCACGCCGCCAGCACGACGCGAGAAAAAGGCCACTGACGCTTCTGCGAGCCAGGCGACACGCCTCTCCCCCGCCGATGTCCCTCGACCGGTGGAGGAAGTTCGGGACGTCATATTTGCTACACTCGGCCAGTACCAGCCAAGCCCTACGACGTTACCAAGCCCGGCGTCCGGCCGAGACACGAAGGTGGGCGACCTGGTCTTTGAGGATCGAGGCAAAGCAACAAGGGCCGCCACAAGTGACCCACCACAGAAGGGCAAGACATCGTCGCTCAAGTCTTTGAAGCCGGGACCTACAAGTTAGCCAGCGAGAAGGGCGAAATCTTCACCAACGCTTGGAACATAGAACGACTACGTCGTTTCTACCCTTAAAATTCCAAACGTTGCTTACATTGTTTCGAAATGCAATAAAGAAGCGTTCTTAGTTGTTATAACTTTTCGAGAAACCCCCCCTTATAGACTAGCCGATTGTATAGAACCCAAGGACCAGACGATCGTCTCAAAGCGAAAAAGGCCGGTGAGTAGTGAAAGCGGCTTCACGCCTCAAGACTGGCAACTCCTCACCACCTTTTCACCCAAAAGACAGGCAGAGGGCTCGAGGAAGTTCTCAGACAGAGAGCTTGTCTATCAATAGGGGCTCGACGTCACAATAGCGCTTATAAAGGAGACTGGTTGCCCGCCTCGCAAAGCCGGGCCTCCCTCGGGGCTAGAAAGGGGAACCCCTAAGTCCCGAACACCATTTGTTAATGGTCTTTCAAAAATTTCTCTCTAAAACTCTCTCTCGCTCGATGGGACCTTCACAAGAAACCCAAAGACCAAAAGTTTGTCTAGAGGCCAAAGGGCGGTCGAGACATGAGAACGGCCCACGCCTCAGGCTACTGGCAGCTCCCTCACCACCCCTCGGCCAAGGGCGGCTTAGGTCCCAAGGGTTTTCTTTGCGGGTTCCCAAGATCGAGACAGAGGCACTGAGCTCGGAAGTAGAACGAGAAAGCGATTAAAAAAGACGCACATACGCATAAATACTTTTAAAGGCCTCGACGGCCACAAAAACGCCACGATCTGACAACTAACTCAATCCGGTTACATGGCCCCTTTTGGCCCTGGTCAAAGCTCAAGGATCGGTGGGTTTGGCGGGAGGACCACCTCTTCTTCAAACAGACAGGCCCGGTACATTGTGCGGTGCCTCGGCCGCCTCCAAGCAGCTTCATGACCTCGCGATCCGCCTCCTCGTCATCTTACGGCAACACGAGCTGTGGCCCGACGACAGCCTCGAGGTTGATGGCGAGTGCGAGAGGAGCGACGGCCGTGTAGCGCTTGACACCCATGTGCAGCGCCCTCGGAGTCTCTCGCGGACGTGGCGCTCAACGCCAATCAAAGCGGCTCCCAAGGGAGCTAGCTGATTGGACCTCCTCGATGTCAAGAGCCTCGCAGAGCGGTCCGGACGGTCACTGCAATGGCGTCTCGTGCTCCCGGACCTCGACATCCGGTAGCTGCTATGCTGCATGACGGAGGTCTCGGCCGCTTGGGAGGCCTCTTTCTCCAGATCTACGTCAGAGCGAGGGGTCGAGGAGTCAAAGCGAATCGAGCAAATGGAGCAAGGAACATGGTTCAATGGAACTTACCTTGACCTTGCTCTTCCGGTGAGGCCTTGACCCGAGAGGCCTCGGCCGCCTTGGTAGCCTCTCGCAAGGCGACTTTTCGTCGCCTGATGCTCGCTTCTGCTCCGCACCCATTTGCCCGGCTGTGACCTTAGCAGAGGCCGTCGCTTCTTGGGCTGGCTTTGAAGGAGTCTCGCTCCTCCTCTAGTTCCTTGATCTTGGCCACTGGGGCGGACTGCTCCTTAGCAAGTGGCCAACTCGGCCTCGAATATCAAGACAACGAAGGCGGAGGTCCTCCACTTCCGCAGACTCCAGCGCCGACAATAGCCCACAGGCATCGGCAAGCAGGCCCTTTTGGCGCCGGAGCTGGTCCCAAATATCCTCTCATTTCGCAGAACACCGATTTCCCAAGGGATCGGGTCTCGAGCTCCTAAGAAGGCAAAACAAAAAACGACGTCAAAAAGCTGCGAGGGGCTCGAGAGAAAACAACGCAAGCACGAGAGAGGAAAGTACTTACCCGCGTGACCGGGCAGGTCGACCCATAATAGTCATCATTTGTCTGCAGCTGACCCGCCGCGCCGATTAGCGATCTTTGCTCGAGGGTGCCCCAATGCCCCCCCCCCTCTGCGGTATCTTCAGGCGAACACAGGCTCCCCTCGGGGTCAGCCAGTTCCGCCAGAAAACACGCTGGAAGTTCCACCCATGAGGCTCGGGCCGTGGCCGGACAAGAACCGAACTCCCCTCGGCGGGATCTGGGGTTGGTTGCTCATGATGCTGGCCGCTGGGACGTCCGCCGCCTCCTTCCTCGGGAAGAATCATCGACGAGGTTGTCCGAACGAGTGGGCGGCGCCAAAATTTGCCCGTCTCCACCTCCATCGCCTCGGTCTCGGCGGGCCCGGGGCTCTAGCCTCCGCCACCTCTACCTCGATGGCCCGGCGTCCACCGCCTCGACGTGCCGGAGGTCTTGGGGGCTCTGGCCTCACCCTCAATGGCCCGGCATAGCAGACGCCTTGACCTCCTTCGCCCAAGACCCACAACATCGTGAGGCATGGGCTCCTCCTCCTCCACTCGTCCCCACGGCCGCCTCGGCCCCCCCTTTCTGGGCGGCCGCCTCCTCAAACTTGGCCCCGCCGACGCGCGCGTCAAGACGCCGCCGCCCGGCCTGCGCCTCCGCTCGCTGATGGGAGGAGCTAACGTTCACCTTGAGCGCCTTACAGGCGCCAAGGAGATCTTCCACCGAAGCGTCTGGTGGAAGAAAAAGACACTCCCAAGGTCGCATGCAACCTGAGGCGAGACATAAGAAGTACTACGGACTCCACACGGAGAAGGCGCTTACATGAACGGGGATGCGGCCCGCCGACACCGCCTGCCTCTCTGCAGCAGCGGTGGTGGTGGCAGCTGCAACCCCGGTGTCCACCAAGGTTACGGTGGCCTCCGTCGGACCCAGCACCTCCTCGACCTTCGCGGAGATAATGGGGTCGCCCCACCGTCACCCGCTCCACCTCCGCCGCCGAACCCATCGGGTGACGCAAGACGCTCCTCCACACACCCGCGCCTCGGGTGTGCCGGCCTCGGCCGGGGCAGGCCGCCCGCCCGGGACACCTCCTCCTCCTCCTAGGGGCGTCGGGCTCCTTGCGGCGCCCGGGAACCATCTCCTCGATGTCGGGAGGTGTCCCGAGCAGGCCGTCCCCACTCGCGCCCGCCCGCCGTCGCTCAAGAATCCGACACCGACGACGCAGGAGAGCGGTTCCAACAGGGGAGACCGTCGAGCTTCGACGCCGGCGGCGGCAGGCGTCCAGCTTACCGGCGCAGCGAGAGCTCCTTCGTGCGCCTCGCCTCCTTGGCATCTTTCTTTTTCTTCTCCTCCTCTGCGGCGCTACTGTTTGCGTGGTTTCGCCGCCAGGCGTCCTCGAAGCAGGCGGCGGGGAGTTTCGCGTCTCTTAGTCCACGTGAGAACGACGTAAGTAAGACAACAGACCAAAAAGGCGAAAGCCTCGACAACATCCAACTTACCGGTGAGACATACCCCGCGCAGGCGCGCCGGGAACGGCATCAAATCGTCGATCTTGACTTCCCGTCCACCGCTTCTTTCACCCGACGCAGGTCTCGTCGCCGGTAAGCGGCGGAACATCTTGACACCGACGATCGAATCGCCGGGGTCATCTCGAAAAACCGCCGGGCCATCGGCGGCAACACCCTCCGGCGGTGAAAAGCCGCCACGACCACGGCCGCCGAAAGGCCGTGGTCACGCAGCTTTCCCAAGGCCCTCAAGAGCGGTTCCGGCTGGTGACGGTCGGCATGATGACGCCGTACCCCATTTCTCTGGTTGACTCTCTACAACCCGCCCGGTATAAGGGGAAGTCCTCCGCCGTCGTTGCGGAGGTAGAACCGGCCGTCATACCAACGACGGTTGGGCGTTGACAGTTGGGCGGGATGTAGAGGGATGCCGGTCTTAAGCGCACGTGAAAGGGGTACCGCCCGGCCTCTGCCCTTCCGAGCCCCCTCGTTCCCCGGCTTGGTGGTGAACGTCGCCGGAACAAGTGGAGCCACAACTCCCGGTGGGGAAGCGATCCCCAGATACCCCTCACGACGGGCGGCGAAGATGGCCGCTGGCGATGGAGTTAAGGCTGAAATTGTGCGACTCCACGCCATAGTAGTGCGGGAGCGCCCGATGAAGTTATCCACCGGCGACCCGAAGCCTCGCTTCGTGGAAGACGCGAAGCTCACCACGTAGCCGTCGCGCGGCGGCCTCGGCTCCGACTTCGTTCCCGGAGCAATCCACTCCGGCTCGCAGGGGGTCGGTGATCGGCGAAGAAGACCGGCCTCCCACAAGCGATCTGCGGCTTCTCCTCGGTGACGTCGGACCGCCCTGTGGATCCGGCCGGAGGATGACGGGACCACCAGCCATTGCTTGTGGCGGAGGACTGCTAGGGCGGTAATCTCTCCCCCCTCTTTTGGTCTCTCGCCCTCGCCCTTCTCTTCCCCCCGGCTCTATGCTCTCAAAGAACGGCAGCGCGGAGGCAAAGAAAAGCGAATGCGAGAGAGGTAAGAAGGAAAGGCGAGGCCCTTGCGTATTTATCAAAGTGACAAGACGAAACCGGCGAACAACGAAATCGGGAAGTTTCCCCAAAAAAAAAAAATCCGCGCGCGGTTATCCAGATCCGGTCTTACCGCCCACGCACACTCTCCTCCTCGTTAATCGCGTGTGTAGTACGTCTCGTCGGCTTCCCTCCTCGTTAATCGCGTCGTGCAGTAGTCGTCCCGTCGGTGACGCCACGTCGCGCGTCAACTGCAGCAGCAGCAGGAGCCGTTCGCCTCCCAAAAAAGCCGCCTCAAAAGACGCTTTGCCATTAATTAACCGTAGGGAGAGAAATAACCCCGATTCCTTCGAGCAAAGGCGGGCACCAAGCCCGCCACGGTCCAGGGGTTCAAGGTGGGCCCTTAGGGGTTTCGGCAAGCCGCCCGAAGGCAGCAGAGTCGGGGGCAACCACTGGCGAGCCTACACAAAGCCGAGGCCCAAGCAATTAAACGCTTGGGGACGCCTCATGTTGTGTCCGAGACCGCAGGAGGTCTCGAATGGGATCCCACCGTGAGGGGAGGCACCGAGCCACCGAGGCCAGTGAGCGGCCTCGGCACCCACTAGAGAAACCCTCCCGGTACTCTTGGAGCGCGTCTCTGGACCGCTAGCCGACCCCCATGAATGGGGTACGGGCCTCCACTCGGACTTACCGATATGACTCACCGGAAGTGCCATCGCTCGCGCACCGAGGGTAGCATGGCACATTCCACCCCTCCTTCCGAGCGAAAAGGAAGCGCGAGGGTCGAATAAAAAGTCGGGAGAATCCACGGCGCCCTCTTGCTCCGTCAGGCAGAGGCTAAGGGACTCTTCCCGCAAAAGCGTTGCCGAGGCCCAATGACTTGAGCTCGCACACGAGGGGTCTCGGCAAAACCAACCCTCCTTCCGAGCGAAAAAGAAAGAAAGCGAGGGTCGTTCAAAAGCCGGAAGAACTCCCGACGGCCCTCTTGCTCCGTGCTGAGGCTAGGGAGCTCCTTCGCAAAAAGACGCCGAGACCCCACGACCTAGGCTCGCACCGAGGGGGCTCGGCGGTCGACCTCCCGCCGAGGGGCGAACCAAAAGCAGGGGACCTCGACCGCTCTCTCGCTCGTCACGAGAGACTCGGGGCTCCTCCTGCAACTTCTGCCGAGACCAGTGGCTCAGCTCGCACACGAGTGGGCTCGGCAAACAGCCCCCCGTCCAAGCGAAAAGGATGGGCGGGGGGCGGGCAAAAAGTCGGGAGGGACCTGACCGCCGCCCTCTCGCTCCGTCACGGAGGCTCGGGGCTCTTCTGCACCCAAGATAAAAACAAGCGACCCGATCCATTCACGGTCCGGGGTTCAAAGTGGGCCCCGGGGTTTCGGCAATTGCCCAGGCAAAAGAGTCGAGGGGCGACTACAGGCGAACTGTCTGAGCAGCACTGTGTTGTGTCCGAGACCGGTAGGGAGGTCTCGAATGGGATCCCACCGTGGGAGGCACCAAGCCACCGAGGCCCAGTGACGGCCTCGGCACCCACTAGAGAAACCCTCCGGTACTCTTGGAGCACGTCTCGGACCGCTAGCCGACCCCAAGTGAGCGGGTACGGGCCTCCACTCGGACTTACCCGATGTGACTCACCGGAGATACCATCGCTCGCGCCCACCGAGGGTAGCATGGCATCTTTCACCCCTCCTTCCGAAGCGAGAAGGAAGCACGAGGGTCGTACAAAAAGCCGGAGAACCCCGACGGCCTCTCTCGCTCCAGGCGGAGGCTAAGGGGCTCTTTCCGCAACACCGTCGAGGCCCCGCGATCCGAACTCGCACCTACGGGCCCGGCAAACACGATCAAACGCCTCACTCGAAGAGAAAAAGCCCCAAGAAGCGAAATCACTCCTCCAGGGCCTCGGGGGCTACACCCGGCGGGTGCGCTCGCGCGCACCCACCGAAACCTCGAAAACAAAACACCATCCCGACAGGAGCTATCAAGAGCCAATTCTCGTCAGAACCTCAGGGGGAGTGCCTCCACTCCCCCCAAGGCTCGGGGGCTACTGTCGGATACCATGAGAAGGGGTACCCTAAGCAAGATCCAAAACGCATCGCTTAGATTTCGTAAAGATCGAAACCAGTTAAACGCTGCTGGCCTCGGCCGATTCTCCGACTCGCCCGAGGCCCCATCACCGCGGACCTCAGCCGATTCTCCGATTCGCCCGAGGCCCCCTCACCACGGGCCTCGGTCGATTCCCCGCCAAAGGCCTCGGCCGAGGCCACCGACCCCCCGTCTCGCGCAAGGCGGGCTCGGCAGCACTCCGCTACCTCTTCCTTCTCCCGTCCCTCTGGCAAAGCGTCGTGTCGCATCAACTCAATAAGCTGCGCTCGACAATGACCACATGCCCCGATGATCTGTGAGAATGGCCGATGGGGGGGAGGCGGGGATCAAGGCGGGGTTACCCGCCACTGTACTAACCACCGTGCACATGGGTTGACGCCCATGCCTCACTATGCTGCCAACTCCTGCACCGAGGACAATGCAGCGTGGGGAGCCACATCCAGGCTCTGTGGCCTCGGAATCGAGTACCAGGAGCAATAATTCCCTCCATGGCCTCGGCGGCTTGCTCCGTGGGCTCGGCAAACCCGAGGACCCATGTCCGCTAAAGCCCCCCGCGATGGCTTGGCCTCGGCACCTACTGAGCCACGGCCCCTACGGCGTCATCACGCGATGACTGCCACGTCCCCGGCCGGGCAGGGGTTACCCGTCACTATGCTATCCACCGTGCACATGGTTGACACCCATGCCTCACTGTGCTGCCAACTCCTGCTCCAAGGACAACGCAGCATGGGGAGCCACGTCTGGGCTACTGTGGCCTCGGAATCAGTACCCAGGGCCAATAACTCCCCCAAGGCCTCGACAGTTTGCTTCACGGGCTCGGCGCACTGAGGGTCCATGACCACCGAGCCCCCACGATGGCTCGGCCTCGGCATCTGCAGAGCAGCTGCTCCCTCACGACGTCATTACACGGCGACCAAGACGTCGCCCGCCATGTCACGTGCATCAAGCCATACACTGGAGCCCCACGACGCACAAGACCGAAAGTATGACCAAAGCATGTCACTTCCGCATGACCGGGGCGGGCCACTCCATCGACCATACCACAACAGTGGCCGACTACTGAGGCTCGGACACGCCACCCCATTTCTGAAGCGCTATGTAGCACCACTGCACGGTCCCGGTCCTCCCTTAGAGTATAAAAGGGAGGGACGGGGGCCATTCGAGGGAGGGGGCGGAAAGGCGAACACGCCGATAGAACCACGCACTCCTACGTTTGCTTGGGAACAACGCCTCAAGCAGCCCGCACCACACTCGCCGAGACACAGGGCTAGTTCCTCTCTCACCTAGCTTGTACCCCCTAGTACGAGCACTCCGGTGCAAGGAATACAAGATCGATCTCTCGGATTTGGGACGTAGGGCCTCGATTACTGAACCAATATAAACCTTGTGTCTCTTTGCGCCACCATCGGGATTAGGGGCACGCAAAGACAAATTCACTCGTTGGTTGAGGGACCCCGGTTCCAAAACACCGACAGTTGGCGGCGCCGGGGGGGCGCTGCGTGTCGAACCGTCATCCTAGCAAGTTCCGGATGGCGGACTACATACGACCATTGCGTCTCGGCACCATAGTTTGGTTGGGGAGCCTAGAGTTCATGTCTCTAGGGCATGAGTGCGACATGGTGCTCCTCACTCCTCGAACCCCACCGTCCAGACGACGAAGTCGCGCCCGGCGATTTCCAGTAGCGGCGGCGCCAGGTGCCGCTCTCGCACGCTTCGCCAGCACGACGCGAGCAAGGCCACCTCAGCCAATTTTTTTTTGCGGCTGAACTAATACCATCCCACTGAAAATTAAGAACACCGAATCATGAACTTCAAATCAAAATTATCACAAAAAATGTCTAGAAATTATTAAAAACATGGCCAACAAGACCTAACCTTGCGATTCGAAAACTTGTAGAAGATGCGGCTATAGTTGGGACCTTCGTTCTTTACCCTGACAATAAAACAGTGTGTTGCTTACACTTGTTGCACGTAATGAGAGGGAGCTCCGACCTCAGTCTACGAACTTCATGCGAGCCCGTGGACCTGGACGGGGACGCCATCCATACAGCCAGGACACCTTCCTTTTCAGCAAAACTAGTTGCAACAACAGAGACAAGGATGTGATATTGGGGATGACTGAGCCAGGCACTGGTCAAACCAAGTACACATTAGACAAATAAAGGCTTGAACCATATATCACTGCCGGGTCAAAATATCACCCCGATAGTGATCTAAGCACATCACTGCCGGTTGAGTTACTCACCTTGCAGTGATATTACTGCCGAGTCAAGTTTTGAACCGATAGTGATATTAGCACAACATTGTCGGGTTAAGACAAGAACCAGCAGTGATGTTGTTTTCCTATATATTGGAAATTTTGTTCCTTATCCTTCGGTCTGTCTCCCTAGAACCAATTCATCTCCCTCACATAGCCATCTGCATCTGCACTAACTATAGGAGCCCTAAGAGCGCCGTCAGCGACTCTGACCCCGACCCCAACACTGTTGGCCATTAGCCGTGCGCCTCCCTCATCCCCATACCTGTGTGGTTGCTTGAGAAAGGCAAGGAGGTAAAAGAGACTTCGACTTTTGTGGTCACTTCGACAATGAGGACGTAGATACTCCTTAGTGGGGTGGTCGAACCTCGGGATAAATCATTGTATCCTGCATGCTTGTTGTTGTTGTGATTGCTTGAAATTACTTATTCTTTGTTGTCTCTTTCTCCTCAAGCTTATTCTTAGAGTTTGGCCCTGATCTATCAATTGGAGGTGTTCCAAGGCCAAGGAAGTGGTTCAACATCTTCATCTATCTAGTAAGAAGTGGGGTAAAAAGCAGATTCAAACTTGAAGTTCACTTGACCTCTGATTGCACAAATTTCATAGGCATCAAAGCTTTTGACCAGGTTACGTCGAAACTTCTGATAGGTACTAATCCATTGTTTATAAGTTTGTGTTTAAGAATTTTTAGATACGCCTATTCACCTCCCTCTAGGCATTGTAGATCCTTTTAAGTTTGTGGTGGCTATTCCTCTTCTCTTCTATCAAAGCATGTGTCGCAGTTGATTATTCGGATCTCTCAAAAACCTCAATCAAATTGTGTATGAATCGTCAACCTCTCCATTGCCTCACATCTTTCATGTACTCCTTATAGTGGAATCCATAATCTCAATTCAATATGTATTTTGTATCCACACAATTTATTTCTGGCTAATCGAAGCCTTTTAAATCCAGAGTTGGCTGATAGAATGTTAAGAATGATTTGTATTTAGTGTTGTACATCCTTTGAATACTCGCTACCTCTAGAAAATGTATAGCTAAAATGACACTATAAACCTTAATTGGTAGTCGCTGAGCTCTTCCTGTTACAATTATTTAGTGAGTGCCTTAGATGCGTCTCGAAGAGCTTCGGGGCCATCCTTGTTTCGTTGACATTTACATTTGGACAGAGAAACATATAGTTCTTAGAAACTAGTATCGCTGCGATGTCTCCTAGAATGCAAGGGCACATGTCTCTTTTCTAATTTCAAAAGAGGAATGTTGCCTAACCCTCCACCCTCTTACATAACGATCTCCACCTAGGAGCAATATTGTCAGTGATTGGCCATTGTATTCATTGTTTAATAAAATGTGTCGTCATCCTTATGTAGTAAAGATGAGGAGGCTGGATCCATATATATGTGAAACATAATAGCATATGCCATACTTTAAGCACCATCTATGAACTACTTCGATTGCCCATTGAACGCTCTTTGGAGACTCTTCTTTAGATTTGTAGCACATGCCATACTTTAAGCACCATTTATGAACTATTTCGATTGCCCTTTGAATGCTCTTTGGAGACTCTTCTTTAGATTTGTTGGTCTTTAGAGACTCTTCTTTAGATTTGTTGGTCTATAACCAAACATGAGAGATGTGGAAGTGGAGAGAGAGCAAATGAGTGATGGTCCTCTCCACCTTCCCCCTCCCCCTCTTTTTATAAGGGATGTAGGATGAGAGTTTTTCATTCTTTCCCCTGGTGTGACTTGTATTTACAAAAAAAATCTCTAGGGGCTACAAATGAGCCCTAAGCATTCTCAAACAAAGCCCCCAGGCTTTGAAATTGGCCCTAAACACTCTACTAGGGTAAGTATCATCTACCTGACCCCAAACAAGATTCATCCTTAGATTTATCTAAACATATTTTTGCCCTGTTGCTCACATCCATCTCTTGGATAATGTTCATAAGTTAGCATATGAAAAAAGGATCCATAACCGATCAATATATCTACAAGATGAATCTATACTCCATATATATAGGAAAATGCACAAAAATTAAGAGGAACTTTTTTGCCAAAAAATCATTGGTTCAAATTAAAAGGAATTAAATTAATGGTTTGAGTACTTCTTGGGGGTAAATAAGGTAAGTTATGCCCGTTGAAATAAACTGATTATGGTGATACTATAATGAGGTTAGGGCTCCCAATTAAGGATTAGGGTTTGGGTTGGAGGCCCACCAGAGTCCAGTAGGGCCATGGTGGCAACAACAAGGCGGCCAGGGTGCTACCAGCAATGGTGGCCAATGATAACAAGTGGGAAGGGTCAAAATGGGGGTGACCATGGCGATTAGGCGATGATGGAAAGCTAGTGTTAGATTATGGGTGGCTGCCAAGCCAAGAGGATTACTAAGGAAGAAAAACACATGGTTAGAGATAAAAGGCACATGTCATACATCGGATTGCTCATACAGCTTCAAATCTTTTTACACTCTTTTGTATTGTGTTTCCTACAAGAACTTTTCGAAGGAGAAAATACCTTGTGAAAAGAACATATAAAGTTTGCACTTTGATGAAAAAGAAAATTTTCCAATAGAGTCATGGAATCATCAGACTGCATGTTTACCTTTTCTGGTTATAACTCCTATTTTTTATGATGAAGTTTGGTTAGAGCCAATGAGGTTATCAAATCCCGCATGTTGCCTCCTTCGCGTTGATGGAAGTTGTGTCCTGCATCTACCTTGTCCAATGTTTCAAATATTCTCAGTGATGTTGGTAAAATTCATGTGGATGGTGGCTTGGTTGAATTTGTATGGATATATACCAGCATAGGATGGTCTTGAGCGGTTGCTTAATCATTTCATCAGTTTTAGTAGGGATGATCCCATCATGGTGGAGCAGGTGCACATCCATAATTATCTTAAAATATTTCAAATTACTTAGAATACAAGACCTAACATGCCATATGCTACAACAACATAATCTATTATACATTACTAGGATGGAGTGCCAATGTTTTATTACTTTGTTTTTTGATCATTTATAATGGTTGTTGTCTCACTTTGCACTCTTGATTCCCCTAATAAATATAAATATGATAAGATTATTGTGGCTCATATTTTATTATCTTATAGTTCCCATGTAATATTTGGTGTTATAGCTGCAAAAAGAGGCTTCCGTGTTATTAATCGATCCAAAAGTAGCAAAATAATTCATTGATTTGTATAAGCTACTAATATCCTGAGTCTTAGATTGTGAGATAGTTTCACTATGGAAACAGATCAAGTTATGAAATTAAGTTCACCTGTTCCAGATAAAATTAGATATAATACTTAGGGCACTTTGCAGCCACTTTTGTACACCACACAAAATCGATTTTCTTTCAGCCAATTCCCTTAGTGCCATTGGAAATTTTACCTCTTCTCTCACTGCCATCAAATTTTTTGAACTTCTCTCACTGCCATCAGAATACTTTACACTTCCCTCATTGCCATTTCCATCAACATCTGTTAAGTTTATTATTAAGTTGATCTGAAAATGACCATTTTGCCCCTCACCCCTGTAGCGGCGGTGGAGTGGCTAGGCCCACGGGAGTCGTTCAGCCTTAACGACATGGGAGGATGAGGCGGAAGGGAAGCTATGGCTTCGGGAGGGAAGGCCGGGCCCAGTGCTATACCCAACGTTGGCACTGACTTCGAGTTACTGCTTGGCGGATGCGTCGCCGCATGCTCCATGCTCCCCACTGATGACCTCTTCTCTAGGGGCAAGCTGGTCCTGCTCCGCATCCCGACGCCCATGGATGAGATGGGTGCGCTTGGGGTGGTTGAGGTCAAGGT
Organism: Miscanthus lutarioriparius; assembly: GCA_904845875.1. Taxonomy (NCBI): domain Eukaryota; kingdom Viridiplantae; phylum Streptophyta; class Magnoliopsida; order Poales; family Poaceae; genus Miscanthus; species Miscanthus lutarioriparius. Next base: position 4,941,683 of record CAJGYO010000013.1, read on the forward strand.
CGAGGTGACTGCGCAATCGATGCTACTGCCGAAACAGGAGGAGCCCCTGGTGCCAACGTAGCAATAGTCAGAGACGCCGTGGGTGGAGGGAGAGGCGGCGGCGGCGGTGAAGGATGCCAGGGAGCCCAAGATCCCCGCGAGGTGGTGGCAGGATCTCCTATGTCTATGAAAGCAGCAAGCGGTAGCGTCGAAGGCCCGCAGTGGAGCCGAGGCCGCATGCTGGTTCCTCTGCCGGGCCCGAAGCCACCCGAGCCGGAGCCGTCGCTAAGCTGGCCACTGCTCCATGAGCCCGGCCTTGAGGACACCTCGGCACCGCTGATGCACGCCTCTGCACCGCCAGCGCATGCCTCCATGCCGCTGGGCCAGATCCACTGCGGCTGCCCCAGTCACATTCGTAGTCTATCTTTAGAGACTGAAGGGTGGGCCCATGGTGTCATTGGAAGAGGGCAAGGGAGGTCATTTTGTAGTTGTTGAAAAAATGTAATTCCTGTGGGTCCCACTAGTCAGCGAAAGAAACTTAAGAGATATTGATAGAAATGGTAATGAGGGAAGTGTGAATTATTTCGATGGTAGTGAGGGAAGTTCAAAAATTTTGATGGCAGTGAGAGAAGAGGTAAAATTTCTAATGGCAGGGAATTAGCTCATTTTCTTTTGTTCATAGGCATATGAAGGCGAATAGCATGAATAATCCCATGACTACAAAAATCATTTTCTTTTCTTTTCTTTATTCATTTGACACAAGCTTATCTAGTTAAATATTTAGGATTCAAACAATAAATTAATAATGACCTTGGTCATCAACTATAACATATCCCTTTTAAGTACACAAGTAAACCATCATAGTGGAAGAATCTAGCTCCAGCTATTGTTTACTTATAAATGAAGAACTACTAAATAATGATGATTTTGTAGGGTTCTCCCATCGCATTAGGGCATGTTTGAAACAAAGGAATATAAAACAGAGGAAAGGAAGAAAACGCAGGAATGAGATGTAGGTGTTGTGAGAAAATAGAGGAAGGGAAAATAAGTGTCACTATGAGATGTAGAAAATTATAACAATATTTATATCTCTAAATATATTTACTATGAAAATATATTCAACGATTCACCTAATGATACTAGTAATTATATACCATAAATACTATTATTTGCTTATATATATTTGGTCAAAGCTATGGAAGACTCCAGCTTGGAACATTGGAGACCCTGGTGATATTCTGTGCTGGCTTCACCTTATATAAATAAAATTGTAAAAACAAGGTTGTAGGGGACCGTGACGCCTAAGAGGGGGGGGGGGTGAATTAGGCGACTTAAAATTCTAACTCTAAACTATGGCCTCTTTTTCTAACCCTAGCAAAACCTATGCAAAAGATAAACTATCTAAATGTGCAACTACGATTTTGCTAGTGTATTGCTATCTCTACCGCAAAAGGAGTAATGTAATCAATGTAAATGCGGAAGCTAAAGAGCAAGGTAGAGATATGCAAACTCCCATCGATGACTATGGTATTTTTACCGAGGTATCGAGAAGCGCGCAAACTTCCCCCTAGTCCTTGTTGGAGCCCCTCGCAAGGAATCCCTCACAAGGGCCAAGCTCCCGGTTGGGTAACTCCGTGGATAGCCTCGGGCCTTCCCCACGTGCAAGTGGGTCTCCGACGTGCCTTCCGGCAAGCCTCTCCCGGATGCTCCCCGCCGTCTTCACTATCAAGCTTCCGGCCAAAACACCGCGGGCCTTGTTCTCTCCGGTACATGGTGGCGGCCACACCACAAACACGGTTGGTGTGATCTCGCAAGACTACAAGCCCCTCCGATGTACAACAATGGTGCGCGCAAGCACCGAGTGGTAAGAGGTATGCAAACCTCACTAAACACTAGGCCTAAACCTAGAGCAAGCGCATAAGTGGTGGTCTAATCAACCTAAGCACTTCGCAAAGCACGTACGCTAATCACCTAATAAATCACTAAGCACTATGCAAGTGGAGATCACTAAAATGGTGTATCAACACCCTTAATATGTTTCCTCAGCTCCATATTTCTCATTTGGCCGATTGGGGGTTGTATTTATAAGGCCCACTGAGAAAGTAGCCGTTGGGGACGAAATCTTGCTTTTCTGCTACTGACCGGACGCTCAGGTCGTCCTGATCGGACGCGTCCGGTCGTTCCGACCGTTAGAGCCACGATCAACTGATCGGACGCTACTAGCGTCTGGTCACCTACCACCCGACGCGTCCGGTCGCAGTTTCGCCGCTCTGTAACCTCTCTGTACTTGACCAGACTTTGTTGTCCTATGTCCGGTCGATTTGCTCAATCAGCGTCTGGTCGCTGCTGCTGCCGAGCCTCTTGATCGGAGCATCCGGTCACTGTGCTACCAGCGTCCAGGCACTTCTGTGAGCTCGTTTCTTCGCGATCTTGCGTCCGACTTGGTTCCTATCTTCGTGCTTAGACTTTGCTTGATATCTTGTGTCTTCTCTTGTGCTTCTAAGGTCTTGATTATGGTGTTGATCGTCGGATCATCATGTCGCCTTCGTCCAAGTCACGTCTTGCACCCTATTGAACTACAAAACAATCACTTACAAATTCATTAGTCCAATTTGGTTGTGTTGGTCATCAAACACCAAAATCAAAAGTAAATGGGCCTAGGGTCCATTTTCCTTACAATCTCCCCCTTTTTGGTGATTGATGACAACACGACCAAAGCAAGCAAATAATAAAAATTTGCAATTTTAAAGCTATCTACTTGGTAGGATGCAATGCAAGGAGCAAGGTTATATGATGTTAAAAGATACTACTTGTAAGACTAAAAGATACTACATAAAAACTTATCTTGCCCTTGCAGATGTCTCCATGTGGCATTATGGATTTAAGCCTTACTTCCTACAAATTCTCCCCATTACATAGGCAATCCATAATCCACTATCCTCCCTTTCTCGGACCATTACCATTTGTAGACACCACTTGTAGATCATTACCACTTATAAATTATTATGATCTACCTTTCGGTCCTCTAAATTCTCCCCCTTTGGAATCAAACACCGAAAAGGAAGACATTAGTAGCACAAGGGAGGGTCAAACTTTGTGATCCTTTGTGTGTAGAGTGGAATAGGTCATAAAATTTGACTCTCACATTATATAGATTAAGCTCCCCCTAAATATATGCATACATATGGTAGAAGGCTAAGCATATGCATAGTTGGCAAATTATTGCTTAAGGGAATATAATCTATATAATGCATGGAGAAAGCATATAAGTATCAAAATAAAATCAATATGATGATATCGGTTTAGAAATACCACATGTAGAAATCAATTTGATTTCTACCACTTGCAATAGGTGGTGGATTTTTGAAGTATGATGCTTAACTCCAAGGACTCCATTTTCCTTGCAATGAGACTACTACACACATGATAAGCTTGAAAAGGTGTTAGTCTCAAAGCATCCAACTTGTAGAGTAACCTCCCCCTAAATTTGTGCACACAAGTATGGAATACTTGTAGGAAACATGCACATTGATTTTGGAATAAAAAATACCACTTGAAAGATGACATCACATGAGTGTGAGAGTCATTTTCGAAGACGATATTTGGGAGAAATTATCTATAATTTGGACTTTGGCACATATTAGATGAACAATTATAAGACAAGCTGTGTGCCGTGCTCCTAAACAATTTTAAACCATGTAGGTTTGCTCCAAGGGTTAAGAATAAAACCAAGCAAGCCTACCATAAGATATACCTAGTGTATGCATGACAAAAGATATAAGCATGCAAATGCAAACCTAGGCATGAAAAGTAACTAGATGTAAAGATGCCAATTTATAAGAAATACCACTTGTAGGAAATGCAAATTGATACTACTTGAAGGAAATTGAATCTAGTTACCTAACATGGGAAGAGGAATTTGGGTCCATAGTATTCACTCACCCACTTGGCAATGATTTTGTCCATCATGATGCATCCCATGAAATGCATCCATACTTTGCCAAGTCTCCAAATTCCCCAATGTCCATTGGACTTCTCACTTCCATTTCGGGATCTAAACCTTCTTGGTGCTCTTCATGTTGAAAATGATCTCCTTTGGCACCCAAAAGCGTTTGACTCCATTGTTGGCTTGCTTGTTCACCTTGATGGCCACCACCTTGTCATTTTTCTTCTTCTTCAAGAGATAAGGTGTGGTGGCCTTTTTGTCCACCTTGTTGGTGTAGGTGTTGGAGAGCTTGCTTGTTTGCTTTTTCTCTTTCTTCTTTGCTCCTCCCCCATTCTTCACCTTGCACTCATAGGACTTGTGACCTTCCTTGTGGCACACATAGCAAACCACGGTTTGTCCTTCATCAAGCTTCTTCACTCCCTTGATGGTGTTATCTTGATGAAGTTGAGCTTGCTTCGCCTTGCCTTTCACTTGAGTCAAGTCCTTGGTGAGAAGAGCTACTTCTTGCTTGAGTTGCTCATTCTCCTTTGCGACCTCTTGTGTGCATGTATCTACAACAACTTTCTCAACACAAACTTGGTTGCACAAAGATGAATCTAAACATAAATCATTATAAGAAATAGAGACATCCTTTTTAGACATGTTAAAGATAGATCTTTTCTTTTTAGATGCCTTGGTGGGGGTTGTACTAACGGCTTCAAGATTAGCAACTTTATTAGTTAGCTCATCACAATATTTGCACATGGTTTCTATTTTAGCAAGCAAACTTTTATAAGCATCTTGTGAGCTAGCTAACTTTTCTTTTAATTTTTCATTTTTCTTTACAAGTTGCTCATCATTGATTGTGCATGCATTTTTCGTTGCACTAGCCTCAAGTTGCTCAATTTTAGTAGATAGTTCAACATTGAGATTAACAAAGTTCTCATATTGTTCAAGCAAAGTTTTGTATGCTTCTTGTGACCTATCTAGCTTTTCTTTTAATTTTTCGAGCTTCTTTTGTTGACTAGTGCAAACTTTAGCATAATTAAGATTTTGTTGCATAATTTCATCATAAGAAGGCATTTCATCATCACTATCACTCTCACTAGAGGATGAGCTTTCGTTACCTCGTGCCATAAGGCACATACGAGAAGAGCTTGATAATGAGTGCTTGCGCCCTCGCCTCTTGTGATGATGTTCTTGTTTACATCAAAATTTGGAAGAAGAGTCACAGGGACTCGAAAACTCCCAAGATCATTTCATCAAGGAATCAATTGCGTGCAGATCAGAACCAGCTGATTTGAATGTAAAACCGGAATCAACTTTCTTTAGATAGCGCCAGCGGATAATGACAAAGGCTATGATCGGCGCCAGGACGAGACATGTTGGACTCTACAAAAAGGAAAAGATTAGAGTCCAAGTTATCTTAAATTAGGAATGTTTTCTCTAGGGTCAAAAATTATGATGAGTCGTGCTTAGACAAGAGTCACGCGCAGGTCCCGGGTATAAATATCAAACGCTAGCTATTGTAAAAGACACACAATCAATCGAATACCAGTTATTTACTTTTTTTGGCTCCGGCCACCCCTTAGGAGTAGGAGTAGAGTAGTGTCGGTGTTTCGAACAAACACCGGCAAGTGAATTTATAATTGATGCACATTAGGCCCGGATGGTGTGCTAAAGGACACAAGGTTTATACTGGTTCGGGCCGAATGTCCCTATGTCCAGTCCGCTGCTGCTGCTTGTATTATTAGCACCAAATATGGTTCATAGTAGGGAGTACAAACGGTCGAGAGAGGGATGGGTCCTAGGTCTCTGATGGAGGGGTCGAAAGGATGCCAAGGGCCTGGCGGTGACTTGGCTGTGTGTGCGTGGAACAGAAGGCTCTATGAGCTCGTCTGTATGTGAGTTGTCCATTGAAAGTCGATTCATTCGGTCCTCTTCTTCATAGGGAGCCATGTCCTCCCTTTTATAGACGAAGGGGGGAGCAGGGGTTACAGGTGAAAAATACCAAGGGTATAGAAGGTCCTTCGAAGGGCTCGGGTCTTCCTTTTCCTCCAAGCCAGCCTTGGACACGACCAGCTGGTGTTAGAAGTTGGCACGTTCGCCAGGTACTTGTGTGCTGATGATGCTGCGTTCTGCAAGTGGTCACGTCCCATCCCGCCTCTACGGGCGACGTGTCGGGCAGGAGTGACGGCCTACGATACTGTGGGGGGCGAACGGTGTGACACCCGCATGCTTGTCAGCATCGGGGACGTGAGTCCTATTGCAGTGTTTGTGTCAGGCTCCGTGCTCGAGGGTTGAAGGTGGTGCCCGCAATACTGTAGGCCATAAAACCTGGCGCCTACAGTACTACTCAGGCTCTGTCATGTCCGGCAGGGCCTAAAGCACTCATCCCGTCATACTTCGATGGTACTTATCAGTAGAGCAGGGCATGGTCCTTGCTTCCGTGGTTTGACCCTAATGTCCTGTCTTACCCTATTCCTGCCATCATGGAGGGGCAGGATGAGGACATCAGGTGAGGCGGTGCTCAGCCCTTGTCGGCCGGACGAGGCAGAGTCTGAGTCTGGCCCTCGGGGGCTGGACGAGGCAGAGGCTGGCCCTCGGGGGCCAGACAAGGCAGAGCCTGGCCCTCAAGGGTCGGACGAGGCGGAGTCGGGCCCTCAGGGGTCGGACGAGGTGGAGTCTGGCCCTCGGGGGGTCGGACGAGGCGAGGTCTAGACCTCGGGGGTCGGACGAGGCGGAGTCATTGCGCTCCTGGTTGATAGGGAATGTCGTTGGTACTTATCAACTCTACCTCATTGGGTATCCCAGTATTAGATCCCCGACAGTAGCCCCTGAGCCTCTGGGTGATTCGGGTAGAATCGTCCGGGGGTTGTCCTGGCTCACTAGAGAGTGTTCGGATTTGCCAGAGGGTGCGCGCGAGCGCACCCGATAGGTGTAGCCCCCAAGCCCCCGGGTGATTCGGGTGGAATCGCTCGGGGGGTGTCCCGGCTCACTAGAGGGTGTTCGGGTTTGCCGGAGGGTGCGCGCGAGCGCACCCGATGGGTGTAGCCCCCGAGCCCCCGGGTGATTCAGGTGGAATCGCCCGGGGGGTGTCCCGGCTCGCTAGAGGGTGTTCGGGATTGCCAGAGGGTGCACGCGAGTGCACCCGATGGGTGTAGCCCCTGAGCCCCCGGGTGATTCGGGTGGAATCGCCCGGGGGGTGTTTTTGGACCCTCCGTGGGTAGGACAGTGAGATTCGGCTTTGTTCAGCTGGATAGCTTTTGAGGAAACCCTGGGGTCCTGTTTGCGGGGATGTCGCCCGGGCTTAGCTTGGCCAGGGTTTTGATTTAAGAAGTTGAAGTCCCATTGGTGCTTGCGTACCGGAGTCCTTGTCTTTTGTGGGCCCGTCCCTTGTTTGAGATGTCCATCGAGATGGTTGGGCCAACCCCGGTCTTTCTGGGCCTAGACGGACTAGAGAAGGAAATCTTTCTGGCCCACGTCTCCTCTGTTTGGAGAAGAGTCCGGTCACCTGGGAAGATGAACCGTTCGGCGCCATTTTGGTGGGAGCGGATAGGGATTGCAGGCGCGTGTCCCGCGACATGATGCGGCGGTGCGCGTGGCAGGCCCGAAGATCGAGGCGGACGGTTGCCCTTCTCGCATCCGTCGCCACTATAAAACCACGGGGTTCGCCCCCAGGGTTCTGTACTCTGCCCCCTCGTCATCGCATCCGCGGCCCTCACCGCCAATCGCCCTAGCTTCCCATGCCAGTACTGCTGCCGCCGTTGGGTCCACGTCCTCGTTCACTACCGCCGTTGAGCTCGCATTCGCGCCGCCGCCCCCGTTGAGCTCGCACCCACCTTCCTCCCGGTGTTTCGATGGAGCTGTGGGGCAGATCCGGCATTACTCCTCGGCGTTTGGAGGGCCTCGTCCATCGTGGCCTGCTCCGCCCACTGTCCGTCGTCGGGGAGTGGCTGCTGCCCGGCAAGGAGAGTGAGCCGGCTCTGCCCGAAGGGTACGTCGTGTCCTTTGCCGTCTTTCATGAGCGAGGTTTTGCCGTACCCGCGCATAGATTTCTTCGGGGGTTGCTGGATTATCACCAGGTGGAGTTGCAGCATCTTACCCCCAATGGTGTTCAGCACATGGCTGCGTTTGTTGCCCTGTGTGAGTGTTTCTTGGGGATCGATCCCCACTTCGACTTGTGGCGCCACTTCTTCACCGTCAGCTTGTCGAAGAGGAAGATTGGGGGGAAGTATGTGAACGTGCCGATGTGTTGTGCCAGTATTCATCTGCGCCCCACTCGGTCGAGGGACTACCCGCTAATGTGTCTGTCGACCTTAACTAAGGGGTGGCATTCGCAGTGGTTTTACATCAAGGATGACCTGAGCGCCACCTTGTCGAGGTACTCTGGGTGTCTTATCGATGAGGCCCTAGAGCCGTGGCTATGGGGCTGCCCGACTTCGACGAAGAAACACCTTGCCGACCTTCTTGCCGCCATTCACTCTCTGAAGGTCCAGGGCATGAAGGGGTCGGGGATTATTGGTGCCTACCATGCGAGGAGGGCGGCGCCGCTGATGGCGCGTGCACTCCCCCTATACCGGATGGTTCCTGGAGAGTCGTTCGAGGGAACGGTGCTCACTGATGAGGCGCTTGCTCCCTCTGAGGTAGCGCAGCGTATCAAGGAGGCAATGGAGCTTCCGAAGGACACCACTAGCTCCACCCTCGAACACATGTATCCGGTGCTGGGGCATCCCCCAATGCGGCCGGAACCAGGGTTTTTGGAATTTGTAAGTTTTTTCTTCCCCGTGCTTCCCTTGTTGTTTGAGTTTCCGATCTTTTTTATATCAACTTTTGGGATGGCAGGACCAGCCGAGGAGGCTAATCTTCAAGGACTGCCCGGTCCCATTGCCGAAGGACCATGTCGTGGCGACGGCGAATCGCATCACAGCCGAGTGGGACAAGAAGGCAAGGGAGCAGAGAAAACAAGAGAAGCAGCGGAAGCAGGAAGCATGGGATCGAGGAGAGGATGTAAGCAGCGACGACGACGATGACGATGATGATGATGATGATGAGGTTGCTGCCGATGTGGATTGGGGCGTCCTAGAGGATGAGGGCACGCTGACCAGTGCCCCTCCATCCGCGCAGGAACCCCTTTCGTCCCACGCGGAGGGAAGCGAGTCCGCGAGGTCGGCGGCAGTTGGAGCCGAAGAGTCCGCCGCTTCACGCGGGGTGCCGGCAAAAGATCGGTGGGTGGCCGGATCCGAGGAGGTTCCTGGGGTGCTGATGGAGAGGGGTGGCTCTGACGCCGCGCCCTGTGAGCTGACTGAGGGAAGCGGTTCTGGTGCCCCGCCCGAGGTGTTGACCGGGAGGGGTGGCTCTACTGTCGCGCCCTCGGTAATGAGGGAGGTGAATTCCCCTGCCCAGGAGCGGGAGGCAGCTTCGAAGCGGTCTCACCCCGATGAGTCGGGGCAGGGGTCTGGGGGTTCATCCCCAAAGCGACCCCGCCGGCCGAGGGCGTCAGGGTAAGCCACTGACTCCCCTGTTTTTTCTTACGTTTCGTTTTTCTGTCTTGACTTTATGCTTTTTTCCACTGTGCAGATTCTTGCGGACGGGCCGCCCTCTGGGACTGGCGCCCAAGAAGAGCCTTGCCTGCCAGGCAGGATGGGCGGCGTCGGCTGATGTTGCTCCTGCTTCGGGCAGGAGTGGTGATGATGCCGCGGCCGTGCTGGCCGGCTCGACGGTGGTCGTGGCGGCGCCCACGCTTTTGGTGGCCGCCGAGCAGGCAGGATCGTCTGTGGCGGGTGCGGTACTACCGGCCAAGGGTCCTATATTGCCGGTGGTCGCGGTCGTGACCACGTCGAGCCAGGATCAGTCGGGCGTAGCCACGGTGGTGCCCGAGGGCATAGTGCGGTCCGTGCCCTTAGAGGCCCCGGTGGAGCTGGATGCGAGCACGTCGTGCCGGGAGCAGCCAGACGCAGTCATGGTGGTGTCCGAGGGTGCGGTGCAGTCCGTGCCATCGGAGGCCTAGGTGGAGACGACCGCAGCCACGATAAGCCCGGTGGGGCTAGGTGTCGCCATGGTGGCGTCCGAGGGGGTGACGGGATCGGCACCGCCGGTGGATCCACCTGTGGCGCTTGAGGTGACCCAGATGGAGGAGGACCCGGTCGGGGGGTCTTCGGGTGTCATGGCGGCGGTGCGGAGGACTAGGAGGGAGTCACCCCCGGCCCCCTTGTCGGGAGGTAGCCGTTCCCCCGCGCGGGGTGAGCTGCCGCTTCAGTGGAGGGCTGCTCAGGACCCGATGTCGGCCCTTTTCACGCTCGACGATCATGCCGAGAGCATGGAGCGGGAGAGTCTCGACATCGGGCTTTCTACCATGATGAACACCCTAGACTAGGCCAGAGGGGTCCTGCGTGAAATCTTCGTTCCTATTAGCCAGGTATCCGTTCGTTCTTCCTTGTTTTGCTCTTTCTTCAAGTGCTTGTGTTTTCGTATTTCTTAATGCCGGTCTTCTTTCCAGATCCTTGTTGCTCGTAGTCGGAACAAATCCCAGTTCCTCTGCAAGCAGAAGGCGGAGTGGGATCGCCTTGTCGAGGAGGCCCAGCTGTGAGGAGACGTGGGCGCGCAGCTTGCTGCCGCCCAGCAGCGGGAGGCCCAGGCGCGCCGGGACACGGAGGAGACCCACGGGATGTTCGAGGACTTAGCAGCGAGGGTGAAGCTAAACAAGGAGGAGGCCACCCAGATCAAAAAGTAGCGGGACGAGCTGGTCCAGAAGGATGTTGAGGCCAGCAAGCAGGCCGCCGAGGTCCTGAGCGAGCTAGAGACAGAGCGAGATCTCAGGTGGGAGGCTGAGGATAGGTCCTAGGACCTTCAGCGGAGGGCAGATCAGGATGCCGTGCTGATCGATCGGCTGCGTAGGGAGCGCGATGAGGCATGCCGGGCCGAAGAACGACTTTGCTCAGAGCGCAGCACGGCCCGCGAGGAGCGTGACCGGGCCATCCGAGAGCACGACGAAGCGTGTCAGGAGGTTGAGTCCCTCCGGACGGAACTTGGAACCACGGTGGCCCGTAGGCTGGAGGTCGAGGAAGCTGCTGTCGGGCTACGTGCCGATCTTGCCGATGCGCGGGGGCTTCTCCAAGCCGAAGGTGATGAGTATGATCGCATGTCTTCCGCCATTCTGGTGGTCTGTGACAACCTGCAGGTGGCGCAAGAGGAGGGGACCAGCTCCCTTGCGGCCCGTGCCACTGGTATCACGGCTCGGGTGGGCCAGCTTGAGGAGAGTGCTTTTCACACTGGGATTACCCAGGCCTTCACCGTTGCCCATTCTCATTATGAGAAGGAGGTCAACCTGGCGGTGATGAGCGAAGGGTTCCTGCCTACTTACGAGGATGCTGAGCTGGACGCGATTGAGAAGGCGGTGGCTCCTCTTGCGAAAAAACTGGCGGACAATCTAAAAGAAATGGTTCTTCCTCCGCGGAAGTAGTTAGTCGAATAAATTTGATAAACACTTTATATCTAATATGTGAACAAGTGTCGGTACTTTCATGTCTAGAAGTAGTTTTGTGGTTTTGCTTCGTAATTTTGTTTCTGATGGTTGCGCTTGGAATTTGGTTTCTGTTTGATCTCACCTTCTTCCCTTTTCACAGTCACAAAGAGTGTCTATTCGATCCGACCCTTCCCTTTGTCTGATGTAATGTTTGTTTTAAAAAAAACAAGGGAAGGGAGGTAGCCGTACCTTTACCAGCCCCCGAGTGAGATCCGTCCCCTTGCAGTTGCGGGGGTCGAGTCTTACTGGAGATTGGAGTGAGAGAAGCAAGCTTGCGCTTGTATTAGCCCGTACCCCTTTGAACCTCTGTCTCTGGATCAAGCGGGTCGAGCCCCTGAGCCCTATTAGGGTCTGATAGGGGTTGGTCGTATTTCACGTGTTACCTCGTCCTCGACTTTCGTAATCAGAGGGGTTGAGTAGACGACACTTGCCTCGATGGCTCAAGTGTTGCGCTCAATGAGCTCACTAATGGGTACGTTCGTGTGGAATCCGAGTCCGTCATTTGCTGACGGGGTCGGCAGAGCCCTCAGGTGGCACTCCACAATTTCTTAACCCTCCTCCCGGCAGATGCCTGAGCCGTTCGAAAGGCTAAAGTGGCCCGCTGGCCTCTCCTCGGTGGAGATTCTGTGGGTTTGGCTCGGGGTTAGAATCGAACGAGAAAAGGTCGAGATGTCCCAGTCCGCTTTTGAACGGGGTCAGGCAGCTTGTGCATAGGTGAAGGGTTATGAGGTTGCTACACTGGCCAAAAAAACAAAAATTTTGACCCCATAAACCAGGAACTACCGCTAGTTATGGATCACATGATTACCACTAGACGCGCAGGTGCAGCGGAAGCAACTCGGTGTAGTCGTGCACGTCGCAGCAGTGCCGTGCAGTTGCGTGGTCGTCCTTCCGCCCGTCCCACTCGTGCGGTTCGTCCTTGTGCTCCAGATGCAGCACCTCAGAGGTATCCACACGTACAAGGAGGAAGCGTCGTGCCTCCGGACTGCTAGGTCCACGAGGAATGAAGGCGTGGGCGTGGGGAAGGGCGGCGGCTGCCAAATGGCATGGATTAACCAAGCTCTGCCGCCCTCCCCTTGCTTATATAGGCGTCCTAATGAGCTCCCGAGTTGGAGGCCCATTAGCAACCCTAAACCTTGTCTAATTCGGGTCCAATCCGAATTAGGCTTCCAGCCCCTTAAGCGTGCGACCCTATGGGTTCACGCACACATAGACATGGCCCGAACACTCCTATTCAGCCAATAGTTGGCAGCGGCCTCTAGCAAGGCGTGTCAACTCCTATGCATACGTAAAGATCATATCAGACAAACCACCACAAAACCACATACATGTTATTCCCTTTGTCACACGATATTTGGTCCATCTCGTGGGTTAACTATTAACCCAAGCACGGCCATGCATTTTCTTGATCCAAATCATTCGAGTGGTCCAGTGATATCTCTCTCTCATGAAGAGGGGCAAATTCCATCTTGATTGACTATGTCTCACAGCATGTTTCCCGACAAACTTGAAAACCACCTTTATAACTACCCAGTTACGGAGTAGCGTTTGATAGTCCCTAAGTAGGTCATTTCACATCTTGAGTACATACGACAATCTTAGGTCTAAGGACATAACATACATGATGTGTAAAGAGACAATAAGAACATCTCACGTTGGGTCTGTCCAGCCCCATGTCATACATGTGCCCACATTATTAGTTTGACATCTCCATGTCTATGACTTGTGAAACATAGTCATCAACTAATAATGTGCTGATCTAATATTCATGTGTGTCCTCACAAGAACTCTGATCAGGGACAACTTTAGAATAACCATACAAGTAAAAGAGTTTCACAAACAATTCACATAATTGCCAATCGATACAAGTTGTCTTTAATGGATATTCAAATGAACTCATAATATATCATGGATACAAGGCAATACAATCATCTCTATGATTATCTCTAGGGCATACTCCCAACAATCTCCCACTTGCACTAGAGTCAATCTCAAAGATATTTAATACCCATAGCTCTCATGTGCGTCTCATGCTTAGGCCGTGGAAGAGCCTTTGTCAAAGGATCTACAACATTCAAATCCATGTGTATCTTGCACATCTTGATGTCACCTCTACTAATGAACTCTCTAATGAGGTGAAATTTCTGAAGTACATGTTTGTTCTTTTGGTGATTCCTTGGCTCCTTGGCCTATGCTATAGCCCCATTGCTATCACAATGCAGATTCAATGGGCTAGATGCATTTGGAAACACACCAAGTTCAATGAGAAACCTCCTCATCCAAACACCTTCCTTCGTAGATTCAGAAGCTGCGATGTACTCGGCTTCTGCTGTAGAATCGGACACTGTCTCCTGCTTGGAACTTTTCCAGCTAACCGCACCACCATTTATTGTGAACACATATCCTGATTGATACTGTGAATCATCCGTGTCAGTTTGGAAGCTAGCATCGGTGAACCACTTACAACGAGCTCTTCCTCACCTCCATAGACTAGGAACACATCTTTAGTCCTTCTCAAGTACTTAAGAATGTTTTTAGCAAGTGTCCAGTGACTCTCACCTGGATTAGCTTGGTACCTGCTCGCAACACTTAGAGCATATGAGACATCTGGATGTGTACATATCATGGAGTACATGATGGAACCAATTGTCGAGGCATATGGAACCTTACTCATATGATTGCGCTCATCAGCTGTCGAAGGACACTGTTTAGTGCTAAAGCGCATGCCATGTGACATAGGCAAGAACCCTTTCTTAGACTGTTCCATGTTGAACCGTTTCAACACCTTGTCAATGTACGTATCTTGGCTTAATCCTATAAGCCTCTTCGATCTATCTCTATAGATCTTAATGCCCAAAATGTATGCTGCTTCTCCTAAATCCTTCATAGAAAAACTATTATTCAGTGAAGTCTTTACTGATTGCAACATTGGAATATCATTCCCAATCAATAGTATGTCATCTACATACAAGATTAGAAATACAACATCACTCCCACTTTCTTTCTTGTAAACACAAGGTTCTTCTTCATTCTGATGAAAACCAAACCCTTTGACTACTTCATCAAAACGAATGTTCGAACTCCGAGATGCTTGCTTTAACCCATAAATAGATTTCTTAAGCTTGCATATTTTTCCAGCATTGTTTGAATCAACAAAACCTTCGGGCTGTATCATATACATGTCCTCTTCTAAATTTCCATTTAGAAAGGTTGTTTTAACATCCATCTGCCATATCTCATAATTGAAATAAGCAGCTATTGCTAGAATGATCCGAATAGATTTAAGCATCGCTACTGGCGAGAAAGTCTCGTCGTAGTCAATTCCTTGAACTTGCCAAAAACCCTTTGCAATAAGTCGAGCTTTATAGACATGAACATTTCCATCCATATCCTTTTTCTTTTTATAGATCCATTTGCACTCTATGGGTCTAACCCCATCAGGCGGGTCAACCAAGTTCCAAACTTGATTGTCTCCCATGGAATCTATCTTGGATCTCATGGCACTTTGCCATTTCTCGGAATCTGGGTCCATCATTGCTTCCGCATATGTCGCAGGTTTGTCATCGTCCAACAATAACAATTCCCCGCGTGCCTCACAGATTCTTGCTGACCTTCGTGGTTGTGGCGGTGCCTCTACTGCCATGGGTATCTCAACTTGTTCTGCTACATTAGCATCACTCATAGAGTCCTTCCCTATTTGCTCATCTTGAACTTCTTCAAGATACACCTTCTGTCCACTTTTCTCTCTTTTGAGAAACTCTTTCTCTAAGAAAATACCGTTCCGAGCAACAAACACTTTGCCCTCTGATCGGTTGTAAAAGTAATATCCTAAAGTTTCCTTTGGATATCCCACGAAAAAACATTTGTCCAATTTGGGTGTTAGTTTATCTGACTGAAGTCGTTTGACATAAACTTCACAAGCCCAAATTTTTAGAAAAGACAAACTGGGACTCTTACCAGTCCACATCTCATATGGTGTCTTAACTACGGACTTAGACGGTACCCTATTTAATGTGAAAGCAGCTGTTTCTAGAGCGTATCCCCAAAACGATAAAGGTAGGTCTGACTGGCTCATCATTGACCGAACCATGTCCAACAAAGTCCGATTACGTCGCTCGGACACGCCGTTTCTCTGAGGCGTTCCAGGTGGCGTAAGCTGTGGAACAATTCCGCAACTCTTTAGATGGTTGCTAAACTCGTGACTCAAATATTCTCCTCCATGATCAGATCGCAAGGCCTTAATTTTCTTGCCACGTTGATTCTCTACTTCATTCTGAAATTCTTTGAACTTTTCAAATATTTCAGATTTATGTTTCATTAAGTAGACATAGCCATATCTACTAAAATCATTAGTGAAGGTTATGAAGTATTGGAATCCGCCTCTAGCTATCGTGCTCATTGGTCCACATACATTAGTATGTACGAGTTCCAACAAGTCTATCGCCCTCTCAAGAAAACCTGTGAAAGGCGCCTTGGTCATCTTCCCTAGCAAACAAGCCTCACATGTCTCGTATGATTCAAAATCAAACGAAGTTAAAAGCCCATCAGCATGGAGCCTCTTCATGCGATTCTCACTTATATGACCTAAACGACAATGCCACATATAGGTAGGACTTAACTCATTAAGCCGAGGCCTTTTAGCACTTATATTACAGATAGGTGCATCATCAAGATTTAAAATAAATAACCCATTCACAATGGATGCAAAAGCCACAAACATGTCATTCTTAGAGATAACACAACCATTGTCTTTACTCGCAAATGAATAACCATCCTTCATCAAACATGAAGGTGACACAATGTTTTGACTTAAACTAGGAACAAAATAACAATTATTCAATTCAAAAATAAATCCTGACGGGAGGTGGAGTTGCATCGTCCCGACGTTCAACGCAGCAACTCTTGCATTATTGCCCACGCGGAAATCAACTTCTCCCTTTTCCACACTTCTACTTCTTATCATTCCCTGCATCGTATTGCACATATGAGCAACCGATCCGATATCAAATACCCAAGAATTTATATAAGAGTTAGCGAGGAAAATGTCCGTAACATAAACAACAAGTGTACAAATTGCGGGAGTACCTTTCCCACCGCTATCCTTCATGGATTCTAAGTATAGCTTGCAGTTCCTCTTCCAGTGACCTTTCGCCTTACAATGATAGCATTCAGTGTCAGCAGTTGGTCCAGCCTTGGGCACAGGTGGGTTTGGCTTAGAGTTCTCACCTTTAGCCTTGCCCTTCTTCTTCTTCCAAGAATTGCCCCTCTTTTTAAATCGGGGCTTATTTTGGACCGCCATCACATGGCTACTACCAGCACCTTTCTTGATATCAGCCTCTGTAGTTTTAAGCATGCCACACAATTCATTCAAGCCCTTTTCCGCCCCATGCATATGGTAGTTCGAGATGAAGATCCCATACCTAGGTGGAAGAGATGCGAGAATGAAATCAGTAGCCAACTCTGGTCCAATTGGGAAGCCCAGCTTCTCCAACCTCTGAGTGTAACCAACCATCTTGATCACATGTGGCCCTACTGATGCGCCCTCTGCTAGCTTGGTTTCAACAAAAGCCTTTGAGACATTGAACCTTTCAGTCCTGGCTTGAGTCTGGAACATATCATTGAGCGCCACAATCATATCGTACGCTGCATGGTTGTTGTCAAACTGCATTTGTAGATCTGGTTCCATATAAGCAAGCATAAGGCAACTCACTTCAAGATCAGCATCACATGCCTTCTTGTAAGCGTTTTTCTCAGCAGCAGGTGCATTATCAGTAGGCTCTACAGGTAATGGGGTGTCTAGAATATCTTCCTTTTTCTCAGCCCTGAGAACAATTCTCAGGTTGCGGATCCAATCTGCATAGTTTGTTCCATTCAACTTATCTTTCTCAAGAATTGAACGCAAAGTAAACGGTTGATTGGTAGGCGCCATTTATCTATAACAAAAGTAATGCAAAAATACTAAGACAATGTATCCATGACAGAGTAAATAATATTAAGCCTTTAATAGAATCTACTCCCACTAAAATCAATATCCCTCTATTGAAACTTAGTGATTCAAGACCCACAACTAACAAGTCTACTAGTGAGCTTTAGCATCACCGCTAGAAGACATGGTAGATCGGTAAGCAACTCTTTGCTAATCATATCACATATGACTCTTGTTGTTGGGTAGCATCTCTATGCTATAGCGCCCAACTCCTTATGCTCCAAGGTCCCTAACCGTTAGGATGACCTTGTTCAAGTAACCAACATTTCTACTGTAAGTATCCGATACGAACCTGTCTAGTCAAGGAAAATCAGTGGCACCCTAATTTCATAGACCCACCACCGATTGCACAAGACCAAAGATAGTGCAAGGTTTGGGGGAGCAATTCAACTTAAACATTGCTGAGGGATCGTTCTACTTCACTATCGCATGTAGACAAAAACATTATCGCACGTGAAAGTAGAACATAGTAAGAACGGCATTAACATAGATATGACTTGGTATAGCCCATTGTTCCTCTGGGGATCTCCATCTCCATTAATCTCCATGATCCATGTATGCCATCCTTCAGTGATGAGTCCGCCAAGACTAGCTATCACTAATGCAAGACAGTGAAATAAAATTACATAGTCGCGGATAGGATCATCACAGTTTGGCACGCAGGCCATTACAATAATGTTGAAAATATCTATGAGGCTCCAGCCCATATTGTCATCCTCATGACGTGCAAGTCATGAATTAATTACATACATGCATCACATACACATAAGGGCTATACCAGTCATGAAATCCTGCAAAATAGAGTTAACCGATTCCGACGTCTAATCTTAAAACGCCAAAAACACCATCTTCCCAGCCTTTTTTTGCAAAAATAAATTCAGAGAACCCGACAAAGTCGGGGAGAATCAGATGTAAAAAATTTTTCTCTACAATTTTCGTTTAAGAATCGTCTCAATCCGAGGTCGTATGCAAAAGTTACGGCCGTTTTACCAAATAGCACTTTTTCTTGCACCCCGGCGCCCGGTAATAAATCCAATCTACCACCACCGCGCATCACATGCGCTCGGCTCTTGACCTAGGTTCGATTCGATCAATCTAATTGATCTCCAACTCACCATGACTGGGTTTACATGTATCACTTAACTCGGATGGCGGAATTCCGACCGGTACGAGTAGATCATTACAAGACCAACATAGCGAGATCACGAACCATGATCAGAAAGACATCTACAACCGTGCATATCTCCATATGCATACATCCGAATCCATAACGACGCAGCTACGGCTCCGATACCACTGAAGGGTTATGAGGTTGCTACAGTAGCCGAAAAAACAAAAATTTCGACCCCATAAACCAGGAACTACCGCTAGTTATGGATCACGGGATTACCACTAGACGCGCAGGTGCAGCGGAAGCAACTCGGTGTAGTCGTGCACGTCGCAGCAATGCCGTGCAGTTGCGTGGTCGTCCTTCCGCCCGTCCCTCTCATGTGGTTCGTCCTTGTGCTCCAGATGCAGCACCTCAGAGGTATCCACACGTACAGGGAGGAAGCGTCGCGCCTCCAGACTGCTAGGTCCACGAGGAACGAAGGCACGGGCATGGGGAAGGGCGGTGGCTGCCAAATGGTGTGGATTAACCTAGCTCTGCCGCCCTCCCCTTGCTTATATAGGCGTCCTAATGAGCTCTCGAGTTGGAGGCCCATTAGCAACCCTAAACCTTGTCTAATTCGGGTCCAATCCTAATTAGGCTTCCAGCCCCTTAAGCGTGCGACCCTATGGGTTCACGCACACATAGACATGGCCCGAACACTCCTATTCGGCCAATAGTTGGCAACGGCCTCTAGCAAGGCGTGTCAACTCCTATGCATATGTAAAGATCATATCAGACGAACCACCACAAAACCACATACATGTTATTCCCTTTGTCACACGATATTTGGTCCATCTCGTGGGTTAACTATTAACCCAAGCACGGCCATGCATTTTCTTGATCCAAATCATTCGAGTGGTCCAGTGATATCTCTCTCTCATGAAGAGGGGCAAATTCCATCTTGATTGACTATGTCTCACAGCATGTTTCCCGACAAACTTGAAAACCACCTTTATAACTACCCAGTTACGGAGTAGCGTTTGATAGTCCCTAAGTAGGTCATTTCACATCTTGAGTACATACGACAATCTTAGGTCTAAGGACATAACATACATGATGTGTAAAGAGACAATAAGAACATCTCACGTTGGGTCTGTCCAGCCCCATGTCATACATGTGCCCACATTATTAGTTTGACATCTCCATGTCTATGACTTGTGAAACATAGTCATCAACTAATAATGTGCTGATCTAATATTCATGTGTGTCCTCACAAGAACTCTGATCAGGGACAACTTTAGAATAACCATATAAGTAAAAGAGTTTCACAAACAATTCACATAATTGCCAATCGATACAAGTTGTCTTTAATGGATATTCAAATGAACTCATAATATATCATGGATACAAGGCAATACAATCATCTCTATGATTATCTCTTGGGCATACTCCTAACAGTAGGGTGATTGTGTCGCTCATTCTAGCACCTTGTCGAGCAAAAGAATCAGCTGCTGCGGCTAGAAGTCTTGTGATATCGCCTGCGTCTTCTCACCAGGCTCGCAGAGCTGTTCTAGTGTTTGCAAGGGCTAGAGTGTGTGGACAATTTTCCCTTGTTTGTTCCATCAAATGCCTATCGGGAAAGCCACAAGCTTCTTTCCAGCGGTTTCCCAGTCACAGAGAAATCAGCTGGGCATCTACTAGTCAGGCGGCTTTCCCCTTCCTTTGGCATAATCTTATTAATGGGACAATGTAACTTGGTTTATGATGATCTTTGGCCTTGTGGGGATCCGGACTCCCTTCAATCCAAAAGAAGCCTTGGTGGGTTGATCTCTAATCCATGCAAATTCTTTGTACCCAGCCCACGATGCTTTGTAACTTAGGGAAGCGATAAGTTCGAATCTGTTACCTCTCCGTTATCCGTCCCCTGAATTCCTAGAGTGTCGATCCATTTCCGTCTCTGATTTCAATTCCATACCTCTGGCGGAACCGATTTTGTCTCCCCGGGCTATATATACGGGCTACGGCTGAGGGTCGAGCAACAACCCGCTTTCGTCTCAAAACCTTGGCACCCTCGGTATAGTCCCTGTTTTTTCGTAAGCTTGAGATCATGGAGAACAGCAAAAGGTCTACTGATGGGGCTCCCGATGGATCTACATCATTGCGCCAGCACCTTCATCATCAAGAGGGTGCAGCCCGTGATGCGCCCACCACCTCAGGTTATAGGGCTGACTCTGTTTGGCCTCTGGGGTCTTCCGTGTCGACAGTTTATCGCCAGTTTCCTTGCTACCCGAGGCGGCGGATTGGCAATGATGACTTGCTTGCCACCATCGACAATCATGGCCAGGGTCTTACCGAATGTCTTTCTCTCGCGGAATCAACCCTGGCCATGGCTCGATGCCGATCGCCTCCCATGGCTGATTCAGTGGATGACAAATTGGCCAAAGCCGAGGCCAGAATTATGGGTGAGATATCATAACCTTTGTTTCCTTTCAATTTCACCTTCAGGATTCTGATCATCTCACTCTTGAACCTTTCAGATTTGTCTGCCCAACTGGAGAGCCTTCAACTAGCTGCGAAGTACGCGGCAGGATTTGTCAATGCTAGAGGTGCCATCCCAATAGTTCACCTGTATGACATCCCAAATTGTGTCAAGGAGGTCGCTCTTCATGGCGTTCTTCATGGTGCTGCTACAGCGTTGGCTGCCGCACAGACACGTTCTGGCCACAATCTTTGTCTTCTTCCTCATGGTTTCCTGGATACGGTGCACCCTAGGGATCATGAGCGTCTGACTAAAGATTTCCTTAGCGTCGCCAACTCCATGGCCTTCAATACCCTGGCCGATGACATAGTAGGCAAAGTGTTTTTTGGCCCATAACTTGTAATAAGTGGTATTTAGCAAACAATTTCTTCGTCTTGAGTGATTTCTCCTTCGTTTTGTACTCCATATTGTACGCATCACTCTGTCGACATGATCGATACGTATTGTACCGGCTTTCACCCCTTCGGGTTTACTTTCTCGCTAGCAACGATACCCTTCCAGCATCGGCTACTAAAATTGATGGCCGAGCAAATCAGTTGTTAAGTATCAATCCAAATGCTAGGGTAATATTTCTTCAAATATTTCCCATTTGATTGCTCTGCCGAATTTTCCTTCTCTTCTCAGTATCCCCAAAATACAAGTATCACTAGGCGCATAACATTTGATCCAATAAGGCCCTTCCCAGTTGGGTGACTTTCCATTGAACTTGCTGTTCTCCGCCCCGATCGGCGATTTTATTTTCAGGCTAAGTCTCCTTCAGAAAATTGCTTGATCTTGACCTTTTAATCGTAATACTCTGCAATCCTCAGTTTATTGGCTTCAATGTTCTTCAAGAGCATGCAGCTGAAGGCAACTCAAGTCTTTAAAGTCATCCATCCCAAAATTCTGGTAGACTTCATCTTGACAAATCGTTTTGCAACGCGACATGCCTTGATCCAGTTTGAACTTCCTAAAGAAAGACTGCATTGTGTCCATGCACAAGCTCATAAGGTGATCACATTAGCTCCTTTGCTCTTGGTCATCACGGGCAACCTATTTTCAGCCTTCTCCAGAGTTTTGTCTCCCTTTTATATTTTTTAAAGATCATGTCCTGAGGGTGAAGCAGGCTCAGAGGAGTTTGTTTGACCGTGAACCCCTTTTGGCCAAGGGGCATTCGAACAGGCGGGAGGCTTAAAGAACCAATACAGTCAACTGATCACATCCGCTTCGGCTAAAGAGCCGATTCTTCTATAAATAACTGATTCCAGACTCCTGTTCTCAATCCCACTTAGGTCTGAAAACACAGCTTTTGTCAAGAAAGCCCTTCGATCTCCTATCCTCAATTATATGGTGCCGTATCATCTTCGACATTTGTGGAGTGGCATTTCGCCTTCTATTAATTGCAATTGCCTTTTGCGTGTCCCGAGGCGTCCGCCTCTTCGCTTCATGTCTTCAAATACCAACCGAGGGCTTCGGCTTCAAACACCTCCCTATCTGTAACTGTTCCTTTGCTTTCTTCCATCTACCAAAACCTTCCAGCGATTCCACTCCTCTTTTCTGCAGATTCACTCGTTCCTCATGGCTAGTGAAGGAAATCCCGGCAAGCGCGCGGCAGAGGAAATCCCAACGCATAAGGTAAGATTGGTAACCCCTATTCATGATGATGGTCTATTTCGACTTGCCTATAAGCTCATTGTGAATGACAGCCTTCACCCTTTTTCTAGGACTGACCATCCTGCTGACGCTGCATCTTTCGCGTCGGCTTCATCGTCGGGTTCTTCCAACTAATATGACGGTGATGATGCCCGACGCTTCTTCCGAGAATGGAGGGCGGCCGAGGACCGCTATTCCAAGGCAATTTTGAACAATGGCCAGCTGGAGATTCGTCTGGGAGTCCTCCATGCTTCTCTTAATGCGGCGAAGGAGGAGACCAACGCCGTTCGAGCGCGTCTGGCTGAGTCTAACACCACGGTAGCAAGTAAGATGAGCTTCATGAATGTTTCCATCCTAGTTTCCGTTGCCTTTGTCTTGATATTCTTCTACAATTGCCAGCTCAAACGATGTAACTGGAATCTCTTCAATCGGCGGCGAATGCGGCCACGGACGCCGTCAATGCAAGGGGGCCCCCCATTGATGTTCGTCTCCAAGACATTCCAGCCCACGTCCAAGAGATTGCTCTCCATGGCATTCGTCAGGGTGCGGCGGTGGCGCTAACTGCAGCATAGGTCCAAACCGGGCATCATCTCCATACCATGGAGGTTGGCTTCCCGATCGACGATGGCCCTGAGGGACATGAAGATCTGATAGAAGATTTCACCGCAGCGGTAGAGGCCATCATGGACATTACACCCGCTCAGGATGTGGTGAACAAGGTCTTCGATGAGTTTGTATTTAGGATAAACCAATGAATGAAGACTCCTGTTCTTTTATGATTGTGTTTCAATGCAATGCCTTCGTGTATGACTGTGAATCTTTGTGTTTTTTTGCTCTATAGGCGATACATATCGTATCGGCTTTCATTACCTTTGAAGATGTTTACTTTTTGAACTAGAGGCGATACCCTCCTAGTACCGGCTATTAGAGCCACGAATGAATTGGCTGCCAAGTTCAGACGTTAGGACAACATCTCTTCAAGCATTTTTCATTCCAAAGATCAAACGATCGATCAATCCGGGCCAAGCATCCTACGAAACAGAACTTCTCTTAAGAAATCCATTAACTCTGACTCGCACTTACACCTTAACTTAGCATTCACATGCGTCGGCCTAAGTTCATTTCAACGCTTATTTTTCCTTTAATCCAACGGCCGACGTGAAACTGTGATTTTCACACTAAAACACACTCTCAGAGCCGATCGCTTGCATCGGCTGTTGGCTTTCATTGCTGATTTTAATGAAGCCTCCTTCCCATGTCTTGCCAGAGAAACATTCGAAATCTCCCAGTTCCCAAAAGACTGGATCGGCTGTTGCAATGCTCGTGGATTCATCAGCGCGAACCAATTCGACATCATCTCTATGCCATTGAATCAAACACTGATGCATGGTCGATGGTATGCAGCAGTTTGCGTGGATCCAATCATGACTAAGGAGCAAACTATACAACCCTTTTCCATCAATGACGAAGAATGTGGTGAGCAGAGTCTTACTCCTGATTGTTAGCTCAACGTTTATTGCCCCTCGGGTCTTGGATGTATTTCCTCCGAAGTCTCTAAGCATCATGTCGGTTTCAAGCAAATCCCCTGGTCCCTTGCCAAGCTTACGAAAAGTAGTGTAAGGCATAAGATTGATGGAAGCACCCCCGTCTACCAACATCTTGCTCATCGGCTTTCCATCAACAAGACCTTTCATATATAACGCTTTCAAGTGCCGATGCTTGACTGGTCTGTCAAATATTGCTTGCTGCACGACCGTCAACTTGGCAACTATCTCTTCATACTCCGATTCATCGAAATCCGAATAAACTTCTTGATTTGCTGGAGCTCTGAACTCTGATGGCAACAGAAAAGCCATTTGGATATTAGCCGATGGTTGCTTTCTATCGGCTATTTGCTTGGCATGCCATACTTGAGGTTTACAGGATACTTGAGCCTGTTCCAACTCTTTATTCCTTAGGCGCTGCACCCTTCTCTTCTGGCTTCTTGTTAATTCTCTAGGGCACCATTGGCCTTCCTGCCAGACATGCTCCCTTTGGTTGCTTCCTTCTTTATGATCAGCCCAGTCTTGGTCAACAACTCTTTTTCCCAGCCGATCATGAATACTTTTATTTTTTAAGCGCCGATCCATTCTATTACGATGATATGCATCCTGAACATGGATAGACCGGTGGTTGATCTAAGATTGCCTAAACTACCAATATTGATTGCTGCATTCTGGACAGTCATGTTTGGTAGGCAACTTGAAACCTTTATTCCAGCAATATCTGAAGAAAGGACAATTCCAATGCGATTCGGCTTGTCTCCTTTCATACCTCTCTTCTTCTAGTTGGTGCTGGTATTCTTGATCCTCTAACCATCGCTGATAATCCCTTTCCTTCTGCCGCTGCCACTTATTCAACAAGATTAGAGATGTAACTCGTGGCTTTGTCGCCCCATCCTTTGATGCTTCCCCTGTTCATATTGGCTCTTTTGCTGATCACGACGTTTTCTAATCTCTCTGTATTCATCGGCCGATATTTGCATCTTGGGATCAACTGTTCCAGCTTCTCTTGATTTGGCCGATGTTAGAACCTTAGTTTTTCCTTTGAATAACCCGACATCAACCATATTTTGATCTCCTGGGAAAGGATTATCATCAACTTTCATCTTCCGAGGTGTATCAAACTTGAGCCTTCCTTGCTAAATTGCTCTCTGTATGTGCTGCCGGAAAATTCTGCATTCATTGGTGGAATAAGAAGTAGCATTATGAAACTTGTAGAACTTCTTATTCTTTAATTGTTCAAGGGGCAATATAACATGATTGCCTAGCAATTTGATCTGGCCCTTCTCAAGTAAGAAGTCAAAGAGCTTGTTCAATTTTGTGACATCAAAGTCATAGTTCTCCTCGACTCCTCTTTCCTAAGGATTTGGCACCATCACTATCTTCTTGCCCCAATTCCATTCAGCTGTAGCAACCTCTTCTTCTTCATCCTCATAGCCATCATCGACTGAGTATGGATCATAAGCTTCGGCTATGGTGGTACTCTTCTGGAATCGGGTATCTCTGCGCATACTCTGGAATTAGCTATTGAGCGCTGCTACTCGTTGAGCCAACTGACCCAAGTTATCAAACTCTTGCCCTAGCAACTTTTCTTTTCACATTGGCAGCATTCCCTGGAGGGCTAAAGCAGCTAACTGATCATCTGCCAAGCTCAATGAGAAGCACAAGTTCCTAGTCTCTCGGAATCTTTGAAGAAACTCAGTGCCCGATTTGTTAGTCCTCTGTCTCATGGTTGTCAAATCGGTTATCTTCTTTTCCCCAGTCCCAGTGTAAAAATATGTATGAAACTTCTTCTCTAAGTCAGCCCAATTGGCAATGGAGTTGACTGGTTGTGACGAAAACCAAGTGAAGGTTAGCCCTGACAGGGATAAGGAGAAGAAACGAACTCGATGGGCATCCTCAACTGATGCTTCGCCCAATTGCGTAAGATACCGACTGACATGCTCTATCATGCTTGTACTGTCTTGACCAGTGAACTTGGCAAACTCTAGGAGCCTGTAATTTATAGGAAGAGCGACCAAATCATACCACTCTAGATATGGGCGTTTGTACGAAAAGGTTAGCCCTTTTGGCTTTAGGCCGAACTGATTCTTCATCATCTCGGTCACCTTCAGCAGCAACTCGTTAGCTTGCGGATTTGGATTTCTCGGTACTTGCTGACCCATCTGTGGATTGAAATCCCACGTGCCCTGATATCCTGGATTTGGCATCATGTAGAGAGTGTTATAATCTGTGCCATAGTGATACCCTTGTGGAATCTCAATCTGCTGGTTCTTCTGCTGGCTTGCTGCTTGAAGTCTCTTATTGTAGACATAAGGATCTATATCTCTACGGATCCTTTGAATCGATGGTGCTATTTTTTGAGCCGATGACGGTATGTGGCCTGATGTGCCGAAATTGATCATCTGGTTCTGACTCTGCCCCACCGGCTGTTGCACATGCTGTATTGACGGTCCAGGATTGTACTGTATCTGATTCGTAGTAGTACCTGGAGTTTGTTCAGATGAACCTTGAAGTGCCTGGACATCACTATTACCAGCTGGTGCTGCTTCTTGATGGCTGGTGCCGACTTGATTAGTCCCTTAGGTCAACGGATCTGGAATGTTGTAACAAGTCGATCCAACCTGACTAACTGGAATTCCATGAATCGCCTCATTCATGACGTTGTGAAATGCGTCAACGAAAGCTTTATTGCGGCTTGAAGGGCATCATGAACAGATTTATCTATGGCTTCCACAAAGAAACGCATGTCTTCAGCTTCAACTATATCTGTCTGTCCATATAGTAGAACTCTTGGTAGTGGAAATTTCCAAATAATTGTGCTGTCACGTGTTTTGGTGTAGGACAACAAACACTTCTTCTGAAATTCTTCTATAGCTTTATTGATTGTATCCTTATCTTCATCAGGTAGGTCTTCATAATGTACCATAAGGATGTTGTCGTTGTTGTGAACCGCCATGAATATTGTGGGGTCCCACCGGGCGTGCCAGAAACGTGTGTCGACATAGAATTTTTGACTTCTTGCCGAGGACACACGCAGCAAGCCAGAAGGGTCCGCTCGATGGAGCAGATCCGCCCAGCTTCAGCGCAAGGGTGGTCGATCCTACGCAATCCTCCCGAGACGTGCCAGTCAATTTGACCCTGCAATTAACAAGGAGAGAAAGCTTATCAGTAATTAAGGGCGGAACATGCTGGTGTCGCCAGACAGTCCCGAATGTGCGGCTCTGAGAGCCGATATGAGAGGAGATCGACTAAATAGTCGATTCTAGCATATTCATAACAATAAATCGGTTAAAGCTCATGGGGTTGTGTAAGAAGAATCGGTTATCATCCAAGATAGATATAATTCGAGCAATAATTTAATCAATGGCAATAAAATATCAATGATGATTGATTTAAACTGAGCCAATGATTACAAGTAACCGAACCCCTTTTTATATAAAGAAACAATTCAACACCACTTAACCATTTAATAAAGATAAATCTAATGAACATGTTAGATCTCATCTATTGCCATGACTAGTGGGGCATGAGGCAGAATCATGCAGGCCATAATACAATAATAAGATCATGGGGCTAACATATCTTTCAACTTATCCCTACTTCAATGATCTCATAATGTGAACTGTTCGTGAAAGCGCTCGATATCGGCTAAACAACCGATTTAGGCATAGCGCATGGTTAAGGTCATGCCTTCTTAGGAACGGATCTATCAACTAACGATCCCCACTCCACGGTGCTAACAGTGGGGCGAGAGGCAGAATCCCACAGGCCGTGATAACAGGCCATGGAACGGTTCTTGCTAACCAATAGATCTACTCAAGATCGAACATGCCTTAACCGCACACTATGCACGATTAAGATTGATATAAAACAGTCGATAAAACATAACTCATCATTTAAGGTGTAGATTAAATCAGTTTTAAATTAGCAAACGATGGGTTAAATAAGATATAAGGCCGATCTAGATCAATCTCAATCGGGCAGAGTGATATTGCTGTAATTAGATAAACAATGAAAGTAACAAGCAATATCGGTAACTTAATGAATCTACCAAAGATTGTCATTCTAAGGTAGAGCCGATAACTTGACCTTGATCTAATTCAAGCAGTGGGGTGTGAGGCAGAATCACACAGGTCACACTTGAATTAGACAAGAGTCGATAACTAGCCTATACCAATGCAGCCATATGAACAGAGGTATAAACCATGATGGTACTTACAGACAAGCAGTGGAGGTCAACCGGATCAATGCAGCCATACTCGCTGAAGAACTCGCCGAGATGTACTCTACTCCTACTCCTAAGGGGTGGCCGGAGCCGAAAAAAGTAATTGACTTTGTATTTGATTGGTTGATTCTTACAGTAGCTGGGGTTTTATATTTATACCCGAAGTCTAGACATGAATCCTACCCGAGCATGATTTGTTACAATCTTTGGCATAAAAATGAAAACATTCCTAATTTAAGATAACTTGGACCCTAATCTTTCCCTTTTTGTAGAGTCCAACATGTCTCGTCCCAACACCTATCATAGCTTCTGTCGTTATTCGCTGGCGCTATCTGAAGAAAGCCGATTCTAGTGCTGCATCCGAATCAGCTGTTTTTCGATCTACACGCAATTGATCCCTTACTGACATGGTTTTGGGAGCTTTCGAGCCTCTGAAATCCTTCTTCCAAATTCTGGTGTAAACAGAGGGCTTTGGCTAAGCTCACAAGGTTGCTATGTCAATGCAAATGGCCAAGAGAGTGAGCTTGAGCCGGCCATGGGGCTTAAATAGAAGCCCCCATGAAATAGAGCCGTTAGGCTCCTCAATGCACAGAACATAGTCCGACCGAACGCTAGACCTCAGCGTTTGGTCGTGCGATGTGCGCAACGTGTCATCAGCTTCAAACGCCAATCGCCCGATTTCAACGGTCAAGTGATGACTAGACGCGTCAGTTAGAAAGTGACTGGATGCTGGATCTCAGCGTCCGGTCATTTCCAGTAAGGTTCCAAACATGACATTTCACGACCGGACGCGTCCGGTCATGCTCGACCGGACACACCCTGCGTCCGGTCACTTAATGTTTCCTCTGTGCGCCCCACGTCAGCGTACGTCAGCACTGACCGAACTCAAACCATGAGCGTCCGGTCAGTTTATATGCCAGCGTCTGGTCACAAAACCAAGACCATGTGCTTACTGCTATCACAGATCGAACTCTGAACCCAGCGTCCGGTCACTGCACCACCAGCGTCCAGTCACTCTGTGAACCCCTATCTTTTCTGTATAGGGCGCCGGTGGCACCGTCGGACTGTCCGCACTCTATGGGCGGACACTCCGTCGGTGAAGTTCCTAACCCTTGCTCAAATGTGCCAACCACCAAGTGTATCACCACGTGCACATATGTTAGCATATTTTCACAAATGTTTTCAGGGGTGTTAGCACTCCACTAGATCCTAAATACATATGCAATGAGTTAGAGCATTTAGTGACACTTTGATAACCGCATTTCGATACGAGTTTCACCCCTCTTAATAGTATGGCTATCAAACCTAAATGTGATCACACTCGCTAAGTGTCTTGATCACCGAAACAAAATGGCTCCTACCACTTAAGCCTTTTGTTTTTCTCTTTCTTCTTTTCACTTCCAAGCACTTGATCATCATCATGCCATCACCATCATCATCATGTCATGATCTTAATTTGTTTCACCGCTTGGAATGTGCTACCTATCTCATGATCACTTTGATAAACTAGGTTAGCACTAAGGGTTTCATCAATTCACCAAAACCAAACTAGAGCTTTCAAAGCCAAAATGAAGCTTTCTTGGACACATTCCACAACGCCATGAAAGAAGCGATTCATGGGTTTCCAGTTGGTCAAGTTGGGCTGGCTTATTACAACAATCCAAATCCGTCGACCTAAGGGACTAATCAAGTCGGTACCAGCCATCAAGAAGCAGCACCAGCTGGTAATGGTGATGTCCAGGCAGTTCTTGGTTCATCTAAACAGGCTCAAGGAACTACTACGAATCAGATACAGTATAATCTTGGACCGCCAGTACAGCATGTGCAACAGCCAGCGGGGCAAGGTCAGAACCAGGTGATCAATTTTAACACATCAGGCCACATACCGTCGTCGGCTCAAAAAATAGCACCATCAATTCAAAGGATCCGTAGAGATATAGATCCTTATGTCTATAATCAGAGACTTCAAGCAGTAAGTCAGCAAAGGACCCATCAGATAGAGATTCCACAAGGATATCACTATGGATCAACTATAACACCCTTCACATGATTCCAAATCCAGAGTATCAAGGCACACGGGATTTCAATCCACAGATGGGTCAGCAAGTATAGAGAAATCCAAATTCAAATGCTGATGAGTTGCTGCTGAAGGTGACCGAGATGATGAAGAATGAGTTCGTTCTAAAGCCAAAAGGGCTGACCTTCTCGTACAAACGCTCATATCCAGAATAGTATGATTTGGTCGCTCTTCCCACAAATTACAGGCTGCCAGAGTTCGCTAAGTTCACTGGCCAAGACAGTACAAGCACGATAGAACATGTTAGTCGGTATCTTACACAATTAGGCGAAGCATCAGTTGAGGATGCCCATCGAGTTTGTTTCTTCTCCTTGTCCTTGTCAAGGCCAGCTTTCACTTGGTTTTCATCATTGCTAGTCAATTCCATTGCCAATTGGGTTGACCTAGAGAAAAAGTTTCATACATATTTTTACACTGGGGCTGGGGAAAAGAAGATAACCGATTTGACAACTATAAGGCAGAAGACTAATGAATCGGGCACTGAGTTTCTTCAAAGGTTCTGAAAGACTAGGAACTTGTGCTTCTCATTGAACTTGGCTGATGATCAACTAGCTGTTTTAGCTATTCAAGGAATGCTGCCAATGTGGAAAGAAAAGCTACTGAGACAAGAATTTGACAACTTGGGTCAATTGGCTCAACGAGTGGCAGTGCTCAATAGCCAATTCCAGAGTATGCGCAGAGATACCCAATTCCAGAAGAGTACCACAGTGGCTGAAGCTTATAATCCATACTCAGTTGATGATGGCTATGAAGATGAAGAAGAAGAGGTTGCTACGGCTGAATGGAATTGGGGCAAGAAAACAGTAATGGTGCCAAATCCTTGGGGAAGAGAAGTCGAAGAGAGCTATGACTTTGATGTCACAAAATCAGACAAGCTCTTTGATTTCTTGCTTGAGAAGGGGCAGATCAAGTTACTCGATGGTCATGTTATGTTGCCCCCTAATCAGTTGAAGAATAAGAAGTTCTGCAAGTTCCATAACGCTACCTCTCATTCCACTAATGAATGTAGAATCTTCCAACAGCATATACAGAGGGCTATTCAGCAAGGAAGGCTCAAATTTGATATGCCTTGAAAAATGAAGGTTGATGATAATCCTTTTCCAGGAGATCAAAACATGGTTGATGCCAGGCTGATCAAAGGAAAAACTAAGGTCCTAACATCAACCAAATCAAGAGAAGCTAGAACAGTCGATCCCAAGATGCAAATATCGGCTGACGAGCACAGAGAAATTAGAAGACGTTGCGCTAAACAAAAGAGCCGATATGAGCAGGGGGAAACATCAAAAGATGGAGCGACAAAGCCGCGAGTTACATCTCGGATCCTGTTGAATAAGTGGCAATGGCAGAAGGAAAAGGATTATCAGCATTGGTTAAAGGATCAAGAATACCAGCGTCAACTGGAAAAAGAGAGGTACGAAAGGAAGCAAGCCGAATCACATTGGAATTGTCCTTTCTTCAGACATTGCTGGAATGAAGGTTTGAAGTTGCCTACTAGACATGACTGTCCAGAATACAGCAATCAATATTTAGAGTTTAGGCAATCTCAAACCAACCGTCGGTCTATCCGTACTCAAGATGCATATCATCATAATAACATGGATCGACGCTTAAAAATGGAAGTGTTCATAATCGGCTGGGAAAAAGAGTTGTTGACCAGGACTGGCTGATTATGAAGAAGAAGGCAACGAAAGAGAATATGTTTGGCAGGAAGGCCAATGGTGTCCAGGAGGTTTGACAATAAGCTAGAAGAGAAGGGTGCAACGCCTAAGGAATAAAGAGTTGGAACAGGCTTAGGCATCCAGCAAACCTCAAGTGTGGCGTACTAAGCAAACAGCCGATAGAAAGCAACCATCGGCTAATATCCAAATGGCTTTTCTGTTGCCATCAGATTTTAGAGCTCCGACAGATCAAGAAGTTTATTCGGATTTCGGTGAATCGGAGTATGAGGAGATAGTTGCCAAGTTGACAGTTGTACAACAAGCAATATTTGATAAACCAGTCAAGCATCGGCACTTAAAGGCTTTATATATGAAAGGTCTTGTTGATGGAAAGCCGATGAACAAGATGTTGGTGGACAGAGGTGCTTCTGTCAATCTTATGGCTTACACCACTTTTCGTAAACTTGGCAAGGGACCAGAAGATCTGATGGAGACTGACATGATGCTTAAGGATTTTGGAGGTAATGCATCTAAGACCCAGGGGGCAATAAACGTCGAACTAACAATCGGGAGTAAGACTCTGCCCACCACATTCTTCGTCATCGATGGAAAAGGGTCATACAGTTTGCTCCTTGGCCGTGATTGGATTCATGTGAACTGTTGTGTACCGTCAACAATGCATCAATGTTTGATCCAATGGCATAGAGATGATGTCGAGCTGGTTCGTGCTGATGAATCTATGAGCATCGCAACAGCTGATCCAGTCTTCTAGGAACTAGGAGACTTCAAATGCTTTTCTGGCAAGTTATGGGAAGGAGGCTTCATTAAGATCAGCAATGAAAGCCAACAACCAATACAAGCAATCGGCTCGGAGAGTTTGTTTTAGTAGAAAAGTCACGGCTTCACGTCGGCCATTGGTTTAAAGGAAAAATAAGCATTAAGTCATGGAGATGGGTTTAGGCCGACGTATGTGGATGCTGAGTCGAATTGCAAGTATGATTCAGAGTTAATGGATTTCTTAAAGAAGTTCTGTTTCCCTTAATGGGATGCTTGACCTGGGTTGATTAATCGTTTGACCTTTGGTATGAAAAGTTCTGTGGGACGTTATCCTGGCATTTGATCAATACGCGATAGCCAATTCGTTTAGTCGTCGGCTCTAATAGCCGGTACTAAAAGGGTATCGCCTCTAGTTCAAAAAATGAGATTTGAGATGAAAATCTTCAAAGACATAAAAGCCGATACGATACGTATCGCCTCTAGAGCAAGAAATAAAAACAAAAACAGCCATACACAAGGGTATTGCACTAAGACACATTCATGAAAGAACAGGAGTCTTTGTTCATCGGTTTACCCTAAGTACAAACTAATCGAAGACCTTGTTCACTACATCCTGAGCGGATGTGATGTCCACGGTGGCCTCCGCCGCTACGATGAATTCTTCTATCAAGTCCTCATGTCCCTCAGGGCCATCGCCAATCGGGAAGCCAACCTCCATGGCGTGGAGGTCATGCCCGGTCCAGACCTGCGCCGCGGTTAACGCCACCGACGCGCCATGACGAACGCCGTGGAGGGTAATATCCTGAACGTGGACCGGGATGTCTTGGAGACGAGCGTCAATGAGGGAACCCTGATCATTGACGGCGTCCACGTCCATGTTCGCCGCCAGTTGGAGAGACTCCAACTACACTGTTTGGGCTGGCGATTACAGAAGACTATCAAGACAAAGGCAGTGGAAACCAGATTAGAAGCATTCATAGAACTCATCTTACCTGCCACCACGGCGTCAGACTCAGCCAGCCGCGCTCGAACGGCACTGGCCTCCTCCTCAGCCGCATAAAGGGCCGCTTGGAAGACCCCTAGACGGATCTCAAGCTAGCCATTTTTCTAAATCGCTTTGGAATAGCGGGTCCGCCGCCCCCATTCTCGGAAGAAGCGCTGGGCATCGTCGCCATCATACGAGTTGGAAGAGTCTAACGACGAAGCCGGTGCGGAAGATGCAGCATTAGTGGGCTTGCCGGCCCTGGGGAGGGGACGAAGACTGTTATTCTCGACGAACCTATAGGCGAGTCAGAAAAGATCATCATCATGAACAGAGGATATCAATCTCACCTCATGCGTCGAAGGCGCTGGTTCATTGGCATGTTCTGTTTCGGGACCTCCTCCGTCGCGCGCTTGCCGCGGTTCTCCTCGCCGGCCATGAAGTTGATTGAATCTACAGGAAGAGAGAAAGGCCGCTATAGAGTTCTGTGAGGGCGGAGAAAGGCAGAGAAACAGGAACGGTTGCAAGTGCAGATGTGTTCAAGGCCGGAGCACTCGGCTGGTATTTGAAGCCACGGGACGAAGGGGTGAACGCGTCGGGTCGTGTAAAAGGCAACCGCAATTAATAGGAGGCGAAGCATTACCTCGCTAATACCGAAGAGAATACGGCGTCGGATGACTAAGGATAGAAGATCGAAGGGCTCTCTTAATAAAGGCCGTGTTTTCAGACCTAGATAGGATTAAAACCAAGAGTCTGGAATCGGCTATTTTCAAAATCGGCTCTTTAGCCAGAACAAAGGTGATCAATCGACTGTGACAATCCTTTAGCCTCATGCCTGTTCGAGTTCCCCTTGGCCAAAAGAATTTCAGGATCAAAAGACTCCCCTAAAGCCTGTGTCACCTTCAGGACCTGATCTTCAAAAATGGAGAAGGGAGACAAGACTCTAGAGAGGGATGAGGATGAATTACCCTTGATGGCCAAGAGCAAAAGAGCTGATAGATTCACCTTATGAACTCGTGTATAGCCATAATACAATCCCTCCTTGGGAAGTTCAAACTGGATCAAGGCGCGTTATGTTGCAGAGCGATTTATCAGCCAAAGTCTACAAGAATTTTGTGATGACTGACTTAGAAGACTTGAGTTGCCTTCGGCTGCGTGCTCTTGAAAAACATTAAAGCCCATAAACAGAGGATTGCAAAATATTACAGTTAAAAGGTCAAGAATGAGCAATTCTCTGAGAGAGATTTGGTCTGGAGAGTAAAATTGTCGATCGGGTCAAAGGACAGCAAATTCGATAAAGTGGTCACCTAATTGGGAAGGACCTTATCGGATCAAGTGTTGTGCGCCTGGTAATACTTATATTTTGGAAACACTAAAAGGAGAAGAAGAATTTGGTAGAGCAATCAAATGGGGAATATTTAAAGGAATATTACCATAACGTTTGGATTAATACTTGACAACCAATTTGCTCGGTTGTCAGCTTTAATAGCCGATACCAGAAGGGTATCGCTTCTAGTGCGAAGATAAACCCAGAGAGGTAAAAGCCAGTACAATGTGTATCGCCCGCAGGAGCAAAGCAAACACGGACAAAGTGATGCATATAGTATGAAGTACAAAACAAAAGGAAAAATCACTCAAAACGAAGAAATTGTTTGCTAATATCACCTATTACAAACTACGGGTCGAAAAACACTTTGGCTACTATATCATCGGCCTGAGAGATAAAGGCTACGGAGTTAGCAGCACTGAAAAAATCCTCAATTAGGCGTTCATAATCTCCAGGGTGCGCCGCGGCTGGAAAACCATGGGGAAGGAATCGAAGCTCGTGGCCAGAATGGACTTGCACCGAAGCCAACGACATGGCGGCACCATGGCGAACGCCATGCAAAGCGACCTCCCTAACACGGTTTGGGATGTCATGCAGGCAAACCACCAGGACGGCGCCTCTAGCATTGATGAATCCTGTCGCGTGCTCCACAACCAATCGGAGGCTGTCTAGTTGGGCAGACAAATCTAAAAAGATTCAAAGGGGAGATGATCAGAGTCTTGAAGATGAAATTGAAAGGAAGCAAAGGTTATGACAGATATCTCACCCATAATTCTGGCATCAGCCTTGGCCAACCTATCCTCCACTGAATCGACCTCGGGAGGTGATCGACATCGAACCATGGCTAGAGCCGATTCTGCGAGGGAGAGACATTCAGCGAGACTCTGGCCATGCCGATCAATGGAGGCAAGCAGATCGTTGTTGTCAATCTGCCTCCTTCGATAACAAGGGAGCTGGCGATGAGCTGTTAACGAAGAGGACCCTAAAGGCCGAACGGAGTTGGTCCTATCCCCTGAGGCAGTGGGGGCACCGCAAGTTGTACCCTCCTGACGATGAAGGTGCTGACGCGATGATGCAGGTCCGTTGAGGGCCTCCTCAGCAAACTTCTTGTTGTTCTCCATGATCTCAAACCTACGGAAGAGCAGGAACTATACTAAGGACGCGGAAGGTTTGAGGTGAAGCGAGTTGTTTTTTTGATCCCCAACCGTGGCCCGTATATATAGTCCGGGAAGGCAAAGAGATAGATTTTGCCAGCGGTGTGAAATTGAAATCAGATATGGAAAAGGATCGACGCTCTGAGAATTCAGGGAACAGGTAACGAAGAGATAACAGATTCGGACTTATTGCTTTCCCAAGTTACAAAATGTCATGGGATAGATACAAAAGATTTACATTGACCAGTAATCAGCCCACCAAGATTCTTTGGATTAAACGGAGTTCGAATCCCCATAGGGCCGAAAGTCATCATAAATCGAGTCACATCGGCCCGTTGATAAAATTGCGATAGAGAAGGGGAAAAGCCGCCTGTCTAACACATGCCTAGCTGATTTCTCGGTGACTGGGAAGCCGCTGGAAAGAAGCTTGTGGCTTTCCCTATGGGTATTTGATTGAGCAAATAAGGGGAAAGTGTCTACGCATTTTAGCCCTTGCAAACACTAGAACAGCTCTGCGAGCATGGAGAGAAGACCCAGGCGATATCACAAGGATTCTTCTAACCGCAGTAGCTGATTCTCTTGCTCGACAAGGTGCTAAGATGGGAGACACAATCACCCTATGCACAAGAATTCTTCTAACCGCTCAAGATCTTCATAGTAAAAGGATAGACCATGGAGGGTCCAGCGGAGTCAGGAGCACTCGAGGAGGCAAATAGAAGAGAAACATGGCTGAATTGTTGAGTTGCTCTCGCCAAGGTTGGATAGATATTTTATAGCCGGCCTGGAAGGATGAATCCAAGTGCCCGTGAAGCAATATAAAGATGCTCTCGTAAAAGTTTTGAAGCATGGGCTCATGAGCTGACATAGACGATGACAAACAGCAGACCCCAGATCAAGATTCTTTACCCGTGACTACGGACCTATCGGGGGCACAAACGTGATAATTTTGAAATAAAATTACTTTTATCCCAAAATTAGGGGGCATGTGTTTACACCAAAATTTGGAAGAAGAGTCACAGGGACTCAAAAACTCCCAAGATCATGTCATCAAGGAATCAATTGCATGCAGATCGGAACCAGCTGTTTCGAATGTAAAACTAGAATCAGCTTTCTTCAGATAGCGCCAGCTGATAATGACAAAGGCTATGATCGACGCCAGGACAAGACATGTTGGACTCTACAAAAAGGAAAAGATTAGAGTCCAAGTTATCTTAAATTAGGAATGTTTTCTCTAGGGTCAAAATTTGTGATGAGTCATGCTTAGACAGGAGTCATGCGCAGGTCATGAGTATAAATATCAAACTCCGGCTATTATAAAAGACACACAATCAATCAAATACCAGTTATTTATTTTTTTTGGCTCCGACCACCCCTTAGGAGTAGGAGTAGAGTAGATATCGGCGAGTTCTTCAGCAAGTACGGCTGCATCGATCCGGTCGACCTCCACTGCTTGTCTATAAGTACTATCATGGCTTATACCTCTGTTCGTACGGCTGCATCGATCCGGTCGACCTCCACTGCTCGAACTAGATTAAGGTCAAGTTATCGGCTCTATCTAAGGGTGGCGTTCCTTCGGATAGATTCATTAAGTTACCGATATTGCTTGTTGCTTTCATTATTTATTTAATTACAGCAATATCACTTCGCCCGATTGGGATTGATCTAGATCGGCCTTATATCTTTTTTAACCCATCGTTTGTTAATCTAAATTGATCTAATCTTCACTTTAAACGATGAGTTATGTTTTATCGGTTGTTTTACATCAATCTTGATCGTGCATAGCGCGCGGTTAAGGCATGTTTGATCTTGAGTAGATCTATTAGCTAGCGAAAACTGTTCCATGGCCCGTTATCACGGCCTGTGTGATTATGCCTCACACCCACTGTTAGCAACGTGGAGTGGGGATCATTATTTGGTAGATCTGTTCCTGAGAGGACATGACCTTAACTGTGTGCTATGCCTGAATCGGCTGTTTTAGCCGATATCGAGTGCTTTCACGAACAGTTCGCATCACGAGATCGTTGAAGTAGCGATATGTTGAAAGATGTGTTAGCCTCATGATCTTATTATTGTATTACGGCCTATATGATTCTGCCTCATGCCCCACTGATATTAGTAATAAGTTAGGGTCGTCGAGTCTATTATTATTTCTACGGCCTGCATGATTCTGCCTCATGCCCCACTGGTTATAGCGATAGATGAGATCTAATATGTTCATTAGATTTATGTCTATTAAATGATTGAATGATGACGAACTGTTTCTTTTATAAAGGAGTTCGGTTACTTACAGTCATTGGCTTAGCATGAACTAATTATTGTTAATATCTTATTGTCATTGACCAATATTTGTTTAAAGAATGATATTCATTCTAAACGATAATTGATTCTTCTTACACAACCCCATGAGCTTTAACCGATTTATTCTTATGAATATGCTAGAATCGACTATTTAGTCGATCTCCTTTTATATCGGCTCTCAGAGCCGCACATTCGGGACTGTCTGACAACACCAGCATGTTCCGCCCTTAATTACTGATAAACTTTCTCTCCTCGTCAATTGTAGGGTCAAATTAACTGGCACGTCTCGGGAGAAGTGCGCAGGATTGACCACCCCTGCGCTGAAACTAGACGGATCTCTAGCTCCATCGAGCAGACCCTTCCGGCTTGCTCGTGTGCCCTCGGCACGGGACGAAATTCTGTGTCGACAGTTCTTCTTCACTTGAAGAATCATCCCATGACCTCATTGATGTGAGGATTTGGTTTTTGCATGCCTTCTTTGTCTTGGGTGTGGTCTTGTTTGGACAAACTTCCATAAAGTGCCCCAACTCACCGCATCCACAGCATCCTCTCTTTCTTTGCTCATTTCTTTGATTGGTGAAAATGAGATCTTGGATTTGGATGGGCACACCCTTGACATTTAGCCTTTGGATCATCTTCTCCACCTTGTTGATTAGTTTGATTGATTTTTCATCAAGGTCGGAGGTGGAGGAGGAAGATTGATCATCTTCACTTGAATCTTCATCATCATCGTCGTCGTCCTCATCTTCTTCTTCATCTCCACTTGAGGAGCTTGAGCTTGAGCTTGTCTCAACTTGCTTGCCCTTTATCTTCTTTTTCTCGCTACATGCAAGAGCTTTGCCTTTGCTCGATGAAGAGGGTTTGTCTTGACCCATCTTACGTGACATTTCAAATGCCACTATCTTGCCAATGACTATGCCCGGGGTCATGGTGCTCAAGTTCTTTATGTTATGAAGGATGGTGATGATGCTTGCATATTTCTTTTGTGGTGGTACGGAGATGATCTTCCTCACGATGTCTGCATCATCTAGCTTTGTTAATCCTATTGAATGGAGCTCATTGATAATTAGATTCAAACGAGAATACATATCACGAACAACCTCATCATCATTCATTGTAAAGGAATCATAATTTTGCTTAGCTAGACAATATTTTTGCTCATGGACATTAGATGTACCGTTATGGAGCTCTTAAAGTTTTAACCAAATTTCATGTGTCGTATTTAAAGTGAACATTTGGTTAAAAACATCCATACTAAATGATTCAAACAAGCAATTTTTAGCTCTAACATTGAAATGCATTTCCTTTTCTTCACTCTTTGTGGATTTACCGGAATTCTTAATAGGTTTTATCCCGTCACGAGTGACTCTCCAAACACCCAAATCAACCGCCTTAAGGTGGCAAGCCATTCTAGCTTTATAATAGGGGAAGTTAGTGCCGTCAAAGTGCGGAGGCCTAGAGGTATCCATCCCAACCACTCTAAATAGCGTCGGCTCAACGGCGGTTAAGCCAAAGGTCCAAATTGAGCCAACCGGCTCTGATACCACTTGTAGGGGACCGTGACGCCTAAGAGGGGGGTGAATTAGGCGACTTAAAATTCTAACTCTAAACCATGGCCTCTTTTTCTAACCCTAGCAAAACCTATGCAAAAGATAAACTATCTAAATGTGCAACTACGGTTTTGCTAGTGTATTGCTATCTCTACCGTAAACAGAGTAATATAATCAATGTAAATGCGAAAACTAAAGAGCAAGGTAGAGATATGCAAACTCCCATCGACGACTTCGGTATTTTTACCGAGGTATCGAGAAGCGCGCAAGCTTTCCCCTAGTCCTCGTTGAAGCCCCTCGCAAGGAATCCCTCACAGGAGCCAAGCTCCCGGTCGGGTAACTCCGTGGATAGCCTCGGGCCTTCCCCACGCGCAAGTGGGTCTCCGACGTGCCTTCCGACAAGCCTCTCCTGGATGCTCCCCGTCGTCTTCACTATCAAACTTCCGGTCGAAACGTCGCGGGCCTTATTCCCTCCGGTACACGGTGGCGCCCACACCATAAACGCGGTTGGTGTGATCTCGCAAAACTACAAGCCCCTCCGATATATAACAATGGTGCGCGCAAGCATCGAGTGGTAAGATGTATGCAAACCTCACTAAACACTAGGCCTAAACCTAGAGCAAGCGCATAAGCGGTGGTCTAATCAATCTAAGCACTTCGCAAAGCACCTACGCTAATCACCTGATAAATCACTAAGCACTATGCAAGTGGACATCACTAAAATGATGTATCAACACCCTTGATATGTTTCCTCAGCTCCACACTTCTTATTTGGCCGGTTGGGTGTTGTATTTATAAGGCCTACTGAGAAAGTAGCCGTTGGGGACGAAATCCCGCTTTTCTGTTACTGACCGGACGCTCAGGTCGTCCTGATCGGACGCATCCGGTCGTTCCGACCGTTAGAGCCGCGATCAACTGATCGGACGCTACCAGCGTCCGGTCACCTGTCACCGGACGCGTCCGGTCGCAGTTTCGCCGCTCTGGAACCTCTCTGTACTTGATCGGACTCTGCTGTCCTACGTCCGGTCGCTGCTGCTGCCGAGCCTCTTGATCGGAGCGTCCGGTCACTTCTGTGAGCTCGTTTCTTCGCGATCTTGCATCCGGCTTGGTTCCTATCTTCGTGCTTTGACTTTGCTTGATATTTTGGGTCTTCTATTGTGCTTCTAAGGTCTTGATTATGGTGTTGATCATCGGATCATCACGTCGCCTTCGTCCAAGTCACGTCTTGCACCCTATTAAACTACAAAACAATCACTTGCAAATCTATTAATCTAATTTAGTTGTGTTGGTAATCAAACACCAAAATCAAAGTAGAGGTGTTCCCCGTTCGGTAAGCTCTACTATGTTTGTTTGGTGGTGTTGTGTTGATTAATAAGGTGCTCCACTAGGTAAATTGGAGCGATTGAAACTAGCCGTGGCTGTTTGGATTTGCAGCCTTCCAAGGCAGCCATGGCTCTATGTTTCCCGTTCTGCTTGCGGAGGAGTCCATTTCCGCGGTCACCGGCCCTTGTTTGGCAGTTGCCTTGCCGGTGTGGATTTGGGAGGCGCTACTGCCATGCTTGCAGCCAAACCTTGCCCCGCCATTGCCGGGCAAGGCGAAAGAAAGCTAGTTGCTGCTTTGCTTGATCTAGCACAGACAACTCCACTAGTTCCCAGTTGCTACCATCGATCGTTCACAACACTTTCCGTTTGTAGTAAGTACGATCTAAGCAAGCAACAGGGACAGATCAGCAGCTTCAAATTGCTGCTGACACCA
This sequence comes from Miscanthus lutarioriparius, assembly GCA_904845875.1. Taxonomy (NCBI): domain Eukaryota; kingdom Viridiplantae; phylum Streptophyta; class Magnoliopsida; order Poales; family Poaceae; genus Miscanthus; species Miscanthus lutarioriparius. The sequence goes on from CAJGYO010000013.1 coordinate 4,983,707, forward strand.
ACAGATTACAACACCAGTACTAGTAAATTAACAGCGGCAGTAGTCCGCCCTTCACTTGAGCGGTGAGCTGCCGGTGCCGGGGTCGCACGCAACGCAGCCTGGCAGCCAGCAGGTCAATTGCAGCAAGGCTGGCTGCTCACCGCAGGCGGGCCTCCAACGCCTTCTTCAGCTCCTCGCCGACGTCGTCCGGTGAAGCGGCAGGCTCCCTCGCGGTCGCGGCGCCCCGCTGCGGCTTCGTCGAGTGGTAAGGCTGCGGCCGCGGGTGTGGCTGCGTCTGCAGCGCGGTCGCCGCCACCCTGCCCTCACCTCTGCCCGCCGCCGCAGCAGCGGGCCGCGTGGCCCTGCTGTTGCTGCGGACCTCCGCGCGGAGGTCCTCCACGGCGCGCCGGAGCAGCATGTTGTCCACGTTCAGTGACTCCAGCTGCTGCCTCACCAGCGAGAACGCCGCGTCGCCGTCCGAGTCCGCGTCCGTGCAGGCCACGGTGGCTGCAGGTGCTCGGCCGACGGCCTTGGTGCCCGCGCCGGCGCGCGGAGACTGCTCGATGGAGACCTTGCTCATGACCAGCAGCGGCATCTTGTTGACGGGAGCGCGCACGCCCTTGCCGTCGCCATCGTCGGCAAGCAGCTCCGGCGGCACGCGGAGGCCCCAGTTGAACCGGAGGCTGGCCCTACCCCACAGCGGGAGCACGCTCCTGGTCGTGAGCCGCATCCCGGACAGCAGCGCGCCGACCCCGCTCTTGGTCCCCGCCGCCGCGACGTCGGCCGCGAGCCCGCTCCCGGTGAACGTGAACGGCGGCCTATAGTCGAGGAGCTTCACCTCCCGCCCGTGTCCGCCGCCGCCGTCGTCGGAGCCCGGCTCCCCGACCTTCCGCGGCGCTGGCGCCGGGGCGGCGGCGGGGAGCGCAGCGTGGGAGAGGGAGAAGTCGCCGAGCCGCGGCTTGAGGCGGAGGAAGAAGGCGGGCGACGAGGAAGGGTCAGGCGCGAGGAGGTTGAACTCGGCGGCGAGCGCGAAGGGCGCGCGCGCCGGGGAACCCAGCGGGCCCAGCCCCGCGCGCACGGTGAGCGCGAAGGGGAGCGCCGGGTCGTTGGGGCGGTACGAGAGCCGGAGCGCGGGGCCCGACGCGAACGCCGTGGACACGTCGAAGCGGAGCTCCCGCGGGTCCCCGCCCGCCGCGAGCCCCGACTGGAACGGCAGCCCCAGCACGGCGATCGGCACCTTGGCGCGCATCAGCGGCCGCTCCTCGTCGCGGAACTTGATCGACGCCTTCATCGGCCGGGATGGCGGGCGCTGGCGCGGCGCCGGGAAGTGCGGTGGTGTTTGCGACGGAGATCAGGACGCTTCGGGGGCGGCGCCGCCGCCGGTGAGATCAGATGCGGCGCGTGTGCTGCGGCTGCGAGGTGGGCGAGGATCGGCTGGGGGTCTGGGCCTCTGGGGGATTGGGAGTGGGTGGCAGGAGGCTGGTCTGACCGGCTGAGCCGGTGTGTGTTTTCATCGCTTCCTTTTTTGCCCTCGCCCTTTTGCTTGTAATTACATGTTTGCCGTCTGCCCTCGGCCTTTGCCGCCATGTTCCCACGAGAACGGGAAGGTGGAACGGGAAAAGTTTGGGACATTATTATTTTATAATGTGAGAACGTAAGTGTTTTCATCCCCAAAAGATGGACATTTCTATAACGTGGAACATGGGAACATGGACCATGGACATGTTCCGGTTTCAGGCTGCTAAGGCCTTGCCTGGTTTTGGTGAAACCCATGGTCAATGTGGACGACGCAGTACAATACTTTGGTCATAGCTCTTGGTTGCCACCCAGTAGTGTTTTTCTCTCACAACAAACCAGTATCAATTGGGCTTATCAGTTCAGAAACCAACCAGCGAACAGACCGCTTGTTTAGAGCAAGACCGATTCATTAGTTACTAATAGTTGCTAGTTGATAGCTTATAGTTAATATTAACTAGCTAACTATTAGTTGGTTTGACCTAAGAAGTGAAATAGTTATTAATTAAGCAGTTAACTAACAATTAGCTAGACTATTAGTTGTAGTAGATTCTAAAAAGTTAATTATAACAAGATAACCATTAGTTCTGTGGATTCAGATAGAGCTCAAGTATAATAAAAGGCTATTAGTAGTTGATTATGCTATGTGAAGGAGAGGAGAAGAGAGAAAGAAGTGAATTGCAAGACTAGTCTCAGTGAGATTTTATGTCAGTATTTTTCATGACTCATAAGTTAAAAACAGTGTACTTCCGTCTCAAAATATTGACCTTATAGTTTTGGTATTAGCATCCCAACAATGCACTTTTATCTTTTTTTTTAATACATCCTTTTTTGTTCCAATACATCTCAGTCTCCTGTCTTTAAGCAAAAATGCCTGTTTGGTTCTCTAGGCGCTCCTAAAATTCCTGTCACATCGAATATTTGGACACATACATGGAGTATTAAATATAGACTAATTATGAAACTAATTGCACAACTTGCGACTAATTTGGGAGACGCGTTTTTAAGCCTAATTAGTCCATGATTTGACAACGTAATGCTACAGTAAACATGTGCTAATAATATGTTAATTAGGCTTAAAAAAATCGTCTCGCAAATTAGCCTTCATCTATGTAATTGGTTTTGTAATTAATCTATATTTAATGCTCCTTATTAGTATCTAAATATTTGATGTGATATGAATTTTAGGAGTGACTCAAGATCGAACACCCCTAAGTATTTTGGAAGTAGACAAGTTTCAACCATGGTCACGCTGAGACTGAAATTGAAGCTTTCTTCTCAGCAGACTGAAGTATAGTGGCGTCAATTGAAGTGATGCACCGCACCAGCACACTGTTCTCTACTGCATGTTTGTTGGCCGTGTTTAGTTCGGCCGATTAGCGCGCGATGAAATCACTGTAGCTACACTGTAACTACAGCGACGTTTTGTTTTTATTTGGTATTAATTGTTTAATCGTTGACTAATTAGGCTCAAAACGTTCGTCTCGTAGCTACAGCGACGTTTTGTTTTTATTTGGTACTAATTGTTTAATCGTTGACTAATTAGGCTCAAAACGTTCGTCTCGTAATGCATATACCGCAAGTTTAATGTGACAGAGAATCTTCTTTTTACATAGTGTCAAAGTTAGGAATTTTGTGGAATTAAACATGGGCTTGAGTTCATCAACCATCAGGTTCAAATGAATACTCAGGATCGCACTTGATTCATTTCCTGACAATCGTATTAATTTCTCACTGGTGCTGTTCGCTTAGCTGAAAAGTTAAATTAAAAAATACTGTTAGCTAATTTATTTGCGTAGAAAAAATACTGTCACGTATAATGGGATCTTTGCAACGAAGGACGTGGTCAGAGGCTTTCAATAGGTCCAATCGACTCTGATTAGTTTTACACACACGTAAGCCCTTGTTTAGGCCCTGGCCCCACCCAAAATCTAAAGTTTTCTAAGATTTTTCATCACATTGAATCTTGCGGCATATGCATAGAGTATTAAATGTAGGTAAAAAGAATAACTAATTACACAGTTTACCCATAATTGACGAGACGAATCTTTTAAGCCTAAATAGTCTATAATTAGACAATTTTTGCCAAATACAAACGAAAGTGTTACAGTGTCTATTTCCAAACTGGAAAGGATCTAAACATGTCCTTAGTTCCTCCAAACTCCTGAAGAGTGCACTATACAAAAAGAAGATTTCTCGTCACATCAAAGTTGCGGTACATGGAGTACTAAATGTAGACGAAATCAAAAACTAATTGCACAATTTGCTTTAACTTTATGAGACGAATCTTTTGAGCCTAATTAATCAATGTTTGGACAATAATTCGCAAATATAAACAAAATGCTACCGTAGAAAATCTTCACTGTACAAGCCCAACTAAACACCCCCTAAGTAATAATTACATTGGAGTAGTATCAACAGTCTGGCTACAATCCGATAGAGATTGGACAAGGTGCAGCCCCCAACACACACAGTAGTTCCCTTCTCTCCCTCCGTGGCAACTCTTCCTTCGGTTGCTTGCGCTCACTCCAGCAGACGCCGCTGCCCCCCCGAGCCGCTAGACCCGACGAGTCCGCCGCGGAGAAGCTTGCGACGCGCCGCCGGCGCACTCTCGAGGAAATGGAGGATCGTGCAGCTGCTGCTGCCGCCGGCGGCGGCGGCGGCGAGGGCGGGAGGGACCATGAGGATGCGTCGCGTAAGGGGCTCGCTCCGCTGTGGAGCCAGAGCAACGAGGAGAGGAGGGCGCTCCGGTCGGAGTACGCCGACGTCAGGGCCATGATCCGCGACGGTACGTGCGCGCGGCGCTTCTCTAATCTCTACGACGACCCGCCGCTATTGTTTTCTGCGATCGTGCCGTCCTGTGGCCGAGGTCGATGGTCGGGTGTGCGATTTCTTATGCTCGCGCGTGTGTGTGACTGCAGAGGTGAAGGACGACCCTACCCTCGGCCAGTTCGACGCCGCCTTGAACAAGATTGAAAAGCTTCATGAAAAAGGTGGTTGCTTTTTCCGCCGCCGCTTCCTCTTTCGTTCTCGTTTCCCTCGTTGTTTCCTTCTTGAGTGCAAATCTAACTATACCTCGTGTTCATAGCTTGGTTGAGATGAATGCTTGTTATATCTGGATGCCTAGCCACTTATATTACTTGGTTGCGAGATTTTTTTTTTCATTGAAATGCTCCTTTTTTTCCCCTGCAATACTGCAAAAAAGCTCTTTTTTTCTTCATATATCTATTTCCAACTCGGCATTTCCAACACCATTGCGGCATTGCCCAAGGGAATTACTACTACAATGTAGTATCAAACAGCATTTCTTTGCATGCTCGTAATAATCTGTCCAACAAGCGTACCTCAACTTATTGATTCGCTTCCTGATGAATTGTCACTTTTCAGTGCAAAGGCCAATGGAGTAAATTGCTGATGCTGAGGCTCTGCTGGACCTTGCCAATGCTCTGGTCTCTTCTACCAAGGTGGAAAACAGGGATGGTCCGACTCCATCAGAATTTATCACAGCTCTCATCAGCAAATTTGGTGCTACAGCCTCACCGCTTGTTGATTCTGATGGATCGTTCTCCTGGTCAAGCCTTGGTTGCGCGGTATCAGGACTGTTCATGACAGCTGCCGGGTGCCAAACAATGTAAGATCTTCCTCCCTACACAAAATGTTGTTGCACTTGTTTGTTCGTTCACAGGCTGCAGTTTCAGCAATCTGAACTGTCTTTGTAATGCTCCTGTTTGATGATAGGAATGGTCCTATGGGTCTCGGCCTCGCAGTCAAGGAACGAAGGCACACTGTTAGAAGACGATCAGGACACTTGGGTAGTGAGCCTGCAGAGGTGAGTTCCATCCATGCGTCTTCTTCTGAAGTCATGGTGACCAGATTTGTCGGTAACTCGTAAGAACTTGTTATAGATAAATCAAGGAGAACTGAGCCTTACTCTTGCTAGAGAATCTTACTTTTTTACTCGCCTTAAACAGATCAGTCGTCATGCCATTTACTAATAGACGTCATCAAGAGTTTATTTATTTCTGAACTATAAACCATTACACAGGTTTTATTTATGTGCCTCATGCCATTGAGTTTCTTAATTGGCTGAAAATTCTCATTAAAGTCTGATACTCACCCCACTCAATGGCTGATACTCACCCCACTCAATGGCTATCTATTGACCACAGGAGTCATATTTCATTTTCTTTATTGCTGAGGTATTTATGTCTTGCACAAATTTTCTGTGCAAGATAAATTTCTGAATTTTGATGTGCACAATTTTGCACTCTCTGAATCAGTCGCGCCACCACCTAAAAGATGCATCCTTGACTGATGCGTCAATTTATGCTCTTTATATAACTAGGAATTATTACACAGGCTCTTTTTAAATTATTTGTGCTGATGCATTAATTTATTTCCTAAGTTCTCAATAAACTCTGACATTCCCACACTGATTGTCTATCTGTTACCCATGGGGTTCCACTTTCTTATTGTTTAAGTACTTATTTGTCCAAGGGAACCATCTTGTTTAATTTTGTTGCCTCTGTCAAGATATGATAATGTAATTATTTTTTCCAGCCTGATGAATTGGCACCGGACCAAGATGAAAGGAATGACACTGACGAGAACATCGCTGTCATGTTCAACCTCTTAAGGAGTCACAGCAACAGAAATGTAAAGCTGGAACATCTCATCTTAAACCGTCCGTCTTTTGCACAAACCGTCGAGAACATATTTGCACTTTCGTTTCTCGTGAAGGACGGAAGAGCGGAGATATATGTGGCTGACAATGGAGATCACTTTGTTGGTAAGTGCTGTCCCCGATCCTCCATCCACGCACCAACTGTGTATACTGTTTGATGGAGAGCTGCTTTGTTATTGTAGCACCAAGGAATGCTCCTTCAGCTGCATCGATAGCCTCGAGGGAAGTGGTCAACAGCCAGTTTGTCTTCCGGTTTGATACCGAGGACTGGTGGGTAATTTAGTTGGTCACCAGGATTAGGCTACACTATCTTTATCTACTTTATTATGCTATCTCGCGTGATGTGGTTGATTACCTTTTGTGTTCCTATTTCATTGAGTGTTTCTATGTTTTCTGTTGTTCTGCACATTCACAGATAATGAAAGGCATGGTCAATCCAGGGGAGGAACTAATGCCTCATAGGAGTATCTATCATGGAGGTGAATACAAGACGACCACACAATCTTGTTCTGCTCCTGATTGTTCTGAGCTGGCTTCAGATTCCGAGCACCCAAAAGAAGGTGGGTTTGAGAAAGAAGACCCAGAAGAGTTCACAGAAGACGAAGAAGCAATGGAGTTAGACTTGATCAAGTGCTGCTCTGGAGATGGCGGTCTCAAGACGAGGAAAAGGCAACATGTCGCTCGGAGGTTGTTCTGACTTAAGCAAGACGAAGTAGGCACATCAGCAAGTTAACACCATTTTGGAATTAGTGGACGAAAAGCAGTAGGTTCAGTAGCAACTTAACACCATTTTGGAAAAGCTTGACGAACGAAAAGCTCAAGTAAGCATGGTTAGGGAGCTCGTCGGTGCGAAATGTGGCCAACAAGTAAATATTTGTAGTTTTATCATGCGTTGTGATCAGATGTGATCTAGCACGCGATGACACAGGATTTATACTGGTTCAGGCAACGTGTTCTACATTTAGTTTCAGTCGGTCGGTGATTTTATTCTTGAACCCAGGTGCTCGAAGTTTTCTATGGGGTAACAAACGTGTCGGTGCAAAAAGTGACTAGCAAGTAAATATTTGTCGTTTTGCCGTACGTTGTGATCAGATGTGGCATAACACTCAATAACATAGGGTTTATACTGATTCCGGCAACGTGCCCTACGTCCAGTTTCAGTCGGTCGATGACTTTATTCCTGAGCCTAGGTGCTCGAAGTTTGCTGTGGAGTTACAAACGAGTGGGAGTAAAATAGGGGGTGTCAGAGGCCTGGTCGGACTCTGGATTAAAGAGCCAAGAGTAACGGGAGCTCCTACGTGTGCTAAGTATTGGAACGTATGCTCTGTGTAGCTTTAGAATGTCTAAAGCTAGCAGAGAGTGAGTCGGAATGATCCGTCTGTTGTCTGTTCGTTCGTTGTGTTGTTGTCTGTTGTGGGAGGGAGAGAGTGTGTGCGCTACCTAGTCTTGCTGTCCACGCCGTCGGGTACAAGACGGTTTGTCAGCGCCCACAATACTGTTGACGTCCAGATGTATATGGTTGGCTCCATCGTGTTCTTCTAGTATGGTAAATGTCGGCGCCTACCATACTGTAGGACAAATGTCGCGGCCACAACACTGTTCGTGTTCTGACATGTCTGGAAGGTTGTAAAGTATTCTTATGACATGGCCTAACAATACTGTCCTGCAGATGTGCATGGTACGGTCCTCGGTATTGCGGTTGACTTGTACGCCTCACCTTATCTGCTTTGTCTGATTTCTCGGGTCCTCACCGAGCGGGCGTCCCCGTTTGGTCGTTCCTAGTCGGCTCCGACCGCGCCGGTCGGAGAAGAGCCGTAAGCAGAGGTTCGATGTATTTCTGGTCGGAGACGCGGGTCGTTGTCGGAAGTGAGCGGCGTCCCCTCCTTGGCCAGGCCCTCCGGTCGGAGAAGCGGGTCGGAGTCGGAAGCGAGCGTCGTCCCCTCCTTGGCGAGGTACCCGGTCGGAGACGCGGGTCGGAGTCAGAACCGAGCGTCGTCCCCTCCTTGGCCAGACCTTTCGATCGGAGACTGGATTGCTCTTCCGGTCTGTCGTTTAGGTATCTGGGCCGGCTCAGGAGTTGCGCGTTGTTCGCAACGTCGTCTGCTGGGCCGAGCTTTTGCTAGGGAGCAGGCCCATTAGGGACCCCGGGTTTATGAACCCGACAAAACGAGTACGGAATAAGAAAGGGGGTGTTAGAGGCCCGGTCGGACTCGGAACCGAGTGGCAGAGAGTGATGGATACTCAAACGTGCGCTAAGTATTGGAGCGTATGCTCTGTGTGTCCGAGCTTATCAGCTGTTGAGAGCGTGTAGACTCTGTAGCTGTCGAGTTCTAGAGTTATTGTGCTGTCTCTCTTCAGATGAGAGAGCGCATCCCCTTTTATAGATGAAGGGGATGGCCTTACAAGTCAAAGACGGAAAGAGAGAGTGTGTGTATGGGTGATATCTAGTCTTGTTGCCCACGTCGTCGGGTATGGCACTGTTCACGACCTGTTGTACCTGGCAGGCTCCTGGTAGGCTGCACAGTGTTCACCTGGAACGGCAAACGACAGCGCCCACAATACTGTTTGTGCTCTGCCGCGACTGGCAGGCAGTGTCCGTCTGACATGGCCTGACGGCACCGTCCTGCAGGTGCGCAGGGCATGGCAGGGTATGGTCCTCGGTATTGCGGTTGACTTGAGCGTCTTACCTTATCTGCTCCGCCTGCTCCCTGGGTCCACACCGAGAAGGCGTCTTAGTCGTTCGTTCCCAGACGCCCCCGACTGTGTCGGTCGGGAAAGAGAGACGAGCAAAGGTCTGGAATATCCTCGGTCGGAGGAACGGGGTCGGAGTCGGACTGTAGTCCCACCTCGGCCAGGCCTTCCGGTCGGGGCTCCGACCAGGTCTCCTGGCCGGAGGTGCCGGTCGGGGACCGGATCGTGGTCTCGGCCTGTCATTGTGTATCTGGGCCGGCCCAGACGCGCTGTCGCTGCGTTGCCTGCTGGGACAAGTATTGCAGGGAAGCGGGTCTATTGGGGACCCCGGGTTTATGAACCCGATGGAGCTTTTCAGCCTGTTCGGCTGGTGCTGATACGATCGTATACGATCGTGGATTATTACTGCTGGCTGATTTGGTGTGAGAGAAAAATACAATTGTGACTTATAATCTACAATTATTTACGACCAAGCGAACAGACTGTTTGTTTGCCCTTGCTTTCCTGCTAGGAGGGGTACACGACGTTTCAGAGTTCAGACTGAAAAACGTGTGGCTGTAAGTAGTTCTAATGTAAGGACCTTTCAACATCTATGCTAAAGGCCTTTTATTCGACATCAGCTTGGTTTCGCTCCGTTTTTTTCTAGATCTGCGTGCAAACTTGGTTTCGCTCCTTAGGGGGTGGCTCCCTATTTCTTTTCAGAACTAAACACACTCATGATGGAGATGAGAGTCCAGATAAAAAAAATTCCGATGTGCGATGTATGGCTGTTTGTACTGAGATTGGGATTTGGGAAGCATCTTCTCCTCTACAGACTGAAGTACTAGTGGGCTTAGTGGCGCTAATGCAAGTGATGCACCAGTACACTGTACACTACGGCATGCTTCCTGAAATTTCATCAGGCTCAAATGAATGAGGGCCTGTTTAGATCCCTTCCAGTTTGGAAAATGGACACTATAGCACTTTCGTTTGTATTTGGCAAAAATTATCCAATTATGGATTATTTAGGCTTAAAAGATTCGTCTCGCCAATTACGGGCAAACTGTGCAATTAGTTATTCTTTTTATCTACATTTAATGCTCCATGCATGTGCCGCAATATTCGATGTGACGAAGAATCTTGGGAAATTTTGGATTTTGGGTGGAATCTAAACAGGGCCTGAATGGTAAGGATCCCACCTAATTCATCTTCTGACAATCTGTACGGTGGATCAACCGGTGAGGCAGTAACATCCGCCCTACCTAAAATTTCAAGCTAGGTTCGCCACTGCCATCCTAGCCAGCAAGCCTTTAATTTCATATTTAAGCTATATAATTAATTGTATTTCTTATTTATATTATATTTGAATACGGTAGAGTTTAGGTCCCAACTAACATTTCACCTTGGGGTCCTAAAATTCTAGAAATGACCCTACCTGAAGGGGTGTGTTAAATGTCTCCTCGGGGAGAAACTAGCCCTTTGGGCTATCCCAAAGGGTGAGGACGATTGGTGATAAGCGTAATCAACACATGTCTAATTATATCTAGCATGCGAAAGGGTATGTAGTCCAGTGGTTATAAGAGCCTCAATAACAGGAGCGAATATTATAGGATTTAACAGCTTTGTGCTTTCAGTGCTTTCAGTGATTTGCCGGTCCGGTCTTCGAAAGTACTCATATGAGTATGATTTGCTACATCTCGTATGTCTAAAGATGTCATTCACTGTTAATTGATCATTAAGCTATCCATGCATGTATGAGTATACTCCGTACGTTTTTGTACTCCCTCTGTTCTCTGTTCTAGAAAAAAAAAGGTCGTCGGAGAGTTTAAAATCTGTCCCCACAAAGAAAGTCGCTTTAGAGTTCTGCAGCTATGCCTAGCTACTGACGCACTCCATGCCAGCAAGAGTCAGGCGCACCACCTGACTTTGCCCCCTCCACAGTGGTGGGTTTTAAATGAAGGCTGTGTATTCGTTCATCTACATGGTTTACAATAGCAGTTAATGCAGTTCTTTTTGTTTGCATGTATAGGGATAATGTAGGCCATGTTTCATTTCCTTAGTACTCTCCCAGGTCGTAGAACGACTTGCATATGGCCGCCGTTGTTTTTGCTTGGAGTCATGCATTCACACAGAGGTCAAAGAAAGCAAGAAAGGCTGTGGTTGCTTTGCACTTCCAAGTGTACAATTGCCGGCACCGACTCACAGCCACAGCATATGCCACGCACATTCGAAATGCACGTACTAGTTTTTCTTTTTTCTTTTTGAGCAGGCGAGGTCAAACGACTTCACGGGCCAAAAGACATGGAAACCTCGCGTCGTTCCCAAGCTAAAGACAAAGGAAACACGCGCCCACGGCATCTTACCCATGTCAAAACCCGTCGGCCCAACCCAACGCGTCGAGGGAAACCGTCGGCCCAACCCAAACGCGTCAAGGAAAACCGACTTCGCAAGGCTATAAAGATGGCCCGGCCTCACCTTCGCATCTCCTCATCATCATCACTAAGCCAAACCAACCCTCTCGCACGAACACGTTCCAAGAAGAGACACGAGCGCTGAGACACACACAGGGTTCGAAGATGAGCGTGGAGATCCTAGACGGGAGCACTGTCCGGAGCTTCGTCGAGGACGAAGGCGCCTTCAACTCCTCGGTGGACGGCCGGTTCGCAGCGCTGGACGCCGACCACGACGGCCTGCTCACCTACGCCGAGATGGCCGGGGAGCTCATGAGCCTGCGTGTCCTCGAGAAGCACTTCGGCGTGGACGAGGCCGCGGTGGCGCCCGACGAGCTCGGGGCGCTGTACCGCGGCCTGTTCGAGCGGTTCGACAGGGACGGCAGCGGCATGGTGGACCGCCACGAGTTCCGCGCCGAGATGAAGGAGGTGATGCTGGCCGTGGCCAACGGGCTCGGCTTCCTCCCCGTGCAGATGGTCGTCGAGGAAGGCAGCTTCCTGAAGGTGGCCGTCGACAGGGAGCTCGGCCAGCTCGCCAAAGCTGCATAAAGCTCACGCGCGCGGAATACTACTACTTGCTTCTACTAGTATATAGACTTGTGGAGTAATAAATTTTGAAGTGTCACAGGTCACAACTGCAGTTTTTATGTCCAGTTACAGTGCTGCTACCAACATGGCAACATATATCGGTACAGTGCTTGACGCTTGTCATTACCTAAAGCCATCATTGTGTAACTCAACTGTCAAGATGAGTAATTTGTTGAGAATTCACACCTGTTCATATCTTTGGGCATTCCCAAGAATTTGTTGTGGTCTGACATGATTTAGGAGTGCAAACGACGAGGATATATATGCTGCTTACAGTGGGTCTGAATCCTTCACTTGGATTCGCTCTTGAAGATTTGATTTGGCAGGACAACCTTAGCTTGTTGACCTCGTACACGCCCACCGGAGCCGTCGCTACCACGCTGCTGCCGATCTTGGCATCGGACCACGTCGACCTCATCAGGATTTTGCCGTAGCGTTCGGTGAGGTTGAGCGTGTACCGGGAGGCTTGAGACGGCAAAGGTGGCCACCAGCAGGTTGCGCCGCCGCCTGCCCAGCTTGGTGAGCCCATGCAGGTTGTAGAACTTATTAGGAAGTGCGTGATTCATGAGCATGGACTTCAGCTGGTGCTTAGTGGGCCTGGCAAGCGTACGTTGTCTTCTTCAGTGCGGCGAAGGCCGATTCTTTGGTGACAAACACGGTGATGCCAAATTTGGTGTTGTCCGCCTGATCCTCAAGGTTTGCATAACAATATTATAAGTTAGAATCTGTGATTGGTATCTATTGTCCGTATTTTCAATATGCTTAGGAAAGAAGGTGATAATAGTGTGTGCTTTGAAAGGGCGTCTTTTATATAGACTCTACAACTTATGGGATATGGATACACCATGTACAATACCCATCTTCGAGTGTAAGGCCATCGAACCCTAACATTTGGTTTGCAGGTAATCCAACGGTGCTATATTGGAAAGGCCATAACTTTTCCGATTATAGTGTGATTGAGACTCATGAGTATTTTATGACAAGCTTATTTGATCATCTTTCAATTCTAATCTGACCTCAACAACACATCGGCAAGGCCTCCAAATCATCACTCTTGAGTCGGACCTTGGGCCTGGAACCCAAAAACAAGTTGGAGCATGCCCCAACCAAGTGAAGAACACCCCAACAAAGCTCTAAGACGTTGTCTCCTGCACAACCAAGTTGGAGGGTATAATTCTTATCAGCACTACCACATATCACTTAACACTACATCATGCTGGATTTGGCTCCAGCAGTGGTAGTGGGGCAGGCCCATCACTTTCAGGTCTAGCAGTGGTAGTGGGATCATGACGGATTTGGTTCCAGCAGTGGCAGAGGACCCCAACAGTGATAAGTGATTAAAAAAATCATCTCAAATTATTAATCATCTCATATTTGATCTGAGAACTTATATTGAATATTTAGACTTGTAGATCATCTCAAATTTAAAATTGTCAACTATAAAGTTTTAGATCTTCATTAAACTCTATAATTTTGATATAACGTTTATCTTGATTCAATCATATGAAAAAGTTATGAATCCTTTATGCAAAAGAGCTTATCACTGGCGGTTCAAATTATGACCCGACAGTGGATCTATCACTGCCAGTTCATAACTTCAACAGGCAGTGAACCGGCAGTGATAGCCCATCCACCATTGTCGGTTGTCTAATCACTGTAGGTTGAAGCCATAAACCCTGCCGGTAGGAACCGGCAGTGATAATCCGATAGTGATGATCTTTTTTCTGGTGTAGTGCATGTTCGAGTCCATCTCTCACTCTAGTAGAGTCCACACTAAAATCATCGCTCAGATTGCATACAAACTCTGTTTTTTACGTTGCTAGCAAATATACACGTGCGACACGCACGTGTTTCTAAAAACAGTTTGAAATGCAATGAAAATGTTAATTGAATTGTCGATATACAATAAAGGTAGATGGCAAGTGCTTGATCGATTTGATCGGGTCGTGTAGAACAAGGTTCAAATCGTTTGCTCGTCAGGATGCCTCAGCTACATATATCGCTGCACTTTGACTTAGGCACCTTTTTGAACGGCTCATGTTACCCCTCTCTTGTCCTATATCCATAGTTCTTTCAATCCATCCTCGTATGGGTGAACTTCCATCCTTGTACGGGTGGAGAACCCTACGTAGTCTCAATTGTGCTATCGGAGGGTGTAGGGAGGTCGGAGAAGAGAGCACTCATCTTGAAGTGAGCTTACTACTTATATGTTTTTAGAAGTTATCCTTTCCATACTTGGCTACCCATCATTTACTGTAGGCACATACAAACAATGTAAGGAATTTTGACTATTAAATGAACAGATATAAATAAACAAGCATCTTTAGATGCAAAATAATTATGACTTATATAATATAGCATTAATTTATTTAGCAGGTCCATCTAAACATAACTTTATGTTTTTTACTTTTTGCCCTCAACAACGTAACCTTATGTTTTTTTTCTTTTTGCATGATCTTTTTTTCCATTATTTCTTACAAACATGTTTAGATTTTTGTTTTTCACTTTTTTGTCATACATTATTTTGATTTAGGGGATTGTCTGTTCCTCACGTGTGAATTGTATTGTTTTATGTGCCTTGGTTTTATTTTCACCTCCATGTTGCAGTTGTTGTTCATTCACAATATGGTACTATAACTAATGCAAGACGTAGAAGGAGCAGTGCTCTATTGGGCTAGCTAATGTGACTAGCCCATTAACAAGGAATTCAATTTGTAATTCCTAATTATTTGAAAAAAAAAGAATCCAGGGAAGGTCAATCTGTTATTCCTGGATCTAGAGCACCATTGGAAGAGGCTCGATAGTCGGCATCTTCCTCACGTGTTAGTTTTTCCTTCCTTTTTTGTCATATAACAAACAAAATAACGTGCATTCAGATTTTTATTATTTTTCTTTTAATTAATTAATTTATTAGTTGCATTAGGAATGTAATTTCTAATTATTTGAAAAAACGAATCCAGGGAAAGTCAATCCGTTATTCCTAGATCTGGAGCACCATTGGAAGAGGCTCGGTAGTCAGCATCTTTCTCATGTGTTAGTTTTTTCTTCCTTTTTTGTCAATAACAAACAAAATAAGGTGTGTTCAGATTTTTTTTCTTTTTAATTAATTTATTTATTAGTTGCGTTAGGAAAAGAAAGCCTACGCTAATTTGTTTGGGACTTAAATACTTTGTTGTTGTTGTTGTTGTTGTGCGTTAGGAAAAAAAAAAGGAAACATTTTATCAAGACGAGCAATGACTCCTTTGCATGCACAGCCTTCCTTTTTTTCCTTTCCGTGTCTCCTTTTCCGATTGTATTGTATCCTTTCTTTTCCTTTTATAAATTTTAATTTATTTTTACAAATACAAAAACAGTATATAGATTGGAATATTTATGTATAGTTTTATTTATGTTTGATATATTAATAAACAACTAAAATATTTATTAATAATTATGTTATCTTTTGAGTTTTTTTAAACCAAATCTCTACATGCATAAGTGTGGTCCTACTAAAATAGTTGATATATCAGAATACGAAATGATACTGGACACGTACATACGTTGGGAACATATGTACGTTAATTGGGCACCTATACATGTGTGGCACCTATATGTCTACAAAAACTCGTATTTGAGATTGAACAGGAGTTTTATATCTTACATGTAAGATCACGGATGACGGAGGGCTCATATAGCACAACGTGTAGATCGAACGATTGTTATAGAGGAAGAGTAAGATCATGCATGACGGATGGCTCATATAGCAAGGCATATAGATCGAACGGTTATTATAAAGGGAGAACCTCTCTCAGTAAAACTCGCTCTTTTATAGTGTGATACATATGCACGCAGAGTTAAGGAGACAAGCTTTCCAACAGCTGTGGTCCCATGGAAAATATTATGAGATTTGTTGTTATACTTCTAGATGACTACGAGCCCTTTATCATTTAATAAGTTCATATGGTTAAAATAGTTACTACCTAAAAGGTGATATGCGAAATATATATCTATTTAATTATTAATTTAGTAAAATAGGATAATAAGAAAATTTTTATATATAAAAGTCACTTTTCCATATCCAAATGATGCATGCGTGATCTATTTGATATGGTAAATATTTTTATTTTGCAACATTGGGTATGACATAATTTCATTAGCATAAACTGCCATGACAACTATGTATGTGATATAATTTGATTAACAAAGTACAAGAAAAATGTGTAAAAGATGAGCGAAAATACACACTGATCTAGTACAAATAAAAATGCTTGGTAGCTACAATAAAAAGGCATGATTGATCAAAAAAAAAGTTGAAAATAAAATAGTGTCGCCACAGTTTACACTATTGCACACCCTTATAGTTTGTAGGGACCTTCTCATATTCCACGGCCTTGGCATCAAGCCAAAAGCCCTGTTCGCTTGGCTTATAAGCCGTACTTTTTCAACCAACGAACAATATTTTTTTCTCACAACAAATCAGCCAATAATACTTTCAGCCATGGCTTATCAGCCAAGCGAATAGAGCAATGTCACCGGATGTGCCAGAGAGGCTTTGCAAGCTAGGGTGTTTAAGTTTTTTTTTATCAAAAACAGGAGGGGTGTTTAAGTTGTTAGATGTTGCTATATGCGAACATAGTTGCTAAGGGTGGATTTTGTGGGACTGCCTTACCAAGTTAGTTGGCTTGACATGGTATTTTTGTTTCCTCTAATGTTTCAGATTTCTTTGCCTTGTCACATCCATAGCCCATTATAAGAGAAGAAGCACAATAAGTAACTCTATTTTTTGAAACATTTTGTATGGCATCCTGGGCATATTGGTAGGAGTATACTCCCTCCATACCCGTATTAGCTGTCGTTCTGGGCACTAAGCCCATTTTCACAAAGTCTGTCGCCGCTCGCCCGTGCAGTGCCTTATGGACGTGAATGCCCCTCCCATCGCCGCCCGTTGCGCTCGCCAACTACTCGCAATTAATCGCGCGTCGCCTCGGTTCGCTGCGTCGCCGCCCGTCGGCTCTCGCGTCAAGGCAGACCACACACGCTCGCCCACAGCACGCTCGCCTCCCTTTATCTCGTCAGCGCGCTCGCGTCCCTCGCCACCCGGAGGAAGCTCGCGCCATGGAGGAAGCTCGCGCCAAGGAGATCGGTCGCGCCATGGAGGAGCCTCGTGCCATGGTGGTCGCTCGCACCATGGAGGAGTCCGGCGCCATGAAGGTCACTCGCGCCATGGAGGAGACGCTGGACGCGGAGGTCGCGCCGGACTCGGAGATGATGATTGTGAAAGGTCCTTGTTGGTTTTGGTAATTGAGTGACAACCTAGGTAGACTAATTGTGTTTATGTGAGATACACAGGTGATTAGTCCACAGGTACATGTGTATGAGCAACATATGCCGTGGAGGTGAAAATGGCTTGGAGATGTTGCAAAGCTCACACATGTGATGATGAAGGAGCTTATTGCACATAAGACATGACATTGAGTCATGTGATCAAGGTGGAGAAGATCAAGACAAGACTTGGCTTGATGGACCGGTTGCAAGCGTGAAGGGCAAGTCAAAGGCTTTGGAGTGATGGACCGCGTGGCGGTGAAGCTTGAGCAAGACTTGGCGCCGATGGACGATAGCAACGGTGAAGAGCAAGTAGAGTCAAGATCGATGAACCAATATGATCATGTGATGATATAAAGTGGATCATATCATTGTTGATCGTGTTGGTGCATGTGTTGCATCGGGAAAATATAATGCCTATTTTCTATTGCGCCGGATGCAAGTTCTTGTGGTTAGCACATTGGAGCAAGGGTGATAAAGTTAGAAGTGAAAACGAGTTAGTCGCGAAGATGCTGGCGTCGGTCAACTGACCGGATATTTGGATCTGAATGAATGCACCGGACGCCGGTAGGTCGTGGTCCGTCGGTCGGACGACGTGACGGCGACGCTGAAGCTGAAGTATGACCGGACGCTGGCTGCGTCCGATCAAGTGTGACTGGACACGTCCGGTCGAGGTCGGTACCTTACTGGAAACGACCGGACGCTGGGGGTTCAGCGTCCGGTCAGTTGAAAGCTGCTGCGTCCGGTCAAGTCAAGTGACCGTTGGAATCAGGACACATGGCGTCGTTTCAGGGCGGACCGACGCCGAGGTCCAGCGTCCGGTCAACACGACCGGAGCGTCCGGTCGGCCCGACCGTTGCCCAGTGAAGGGGTAACGGCTAGTTTAGCCCTTGGGGCTATAAATAGAAGTGGCCCTCGGCCATGGCTGGTGTTGAGCACCTCAAGGTACTTAGTGTCCATGCTTATGAGTGCTTGGGAGCCCTCCATCACACACATACTTGATAGCGATCATCCGATTGTGTGAGTGAGTGATTCTAGTGCGATTGCATCGTGAGGTTGCATCGAGTGGCACTAGGTGATCGAGTTGCGAGCCGGTGGTGCTTGTTACTCTTGGAGGTTGCCACCTCCTAGACGGCTTAGTGGTGGTCTCCGTCCGAAGCCGCGAAGAAGCTTGTGCGGTGCTCCGGAGAAGTGCTTGTGAGGGGCATTGTGCTTGTTTCTGCAGGGAGCCATGAAGAGCAACTTTAGTAAAGTGTGTCATTGAGCTACCTCACTCAAGGGGTAGGTTCTTGCGGTGCCCGACGATGCGGGCTTAGCGGGTGATGCTAATTAGCAGCCGAACCACCAAGTGAGCGGTCGACACAACGGGGACTAGCGTGTTGGCAAACACGTGAACCTCGGGAGAAAAATCATCGTGTCAACCTTGTTCTTCCCGTTGGTTTGCATCCCCATTACACAAGCTTGCAATTACTTATATATATATCTTAAGCTTGTGTAGTTGCTCTTGTAATTAGATAGCTTGTGTAGCTAGCTAATTACCTTCTTGCTTGTGTAGCATAGAAGTAGCTCACTTGCGTGGCTAATTTGGTTTTAGTAACCTTGTTAGTCACATTGCTTAGTTTGTGTAGCTAAATATTTGCGCTCTCTAATTAGGCGTTGGTTGCCTTGTTATTGAGCATTGCTAGTGAGCATAGTTAGCTTTGTGCTTTTGCTTACTAGCATGTGTAGGAGCTCCCTTGTTACTTAAAGTACTAGTGGCATAGGCTTGTGTGACCTTGCTCCTAGAATTGTTTAGGAGAGCTCTAGCTAGCCCGGCACCTTAGTTGCTTTATTAGTATCTTTGCAAGGTGCTAGTGAACATATATAGAGGGGTGTAGTCTTGGCTAGACCGATTGTTTTAATTCCGCATTTATATCGGTTAGCCGACGCGATTAATTTTAGAAAAGACTATTCACCCCCTCTCTAGTCCGCCATCTCGACCCTTCAGATTGCCTCTGAGATGGCGCTGGACTCGGACTCCCTCAAGATCGACCCGGACGACGTCGAGATGGTGCCGGACTCCCTCGAGATCGCCCTATTCGACGTCGAGGTGGTGCCGGACTCCCTCGACATCGCCCCGTTCAACGTCGAGGTGGTGCCGGACTCCCTCGACATCGCTACCGGACGCCGCCGAGTGCAAAGGCGTGCGCATGCGCGGCATGTTCCACGGTGGCGGCGTCTTCAGAGAAGCCTGCTTCCAAGCTCGCCGCGAAGCTCGCAGGTGTGCACGTTGCCGTCTTGTTCATGATGACTACGATCTCACTACTTGGATACTACATGGCATAGACAAATTTGATTGCGAGTTGTTTATCCCTGATGTGGACAAACTTGAGATGGATGGTGACACAATACTAGTACCTAAACACGTTGAACAGAAGGTGGACGAGATCTACAACATGAAGAAGTTCAAAGATGCAAAGATGAAGGAAGATGCAAACATGAAGAGTAAGGTACATGTCTTGCTTCGGCTTGCAAAATCTAATTTGCTACTACTACATTCTTGCTTTAGATTGAAAAAACTAATTTGGTACTACATTCTTCTAATTTGCTGCAGGAAGACTAGCAAGTGCTTCAGCTAGCAAGGAAGCTTCACAAGTTATTTGGAATGGGAGCCGATCTTCTCTCTCTAGTCTTTGTTTTTGAATGTGAGGAATTTTGAACTTGTTACATCCTTTTATCTTCATGGCTTCCTTCAAAACGGTTTGTAGTGTCACAAAGATCCTATTTGCTTTGTGTGGTGAGTACTCTACGAATGCCTACATGAAAAGTGAAAATGAATCAATGAGTACTCCATTTAGTTGTTAAAGAAGCAATGTAACAAGTGAAAAAGTGAACAATTTACCTGCTGCACGGCTGGAACAAGATCTTTAATTGTTTTTGCATCCTTCTTATATTGTATAGCTTGTATAGCACGAAAAAACCCCAAGTCTAGAATGTTGAAATCAGGAGAATTGGGTGGTTGACAAATAAGCCGAATATCAAACCCATCTTGCTTAGCAGCCTCACAAAAAACAGGATCATCCACTTTTAAATGAGAAGGTGCATTATCTTGTTGTATGAATATTGGCTTGTGCACATCTTCTCTTGGCCATTTGGCTCTAATGGCCGGCAACACTTGATTTAGCATGAAATCTCTAATGACATCCCTTGTGATTGAAGTTATTGGCTTGATAACTTGTTCACCATGAAGACGGTTATGACTTCCTCTAATAGCATTTTCATAAGTGACAAGTGGAAAGCAACCGATTTTCCCATCAAAAATGCACTCTCCATTTCTAAATCTTGGCCGAGCACAAACACATAAAAACATGATCCTAGGAATGTAATTCTTGTTCTTGCAAGTGCGATGTGGTTCATCTTCCTCGGGTAGCAAGTAGTATTTCTCAGATTTTTGAGAAAGGTAGAACCATTTCTCATCAATGAACACAAAGTCAAAAAAATCCTTAAACTTTGGATCACCAACCAAACCTTGCTCAATCATGTCAATGCACCACTTCAACCTAGTCTTTTTGTTAGCATCAGTGAGGTAAGGTTTGATGCTACTAGAGTGGCGCCTAAGCAAACCCTTTTTCAAATACCTTTGTATCCTAGATTTGGTAATACCAAGTCTACTAGACACATCTTCTATGGTCATTCTTTGCTTTAGAGGAATGTTGCGCAATTGTTCCAAATCAAGAGGGATTGCCTTACGGCCACATCTACCCTTCTTTTGACTAGCAACCACGACCGGAATGTTTTGAGCAAGTTGGGTTTTACCTCGCTTCCATAAGCGCTGAACCGATCGAATGTGTACACCAAACTGATCGGCAACAATGCTTGTATCTCTCTTGCCTAGTTTCCCATTTTTGCTTCTAGCCAACAATGCTTGGTACACTTGTTTTCTAACTTCTTCAGGCATGTCATGCTTTGGACGGTTTACTTGAACGGGAGCCTCAACATCTTGTTCTAGCAAAAGGAAAAAAAACAAGCACATTCATAGTAATAATTAGCCACGGCATGTTCTAGCTATAGGAAAAAACAAACTCATTCATAAAACTTATCGGGTAGGTTTTGTACATAATTGAAATCAACCGCACCAAACTCGTCTAGTGGCAAGTTCAAATCAAACCCTGTCAAAAAAAAAGAAGAAAGAAAATGAGAAACAAAACTATACGTTGTTGATTTGAATATCAAAAAAAGAACAAACAAACTGAGTACATTACCATATGTGGTGTGATCCTCCATTATTGGCTCATTGAGATCGAATGGAAGATTGTCGTCATCATCTTCTTCTAAACGAACGTTCAAATCGAATGGATTAGCCATTGCAGTACAGAGAAAAGAGAAGAAGTGGAGAAGGAAACAGTGGAGCACGGCACAGATGGAAATAGAAGAGGTTGAGATGGATAGGATGTAGCACCGGTTAAATAGGAAGGGGTAGATGGACAGACGGCCAGAGAAAACGAGAGCGCGCACGGTGCTATGCAACGAAAAAAAAGCGCCAAAGAACGAGCTGTATGGAAGGCTAAACGCGCGCGTCGCTAAACATTCGAAACCGCGCAAAAAACGAGAGCGCGCACGGGCCAAAACGCGCGCGCGCATGAGCAGCAACGCGCCCACACCCGACCCAGCGAGCGCCATGCAAAATTGCCACTCACAGCGAGGCCCAGCACAAATGCCACTTGCACAGAAACAGTGCCATGCAAAATCGCCAGTGAGATGTGGCTGCCAGGGATCGAACCCGCGCCCTTGTCCTCAGGGTGTTAGCCTCACTGCACTAGCCAGTCTGAACCATGATTGTTTCTCATATAGGTTGCATCCACAACCGTATTTAATAGGAGCAGATAGGGAAAAATACCCTCTAATTAATTACTCCTTGGTAAGCACAATCATGTCCTAAACGACAACTAATTGAGGTATGGAGAGAGTATATAGTAGTCATCGGTGTTGATCTAGCTTATAAGCATGCAAAATGTTGATGCATATCATCCATAACTGTTGATGCATCATTCATTTATCATGAGTGTGTGCTCTAAATCTTCAGCCACCAGTAGTTCGGATGGCACAATCCACATTGTAGGGGGGAAGAAAGGGAGGATATTTGAAGTCGGATTTGGAGAGACGGGCAGACCGGGAAGAGAGTGACAGACAAAAGAAATTAGCATGCTAATATCAGTTAGAGATAAATGCAATTTGTTGAGAAAATTAGAAAAAGAATAATAAACCACAAAATATATCTAGGTCGAGTTGGAAAAATATCAACGCCAAATGTCGTGTGGCGTCCTGTCATCCACGGTAAGCAGCAACCGTCTTCCATTTCGAAGCTTGGTGGTGGACAGACCAATTGGCACTGGTCCACTGGGCTGCAGCCTGCACGGACCGCCGCGCCCACAGCATTTTATCCACGTCAAAACCTGTCGGCCTGACCCAACCCAACCCGTCTGCCCAAACGGGCTTTGAGGCACGGCCGAATGCCCAATCGTATGACCCGCTCGCGACACTATAAAAAACCAGGACGACTGATCGCGGTCACTAGACACCAGCCAGGCAGCCACAGAGCCCAGAGGAGAGCAAACATACTTTCCACCCACACGAACACGTCCCAAGAACACCGACGATGAGCGTGGAGATCCTGGACGGGAGCACGGGCGGAGCTTCGTGGAGGACGAGGGCGCCTTCAACTCCTCGGTGGACGGCCGGTTCGATGCTCTCGACGCCGACCACGACGGCCTGCTCACCTACGCAGAGATGGCCGGGGAGCTCATGAGCCTTCGCGTGCTAGAGAAACACTTCGGCGTGGACGAGGCCGTGGCGGCGCCCGAGGAGCTCGCAAGGCTGTACCGCGGCCTGTTCGCGCGGTTCGACAGGGACGGCAGCGACAAGGTGGACATGCACGAGTTCCGCGCCGAGATGAGGGAGGTGATGCTCGCCGTGGCCAACGGACCGGGCTTCCTCCCCGTGCAAATGGTCGTCGAGGAGGGCAGCTTCCTCAAGGTGGCCGTCGACAGGGAGCTCGGCCAGCTCGCCAAAGCTGTCTAAGGCCATTCTTTTAGGCCTAAGTAGTCCATGATTTGACAATATGGTGCTACAGTAACACGTATGTTAATGACGGATTAATTAGGTTTAATAAATTCGTCTCGCGGATTATTAACATTCTGTAGATTTAAACCCGACCTAAAGCTCACGCGCGCGGAATGCTACCTCCTACCGGTATATATATAATATATAGACTGGTGCAGTAATAAATTTTGAAGTGTCACAGGTCACAACTGCAGTTTTTACATCTGTCGAGAGTTACAGTGCCGCTACCAACGTATATTGGTAGTGCGCACTGCTTGATACTTGTTCTTTCATCATTACCTAAAACCATGATCGTGTACTTCCACCGTCAAGATGAATAATTTGCTTGAAAATTCAGACATGTTCTTGTCTTTGGGCATTCTCAAGAATTTGTTGTGGCAAAAAAAAATCAGAAAATACGTGTTTCTTAGGATTAAAACTCAAGACCTCAATGCTCATGTTCCCTCGAGTGCAAATATATCAGCTATGCTACACGAAACATGTGAATATATAGCTGACGATGTTCTTTTAACTATACAATTTCAAATCTTATATTATATATTTTACAATTGAAATGATCTTAAATGAAAAGGTTATTAACTGCAAAATTGTAGATCTCGTCGGGTACTACAACTTTGGTGTTGACTTTGTCTCCATTCAACATTGTTAATCATCTCAAATCTGATCAGGGGACATATACTGAATATTTTGGAATTGTAGACCGTCTCTTTAAACTCTATAATTTTGATATAAAGTTTATCTTGATCCGATCTCATATGAAAAAATTATAATTTCTTTTATGCAAAAGTGCCTATTACTGGCAGTTCAAACTATGACTCAGCAATGAGGTGGATATGTCACTGCTGGTTCGTGGCTTCAACCAACAATAATAGTACACAACCTATCACTGTTAGTTCAAGCCACGAACTGGCAGTGATAGCTCACCAATCACTGTCGGCTGAAGCTATGAATCGCCACTGATACGCTATCACTGTCGGTTCTAAAACCAACTGGTGGTGATAATCCAGCAGTGATAATCTTTTAGGCGTAGTGCATGTTTGAATCCACCTCTGATTCCAGTAGTCTATACTAAATCATCGCTTAGAACGCATACAAACTCTGCTTTTAGGTTATACATATGCGCAGAAAACTAAGGAGATAAGGTTTCAAATAGTTGTGGTCCCACGTAAGATGTTACGAGCTTTGCTGTGATATTCTCAAATGACTATGAGCCCTATATGCAATAAGTTCAGATGGTTAAAATCATCTATTACTACCTAAAAGGTAATAGATGATATATATATATATATATATATATATATAATTTAGTAAAATAGGATAAATAAGAAAAGTTTTAGATATAAAAACCTTTATTCTCGATCTAACTGATGCATACGTGATCAATTTGATATGGTAAATCTTTTTATTTTGCAACATTGGATATATCATAATTTTATTAGCATAAATTGCCATGACAACTATGTATTTGATATAATTTGATCAATGAAGTACAAGAAAAATATGTACAAGAGTGAGAATATACACCGATCTTCTACAAATAAAAATGCTTGGGAGCTGCAACAAAACGACGTGATTGGTCAAAAAAAAGTTGCATGAAAACAAAACGAGTGTCGCCATGGTTTATAGTATTGAACACTCTTATCCTTTGCAGTGATCTTCTCATGTTCCACGGCTTTGGCATCAAGCCAAAAGCTGACGATGTCCTTGCTGGCCGCCAACTCCATGTCGCTGATGTTCTCACTCATTGTCGCGTCGCCAGACGCGCCAGAGAGGCTTTTGTAAGCTAGGGTGTTTAAGGTTTTAGAGCATCTCCAAGAGTTAAAAAAACTTCTCTATCCTTGTTTTTTTGTAAGATTAGAAAAAATCTCTCTTCAACAACTCCCAATTCATCCTCCTAAATTTTTGGCACTCGAGAAAAAACTCCACGTCCACTTAAAGTTGCGCGAGAAATTTTTGGCACTTAGGAAAAAACTCCACGTCCACTTAAAGTTGCGCGCTCTATCCGTCACGCGTATCCTTCTTTCCAGCGCTTTCTACTACGTGCCGTGGTACTTTCTGGCACGATTCATCTTCTTCGCGCCATGATCTCGTGGGGCGACGTGTACAAGGTGGCGGCAGTGATGGTGCCGCTATAAGTGCCGCTGCTGCTGGTGTTTCTATCTGTCCGGTGGTGGAATATCTTCACGCCGGAGCAGTGCGAGTCCGTGAACGTCCGTCCGGTGGTGGAAGATGTTGACGCCGGAGCAGTGCGAGTCCGTGAACAGCCTCTTGTTCGCGATACCATTCTTGACATTCGGGTTTACGGTCCACATCGACCCCTTGCGTGCCAACTACCGCGCCATCGCCGCCGACGTCGTCTCCAAGGTCGTCATCGGCGCCCGGTGGGTGCTGTTCGCCTGGGGCCCGTCAACTGGTCCATCACCGGCTTCTCCCTGTCCACGCTCACGAGCTCGCTCATCGTCGGTGTGCCCATGGCGCAGGCCATGTACGGCGACTAGGCGCAGCAGATCGTGGTGCAGCTCTCCGTCTTCCAGGCCATCATCTGGATCACGCTCCTCCTATTTGCGCTTGAGGTCAGGAAGGCCGCCCTCGGGACGATGGAGATGTGCGGCCGGGCTGGGACGTGGCGGCAACCGGCAGGGAGGAGGCGGCGCAAAACCCTTTCGCGCGGCCCCTGCGAAGTTGCAGTAAAAAAAAAGTAGCCCAGAAAGGCCTGATAGACCAAAATTTAATTTTTTTTGGAAGTAATTTATTAGATAGAGATGACCTTCTTTTTTTTCTCTCAATACCTTTTCTAAAGTTGCAAAACTATATGTTACCATACGCGAACGTAGTTCCTAGAGATGGATTTCGTGGGACTGTATTACCAAGTTAGGTAGCTCGGCATGCTATTTTGGTTTCCTCTAATGTTTTAGCCCGTATAATAGCGAAGCACAATAAGTAACTTTATTTTTTTGAAACATTATTTTGTGTGGCATATCCTGGGCATATTGGTAGTAGGAGTATATATAGTAGTCATCGGTGTTGATCTAGCTTATAAGCATGCAAAATGTTGGTGCAGATCATCCATAACTGTTGATGCATCATTCATTTATCATGAGCGTGCAGTGTGCTCTAAATCTTCAGCCATCAGTAGTTTAGATGGCACAATCCAGTGTGGCCTGTTTGTTTGAACTTATCAGTCGGCTTATCAGCTAGAATCTACAGTATTTTTCTCTCACAATAAAACAGCTTCAGTCGACTTATCAGCCGGTTTTAATACCAGCCGAACAGGAACGGGAGAATCTTTGGAATCGGTTTTGAAGGACGGGCAGAACGTGAAGTGAGTGACAGGCCAAAGAAATTACCACACTGATATTAGGTAGAGATAAACGCAATATTTATTGAGAAAAATTAGAAAAAAGAATACAACCACAATATATATATATATATATATATATATATATATATATATATATATATATATTTGAAAAATAGCATCGCCGAAAACCTTGAGGTTGAAAGTGCCACCGCGGAAGGCAGTATGGGATCAGGTGACATATCATACCCGTCTACCAGATGACGTTGCTTTGACTTTGACATCGACTGGGATTATTATTTGGCTATACGACCTCTAGCAAACTCTGCCTCACAAATCACAAATAAAGCACCGGGAATCGGCCATCGCAAAGAGCAAATGTCGTCTGGCATCCTGTTGTCCAATGTAAGCACCTACCGTCTTCCATTTCGAAAGCCGTTGGTGGCTTCTTCTGGCTTGGTGCTGGACACCAGACCAATTGGCACACGCTTTCTCAAGTGGCTGCAGCCTGCACGGACCGCGGCGCCCTGATAATCTCTGCAGTGGCTTACGATAGGTTAGAAGTAGTATGTACAAACAAACAATTATCTTGCCCGATAATCTGCTAGCAGCTCAGTCTAATCGGGCAGCATAAGTGGAGCATAAATAATTATTTAGCACGTTGATGCGTGGTTTTCTTTTCTTTGATTTGAAAAAGGGCTGGTAACTGGCGGAGAAGACCGACCTGGATCGTGTGGAGGATTAATTAATTATTAGGGACAAGCTAGCGCCCGCTGCACCCGCCCACACGGCCGCGCTGCTCCACGGGGGAGCTCACGCCTGTCCGGTTCGTGCGCCTGCTCGGGTCCACGTGGGGCCGCGTCTCCGTTTCTCGTGACCCCTCCGCTCTCACGCGTAGTTGCGACAGTTGTGATCCGTCCTACTGTAACACGTGGAACATCATATTTACTTTTACAACGTATAAATAAAACACTACGTATTACTTTTACAACGTATAAATAAAACACTACGTAACATACGTCCGAAACAGTTAAAACACTTACCATATATGTCTGAAACACCAGAAAACATGTGTGTAGCCATTACAAAACATATGCAACATTCATACGAAACACTTGCGACATACATATAAAACACCTGAAACACTTGAAACATACGTTTGCAACATGCAAGTATATACAACATCCAGATTAAACACTTGCAACATACGTCTAAATCAGATGAAACATTTGGGATATACACTTCAAAACATCATTGCTACATATGCAACATCCCGATCCACTTTTGCAACAACGAAATAAAACATTTGCAACATACATATGAAACACTTGAAACAGGCGCTTGCAATATGCGGTTTCAACGCAACACATCTTCTTGTTGCTTGAGAGGATGGAGCCTCGTCAGCGTGTGGAGTTTCATCCCGGCCGTCGCGATACACGCGGGCGAGTTCCGCCCCGGCCACGGCGAACTGGGTAGGTGTGTGCGAGATGTGCGCGGATCCACCTAGGCTACCGTGAGCTGCACGCGGGCAAGCTCCACACCCCGCCACGACGAGCTGGGCAGACGGAGGTAGAGGTCTTCCTAGCCGTCGACCACGCGTCCGCCCCCTGTGGTAGAGGCGACAGCGGTCTCCCACTCCACGGGCGAGCAACGGTCGGGGAGCAATGCCGGTCGGTCGCTAGGTTTGTGGCCCGTGGCGAGCAGCCCCAGCGACGGAGATGACGAGGGAAGGGCGACTAGTGCGATAGAGCCAATGCAAGATGGGAAAATATCGTTCTTTTTTCTTTGGAGAAAACCGTGTATGCCATAACGAGGGGAGCAGGCCTGTGGGCTGGTTCGCATGCCCAGTAGTAGCTATAGTTGGCCAAACGGGTCGTCCGGCATGACACGGGCACGGGCACGATGAGGCACGGCACTACGCATCACGATAGGTTAGCCGTGCCGTGCCGTGTAGTGCCACCGTGCCTAAGTGCCGGCACAGACACGGCACTAACAGCCCTTATGTGTGCAGTGCCGTGCCACAGGGCATGGCGGCACTGCAGTGCCCGTGTCGGCCCGGGCACTATATGTGCCTAACCCCTCATTCAACTCAGAATCACAAGTATACTTCAAAAAAATGAGAATGACAAGCAACTTAGATATATTCATTGAATTGAGAACAAAATAACTCAAAGTCTCAAACACAAGCTTAGATAACAAAATAATATTTTATTGGGAGCTTTAGTGCAATGGTTGCCTCATTAAAAAACTATCTAGGTAAACTCACCCTTGTGAGAAACCCTAGATAGGAAAAAAGAGTACAACCCAGCTCCAATTATAAAGTTCATCAAAGTCCAGTCCATAGTCCATAATATTATAGTCCCATTACATAAATGATAACTAATCAAGATAAAGTTCTTCAAATACTTCTTCAAGCTCATTGTCCTCCACCATGTGTTGCAGCCGAGCTTCAGCAGCCTCCCAGTCTTTGATGCAGGTCAGCATCTCCACCATTTCAGGCTTTAGCTTCCTCCACCGCTGCTTGATGATCCTGCTAGTCATACTAAAAGTGGATTCTGAAGATATGGTTGGAACAGAAATAGTTAAAATATCTTTAGCCATGATTGACAACACTAGATATGTGAGTTTGTGCTGATGCCACCAGTTCATGATGTTAAAATCATCATCTAAATGGTTCACAGTGTCACAGTCCAAGTAAGAAACAAGTTCAGAAATATTAGAACCTGAAGAACTTGCAGCCTGCAGCAGGGCAGTTACAGATATATCTCTAGCCATGATTAGAGTAGCAGCTGCAGTACGCATACCACCATCACCACCAACATCACCATCATCATCATAAATTTCATACTTATTGTAGACATCAGTAAGTCAACCTCTAGTGCCAACCTGGTAAGCACTATAATCTGTACTACTAAGGGTATCCAACCTGTTAAGCACTCTATTGAAACATTTTATTTTAGCTCTGGGGTCCAAGATGAATGCAAAAGAATAAAGCAAAGGTATGTCCTTCTAGTATTTATTATATTTGTCTATCATAGGTTGAACCATAAGTCTGATGTGATTATCATTAGCATAATTCTTTAGGTGCATAGCAATCTTAACGAGATAATGAATCATGAGTGGAGATGTAGGATAGTACACACCAGACAATGCAACTGTAGCATCATAAAATAGTTCAAAAAATTTAAGCACTTTTTCTGCCATAGCCCAATGGTCATCAGTTAAAAGCAACTGACCACCTTCAGCCCTAGGATATTGAGCATGGATGAAAGTAGTGAATGAGACCTTATGTGGAAACACATGCTTAAGCATTAGGTATGTAGAATTCCACCTATCTTCCATGTTCAGTTGAAACTTTCTAGGCCTAACACCAGTGGCAATGCAATAACTTTTATATGCAGCAATTCTCTAGTTAGATGAGTTTAAGAAAGATATTGCAATTCTAAATTTTTTAATCAAAGGCTTAAGAGCAGTTAGGGCCTCCTTAACAATCAGATTGATAACGTGACATGCACAACGCTGATGCAAGAACATACAATTAACTACATTGTCTAAATCATCACTATCATTAGATGATGCATTGACCACAACTTCAATACCAAGATATTTAGAAAGAACAGGTCTAAGTTTTTGCGTGGCTGATACATTAGATGATGCATTGTCTAAAGTAACAGCAAATACTTTTCCAGTCAAACCATAATCAGCAAGCACAAACACAACAAGATCAGTAATGTTTTGTCTATTGTGGGAACAATCAATAAGCCTAAGACCAAGTACTCTCTTCTCTAGTTGCCAATCAGAGTTTATGTAGTGAGCAACAACACTAAGATAGTCCTCTTTGGCATTACCAGACCAAATATCAAAGGTTAGACACACATAATTAACACTAGCAGAACTAACAGTCTCAACAAGCTTAGCCTTCCAATCAGTGAAGTATTTAAGCATGTCTCTTGTGGTGGTTTGCCTAGAGACAAACAAATTTAGGATTATGAGCAATTCTAATGTATTCTTCAAATGCATATGATTCTCGCAAAAAGATAGGAACATCAAGCCTAGCAAGCAATCGAAATAGTTGAGTACGAGCAATAATAGGATAGTAGTCCCAATTGCGCATACTACCATCAGGTTTAAAA
The DNA here is from genome assembly GCA_904845875.1 of Miscanthus lutarioriparius. Classification (NCBI taxonomy): domain Eukaryota; kingdom Viridiplantae; phylum Streptophyta; class Magnoliopsida; order Poales; family Poaceae; genus Miscanthus; species Miscanthus lutarioriparius. The sequence goes on from CAJGYO010000013.1 coordinate 5,014,424, forward strand.
GAGATATGTGACTGAGACATGCGAGTTTTTTCACGCCTCCTAGGGCATTTATCCCTATGCCGGGTGAGGTGACCAGTGCCACCACTAGAGTGCCTAGAGTATTCCTTAGAGCAATGTATGCACTTAGCTCCATACCTAACCTTCTTAACATTCTCTATTTTGAAGAGTTTATTGAAATCAAGCCACACTGCCGAGGTAGAGGGACGTGACCGCTTGCTGTTATTCTCTTCCCTGTCCACTGCTTGATCATCGCAGGGCTCGAGGACGATGGGAGCTTGAACGTTATGGCCAAACAGCTCCATGGCATCCTCGCGCAGGTCATCCTCATCATCATCTCTGGCCAACCCACACAACCGCCTCTCTTGGTTGGAACCAACCTCAACCATCTCGTCGTCGGATCCAGCCATCGCCACTCGTCGGTGCCCCGGTCCCTCAATGGCTTTAGACAAAATAGAGCAAGGGTTACTAGAGATCGAGGGTTAGGGTTAGGGATTGAGCAAGGGTTAGGTCGACGGCGACTTACCTTAAAAGCCAGAGCACCAGAGTTGCCGGCGAGGTCGATGAGGCACGGATCCGACGAGGAAATCGATGAATCCAGCAAGGAAACCGACGGATCTGGCGAGGACGAAGCGAGATTAAGGGTTAGGGTTAGGGATTGAGCAAGGGTTAGGGTTAGGGATTATGCCAGTGCCGGCCAACAGTGGCTCCAGAGGCCACCTGAGAGCAAGAAGAAGAGAGGAAGTCGGAGGCGAGAGAGGAGAGCGAGTCGCCGACGCGGCGACGCGGCGACGCCGACTTGCCAAGAGAGGAGCGGGCGAGACAGCACTGCGGGTTAAAGCTGAGAGCAAATGAATAAGGGCGACGGAGCAAGATGGGGCCGACCGGCCAGGATAGGTTTTATACCCCCTATTCCAACGGCTAGATCCAACGGTCCGATAGGAGTGAGGCCTGAGATCCGACGGATCCGACGAGGAAACCGACGGATCCGGTGAGGTCGACGACGAATCCGGCGAGGACGAAGCGAGATCAAAGGTTAGGGGTAGGGATTGAGCAAGGGTTAGGGTTTGGAATTGTGCCAGTGCCGACCAGCGGTGGCTCCAGAGGCCACTGGAGAGCGACAAGAAGAGAGGAAGTCGGAGGTGAGAGAGGAGAGCGAGTCGCCGATGCGGCGACGCCGACTCACCGAGAGAGGAGAGCGAGGCGAGAGAGGAGCGGGCGAGATGGCGCTGCAGGGGAGAGCTGAGAGTGAGAGCAAATGCATTAGGCCAACGGAGCGAGACGCGGCCGGTCGGCCAGGACGGGTTTTATACCCCCCCTATTCCAATGGTCGGATCCAACGTCTGATGGGAGCAAGGCCGGAGATCCAACGGTGCCGAGCCGTGCTGCTGCCGGGCTGGGCCATATAGCGTGCCGTGCCCGTGTCGGCACTACGGGCCAAAATGGTGGCCCAGACACGGCACTAAGGCCGGACCGTGCCAGGCACCGGCACGAAGGCCGTCGGGCCGGGCCGTTCCTAGGTTGTGCTACTTAGTGCCGTGCTTGGGCCGGCCCGTAGTGCCTGGGCCAAATGGCCAACTATAAGCACGGTTGGGTTGGTGGCAGATAGCAGAGAAAAAGGGGATTCCTCCTAGATTCATACCATAAATTAAAGCTAGCTTAGATGCAGCAGGGTCCCCTGCGCGGGAAGGAAGTTGTCGCGTAGTTGTGTTGTGGTGCACATACCATGGGGACACATTTCGTCAAACGGGTGACGCACACTGCTGACTGTCGAGTGCTCGTGTTGCCTCCCATGCCAGAGTGCTCGACAACCACAGGGACAACGATGCATTTTTTCCTGTCATACTGCAAGTTCCACAAGATCAAATTGCACTGTTTACTCCAGTCCAAAAATAAACAGAGCAAATTTAATGTCAATAGTGAGAAGGGCGACGTCGCAACGACTTGTTGGCCGTCAGTCAAGCCTCCTAGTCCTAGCCCCACCAACACACGCTTACCTATTCGCTTGATCGTATCAGCCATGATATAGTATTTTTCTCTCACAACAAAACAACATCAGTTGGCTTATAACGAATAGGGTATTTAATTTTGTCCAGCGATGGAAGGAGCAATGACGAAGACGCAATTTATTAGTATATATAGTGATGGTTTGTTCAGCGATGGCACATTACAAATATCAAATGTAGGAGTAAAAGGCGATTTCTACATCGCATACTTGAGAGGACAACAAATACCGGAGCTCATTTCGATCTACGATCTTGATCCGCTTCATCCCTTGTGTCAAGATGCCAAGCAAATAGGCCTCCCCTTCTCTTTATCTCCTCTGAACGGAGTAATGTGTTGTCTTTGCAAATGATGAACTTTTTAAAATAATATTTTTAAATAATAATTGCAAATATAGCATTTGGATAAAAAGAATTGTAGATGTGGTATCTCGTCGATCATTGGAGGCCCGATAGGACAGAGATGTCGGTCTTTGGAGGCCCGATAGGGACACATATCGACAGCCCAGAAACCGAGCAGGCCACGATAGGACAAGTGGGGGACACTGCCGGACGTTCGATGGTCGACAGAGTCCTCTCGGCCGATGGAAGGTGACGACAGAGCAGCCCGCCCCATGACATTGGGGCTGCCCTTGATCCCTAGCACCTTGTCGCTCCACTCACGGAGAAGATGTCGGTTTCAAGTCTCAGTGATCGCTGCACGCTCGCGAAGACACCGGTACCTTGGCCAGCACGACGTTGAAGCTCGAAATGGTAGAAGAAGAAGTCATCTAGGGCCTGTTTGGATCGAAGCCTGGACAACTTGCCTGGCAAAAAGTGTTGTCTGGGAGTTGCCTGAAAATTTGATGAAACTTGCCTGACCAGGCAAACTTGAGAATGGTCTGTTTGGTTGAAACCCTGTGCCTGAGAAAGTTAATGTCGACGAAATATGGTCGGCAGTCTACCTAGGGGTATACCCAAGGTAGTAGATTGTCGGCAGACAGATGCGCAAGCCACAAACAAGACGGCGACGCAAGACAAACACAAGGTTTTATCCAGGTTCGGCCGCCAAGAAGGCGTAATACCTACGTCCTGCGTCTGATTTGTATTGCTGTATGTCAATGAGAGATGTCCTCTAGAGGGGTTCCCTGCCCGCCTTATATAGTTCGGGGGGCAGGGTTACAGATCTAGAAACTAATCCTAGCCAATTACAATTGCCATATGTGGCCGGATAAGGATTCCTATTCTAACCGACCAGGATCTTGATTGATCGCTAGATCCGCCTTAACTCTCTTATGCGCGGACTCGATCAAAGTTAACCGGCCGCAGACGACGTCGTCTTTTTGGTGGACCGAACCCATCGATCCGGGCCAGCCCAAGCTTAGCCATAAGGGTATAGGGGTTAATACCCCACAGCTAGTCCCCGAGCACCATGTATTATGATGCGACACGCCATTTTAACCTTCTCCGACAAGTAAAGCTTGAGCCCTTGACGTCTCTGACCACCATTGTCATCGGAGAAGTTGGTTGTCCAAGAATATATGGTGCTCTTAAGAAAAAAAAAAAAAAGATTTTCGTCCGATTGAAGTGTGCCCACTTGTATTTCGAAAAGAAATGTAAGTGCGTCTTGAAACATAGCGCCCTTGATCATCGAGGCGAGGGGTAAAAACAAACACATTCACCGCAAGGTGAAGTGTGCCCACTTAGTCCCCGAGCCCGGTAGTAGGTGACGTAGGCACGTGGAGCCAGGGTCTAAAAAAGAATTCCCAGTTAAGTTGAGAATCCAATCGTCAGACAAAGCGATACGAGATGCACCGGTAGGTGCATCGTACCGATGTAGTCCCCGAGCTTGCTGGAAGGCGAGGTATGAGCCTTGTAGCAAGGTCTAAATAAACGTCTCTCAACTGTATGTGAGTACAAATCACATGTAGCCGAGAAGAACGATCTCCGAGAAGTGGTCGGGACAGCCCCCGAGCACATCAAGATGGGAGCAGATCCCCAAGCATGACAATGGCTCGAAGCGGTGCCAAAAGCAGAAGTGGTCGGGCGATCCCGAGCACGCAGATGGTGCAGGCGATCCCCCGAGCACGGCAGATGGTCCGGCGATCCCGAGCACGGCAATGGTCAGGCGATCCCGAGCACGGCAGCGGTGGTCCGTCCATCATTGAGCTCAAGATATGCAGCCAAAAGAAAAGAACGCCGATTGTATTATTATTTGGTGTATTTATTTATCTCCTTACTCTGTCAAGTCCAATCTACCACGTCTGGTCAAAAAACAGACGGATATAACATACCACTCTGCCTTCTTACTCTTTCTGACAAACAGTCGCTTGGTGCATGTATGGAGGTGCGCCAGTGTGGGCCCTCTCACATTATCAATGAAGAGGCACGTACACTAGAAACAAAGGGGCGCATTTGCTGGCGTAGATCTCGAGGTTGTGAAAACAACCGTCTGCAGCGCGTGCACACGCCCCCCAAGAATCTCGGGCGGGCAAAACGACGGAGCCCTTGGTTATTTATAATATACAGCTGGTAAGTTACTTTTTACCGATCCCCATTGTCATTCACCGCCGCAACCTTCTTCTTCCTCTCGCCAAAACCCTACTCCTCCGAAAATCACCACCAATCCCTCCTCCACCGCATCCACCCTCTTAACAAGGGCAGATCAATGGCAAAGAGAATCACCCAGAAGAAAGGCGGAGTCATGGCGAAGGAGTGGTGGAAGTCTAGGAGGAATGAGCAGACCATCGAAGACCTCGTCGCCATGGGAGTGCTCCACAACAAGGCACTCGCGGGATGGCGTGCGCCGGAAGGAGAAAGCTTCCCCGATCCACAACCAGGTGAGATTGTAGTTTTCGAGGATTTCTTCTGCTGGGTTTTGGGGTTCCAGTGCACCCTTTCCTTCAGGGGCTCTGCTTATATTACGAGATTGGGATTTGCAATCTGCATCCCAACTCGATTCTTCTTGTCTCCACCTTCATCCATCTTTGCGAAGCTTATGGTGGCTTCCAGCCCCATTTCGATCTAGTTCGCCATCTGTTCTATCTGCGGAAGAAAGGGAGCGGAGGCTCGAAGATAGCCGGAGGCGTATACCTCAATCTGCGTGACGGTATGAAGGCCCAGTACCTACACTGCCCAAGGAACACCTCACTGGCAAATGGTACAAGAAATGGTTCTACATCCGCAAAGAGCCGAACACAATCACTCTATGTGACGTGGGGTTGATTTCGGAGAAGAAGAACAGCTGGTCGGAGAAGCCCGAGCACTTGGAACAGATTATAGAACTGCTCGGGTTGATCCCGTGGGGAAAATTGGATGGTCCAAGCGTGGTCGGGAACTTCATCAGCCGAAGGATCCAGCCCTGCCAAAAGAGGGTACATCCTAGCTTCGAGTACCAGGGTAGCGCAGATCCGACGAGGACCAGAAAAGAGGCGCTCGACAAGGTAGAAATCAAAGCTAGAATTGCGGAGCTATTCAATCTAGCTGACCCCAATTATGTCAGGTTAAACGACATCGAGCACGCCTTCAAGCTGGCCCGACCTCCCCCAAAGGTAAATGATGCCTCCTTGTGCCTGTAGATTTATGTTGCAACAAAAACTTTGATTGTTGTCTCCTTTATGTTTCCCAGTAATGGTCATGACCGAGCAACAAGATTCGTGTCTCGCGCCTGGCGTGGATTGGCCAGAAATTGCCGGCTCAACCGCCTGAGACCGGTGCGCATCAAGGCGCCGATCGGGCGGTACTCGGAGTTGGGGAGGATGTAACGACCAAGGCTGCTAGCAAGCGCCGAAGCCAACAAAAGTCGCCAGTTATCTTCCCCTTCGGATGATGAAACAGAGGATGCGGACATCTTCCGACTCATCCTCGAAAGAGGAGAAGACAAATGGGGTCAACAGAGCAGGGTAGCTCCTCTGTGCCAGTAGTGATCGCACCACCGACCAATCGCAACACGTAAAACAAGCGGGGAAGTGTCAAGCACCAAACCCCAACGCCAAGATGCGGTGGTGGAAAAAGACCGGTGGAACCCGCCGAGCACGTGGAGCGGTAGCGGTCAAAGAGACGTTCCTTCACTACGTTATTCCGTGCTTCCAAGTCGTAAGTATCTCGTAACCTTGATATAATATTATAATTGTATTGAATACTATTGTTTTCTAAACTTTCTCGGTATATTAGGTCGGCGCCCACCGAAAATCCCGACCATATAGCCGGTTGTGGCACGGCCGCCAAGATCGGCAGAAAGAATCGCTTTCGGCAGACTAATGCGAGCCACCAGAGAAGAAATTCGCAGAACTGCGCAAAGACGAAAGAAAGCCCAACGCTACCCCCGAAGCGGTGGTCGAGAAGACAACCGAGCAAAGTACAAATGATCCGAGCACACTAGCTCTGCTGAGGCAGATACCTTGGCGCCAAGGGAACCAGACCGAGCCGAGGAGCAGCAACCGGAGTTGGCACAGAATACGCTTGTCGATGCTACGGCTCGTGGGAAAGCCATAGTGGTCGCGGAGACCACTATCTCCGGCCCAGCGCCACCCCCTGAACAAGAGGCCGAAGAGGACGAAGTCAAAGAGATCCTAGGCCGTCCCAAAGACAAACGACAACATGTATATGTATCGCGCAGGCGGAACGACGAGTGGGTTATGTACGAAGAAATCCCCGAGATCGAAGAGACCCAAAAAGTTGAATGAGCGGCAAAGCGTTTGGTGACAGAAGTCCAGGTATGTTTGGCTTGACCACTTGACCCTGTAATGTAGCCAAACTGTCTGACTTAGCTTGCTTACATGCAGGACTTGATGAAGACCATGAAGTACCGAAAGAAGTGCTTCGACCAGATTGAGGGGATCACGGCGAGCAATAGAGAACTGGCGGCCGAGGTGGAACGCTTGCGCCGCCAACTTGAAGCCACCGACCAGGAGAGAACAGAGCAAGAAACATAGAACTAGAAATTGGTCGGCCAGCTCAATGACAAAGAGCGTCAAAAAACAAGTAAGTTGTCATTTTGTCACATCAAGTGTATGACACGTGTTGTTGTATTGTTGGTAATGACAGCTATAATGCAGGCTTAGAAGCTGAGGTAACCCACCTCCGAGAGGAGAATAGCCACGTGACCGCAGAGTGTGGTCACCTGAAGGAGGACAACGAGAAACCGCGCGTGACGGGCCTCAACTCCAGGACCACACCACCAAAATCAAGGAAGAACTGAAGAGTAAGTATTCCAGGCCACCGTTCTCATTCTGTGGCCCGCCTTGACTTGTCGTGCCTTTAAATTTGATGTCTTGTACGGTGTGCAGTTTTAAAAGCCAATGCCAAGAGGCATCTAGAAGCTGTGATGAAAGAGCGTGACAGCTGGAAAGCACAATGCCTCGAGGCCACCGAGGATCGGGACACATGGAAGAACCGGTTCCAGGAAGTGGCAACTGGCATTTTGCCCATCCTCGACCTTGTCGACCCGGCGCTCACAGAGGAAGAGCCAAGGACCCCCCAGCTCGGACTGGTCGAGAGGTGCAAACAAGCATGGGGATGGTTCCAGGAGTTCATTAAGGAGGCGGGTGAGTATACGGGCGCCCATGTGCTAAGCATGGTGCGTGCCCACTACCCTCCGATCGATCTCAAGCGCTGGAGGTCTGGATACCCGAAGGAAGTAGACCCTGCATAAGGCGGAGGAGCTTGGGTGGCCCAAATTGGATCTGCTCATCAAAGATAATTGGCGACATTAATCTGTGTGAAGGTGGGACAACACCTATACAAGGTATGCCATCGACAAGTCACCGAAACGCCATCCGTTGTTAGCCAACCGACGAAGCTCAAGGGTCTCGACCAGCCGAGCATCGGTGGGGCCATTCCCTTCAGCTCGGCTAGCACAAGAGTCCCCGAGACTCGAGTAGAATATCGGAAGCAACGAAAGCGATGCGACGCGCGCTGCGACCCGACCAGCCAATGTAATAGGCTTAGAGTCAGTAGAAGGAGGACATAGTTGTGTCATTGTAAACTTGGGCCTCTTCGTGCAAGCTTGTAATAACGTGAATCAGATATCATTATAAGCTTGGTTGCTTTGTATAAAGCATTTTTAAGCTTGAAACTTATGTTGGTGGAACTAAGTGAGAACATAATAACGCTCTGCTTTTAGTTGTACCATTTTACCCGGACAAATCATCCCGAAAAGTTTGTGCGGCCCTAGTTTGCCATGTGGTTTGAGTGTGAGGTGCGTGACTGTGCACACGCAGACGCGGACAAGTCAAACCAAGGGGACCCGCCGATCACCCACAACGTAGAGAGAGCGGATCCCATGCACGTGTTGGGAGGAACGGACACGAGTCCTGCTCCCGAAAACCGTAGAAGGAGTGGTGGTCGGCTTTTCTTTGGCTAAGTTAGAATAACCATATAAGTCAAGTGACACATTAGAGTGGTCGGAGAAATAATAATAGCTTTATTGAAGTAAATCAAAAATACAAAAAAGGGGGTACATATCTCAGTAGTTAAGCATAGAATCGTCTAAGCTTGTCGATGTGCCACGAGTTTGGTACGTCCGTACCGTCCAGGTGAGCTAACCTGTAAGACGTTGGTCGTGTGACCTCCTTGATCATGAAGGGCCCCTCCCATGGGGTTGCGAGTTTATGGACACCAGCCTGGATCGTCTTCCACTTCAGGACCAGGTCTCCGACCACAAAAAACCGTTCTTTAACGTTCTTGTTGTAGTACCTGCGCAAAACGGCGAGGTATTTGGCCGTACATACACAAGAATCAAGCCGCTTCTCTTCTGCGCTATTCACTTCTAGCTCCCGTACTTCATTGGCCTTGCCTTCGTCGAAGTTCTCTACCCGTGCTGATCTAAAAGCTATATCCGCAGGAAGGACCACCTCAGCGTCGTAAACCATAAAGTATGGCGAGACGCCGCGTTGTTGGCTTAGGTTGAGTTTCGAGTCCCAGACCACGGCCGGTAACTCTTTGAGCCATCTTCCGGGAGCCTTGTCATTTTCTCTATACACCCTCTTCTTCAACGCGTCCAAGATCATGCCATTTGCCCGCTCGACCTGTCCATTAGCTCTAGGGTGCGCCACCGAGACGTATTTTACTACTATGCTCCTTTCATCGTAGAAGTCCAAAAAGCGTTCCCGGTGAACCGAGTACCCAGATCGGTTATGATGTTGTTTCGGTATGTCAAACGGTGGATGACCTGGTCGAGGAACGTGATGACCTTTTTCTCGAGGATGCCTGTACCAAAGGCATGTATTCTATCCACTTAGAAAATTTGTCGATCGCCACGAAGACGCATGTAAATTTCTCGAGCCGGTTTGAAGGGCCCGATCATATCTAGTCCCAAAGATGCGAAGGGCGGAGGAGGTTGGTATTGTGCGGGTCTCATGTCTTTGGTACATGGATTCTCTTGGCGAAGAACCGACAACCCTCACAAGTGGCGGACTAGCCTCTGCGTCGGATAATGTCGACGGCCAATAGAACCCGCGCCGAAAGCCTTGCCGACCAGCCGTTCTTGAGGCCGCGTGGTTGGTTGCGCAGAGCCAAAGTGGATTTGGTCCAGAGACGTTCGCCATCCTCCCGGGTTATGCACTTCATCAAGATTTCTCTTTGCGCTCTTGCGCCATAGGTTGCCATCAACGAAAGCGATATCGCCATCGCGGTGCATCGACGCTTGTTCTCCGTCCGATCGTGTAACCGCGCCATCCGTTAGGTACTTGATGAAAGGTATTCTCCGATTAGGCTCATGAGTGGTCGGAGGGGGCTCGGCGGTGCTTTGACGCCGAACCGTAGCCACCAATTGTCTGGTCCGGAGGCTTGTCCGCCGTGGAATCTTTCTCTTCGATGGGACGGTGTGAGCAGGTCTTGGACGAATATGCCATGTGGGATTTTTTGCTCGGGATGATCCTAACTTTGACAAAGGCATCCGCCGCTTGATTCTTGTCCGGACCACATGTATGTACTCGATGCCATAAAACCCGCCTTCCGACTTTTCTCGATCAAATTGCGGTATGCTTCCATCTTTTCATTTGGTTGTGTCCCCAGTCCTTGTTGAGTTGGTTGATGACCGCAGCGAGTCTCCATAGACGTAGAGACGTTTAACGCCAAGCTCAACCGTAATGCGCAAACCATGTAGGCATGCTTCGTACTCAGCGGCATTATTAGATGCTGGGAAACAAATCCTAAGGACGTACCGGAGCTGCTCCTTGGATGGTGATATAAAAAGGACTCCTACTCCCGCACCGTCAATGTTGAGAGAGCCGTCGAAGTACATCATCCAATATTCGTCGGATCCGGGAGAGGCAGGCGTGCTTAAGTCTGTCCACTCGACGATGAAATCGACAAGTGCCTGAGACTTGATTGTAGTGCGGCTTGCAAATTCCAAGGAAAAGGGGCATAGCTCCATTGCCCATTTGACGATGCGCCCGTTCGCATCCCTGTTGTTAATGATGTCTCGCAGAGGGTACTCAGTCACGACCACCACACGATATCCGTCGAAGTAGTGTTTCAACTTTCGGGATGTTATCAGTATGGCATAGATCAACTTCTGAATCTGTGGGTACCTGGTCTTGGACTCATTGAGTACCTCACTAATGAAATAGATTGGCCGTTGTACCTTGTAGACATGGCCGGGCTCGTCTCGCTCGACCACCATGGTCGTGGAGACCACTCGATTAGTAGCCGCAATGTATAGCAGGAGTGTTTCGTCTTCTCTTGGAGCAGTGAGTACCGAAGGTGACATAAGGTATTATTTCAGCTATGTGAAGGCAACGTCTGCTTCCTCCGACCACTCAAACTTTTCGGACGCTTTGAGTAGTTTAAAGAACGGTAATCCTTTTTTGCCTAATCTTGATATGAAACGGCTGAGAGCAGCCATACATCCGGTGAGCTTATGAACATCCTTCACCTTTTTGGGCGGCTTCATGTCCAAAACAGCTTTGACTTTTTTTTCCGGTTTAGGCGTATGCCGTCGTGATCGACGACGACGCGTTCGAGGAGTATGCGGAAGGAACACCAAAGATGCACTTCTTTGGGTATAATTTCCACTGGAATGTGTTAAGGGCTGCAAAAGTGCGTCCCAGATTATCAACAAGGGTATGAGCTTCCTTGGTTTTGACAACTATATCATCAACGTAAGCCTCGACGAGGTCATCTTTTATCTCGTCTTTGAGGCAAGCTTGTATAGCGCGTTGGTAGGTAGCCCCGGCGTTCTTGAGCCCGAACGACATGGTCGTAGTAGCGAGAGGCGCCAAGGGCGTGATAAAAGATGTCTTGATCTGGTCATCCTTTTGAGAGCGATCTGGTGATAACCCGAGTAGCAATCGAGAAAAGAAAGAAGCTCGCAACCGGCGGTGGAATCTACGACCGCGTCTATGCGCGAGGCAAGTCAAGGGGTCTTTAGGCAAGTGTTTGTTGAGATCAGTGTAATCAACGCACATTCTCCATTCATTATTCTTTTTGCGTACAAGAACCGGGTTGGCTAACCACTCCGGATGATACACTTCTTTGATAAATCCGCCGCCAAAAGCCGTGTAACTTCTACCCTAATCGCCTCCTTTTTTGTCGCGAGCGTAACCGTCGTAGCTTCGCTTGGTAGGTTTGGCCTTGCCGCTGACATTCAAGGAGTGCTCAATCAAGTTCCGAGGTACACCGGGCATGTCGGTGAAGTTTCCATGCGAACACATCCACGTTGCTCCTCAAGAACCCGACGAGCGCGCCTTCCTATTTGGGATCTAGGTTGGCCCCGATAAGGGTCGTCTTCTTTGGGATCACCGTCGACCAGTTTGGATCACCTTATGCTCCTTGGACTTGATGTTCTTGCGTGGAGCCTCGAGCTTCGGGATCTCCGGTGGTCGATCGAGGTCTTCTTGGCGTTGAGCATGGTCTCGCCATGCGAATAGAGAGGTCGTGAGCCTCTCGCTATTTTGAAACCGTCATCTTCAGAGGTATAAGCTGCGTACGCGTTGCCTCGGAGGGTTAGAACTCCTTTCTCGGTAGGCATCTTGAGCACCGACACTGTAATGAGGTATGGCCATGAACTTGGTGAGCGACGGTCGACCAAGAATAGCATGGTAGGTGCCGTCAAGTCGGCGACCACGGTTGACGTAGTCGGTGCGGAAGTGATCCGGGGTCCCAAACCGCGATTGGTAGCGTGATCTACCCGAGAGGTGTAGAGCTCGTCGGGAGAACACCCGTAAGCGTGGCTTCAGATGGCTTGAGGTCCGCCTGAGCTATCTTCAGGGTGGGTAGACTATTCTTGAACAGTATATCAATGGAGCTGCCGCCGTCGATCAGTACTCTATCGAACTGAACTTTGTTGATACAAGGATCGAGGACCAGGGGAAAATGCCCTGGCTCAGGTATTACGGCCCATTGGTCCTTTCTGCTGAAGGAGATTTCACGGTGAGACCACGGAGGGAGCCGCGGATCGGTGAGGAGATTGTCGGTGTTGGCCATGTTCAGGCAAGCGCGGGTGAGCAGCTTGCGTTCTCGTTTGGTCTCGATGGACACTTTGCCTCCGATGATGGTGTGCACGCGATCGGTTCGCTTGATGTACTTGTGATGGGGGTCTACATCGTCGTCGTCGTTATCCTCGTTGCGTTGTTCCCCTGCGTCGTTAGGCTTGTCGGACGTATCCGGACCTTGTTGACGCGTGTAGATAGACTTGAGGACGCGGCAATTCTCCATGGTATGGTTCGACTTAGGATGGAGCTGGCAGGGCCCCTTCAATGCCTTGGCGTAGTCGTCTTCATAGTTACGACGTCCACCACCCTTTTTAACGGTGTTGACCTCGCCGTCGTCTTCCCGAGCACGCTTGTTCCTGTAATCGTCACGGCGGTTACGCCGCTGATTACGTTGGTCACAGTGGTCGCGGGAGTCGTTGCGCTGGTTGCGGCGGTCAAAATTGTCGTTCCGACCACGGTTGCCGCGGTAGTCGTCACGGTGTGGGGGGTGGTCGGAGCGCGGAACCCTTGCTGCTTCTTCAATAATTATCTTTTTAGCATCGTCGACGTCCGCGTATTTCTTAGCGGTGGCCAGGAGCGCTGTGACCGAATTAGGTCTTTTGCGGAGGAGCTTGTCCCTTAGGGCATCGTGGAAGCGGAGGCCAGTGACGAAAGCCTCGATTGCCTCGTTGTCGGAGATTGAAGGGACCTTGATGCGCATCTCCGAGAAACGCCGGACGTACTCACGCAGTGGCTCATCTTTTCGATCTCGAATACGTTGCATATAGTATTTGTTGCCTGGTTGTTCACAAGTAGCAATGAAGTTGTCGATGAAGGCTTGCTTGAGCTCCTGCCAAGAGTCAAAATAGTTCGCCGGCAAGTTGACCAGCCATTGGTGACCCGCATGGCCAACAGCGACTGGGAAATAGTTAGACATGACGTGCTTGTCCGCCATGGCTGATCTGCACGCAGTCTCGTAAAGAATAACCCATAATTCGAGGTTTTCCTTGCCGTCGTACTTCTGAAGCTTCTCGAGCTTGAAATTCTTGGGCCATATGACTTGGCGAAGGTGTGGAGTAAACTGCTTCAAACCCGGCGGGCCGTGGGCAGTGTCATATTCCATACGGCGATAACTTTCGTGGGACGCTCGATCGTCGGCTCTCTGGTTGATGCGAGCGTGCAGATCGCGTCCTCCGAGGTAATGGCGGAGATCGTTATTGCCATCGCGGCGATCTCGATCGCCATCTGGATTAGCCCTGCGACCGCGGTTATCGCGGCGATTGTCGCGGTTGTCCCGGCGGCGGTTGTCGTCCTGGCCACCAACATGGCCACCGTTTCCTTCTTGACGGTTGTCTGATGGGTCGTTGTTGCGCGAGCCATGTTGGTTGGGTGGCTGTGAGCGACTTGGGTGCTGGCGGCTGTGGCTTGACTCAACCAAGACGGATGGAGCCCGAGCTTGGTTTACAATCTCCGTGGTCTGGGCCATAGCAGCCGTCAGATAAGCTTGTATTTCATCGTGAACTGCTTGGGTTTCCGGAGTGTTGGGTAGCCGTTGCATTGTTGCCATGGCGACGGCTACGTTGGCACTTGGAGTTCTGAAGACCTGCTTGTCCCCCACCCTATCGAAAGCATCGTTGAGGTCATGTGGTTGGACCCTTATGCGTCGTGCCTCCTGGTCTGCTTCGGCTTCGATTTGTCGGCGATTAAACCGATCAATATTGCGTGCTTCACGTGCAGTCCTTTCTTGTTCTGTTTCGCCAACTGCTGGCGGTTTGTCATTGCTGACAACATGGATCAGATCCCCTCGTCTTGGCGGGAAAGACGGGGATTGTGAGAACCCCGGGGCGTGGTCTGGGATATCAATATCGTACTTGACGCCTTCATCTTCGTGATGCTGAAGCTCGGTGTGGACGGATGCATCAGATGCGGTGCCAGACAAGGAGCTGGGGTCGCCCTCTTGAACTGTGTGAACAGATCCTTCTTGATAATCTTCAATCTGGATCATGTTGACGAAGTCGCGCGGCTTCGGCTGAGGTCGGTGCATAAGACACAAATCCAAGCGGCGTTGCAGGTCGTAGGCGTAGCTGGAGGCAGTGTTTTACAGGCCGTAGGGCTGGACCTGGTAGTTCTTCGTAGAGGCTTCGTACTCGGAGAGTCGGAGACCCGTCGCGAAGGCTGGCTGGCGACGAGCAGAGCGCCCTTGAGGAGTAGATGTGACCACGAGATATGTACCAAGTCGTGCAGGATGACTGGTCCGAGCTGGTCGGGTAGATCTGTTGTGGAGAGCGGTTACCTGCTCATTAGGCTGACTTTGAATCGTACTTACCAGAGCTAGGGTTTCAGTGAGCTTGGTGCCGACCCGATCGATGGAGTCGAGCAGGTCGGTGTTGTCGATCTGCCTCCCTTTGTAGCGGGAAAGCGGATGACGAGTTGTCGGCGTGGCTGCATGTGATGCAGGTGTGGTCGGAGCCAGATGTACCGTGGTCAGAGCCAGATCCATCGTGGTCGGAGCCGTGTCCACCGTGGTCGAAGCTGTATCCACCGTGGTCGGAGCCGCGTCCACCGTGGTCGGAGCCGTATGTACCGTGGTCGGAGCCGCAGCCGATGTAGGTGAAGCAGTGGTCGATGCAGACTGAATCCACGCCTCCTCCGGGGTCATGGTGATGAAGTCGTTGGAGCCGGTGGTCCAGGTGATCTGGCCAACGGTGAACGTGAGGCCGTTTGGCGTAGCCATGGAGCCGGAGATGATGACCGTCTTGTTTGCTTGGGAAGCAGTACGCACACTCCCTACCTGGCGCGCCACTGTCGATGAAATATGGTCGGCAGTCTACCTAGGGGTATACCCAAGGTAATAGATTGTCGGCAGACAGATGCGCAAGCCACAAACAAAACGGCGACGTAAGACAAACACAAGGTTTTATCCAGGTTCGGCCGCCAAGAAGGCGTAATACCTACGTCCTGCGTCTGATTTGTATTGCTGTATGTCAATGAGAGATGTCCTCTAGAGGGGTCCCCTGCCCGTCTTATATAGTTCGGGGGGTAGGGTTACAGATCTGGAAACTAATCCTAGCCAATTACAATTGCCATATGTGGCCGGATAAGGATTCATATTCTAACCGACCAGGATCTTGATTGATCGCCAGATCCGCCTTAACTCCTTGCGCGGGACTCCGATCAGGTTAACCGGGCCGCACGTCGTCTTTTGGTGGACCGAACCCATCGATCCGGGCCGGCCCAAGCTTAGCTATAAGGGTATAGGGGTTAATACCCCCACAGTTAATAGTAGAAAACTTTCTAACTTACATCTAATTGATTTTGTTATACACTTTGATTGTACCATTAAATGGTAATACATCAATTAATCTAGCAAGAAACATATTTGGATCCGATATTTTTTTTCAAATTTTTTTGCGAAGTATTTAATCTAGTCATGTCAAAAAAAATGCAAGAAAATCATGGTAAAGTTGTATAATACTGTGATGTGTATATATTCTAATATTCACGTTGTCTAAAAGCTAACACAAGTTGCTTTATCTTCTATTTATATATGTCTCCTGATCATGATGGCGCAGGGTCACTAGCCCAGGCAATCACGTTGCAACGTCCTGGCAGTCGATTTCGATAGCCTGGCCACAGGCAGTTGTTGCCTCGCAAGCAACTTTCCAGGGCTCCAAGCAAACACGGTACAGGCAAGGTCCAAGCAACAGTTTTTTTCAGGCAATCTCAACCGCCCAGGCTCGTAACCAAACAAGCCCCGTGCCACTAGACTCTGCGCGTGCAAGCCGCGTGCTGCCTTTCTCCGCGCCTGGCCTCGCGAGCTCGTCCGACCGCCCTGTGTCTGTGTGTGCCCCAGCTCGTCACACGAGCCTAGCCGGCTGACCGCCACACGCATCCGCCGGGTGAGCCCACCCGGCCGTGCGAGGGAGCGCTGCGCCGCCTCGGATTCTCAACCCGACCGTTCCAGTCCTCCAGCCATCCAGCGCCATCGTGGAGACGCTCTCCGGGACAGCACAGGACAGTGGAGGGACCTGTCGGCCAGCGGAAGGCAGCCCCCACGCGCGCTCTCTCTCCCCCTCGCATCGGCAATATGAAAAGGAAGGGTGCGTTCATCGGCAAAACTTCCCAGTCACACATAGTACCTGTTTACAACATGACGTCGTCAAAATTCGTGCTACCTGGTGGCTGCTGCAACCTCGGGTGATCAGTTTGACTCAGGGAGGCAGCAGGTCCCAAGGGCCGACCGGCCAAACAAAAGATAACAAAGTACGTACACCATCGTATAGAAGCTTAGCACATTCCATGTTACTACTATTAGGTACTTATATGTGGTGGAGTAATAATGTAGTGGCCAATAAATTGTTGAGCAAGTCCTTGTTTAAGATAACTATAATAGACATCGATTGTTCATGTAGGCAAGTGTTCAAACAAAACTAGGAAGCACACGCATCGGTTCTGGAGCATTTGAATCGAACGGTGACTACGCAGCGATTTGGGGGTACAGAGAGAAGCAAGTACCCATGTTCTGTACAGCTCAACAGAAGAGGAAAAGTATATTGTTATCATACGGCACTTACCTCTAGTAGATCTGGAATTCTCAAACTCAATCCTAATGGTAGACCCCCATGATTGAGGCGACGAAAATTCTTGCGTGTGATCGGAATCTACAGTGTACTTGCCACATATCGGCATCCCAGAAGCCTACTGGGATCTGTCGGCCTTCTGATAGCCGATAGGGCCTGTCGGCTAGCGGAAGGCCGATAGGACCTACAGCATAGGGCCTATCGGCCAGTGGAAGACCGACAGTAGCTACCAGCACCACACGCTCTCTCCCCCAGGTGGTGCCGTGCCGCCGCCGCGCCCCCCCAACCCGGCCCACGGGCTGCTCGGCGGCGGCTGTGAAGGTAAGTTTTTTTTAATTTAGATTTTATTTTTTTTAGTTACTTTATTAGTTAGTTTAGTTAATTAGATTAGTTAGTTAGTTTCGTTTTAGGGTTAGGGTTAGTTTAGTTTGATTTAGTTTTTTTAGTTAGTTTAATTCAGTTTAGTTAGATTACTTAGTATATTTAGTTAGTTTAGTTAATTAGATTAGCTAGTTAGTTTAGTTTTAGGGTCTTTTTATAGGTTAGTTTTAGTTGTAGATTAGGATTTGTTTTAGGGTTAGGGTTAGTTTAGTTTGATTTTGTTTTTTTTTTGTTAGTTTAATTTAGTTTAGTTAGATTACTTAGTATATTTAGTTAGTTTAGTTAATTAGATTAGTTAGTATTGTTTTAGGGTTAGTTTTAGTTGTAGATTAGGGTTTGTAAAATTCTCTAAGTTATGGTGTATGTTATATGTCCGGAAAAGGAGATCAAATATTTTTTTTTGTTGCTCGAAAAGTGGTAATAGTTGTGTTCGGGAAAGGTATTGAGTGCAAAAGATGACATAAAATGGTGTAGTCGGGCATCTTGTGTTGCCGAGGGGCTGTCGGTGACCAAAAGCCGACAGGACATGTCAACCCTCCAATGACCGGCAGAGCTCTTTGTCATGCCGACAAGTCGGCGTCGGCTGCCACGTGAGCCTTATCGGTCGTTGACATGCCAACTGGGACTCAGAGGTCTTCCGGTGGCCGACAGGGGCCTGTCGGCCAAATCCGAAGGCCGATAGGATGCTATACCTGAATTAAATGAATAATAGCTTCTAGATTTGCAATGATCATTTAAAAAATATTATTTTAAAAAATTTCGCAAATGATCACGTCGTCTGCTTATTTGTTCTTGAGGGCAAGAGAGAAGCAACCAAGAGTGATTGACGGAATCTGCCTTTGGTCAACTGGCAAGACAATGTTTCTTTTTTTCCTAAACAAAAGAGGACTATATATATATATATATATATATATATATATATATATATATATATATATATATATATATATATATATATATATGATTAATTGGCGCTGTTATTGGAAATTGAAGCTTGGATTTTACACCATGGATTATACTTTGATGTGCTGTGATTTGACTTGAGGGTTGTGATTAGAGAAGCAAGACAGTGGGCATAATGCCATCATCAATTTGTTAAAACTTAAAAGTTAGGCAGATGTCCTGCCCACCTCTTATCTCAATTTTATATATAGGCATGAAACTTATGGTGAAGTAAGCACGAATAATGGCTTTGACTTGTGAAAATTCATTTGTGCTGTTAATGTAAATTGGATTTTTTTTATGTCTTGAATTATACTGATGTGTTGTGATTAGACTTGGGGGCTATCTTACCACACTCGCTTTTCATGGTGATTCTAAAGTCTTAAACAATTATCGATAGCCCTGTCTTTTACCATACAGCTCAAGTTAACCTGGACTCTTTTATAGAATAATTATTGCAAAATAATAAAGTCGAACCTCTTGTATCTGCTTGTTTTCTAGATGGTTGCTCGTTTGAATTCGCTGGATCGTGAAATGACAAATGATGACTCAAGATTCACATCTGAGGCTAGACAAATGAATGATGAGTTGGAGAAAAAGAAGAATAGTTTGATTTCTGTTGAAATGCAGGCTGATGATTTTTTGAAGGTACTTCTTACCTTTTGTTTTGTTGATAGAACACGTTCCTTAATCTAGCACATTGGAATCATATAACTCAAACGGAATTTGATTTGATAGACATCGGAGAAGAGGCTCCAAGATGCAAGACTCAAAGCTGATGAAGAAACTCAGGCGGCTGCTAATAAGCTGCAGGAGCTTGTTTATTCCATGGCTGAACATAAAGAGTTCATGGGAACAATAATTGCTCAGAGGAGGAAGGACCTCCATGAAGCTGAAGATTATATAGCGTCTTTGGCATCTAGGTAATGGCTAGAGGAAGTTTGCTTCATTTCTTGCTGGTGCCTCTATTTTGGTCTGTTGATTGTAGCACTCTTGCTGGGGATGAGCTTCACTTGTGGGATACATATTCCTGTACCTGGTATAGTATATTGGAAAGGCAAGTAAATTTAGTATTTTGTTTTGTTAAGGTACGTCAAGTGCAATTGTGATTTTGCGTTGCTATTAGAATGCAATGACTGCTACCTTACAATCTGTTGAATCCAGCTGTTCAATTGCCAACACTGCTAATATGAAAGCTAGCTTTTCCGTTGCTAGAATGCAATGACTGCAGCTGTTCAATTGCCATTGTCTGGAAATTCTCTGATTATGCATGGCCTATAGCTATCACATCGAATCTTACACTACGTGCATGGAGCATTAAATGTAGACGAAAAAAAACTAATTGCATAGTTTGGTTGGAAATTGCGAGACGAACGTTTTGAGCCTAATTAGTCCATGATTGAACACTAATTGCTAAATAAAAACGAAAGTGCTATAGTAGCCCAATTTTCAAAATTTGGCCAACTAAACAAGGCCTCAAATTAAATTAAGCTGTCAGACCAGTCTTCATTCCTAGTATCTGGAAGCTTGCTCTGTGGCACCTACCTAATCTCTATCTCTATCTCTTCTATCTATACAACTATCTATACAAAGGCCTTGTTTAGTTCCCTTCAAAGTTTCAAGTTTTTTCACCCTCTCTCCATCATATTAATTTTTGGACGTTTGCATGGAGCATTAAATGTAGGTAAAAAAAATAACTAATTACACAGTTTAGTTGAAAATCACGAGATGAATCTTTTGAGCCTAGTTGGTCTATGATTGAACAAAGTTTATTAAATAAGACGAAAATTGTACTATTCATCGGGTTGAAATTTTTTTCAATCTAAACAAGGCAAAACTGACTGGACTCATCTATCGCCGCGCGAGGTGAACCCGCCCGCGGGATTCCCCCCTCTGCATGATGTGTAGCTACGCTGTCTGCACTCCATCATCCCCACCCCCAACAATTGCATCGCCCAAATGCCTACTCTCTTGCCCAGCACCTCCAGCTTGCTGCCCTCTTCCGCTGCATACTCAAGGGACCGCATCCGCGGACCTCTTCGACCCTGTCCCCTCTGCCGTTGAGTGCGCTGCCGCCGCAGCGTTTGGCTTCTCTGTCTCGAGCCTCGACGATGGCACTACAACGCTGATGCCCATTTCAGAATGGAAATTGATGGCTTGCAATAGAATCTAAATATTTTGCTGGCATTGCCATGCCGCAGCATGCGCTCCCCCAAGCCAGCTCCTTTGGATTTGGCAACAATGCTGATGGGAGAGGCGGCGACTGGATCTGATTGAGGCTGCTGCCATTTCCCCTCTCATCTCAACAGCACCTTGCTCTCCTTGCCTCTAGAACATCACCTCCCTGGAAAGCAGAACCCTCCCTGAGGTATCCCCTCCCTTCAATGTTTCTACCCATGTACACTCAGATCGGTGAACAATTTTTGGTATATCAAATTTTGTTCCACAATTGGTTTGGTTTTGTTTTGTCAAATTTTTGCATGCCATGGCACTTGGCAGCACATGCGTACATGCCTCCATGTGGTAATTTCCTTTATGAACCCCTCGCGCCATCGATTTGATTAGTACTCATCTGTTAGCATCCTGTTAGTTATAAGAAGAGTTGGTTGTGAATGTGTGTAGTACTGGATAGTAGATTAGTTGTACTCATTTCAATGCAGACATTGTCGTATAGAAGCAGATTAGTGTATTTTTTCCTTCATCATGGTGGTGCCACTTTCTGTGGGGGATATTATGTTTGACTTTTCTTCAAGCTCTTAATCTCGACTACTGAAATTTGCTGCATAAATTAGATGGGCTGTTGCTTTGATGCTCCTTAGCCTTCATTGCCCCCAAGGTGTTTGATAAAATTCTTGTAACATGGATTTCAGGATTTATATGGTGGCTGCAATATGCAATTAGTTGTCATATTACTGTTGGGTTTATACATAATATTACTGTTGGGTTTATATGTTTTATTTCTTATCTTTGCCACTATTCCTCTGTTCTGTAGTTCAATGTTCTCTATGTAACGATCCACCTTTTTAGTAGATAACTAACCATGGATAAGTGAGCCATCAGTTTCTCTTAATTACATCAGGCTAGATAATTGATACACATTGACATAAAAATACACAAATCATATATTAATCCTTGAACCTTATTCTTTACATGATTCAGGCCAATTTAGCTTCACAAATTGCCACACACGCACACACAACATTCTTTACACTTCCAGGTGCAGACTAGTACACATCACTGTAGCTAAACCAACTCTTGTACAGTACTATTTTATACACCCGGGAGGTGCCATGCCCTTCTAGAAGGAGCTAGCCAATCCAGTAGCAGCAGCTTGACCACACACATTGCAGACCCTTGACCAAGCTGAGAAGTGGATGTAAATATATTCGTGGAGGGTGGAGAAGAGTACTAATACAAGAACTCAGGAGCGAAAGTGAAAGGAACATCCCCCATCGAAGTAGCAGCAAACCGGTTCTTGAGTCTCCACTCAAAGTTGAAGCCTAACAAGAAACACCTAGCCCAATCCTTGCCTGAGAAAAACCACCAGCAGCCTTCCACATCAGTACAACATTTTGACTTGAGCACCCATGGAGAGCAACATGGGCTGAGAGGAAGGGGCTGACCAGTGAGGAAGTCAAGAGAAGTGGCCATGTGAGGATCGTCCAAATCGAGAAGAAGCAGTGTAGTAGTCAAGATCTGCAAGTAGAGGGGGTGCTCGTGAGGCAGCACAAGTCTAAGTCTGGAGCTGAACATCTCCACGTTAAGGTGAGGTACACAGCCTAGAGAAAATTTTCTTTGTCTACCAAGAGCACAGAACACATACCATGGGGACAGCTGTGCTAGTTTTGCACATGAAACAAACACTAGATAATATGTTCAGACTTGCAAGAAAAAGATGTGATAGCTGTTACTAGAACAAGAACTAGTATTCCTTTTAGCAAAAGTACACATTACTTGAGCCTCGGCTAAAACTCTAACACAAGAACCTGCACATCTAGAGCACTCAGGTATGTAGCTTTGATTTACAGAGTTGCAGACTGGTATAAAAAACAAAGGAAAGGAAGATGTGGGAGAGAAGAACTCATTGTCAGGTTGGGGAAAGTTGTTGCCGGAGTCCAAATCCCCACACAGCAGCACACAAGGGGTTCCTTGGCCCTATCTTGGCGTCATGGCTGCCGGGCTTCAGCACCTCGGTGGAGCACGCCGCCGCCGCCCAATCTGCACACAACACAGAGAAGAAATCGAAGAGGAAAAATAGTCAGATAGCAGCTAGCTGGTGTCCTTGGGTTTGATTTTGAGGGAGTAATCGAGGAATAAAGCAAACCATGGTTGTCGATTTGGGGGAAATAGCTTGAGCACCATGAGTAGCAGAAGGGGAAAAGATAGAGGAAGGAGAGAGAGAGACGAGAGGATACTGGAGGGTGTGCGTGTGTCTAGCATTGAAGCAACAAGCGGATTGATGAAAAAAAAAGGTCTCAACTCTCTTATTGTGCATGGGGCTTGGACTTTTGGAACCATCGCAATCGTTGCATCTTTAACGGTATTGTCTCCAGCCTCGGTGGTGTTCTTACCCTTGCTGGAGAAGAGCGTCGGTTGTGGAGTTTAGCAGGAGCTAAGGGTCCGTCCTCTTTGACAGCCCCTCTCGCTGGTTAGCTGCTAGACTTTTTGGTCGTCCCCTTCTGTGGGGGCACGAACATAATTTCTGAGTTGTGTGGGGTTGTGTGTAATGTGTGTTGTAGGACTCTAGCCTCTTTCTTTCTTTTTAATATAATGATGTGCAACTCTCTTATGTTTTCAAGAAATAAGACTTTAGTACTAGTACTACACAAAGAGCGGCTTTAATTAAGTACAGGTTCAGCTCACGCGAGAGTAAAAAGGAGTTTGACAATGCTAAATTAATTTAATGATTGTATAGATACACGGCATAATTGATACTAAGTATCAGGAAGCTATTTCTTGACGGTAGGATGAACACATGGCTACTTATGTGCTGTATTTTTATTTGTGTGTTTTCTATTTTTTTTCTAAGTATCAGTATATATATATACTAATTACAGGGGTGCAGGAACATCCAGTGAACCAAATTGAGCCCGAGTTGAATCCTAACAACTCAAGCAAGAATCCTTGATCATTTTCTCCTTGAGTTTTTATACAAAACTTGGTAAAATAAAAGTAACATCCATTAAATGTTATTTTCTGAAATTAATTATGGATGGATGACATGTGAATTGGATGACATGGGGTTAGCTGATGGAGCAGCTAATTCCCTACTGTATATTTAAGTTTGGTAGGATTAATAACCAACTCTCACTTGTGTTATTGGGCCATATAAAATCATGTCGACCATGAACTCGTTTGGGACGGGCCAATTCTAGTACCCATGAAGTTGTTATATAATCCCTATGGTAAACAATGAGGGGTTTGGGTGATGAAATCCCCATTCAGGTGTCGATGAAGTACACCTAGGGGCATATATGCGCACGTGGAGAGATGTGGATTATAATTATACGAAATGGGGAAAGTTCGGTATCTTGGCCATGAGACGCACTTAAGGAAGTGCGATGGAAAATTGGCTAGGATAATCATGGGTAAAGTGATATAAACCTGCGCAGGGTTAAATCATAAATTCATGTAATGTCTCTTAGAATAGAGGCCACGGAAACCTATGGGTGGTTCTCCCTCAAGATAAAGTGATTAGTAGTGTTTTTAAATTGAACTTGACATTTTCTACAAATGCTATTTTAAACAGCAAGATGATATATTATTGATCATTTGATATGACCAGATTGCATTGCTTTGAGTTAATATATGCTTGCTGAGCAGTGTTTTCAGATCGAACGATTAATCAATCGTGATTATTCGTCCTTATCGTAACTAGGTGCTCGATAAGGGCCTCGTGATTATTCGTCCTTATCGTAACTAGGTGCTCGATAAGGGCCCTCGATTAGTTTAGACCGATTAGAAACCTTATCGTCCGATAAGTTGCGACTAATCATGATTAGTCGTCTGATCAGACTAGCCGGACGACTAGTTGGATAGGGAGAATTTGGCCTAGCTAAATAATTCGGCTCACCTTTAGCTGGCCTATTAGGGTAAGAAGAAGAGGAGTGAGTGAGTGACCTAGTGAAGGAGCTGCAGCCGCCGCACATTTCTAGCTCCCGCTCGGCACATTTCTAGCTCCCGCTCTGGCTCTGCTCTCTCTTGCAGTCGACGACACCTCCACTCGCGTCTCCTCCGCCTGTGGCCTGCCTCTCTGGATCTCCCTCGCCGACGTCCGCAGCTTCATCCGTGCCCCTCGCCGACGTCCGCAGCTCCGTCCACGCCTCTCGCCGGCGTCCACAACGCCGTCCGCGCCTCTCGCCGGCATCCGTAGCTCCGCCCGCGCCTCCACCTCCGCCCTCTCCTATCTCCTCCCCTGTCGGGACCCAGTAGCTCCGCCTGCCTCTGAGGCTCTGTCGCTCTGAGCTCCTTCCTTGATGCCTGGAGGACGGACGCGGGAGGCCTCAAGCATCAAGATGAGCCACCACTCTGCCTCCTCTGAAGGTTATTGTCTATGTCTGCTACTCTGCTGCTGTGTATTGCCTGTTGCCACCAATTTGTGACATATTTGTGTGGTTGTGCCGCTCTGCAGAGGATGCTCGACGGCGTGCAGTTGTTGAGGTAATTCTACCTGAGAATGAAGCTGTCTCAGGAGGGGCTGCCTCAGCGTCGTCAGCTGCTCCAGCTGAAGCATCTCTGATAGCTCGAGCGATAGCTAAATTGTCGCTAGATCTTGCTGCCATGGCTAAAGATAAGAAGATGAAGGCAAAATCATCAGATCCTGGATGGAAATATGGGTTTTGGCCAGACATAGGGAAGAAAGAGTTCATCCAATGTATTTTCTGCAAAAAGATTGTCCCTGCAGGCATTAAAAGGTTCAAGCAACACCTTGCTGGGGCTATTCTGATGCAGTGAAATGTGGTGAAGCACTTGAACTAGTTAGGCGTGAGATGAATGGTTACTTGGTCACAAGGTCAAGGACTCAGGTTCAGGTACCTGCGGACACTGGGGTGGAGACAGAAACAGAAGAAGAAACAGATCAAGGTGGAGGTGGTGCTTCTGCTGCTGCTGAAAATGAACCAAATGCTGGGACAAAGTCAAAGCAAGTTCCAAGTTCTAGGACAAAATCAAAGCAAGCGAAAAAGATAGCTCAAGCATCAATCACGAACTTTATGGTTTCTGCTCCACCAAAACCTCAAACACAGAAGCATTCCAAGTCAATGAGTTCTTTGCTTTGCAAGAGTCTAGAAGAAGTGGTTGCGGAAAGGCACAAGTCCAAGAAGTCACATCCCACTCTTGAGTACTCCACAAAGAGCAAGGAAGCAAAGCAAATTGTAGATGACCATGTGGCTGATTTTTTTATGAGAATGGAATAGCATTGAATGCTATTAACTCAAGAAGCTAGGAGATTATGCTTGAGTCCATTAGGCAATATGGTCCTAGGTATCGCTCACCTTCATACCATGAGATTAGGAATCCACTACTTGATAGGGCAGTGAACAAGATAGAGGAGCTGAGAAAGAAGCATGAGGACGCTTGGAAGGAATATGGCTGCACAATCATGTCAGATGGATGGACTGACACTAGCCACCGTCATCTCATCAACTTTCTTACGAATAGCCTAGCTGGAGCATTCTTCTTAGGTTCAATTGACGCTTCAAGTGAGATAGCCAATGCTTCTATGTTAGCAGACTTGTTAGAGAAACAAATTGACAAGGTTGGGAAGGAGTATGTGGTGCAAATTGTCATAGATAATGGATCAAACTACAAGGCTGCTGGAAGAATTCTTATGGAGAGGATCCCAACTTTGTTTTGGACACCATGTGCTGCCCACTGTTTGGATTTGACGATGGAGGACATTGGGAAGATACCTGAGTTTAGCTCTTGCATTAATTCAGCTAAGAAGGTGTGTAGGTTTCTCTACAAGTATGGGAGGATTCTAGATCTTATGCGAGAGAAGATTGGTGGTGATCTTGTGAGGCCTGCTGTTACTCGCTTTGCTACTTCCTATCTCACATTAGCAAGCATGCATAAGAACAAATCGGGGCTTAGGAGTTTGTTTGTGAGTGAGGAATGGCATTCTAACAGCTTGTCAAAAAGTGTTGAAGGGCGGCAGGCTGAGAACACAATCATTTCCATACTATTTTGGACAAAAGTGGGAGTACTGTATAAAAGCAACACAACCCCTTCTCATTGCTATGAGGATAGCAGATGGTGATGAAACACCAGCAGCTCCTAAGATAATGACAGCAATGGATGCTACAAAGAAGACCATCAAGGAAACTTTGCGAGACAAATCATCATTACTGAATGATGTAATGGAATGCTATGACAAGAGATGGGAGAACCAGATGGAGCAAAAACTATATGGAGCGGCCCTCTTCTTGAATCCTGGAAAGTACTTTGCCATAAAGGAAAAGGATAGGTGACAAGCTACAAAGCTAAGGTGCATGTTTAATGACATTATATGGAAGATGGTGCCTGATGAGAGTGAAGCGAGGAAAATAAGCAAGCAAGCTGATGATTATGACAGGACTTAGGGTGAATGTTTCTCAAAGAGATTAGCAATAGTAGAGAGAAATAGCAAAAATCGTAGTAAGTAATGAGCAGATTTCGTGATCAACACTTTCTTTTAATTAAGCTATAATTCTCTATGTGATGAGCTAATGATTATATTATTGTTTTGCTTGTAATCTACAACTATAGTTCTATGGTGGGATGCTTTTTGTGGCCTTGCATTCGAGCTCTGAGTTTAGCAAAACGAATTGTAAGCCTCTCTTTGTTTGGTGTCTGGTTGTGAGCATAATCTGGGCGTTTTGGCTCATGAAAGTGCAATTTCTATGGCTGCGGTGCATCTTGATGCATTCTTATATCTGCAGCCATCTAATGAATTTGCTCCTATTTTCTATGGCTGTAGGTGCATACTTAAAAGAGGAACCGTTTGGAGCACATTAGGTTGAATAAGTTGGTATTTGTTAGCTACAACCGTAAGATGACATTCGAGTTTTAGAAAATTAAGTGTGAGCTCGATTCTAAAGGCAAGAAATCCAACCCATTGCTTTGCTAGAAGAGTTTCAATGGGAAAATGAGTGGGTAGACATCAACGGTGACCTAGTTCATGCATCTAATGGCGTTGATATGCTCTGGACACATGTTGATGAAGTCATTGGTGCAACCAACCAGCTTAGAGGCCACAATATGCCTAGGGTTGCTGCTTTGCTTTCGGCGCGAGGAATCATCACACCCGCACATATGGGAGGAATAACAAAAGAAAGTGTCCAAGTCCAAGGTCAGATGCACCAGCAACTGAAAGCAGTGATCATGAAGAAGAGGAAAATAGAGTTGTACCAGAACAACCACAAGGTGCAAGTCAGATGAAGAAATGGAGGACCAGGGAGGGGAGGAAGACTCGGGTGGACCTGTAACAAATGATGGAAATGAAGACTTCCATGTGGACGCAGATTTACTTCTCTAGATGGCTGAATTGTTGGTTATATGGATCAGTCGACTGGATGTTTAGAACTATTTCCATTTCGGACTTAAGAACACTGTATAAGTTTATTAGTTTACTTATGTTTGTATCTTGCTTTGTTACACAGTGTAATTGTGCTAAAGCGCTATTAGTTCTTATTTGTTAAATTTGTGTACTTGGTTAAGTTGTTTTGCCATGCTCTACTGTCTACTACTCTTTACATTTTTTTAGTCTTTATAGTTTTGTTTTTCTGCTATTTTGCCTATTTAACTAATTATCTTCTTTCTTTGTAATTTCAAATTAAGCCATAAGCCAGCAGTCAGCACTCACCATCGGGCATCATCAAGCAGCAGTTACAGGTAAGTGGTCAAATCACCATGATAATGATTCATTGCAAACATGATTACATGCCAAACTGTGCTTGGCTGCTTGCCTCTATCATTTACCTATTTATTATGGCCATGTTTACATATATTTACATCATATATATAGTATATACATGATCGATCAGGCCATCTAGGCACAAGGACGACTAAATGTCCAACTAGTCGATTAGACCGATTAGGACCGACTAATCGACCCTTATCGACGACTAATCGCGATTAGTTGTCTGATCGGTGGTCATACGACTAGCCTCGATAATACAATCTAAAAACATTGTTGCTGAGTACGTTGTACTCACTCTTGTATTAACTCTCTTTCTTTAGAGGATCTCCAAGAATGTGCACAAGGGTCTCTAGATGATGGTTATGCCTATGCAGATTGGGATGATGACTATGAGGAAGCTAGTCAAGTTGCTGCCACCTTCTATGGTGGATGGGATGAATAAATAATCCCCTTATCTAAGTCATATATGCCTTGGGCGATGTGCCTTTGTTTCTTACCTAGTAAGCTAGGTATTGTACTAATTATTGGCACCCTCTATTCTCTGCCGTCAACTTTGTTATGGTTTATTATTTGACAATCTTGTATCTGTTGAGTTAATCATAGGACAAGGATATTATGTTAGGAAATAATGACTCGGGTCGTCACAATCGAGACTTAGGCAAAAAATCTGTTATTTCAAAGACGCAGGTGCTGAATTTATTCTTTCTCTTAGTTCTAATAATATTTGAGTTAAAGTGGAAGGTATTGTGAGATAGAAAAATACATGATCGAAATTTGATGCATTATCCTCTCAGTTACCTAGCAGTGCTTTTAATTCCTTTCGTGATAAGATGACAAATTGTATTCTTTGATGCACTATATGCTTTAGGAGTGATATAGTCGAGTGCTTGTACTCACAATATTGCTGTATTTTATCACCTCATTCTATAGCATGTCACTGCTTCACTTTGCCTACCAATTATCACCTCAAATTTACAAACCAAGGACGTTTCTTCCCTGTGGTTCCTCCGTAAGTAGGTAAAGGGTGAACGACACATGGAAAGGGGAACTGGGGTGTTCTGACATATATTTATGAAGATACCTGCCTGCCATGGCCTAGAGTTAGATGTAAATAACTTTTGGGCCTTGTTTAATTCGTGGTTAGGAATTAATATTTGACACTGTAGCACTTTCGTTTGTATTTGATAATTATTGTTCAATCATGGCCTAATTAGGCTTAAAAGATTCGTCTCGTAATTTACAATCAAACTGTGTAATTAGTTATTTTTTTATCTACATTTAATACTCCATGCATATGTCCAAAGATTTGATGTGATGGAGAGAGAGTGAAAAAACTTGGAATCTAAACAAGGCCTTGAATGTTTCTAAATGCTGGAAGCATCTTTTCCAATGAAGCTGAGATAGGTTTCCTGTGAACATCAGTAGCTCCATGCTTCATGTTTGAAATTTCTTGTTTATCTTCATGAGGTGGTGTTGGTTATTATGCTTTGTTAATCTCTGCTGTATATATTACTAGCTGTATACTCGTGAGTTATTTGGTTCATTTCAAAGTACTTAGTCACAAGCTCAAGTTGTCCATACAATTAAATCTCCATGTTTTGTAGACAGTGAAATGTTCTCGTTCCTCAATTGAAATTCCATTGATCCGTTAATTGTTTTGTTGGTTGAGAGAAAACTTCATTGGATCGAATCAATGCAGGAATCATGGTACTAGTAGTAGTTCAAACGTGAAGTATTATCCTTGAGAACCACCTCTGGATGCAGTCTTATGTTTGGAGTTTCATATAATCTGTTGTGTCAAATCAAAGTCATCTTTAGATTGAAGTGGCCTGCATTAGTCTCTGGTGATCTGGGTTATTCAGTGCTCGTAGCGACACACGGGCATATAGCTTAGTGACCAAAAAAAAACGCTGCACATTTTTTTTCCCTTCACCGGCTCTGAAGTTTGGTACTCCGTACGCCGGGGCAACGGAGACGAAGAACTGCGGACCCGTTTCAAAAAAAAAAGAACTGCGGACGTACGGTAAAACTTAACACTGCGATTTTTCTTTTATAGGTGTTTGACTTTGACATGGCTTCGAAAAGGCCAAAAAAAGGGGCGCCCCTAGCGTCCGGACGCCTGGATTCATCGGCGTGTCCGGATGCACCTCTGGCCCCAACCGAGTGTCCCGCCCCCACACACGAAACCACGCCCGCCGTCTCCAGAACAGTAGACTTGTTTCGATCTCAGACCAAAACAACGGAGCACCTAGCGCCCACCGCCCCACGGAACAGTAGAATGGTTCCGTCCCCGCACGTGCCGCCATCCCACCGCACCACCCGTCCCCTTGCCATCCCGTCGCGCCGCCCATCCCCCCGCCGCGCCCATGCTAGGTGCGTTGAGTCCTCACCGCGCTCCCATCAGAAGTATTACTTGTTTGCAACATCAAAGTGCAATGCGAGATGCAACATTAGAACAAGTCTACTGCAATATTAGAACAAAACGACTGCAACAACAGAACAAAGATATTGTATTACGAGATGCAATATCAGAAAAAAGAAACTAATACAACAAAGAAATATTACTTGTTGCAACACCGTAACAAAATTACTACAACAAAAACAGAACAAAGCGCAAATACGAGAAATCAACATCCGAAAAAAAACTAATGCAACAAAGAAAAATCATTTGTTACAACAACAAAACAAAGCTAGTGCAACAATAAAGAAACAAAGCGCAATACGAGATGCAACATCAGAAAAAGACTAATGTAACAAAAAGAATACTTGTTGCAACAGTAAAACAACGCTACTGCAACAACAGAAACAAAACGCAATGCGAGATGCAACATCAGGAAAAAAAAGACTAATGCAACAAAAAAGAATACTTGTTGCAACAACAAAACAACGCTAATGCAACAGAGCTCACCGGAACCCTAGCCACCGCGGCGTCCCTCGATCTAGATCCAGAGGAGGAGGAGAGCTCAGATCCGGAGGAGGTGGAGGAGGAGGGCTCAGATCTAGAGAAGGACCCACCTACCTCGCCGGAAGCCGCCGCCGTCGCCCTCCTCTCCGGTGGCATGGAGGTCGTGGAGGGAGGGAGGGAGGGAGGGGCAGCTCGTCGAAAGCCGTCGTTGTCGCCCTCCTCTCCGGTGGCATGGAGGTCGCGGAAGGAGGGAGGGAGGGGTGGCTCTCCGGAAGCCGCCGCCATCGCCCTCCTCTCCGATGGCATGGAGGTCGTGGAGGGAGGGAGGGGCGGCGACGCGCGAGCGCTGCGTGCCAGCAGCGAGAGAGTGGAGGAGCGGGTGAGCAGAGCGAGAGTGAGTGCGGCTGTCACGAGACGGGATGGGAGGGAGTTGAGCAGATAAGGGGCGCCGCGCAGTCGAGTTGTTCCTGTGCGGGTCCGTCCGGACGGTAGGAACGTCCGCACAGTAGCGTTATCGAAAAAAAAAGCACTCATTTTCTTGAAGAAGCGGTGCCATACTAGCATACCATGCGACAGTTGAACAATCCTTGGTACAGTCCCAATGCAACCGAGTCTGCACAGTGGACGGCGCTGGTTTACCATGTACTGTAGCGTAGTACTGCATCATAGCTGCAGGCGGCGATGGAGCGACAGGTCAGTGGCCAGCCGGTGTTGATGGACAGGACCGACAGTTCGTAACAAGCCGAGGGCGGGGGCCGGCCGGCCGGCCACGCCACCCACATGCAAGCGTTCGCGCCACTGCCGGCCGGCCGCCGACAGCAATTTGACAAGAAGGCGAGGGATCGCCGATCGCGACGCGACCATCGCATTCAATTCAATCGCCTTGTTCGTTCTCTTGTCGTGTCGTTCGTCACCTATAGATCCACTCCTGCTCCTGTACTGCTCTGCACTGCTGCTAGCTAACACAGTGATGTTAGTAGTTTCACTTCCAACGTGAACCTCACTGTATGTTTTTCAACGAAGGACATGTCACTTCAACGTTCAACCAACTAGAAATACACCTGTATGCAGGGGTGGATCTTCGTAGACGATAGGGGTATAGGCACCTTAAAAAATATTGATTATGGCTGTGTTTAGTTCGCGAAATTTGGGAATTTGGCTACTGTAGCACTTTTGTTTTTATTTGGCAATTATTGTTCAATCATGGATTAATTAGGCTCAAAACGTTCGTCTCGCGATTTCCAACCAAACTGTGCAATTAGTTTTTTTCGTCTACATTTAATGCTCCATGCACGTATCGCAAGATTCGATGTGATGACTACTGTAACACTTTTTGGAAAAGTTTTTGGAACTAAACACAGCCTATGATCAAATTCTCATAATATACATGTCTCCACGTTTAAAAATCTATACACCTATGATTTGCTCTAGCTTTGCTCATACCTGTACATAACTTTTACATACATGACTACATCAGTGCTTTGCAAGTCTACTGATGGATTTACTTGCACCTGTATCTGAGTTCAAAATTTTGTTTGGTTTCATGAAATTAGAAATCTATCTCGTGTATATATATCGAAATGTAATTTTTGTCTGCACATCTCTGCACTCTGATTTCACCCCGGTCCACTCGATTCGAATCTTGACTTCTTCCTTGGTGTCTCAGATCTGTACCTGCGCTTCTTTCTCGTCAAAGGGAAAGTGGACTGTATATATTCCCTCTGTCCTTAAAATATACTCCCTCGGCCCATTGAAAGGGTTGTTTTTTACTTTTAGACTTTTTGTTTGACCGTTCATTCTATTCAAAAATTTTATGCAAATAATAAAATTAATAAATCATTATTAAAGTATCTCTAATGATAAAATAAGTCATAACAAAATAAATAATATTTATACAAAAATTTTGAATAAGACGAACGGTTAAACAAGAAGTCTAAAAGTTAAAAATGACACATTTAATGGGACAGAGGGAGTATAATTCTTGTTCTTCAATAAGTCAAATATTTTTAAATTTGATCGAATCTTTTAAAAAATACTAATATTTATAATACCAAATAAGTATCATTAGATTAATTGTAGAATTTATTTTTATAGTATACCTATTTAGAGATATAAATATTAATAATGTTTTATATAAACTTAGCCAAAATTAAGAATAACAAGTATAATTACATTTGTCATGAAATGTTTTTAAAACATCTCTACTTGCAGGCTTACATTTGTCATAAACTCGGCTGACCATAAGTTATTTTGACTTTGACCAAACTCACAATTTCATCATTTCAAGGCTGGAGATAGTAGTGACATATAACTCAAAAGAGAGGTTTTTTCATGAAAAACGTCAACATCACACCCCACCTATAGACTCTGTATCGATACCATCCTAAACTAATTATGTGTTCAATTTAGTCTCAACTATTTTACTTTGTCCAATCTACTTATCAAACCCCTATTAAGATTTTCTTTTATATGTTTCTCAAGTTCTAATTTTGTGTGATAATGGCTTGCACCATAACTTATGTTGGAATATACAATATGATTTTTCATTATTATTTTTTGTATGTCATGGCATCCGGTAAAATTGATAATGTATTTCTTCGAATATAAGTTACAAGGGACACTGCCACCACACAAAATTTTAAACTCAAACTCAACTCTGTTATTCATTCAACTACCGGGGCAAAGAAATTACCAAAGAATTCTTTGGATGAGAGAATCAAAATAGGAAGATGATCCTATCAAGACAACACCCCTCTCCCACCATTGAATAGACTTGTTTCACGGGTTTGGTGTGAACCCTCTTAGCCCGGCAGCCCACAAAACCAAAACAGACCAAACTGACACTATGGTTTTGACACAGATTGGACCCCTTTGCTAAAAACTGGCAGAACCATACGTACCCTTATCTCTCGATCACCATGGCATGGGTTCATCACGAGGTGAGTAAAGCAGAGACATGCGTCGCCATGCTCGTCGACAACAAGCAGTAGCAGACCCAACAATTGATTAGAGCTTGGGCAAGTCTCAATTGGCCCTGTTCGGCTTGCTGAAACTTGGCTGAAAGTGGCTGAAAAGCACTGTTCTGACTGAAATGTTGTGAGAGAAAAACACTGTTCTGGCTGAAAAAAAAAGCCGAACAAGCTGGATATAAGGTAAGCTGAACGGAGTGTGTCAATCAGGTCGCCTGTTTTGGAGCTCCCATCAAAACATACTGCGATGAATATGCAAGAGTGCACCAACGTTGGAACACGAGAAGGTGACTAGGGTCGCCGGGCCCTGGGTTCACCAATGACAACAAGGTGATCGCCATAGACCCTGGTGGTGGCGCCCTCATGTACGACCCTCGACATCCACGCCATTTATTCCCTACCTACCCACATTGTGCTCAAGTACCTCAGGGCCTGTTTAGATGCAAAAAATTTTGTAAAATAAGTATTGTAACGTTTTCGTTGTTATTTGGTAAATAGTGTCCAATCATAGTCTAATTAGGCTTAAAAGATTCGTCTCGTGGATTTCGTCTAAACTGTGTAATTAGTTTTATTTTTTATTTATATTTAATGCTTCATGCATGCGTCCAAAAATTCGATGGGACAGGGAATGTGAAAAATTTTGCAAAATTTTTTGCAAACTAAACTGGACCTCATCCTTTCCCTCGGTCAGTGATGAAGGCATCAGCATAATTGACAGGCTCAAGAATACCTCACGGACGTAGGCCTTCCAGGCAGGGGCGAAGCTGGCAATGCACCCACGGAAAAAACGAAATTAAGTGCTAAATCATCTCAATTTACCACTTGTGCACCCCCACTATCCAGGGTCATGCACCCCCCGAGGCCACGACGCAACATGAAAGTGTGAAAGCTTGAGCAAACCAATACTAATCCATTGATCAGCCTAGCGCCAATAAATAAACCCGAGCATGCAAGGATAAGAGCAGACCAAGTCCTGCATGTGTGACGTAGTGAGGTCTATGACCAGGAGCCCATGATTCCTTGGTTGCACAAACTAAGTACTACTCTTTGTTTCTATACTTCGATTATTCTTGACATTTCTTCCAAACAAAACATCTAAATTTGCAATAATTTCTTGCTTGCTAATTGTTTATCGTAGTAGGAATATATATAAATAGATGTTTAGATTTTTATCAGGAGATTTTTTTTCAGTTAGGGTATAGACAGGCTAGATGCCAACCCTAATATATAATATATATTTATTGATTTTGTATAGCTCTCTCTATTTTTATATATAATTTTCTAGAACCATATATATTACCTTAGAAAAATCAAATTTTACCATGTAAATATTGCATATCAAGATTAAGGCCTGGTTTGGTGGAGCTCCAATCAGCTCCCCTGTACATTATAGTAAGGAGCCGCTTTTATCTCTTTCATTGAAATAAATAGGAGCCAATAAAGCTGTTATTTTTAGCTTCACAACTCTAACACCTCCGCGTACTGTAGTAAGGAGCCACGACTATTTGGAGCTGTGCCGAATGAAGTCTAAATCTGGAATCTTGTCGAACAGAGTCTAAAGGGTGTGTTTGGTTTCTTTGGCAAATCTTGCCTGACCTTACCAAGGGATAAAATGATGTTAGAAATGTATTTGGATAGCTAGCTAGTCTCAGGGCATGTGGTGGCAAGGTTTCTTTGTAATTTTCCTTGTTAGAACGAGCCAGCCAAATTTGCTCCCCTCTCTTGGCAACTTTATTAGAAGGTATGTTCGCGTCATGAAACCAAGCACACCTTAAGTAGTATGGAAGTGTTGCACCCCCTCGTATTGGCTCTAGCTTCGCCACTGCTTCTAGGCTCTCATCTACACCGTTGCAACACCGCCAGAGTCGGGTAAATAAAATGGGCGCTCCCTCTCGCCTCTGTTGCCGCCGCCCCCCAAGCATGCATGACAACGACCACCACGGCTTCACCAGCATCGGCGTCTACATGGCGGCTCATGAATCTGGGTGTCCGCATGCAGGGACGAAGCCAATGTGGTGGCGTTGTTGATCTTTAGCTAGTGAGCCAGTCTATCTAGCAAAATAATCAAAACAGTTTAACCCGTCTAGACTACTAAACCCAACCCGTCTAAACTAGTCATCAATGATTTGGTCTCCAATTCTGCCCAGAACCGTTTAGAACCATCTTAAGTCAAACTATTCTAAGTTTGATGATGTCAACTAGACCGCCTAATAATCAACGTACAATAGCTTCGTGTCCATTTTCGATTTCATTGTGTTCGTTTAAGCCCAATCTTGGCCTAACAAGTCACGTACGATGGGTTTGTCAAGACCTGAGCAAATCCAACAAGAGCCGGCCTATGAAGCTTAGTGGATAGGACCTGAACAGAGCTTTCGCTGGTTAGGAAAAAAAAAATCTCAACTTGAAACGTTCTGTTATAGTATAGTTGTACACACATGCAAAGAAGAGATTGAGGGGCTCTCCAGCCTCTAGTGCGCGGAAAACGCGCAGTATCAATCAACGCGCACGTGTGCGTGTACCCTAATTTTTTTAGAAAAAATTCAGAAAAAAGGTGCGAACACCTGGGTTTAAACTCTGGTGGATAGCATCCCACCACTAGACCACATGCCTATTCGCTATAGTATAGTTTTTGTACTGTAGAAAATATGTGAGCAGTCTAAGCCTAACTAACTTTACCCGTAGGATGGTCGTGGACAGGATTTTTCTAAGCTGAAAACAACTCCTCTTTTTTTCAGCTCAGCCCGGCCCGGTTCAAAGTAAAAAAAAAAAGATGCAGGTCGGGTTTGCTGGGCTGGCCTACTGCGACAAGCCTGCTGGCCAGGCGGCTGACACCACTACACAAGCAGCAGCTACTGGTAGTGGAGCGGCTTGACTTTGGTGGTAAAGCGCGCGGCGGACGCAGAAGAGGAAGAAGCAGCGCGGAGATGCTACCGCTGCCCAATGCTTCAGAAAGGAGTAGGGCCGCGTTTACTTCTTTGCAGAATCGGCGCCGCCGGAATTCTCCGGCACTGTTTCGGCAACGTAGCATTTCATTTGTATTTAATAATAATTGTCCAATCGTTGATTAATTAGGCTTAAAACGTTCGTCTCGCAAAGTACAACTAAACTGTACAATTAGTTTTTGATTTCGTTAACATTTAGTACTATATGTATGTACCGCAAGTTTGATGTGACGAGGAATCTTCTTTATGTATAGTGCCAAAATTTGGATTCTGGGGTAACTAAAGGCCTGTTTAGATTCCAAAAAATTTTGCGCAGTATCCGTCACATCGAATCTTGCGGCACATGCATGGAGTACTAAATATAGACAAAAAAAAAACTAATTGCACAGTTGGGTGAGAAATCGCGAGACGAAACTTTTGAACCTAATTAGTCCATAATTAAACACTAATTATCAAATACAAACGAAATGCTACATTGAGTCAAAATCTAAAAAATTTTAATCTAGACGGGCCTAAACAAGGCCTAGTCCTAATCTTCAATCCCGCGATGCCCGATTAGGGGTCACGTCGGGGCCGTCCCATCGCCTGAGGACGGAGAAGAGCAGAGCACAACGTCATGATGCGTCCATGCTTGCTCCTGCACCTCGCACCAGCAGCATCGCCACCGGCCGGATCCCCTCCCCTTGCAATCTATTGCTACGCCTACGCACACCATCAGCAGCAGCTGGCCTGGCCGGCTCGCAATGCTAGTGCTGGTGGTAACAGAAGCAGTATTATTGCAACCCGTCAAATCATCCCCTCCTGCCCTGGCCTGGACGCGTCGCGGCGGCGTCCCCCGACGAGCCGGCCCCGGCCATGGCCAGCAAGGCAGCCATGCACGCAGCGGCGAATGCAGCTGCACCTGAACCTGCACCTGCACCTGCACCTGCACCTGCATGCTCTGCGTCTCGTCGTCTCTCCTCGATCGCTCTGACGGCCTGACCTGACCCAAATCACGTCGTCTCCATCCATCCATCCATCATTCATCATCACACTACGACTGCTGCTTCTGCTTGTTTTTAACCTTAGCTTTCCTTCTTTTGTTAGCTCTTCTTCCACGACCTGGCTCCAACTGCATGCATTTGCATGCATGCATGAAAGAAAGAATAAATGGATTTCTGCATGTCCATACTCCATAGCAGATGTATACGCAGATCGATCAGGCTGGCTGCTGCGGGCGCCGGAGCACACACACAGCACTGCGTGTGCACGCACACGGCCTGGCGTTCAGAGATCTCGCGCCAGACCCCAAATCCTCACCGCACTGTGCGAACAGTAGCCTTGGTACATGCACTGTTCACGGGCTGAAGAAACGCTCCTGCAACTGTGCTAGTGAATGACTGAAGAAACAAATGCACCAAATACACAGTGGACTACTCGATACATTTTGATTTTTTTACAGAGTACGTACACATGGGCTGGCTAGAGCCAAGCCAATAAATGTTTGAAGCATTTGAGATGCATACACGCATGACAAGCATTTGAGATTGAGCAAGCAACAACCAACAAGTGCAGTAGTCAACACTCTACAGTGTAACATACAGAACTTCCCAAGTTCACCGGCTCAGAGTCTCAGACATGTAGTATGTATGACTAACAAAAAGCATTTGCAAGGGACTTTCTTTTCCCGTCTTGCAAGCCGCCACCACCACGCCGTCTGCCGCAACTTCTGCTCCGCACCGCGGCCGCCGCTTCACCTAGGATCCTCTCTTTCTTCCTATCCGGCACGTCTACCGGAGATAAGAAGGGAGGAGACCCATCTCTTTAATTTCCTGTAGTTTTTCTACTTGCCTAGGGTTTAGTCCAAACAAATCTTTCGATGAAATCAGATGATTTTTAGTCGGGATCGTGCTTCCTGTGATGACTTCGATGATTGCCATGACAAAATTGCCATGACGAGATCGCCATGACGAGATGACCGTTGCAGGCGTCGATTTCATCGGCAGACGGCCAAGTTGTGGCCATTATCTGCAAGAGGAGGGGTGCTTCTGGGCGCCCCCAACGAAGACAGCTTCTCCAGATCATCAATCCCATCGTCCTTGGTCGAGGAGAGGAAATCAAGGTTTGAATGTGATGAGTCTGCATCCTATGCTGCTCTCGACGATGCAAATGCCGATATTCTTTTATCGATTCAGATGCGTTTTGGACTGGTTTCGAAGCGTTGGATCTTGTTTTGGGGTTGGTCATTGAATTCGACATAAGAATTGCACTTTAGCTCCGGCGTTCGAGAAATGCCATTGGGGAAGAAGAAGATGAGAGAATCTGGATAGAATATTATGTATTTTTTATGCCGAGTTTTAATATAATGGCCCTTCCCTCCGCAAAAAAAAAAAGATTAACAAAAAAGCATTTGGAGAGCTAGCCAAGGCAGAAAGATCCATTCAAATATGGACTCACCGGAGATGGAGAGACGGTTACTCACGTGTGTAAAGACTATCCATTCAAATATGGACTCACTAGCACAGAGGGGGATCCCCCCTCCCCAGGTTCCTACTGTCTCTATTGATTTTTTTTTAAAAAAATGACTAAATTTTGAAGAAATTTGTACTGCTACCTCCCCGACCCTTCTCCAAAAATAAAAAAATAAAATTTTGGCTCCACCTTTGTATGGAATTCTTATGAAATACTAGATCAGATGGTTCCATCGTCTACACTTGGTGGAGAAGGGGTAGAGCAAAGATGGATAAACATTTAAGAAGGGATTTTGATGGGTTGGTAATTTATTTCTGGTGGAACATTTGGAACGAAACGTAACAGAAAGACTTCCATCAAATTTCAAAAGACCTAGCTAGATGGCGTCGCTCAATAATGGCGGAGCTTCTCATAGGCCAATAGGGGCCATGGCCACCCCTAAACTTGTGTAAACTTCTTATTAGTTGCAGCCATTCTGGCTTGATAAAAACTAAAGATTAGCCTTATTCTTTAATGATTGGCCCCTGCTAAATTTAGGTTCAAAGCTCTGCTACTGACATCGCCTACTTAATCAAAGAGGTAGTGGAACAATTTGATTTAGCCAAATCGGCTTTTTCCTAAAATGTGTGATCTCTTTTTCGTCTCTTTTTCTGCCTTCTGCTGTTGCCGTCCTTTCAGAAGAAAAATGCTTAACGAGATGAAATTGGGACTGGGATATATCATTGCATGCTAAACAGACATCTCAATACATTTTAGGAAGTACCATGCACACTTTGCATGTGGATGGATCAACACTACAGTGAATAGTACAAGCTAAGAACTGCTATGATGATCCAAATGCATGCATGCAAGCACACATGATTTCATAATAACGACGACTAATGATGCTACCGAATATAAGATACTCTGTCTAATAACTAGTACAAGTGATTGTCGAAATATGACACTTGGAAACTAGCTAGCTAGGCAGTACTAAGCTGCAACTAACATGACAGGCCAGGTAAATCGATGGATCACCAGTGTTCAGTAGGGTAACCCTAAAGAACCAACGGTCCGGATCACGCGCCCCTGGGCGCTGCAGCTGGGCCCATCTCATAAAGGAACCCACCACCGTGCTGCAGGTAGGCCTCCAGCCAGGTAGGTGGCGGTGGCGGTGGCTCCTGTGGACCGGCGTTGACTCCGACCTGGAGCGCCGCCACCGGGGCCGCCGGCTTGCCGGCGACGATAGGGGTGAAGGGAGGGAACGGCGGCATGGGTAGCACGGCGCTGTTGCTGCCGTTTGCCGGCTCTGGTTGCATGCAGGGCGCCGCTGCTCCGGGGAAGACGACCTTGCCATGGTTGCTCGGCGGCAGTGGAGGCGGCTGCATGCTGGGGTGGCCGTGGTGGAAAGGGATGCAGCTGCTAGGGTTTGGGAGGGGAGGCGCGGTGGGGTCCTGCTGGAAGCAGAAGCTGGAGGGGTCCATTGCCATGGGGAGGTAGTATGGGCTCTTCACCATCATCAGCTTGCTGTACTGGTCGCCTGCCTTGTGCAGTATCCTACAGATCACCCGTTCCTCCTGCATGTATAAATGTGTATGAAAAGATTCAGCAAATCATCAGTCAAGAGTAGGATTATACTAGTAGACATATACTAAAAGATTATTTTCTGTCGATTGTGATCCATATCCAGGGCACAAGATTCATCAATATCCAATAGTATCTGAGAAGGTGATCTCTAGGCATGCAGCACATAGAGGTAGTACATCAGTGTATATAGTATATATATTTTTCTGAAATTTTAGTGTATATAAATGTTCTCCTGAATGAACAACTTCTGCAGGTGGCACATTTGTTTTAGTACAAATTAAAAAATGGGAACCCACACGAGCAGCACATTGGATGCTCATGCTACTACTAATACAGTAGTTCATCTTGGGGACATTCTATTCATTGTATTGTACAGCAGAGATTTGGAAGGGAGGCATGTCAGTGTTTGGAGATATGCCAAGTACGTCCATGATGCACCGTGATGGCAGTAAGGCACAAACACAACACAAAAACAAAAACACAGAAGCGTCAGTAGCTGGCTGGCATGGATCATGTGTGTCAGTGCAAAAGATTTCGAGCAGAGATAGATGGAACTACTCCTGGCCATGCATGCATGCTGATGCACCTGCTGCTGAAGCTGGGCACAAACACTGTGGTTGTTGTACCAGGGCATTATCATGCACACCAGCTAGTGCAGTGCCATTGATGAATGCGCAGGAGGAGTACTCCTACATAAAGCACACATCTATCAATCTGCATGCATATGTCACGCCCAAGCCCTCTCCTTGTACTGCTACTCCCTCCGTCCCGTTAAGATTGTCGCTCGGGAAGCGGGATTGTGAGGGGGCACGGTTTTCCAACGACAAACTCAATGGGACGGAGGGAGTATGATGCATACCGTATCATGCATACCACATTCATTGCAGCCAGCATATCTGCTGCAACTCCTACTTCTTGTCAATGATATCACATCTCTACTACTGTCACACTGTTGCGTTTTTACGGCATTCATTCAAAGAAGAATCATTGAAAACCGCACAGAAACTGAAAAGATCTGCCCTGAAACCTTAAGGAATCCATTCATGCATGGAGTAATCTAGCTACTCTAGTTGCGTCGTTTAGTTTCAGAAACTCGAGAAAATGAATCTGCCCTGAACAAATCGATCGGTTCATTTCATGTAGGAGCACTCCTAGATGTATCTATCATATGTACTAGTACAGGAGTACCTTGCATGGGCGGCGAGCGGCGGCGAAGTCGCCGTCGAGGCGGTACTCGTGGAGGACCCACTTTGTCTTCTCTCCGCGCGGCGCGCGGCCCTTGTAGAAGACGAGCGTCTTCTTCATGCCGAGGAGCGCGCCGGTGGCGGCGTTGAGCACCTCGCGGTCCTTGCCGGTGGCCTTCCAGTAGCCGGCGCCGGTGGCGCGGTTGGTGCGGAGGCCCGTGGGGTACTTGCGGTCGCGGAGGCTGAAGAAGTACCACTCGCGCTCCCCCATGCGCGCCGCGTCGGGGAGCTCCCACGGTTCGCACCGGTTGAGGTCCACCTCGGCGATGTCGATGCCGCAGCAGGCGCCGTTGAACACCTTGGCGGCGAGGTAGAAGGTGACCAGCTCCTCGTCGGTGGGGTGGAACCGGAACCCCGGGGGAAGGCCGTGCTCGCCGCCCGCCGCCGCCATCTCCTCCCCGAGCAGGTCCCACAGCGCGTCGCCCATGGCCTGGTGGTCCTGGTGGTGGTGCATGCACAGCGCTACGCAGCTAGCTACTAAGATCTGCTAAAGATGATGAGCAGGAGAAGGATGATCCAAGGGGGGAAAGAGATTTGCCCAAGAACCCTATACCCTTGCCAACCTCACTCTCACTCTTTCTTTCTACCCCAAGATGATGAGAAGAAGCTCTGAGCTGTGGTATGGTGTGGGGGGGGAAGAAGCCAATGCAAGGGGGATCTCTTTATAGTGAGGAGCTTGCTAGGTAGCACCATGCCCCTACTACCTCCATGAGGACCATGACCA
The DNA here is from genome assembly GCA_904845875.1 of Miscanthus lutarioriparius. NCBI lineage: Eukaryota > Viridiplantae > Streptophyta > Magnoliopsida > Poales > Poaceae > Miscanthus > Miscanthus lutarioriparius. The sequence continues at coordinate 5,057,420 of CAJGYO010000013.1, forward strand.
TGAGAGCTGCTCTCTCTCTCTCTCTCACACACTCTTTCTCTCTCTCTGTTGAGAGAGAGAGACAAAGAGAGAGAGATGTATGGAATGGAAAGGTTAAAGGAGGGCGATGGTCATGGTGGCACCTGGCATGGGCCCAATGAGGAAACTTGATGGAGCTTAACGGGAAACTGTTGCACGTCGTAGCAACGTCCTAGCTAAACACCACCGGCTAGTTCCAAGCTATACTACCTACGAGTTGCTAGCTCTAGCTTCTGCTGTAAAGTCTCAGCAACACCCTGTGTGCACACAGCATGTACGTACGGTATGCGTGCATACATGAACATATATATACATAGCACAGCCGTCGTGCTTGAAGGGGGAGCGTGTTACGTGTACCGGCATATATCTGCACATACATATACATACACACGTGTGCCTGCATGCATTCGTATAGGCAGACAGCGACGTATGTATGTTCCGGATATTGAGGGATGCAGGTGATGAACATGCATGTACGCAAACTGTGTACTTCCCCTCTTTCAGGGTACTATATGTAGTGTCTACTACTGCATACCAATATTAATCCTTCGCGCTCGATTGGGCATGCATACTTCTGTTCTGTATGCCCTATTTAGCAGAGCGGCTCTTGTTCCTCCGTGTTGTGTTTAACTGCTTATTAACACACACCGTTGTACAACAGTACAAGTACTTAACTGCTTAATACTATAGCCTAGTAGCAGCAAACTATATATATGAGCAACCAGCGCGACCAAGCGAACATGCAGTGCATGCTTCCCTAAGTTAAGTTGTATCTTCCACCTACCACGTAAAGCCACCTAGCATGCAAATCCCACTGACTGCATACATGCATGCATGGAATTATTTGTTGGTTCGAATCTTTGAAATAAATTTTCTTCTAAACCGTAACCCCGATTGACAAACTGTTTGTTGCATCCGACTCAAAAAAATATTCTGAGCAAAACTAGATCCAATATGGATATATTTTTTTATCCTTTAAGCGAGTTGCATGTCAATGTACTACTGATTGCAACTTTGTCTACCACCTAGTTGCAACTAGTTATAACTCTGTGTATTATATGCATCTGGTCACTATAATCACGCCAAGTTGCAATCATATCTGAGTAGCAACTGTGTTTCAATTGAGTAGTAACTAGTTGCAATCAGTAGTAATTGGTTTGCAATCGGGTAGTAACTTGTTGCAACCAGTAGTAATTGGCCCCGTTCGACTGGCTGAAACTTGGCTGAAAAACACAGTTCCGGCTGGTTTGTTGCGAGAGAAAAACACTGTTTGGCTGGTTTGATGAACAGTAACTTGAGAGAGGGGATCAGCCGGCTGGCTGATCTCATCATACCAGCAAACGGCCCCATTATGTAGTAACGAGTTGCAACCAGTACTAACTAGGGTTGCAACTGGACAGGTGCATCTACCAACTAGGTTGCAAGTGAGTACTTGCTAGCTGCAATTGAGTACTAACTGGTTGCATTTCTATTCGGTAGGAGTTGCAAGCATACCTGGTTACAATCAGAGTAATAACTGGGTTGCAACTAAGTAGTGAATAATTGCAACCAGAAGTAACAAGGTTACACTAGATTATAATTAGTCGCAACCAGTGCTAAATACGCTACAGCCAAGTTGCAATTGTGTTGTAGAAGTGCTTGCAACTCATAGTACAACATATTGCAATTACGTATTTGAAAAAAAAACTGCATCAAATACAGCCTTCATGGATCTCGTTTTGTTAAGCATATTTTTTTCAACAACCTACTTCAAACAGATCTAAAATCGGATCTGTGGTGTAGAAGATATCGTATTTTTTTTTGTTTGGAATCAACAAAAGATTCCCTGCATGCATGCTTCCTGGTGGGTGGGTTGAGTTGTTAGGTGGTATCACGTAATTGGTTGTCTCCATTTAGTTTTGCATGCAGGAGCGTGGACTTACCTCGCGCTCGCTGCGCTCCGTGCGTCTCGTGCTCGCGTGTTGGGTGCACTCGCTTCATAGAATGCACCCAGGTATATTTTAGCCTCGTTCTATATATATATATATATATATATATATATATATATATATATATATATATATATATATATATATATATATATATATATATATATATATATATATATATATATATATATATATATATATACCGCTGCCAAGTTGCATTCACCACCTTTTTGTGTGCACCATAAATTTCTGAAACCCCACACGGCCCATGTCTTCTGTCTTGGTGCGTTTGTCTGGTTGCGCATTTATTTTGGACTACCAGAAGAAGGAATGGCAGCGGCAGGTCCTGCTGCTGCGGCATGCATCGGGGTTTGGGGGAGGACGGTGCTGCTGCTGGTGCTGGAAGCGAGTTTGCACGAGTGCGGCAGTAATAAATTTCTCCTGCTGCCGTACACCGGCCGTGGAATCCCAGTCCTGGCTTTACCGTAGAGTTGATGTGATAGAAATTTTATAAATTAGGTTTAATAGATTGATCTCGTAAATTAGCCTCCGTTTTGTAATTAATATATATTTAATGCTCTTTATTAATATCTAAATATTTAATGTGACAGAAATTTTAGAAACGACTAGAGAATCAGACACCCCCTAGCAATACCAGTTCGATCCGATCCCTCTCAAGCAAGCTGTCGAAACTCAGGGTCCATACATGCTCCTCCTTTCCACAGTACTCTACTCCAGCTAGTACTCCCCGTCGGAGTATAGCTGATGGAACGGAGGCAGTGCATCATCCATCGGTTCTATTCTATCAGCCTGTTCGCTGGTTGGTTTTGGACTGATAAATTCAGCTGGTGCTGATTTATTGTGAGAGAGAAATACTGTACTATGGCTGATAAGTCCTGACTGAAACTAACAAACGAACATGGTGTATGACAAATGCATCAATGATCTAGCAGCTCTTGCAGTTGCACATACTCCACTTTAGAATCTCTCCAAGAATGTTTAGAGGCCGGCGGCCGGATCGGAGTGTGTGTTCGTGGAATCACGGCGGTCCTTATTCTTTCTGATCGAATCATGTCCCTGTTTACATACATAGGCCACTGCATGAATGAATGACAAGAGAGAGCGACTTGCCTTGGAATGGTGACAAAAAGGCCTAAGCCCTACAATAGTGTACTACTCCAGTCTTCATGCTTACGAGTACTACGCGCGTGTTTAGTTGCTACCCAAAATTCAAAAAAGTGCTACAGTACTCATCATATCGAATCTTGTGATACGTGCATGGAGCATTAAATGTAGACGAAAAAAAAATTAATTGCATAGTTTGGTTGGAAATTGCGAGACGAACGTTTTGAGCCTAATTAGTCCATGATTGAATACTATTTGCTAAATAAAAACGAACATGCTACAGTAGCCCCAATTCCCAAATTCAAGGAACTAAACACGCTCTACTACTCCATATAGTACATAGCATACTACTACTGAGTACTACATTGTGTTTCCACGATGCTTCATGCTGGTATATTAGGAAAACTCAGGATCATGAGATGCATGCCCGGTTTTGCATGCAAGGCCAGGGTCCCAAGGGAAGGGACAGAGGAGGTACTCCTACTCCGTACGCTCCAGCACAAGGGAAACTAGGGTGAGGCACTGCAACTCTGTGCCGGCCGGGCGGCCGGGCCGTGTGCCAGTCCACAAAAGTTTGGCGCCCCCGAGGAAGACGACGACGACGACGACGGCCTGATACTGTGAGAGAGGTTGGAAGAAGCAGAGGGGAAAAGAAAGGTGGCCCAGATGTGATTCAATTCTTTGGCCTCATTCAGGGCCCCTTGCTGGTGCCTGCACCGCGGCCGCCCGGCGCTACTTCCGAGACCGAGAGGGTGGAGTAGCTAGGACGACATGCTTGCGTGCGTGTGCGTCCGTTCCTGAATGGTGAAAATATTTTAAAGTGCTTCGCTAAGCTAGGTGCAAAAACAAATGACCTAGCTAGTACTGTGGTAGGAGCGAGTAGGAGGCAATAATTTGCTAATGCTTGCCCCAATCATTGGCGCATTGCCATTGGCCGTTGCATCGTCACAAACTGGAGTACTCCGTATTCGTGGTGAATGGAGCTAGTAGCAAGGATATACGGAGTATGTATACAGTAGGTGCTAGGCCATGAGCTCCTTACTCCTACTCCATAGCGCCCCGTTCGGCTTGCTGAAACTTGGCTGAAAAACACTGTTCTGGCTGAATTGTTGTGAGAAAAAAATACTGTTCCAGCTGAAAAAACAAGCTGAATAGTGCGGATTATAAGGTAAGTTGAACGGGACCCGCATAAACAAACCTATTAGTAAAGAATTCAGTGTCCAACTGCGTGGCAATCCTCTCTAGCGAGAACTGATACTAGTCACTCCTGCGTAGCAACAAGTGAAAGCCTTCCAAACCTAAGGTGCGCGGCACAAATTTGGCAGGCAGGCATGCATGCGGCCGTACTTTTTTGGTATAAATAACTTGCCATATACTAAACTTGTGGTAAAACTTGGCTCATAATAAATGGTTGTATGATGTTTTTGGGCCACAACAGTAGGAAATGTCCGACGCCCTAAAGGCTAAAGGTGCAGTAGATTGCAACCAAACACCGGCATGGTAGACTTGGTGTGGCTTCCCCTGACTCGCGGCGTAGCATGTTGGTTCAACCAAACATGTCCTGAAACCTTTTCACCCTATCATCATTTCTAACGACAAGTCTTGTACTGCACGTACCTCACGTTATTTCAAGCGCGAGAACTCAGATGTTGCCAACACACTGAGGCCCTGTTCGTTTCATCCCCAAACTAAGAGGGTTATCAGACTCCCTTGGTTTAGAAATGAAACGAACAGCACCTGAAGGTGTTAGGAGAGGAGGGGCTTCATGGGTTGATCAGAGGATGGCAATGCTGGCTTATCCTAGAAAGGTTGAAGACGATGCTCCAATGGTTTGATAATTAACACATCACCTAATGAAAACGCTAAAATCAGGACAAACCTAGGACATGTTTGGATCGTTTCACTACTACAGAATAAGCTATCACTGCCGACCCTATCACTACCGGAATTTAAAAACCGACACTGATAGATGCATCATTGCCGGTTCGTAAGAAAAAAGGCTATCACTGCCGGATTTTCTAACAAACCGACAGTGATATATACTATCACTGTCTGTTGGTAATAAAAGCCGGCAGTGATGTCTATCACTGTCGGTTGCATTTCACAGACTGGCAGTGATCATAGGCTTCGGACCCGAAATTTTTATTCATCGTAGTTAACTCGTCCCCGCTCTGCCGAATCCACCTCGCTCTCTCTCCTCTCTCTCATCCGCCGAATCCACCTCGCTCTCTCTCCTCTCTCTCATATCTCTCCCCGCTCTCTCTCCTCTCTCTCAGATTTCTCCGCTCCTCAGACCTCCTCCAGATTTCCCCAAATCTCCTCTCCAAATCCACCTCACTGCGGCCGCCGACGAGCGGTCGGGACACCGGCGCGGCGAAGGCATGAGGCCGCCGCGGGCGCGAGGCCACCGTGGGTGCCGGCGAGCGGTCGGGATCCCGGCGCGGCTTCTTCCTCCTGGCGCTGGCGAGCGGATCCACCCGGCAACGAGCTTCTTCCTCCCGACGACCAGCGCGAGTTCTTCCTCCCGGCTATCGGCACGAGTTCTTCCTCCCGGCGATCGGCGCGAGCGCGGCTCGGGCAACCGGCGCAAGAGCGGGCGGCTCGCGTGGATCGACCTCGGCGGCGGGAGGGCGAGGAAGTGCCGGTTTCTCACGGTACTCTTTCTCTTCCCCGGCAATTTTTCCTTCCCGGTGCTCTTTCTCCTCTCACACACTCTTTCTTCTCAGATCTGTCTTGGGGGCGGCGAATGGGGACGCGGCCTCAGATCTTGCGTTTGAGTGGCGAGGGGCGGCCTCCAGCGTGAGACCAAGCTCACCCTTCCCTGCAGAATCTCCACTCTCTCCCCCTCCCCTCACTCTATGTTGTATGAATCAATTTGTGGATGAGTTGATTTGTGATGTGTTGAACCCTTCTGTGTGATGTATGAATCGATTCGATTTGTGGATGAGTTGATTTGTGTTGTGTTGAATCCCTCCTCCTTTGTCTGATGTATGAGTTGTTTCTTGTATGAACTACTTGATGGAGCGGCGGTGGGGAGCCAACGAGCATGGCAGTGGTGGCGGTAGCTAGCAAGCATGGCGGTGGTGGCGGTAGGCAGCGAGCTTGCTTGCTGCTACTTTTTTTGTTTTTTTTAAAGCTTATCACTGCCGGGTGAAGTGCCGGCCCTGATAGCCTAGAGGCATCACTGCCGGTATGCCACTGCCGGTTCAAAATCCAGCAGTGAAGGGGGATTTTGAACCGGCAGTGATGTCGAAAACTGGGGTAGTGTTTGCTTGGGCTAGCTCGCCAGGTAGGAAACCGTAACATACAACATGTTTGCTTTCTTTACTCATCTGTTTCGTTTTCCATGCAAGCGAGGTTTTTTCTTGCTAGCTTGGGAGATTTAGGGCACGTTTGGTTCTTTGCCACGCCTCGCCTTGCCTGGTTACACGGATAAAAAAGGATCTTGCCTAGGCTAGCGAGCCTATTTCGCTCTCTCTTACTAGCAAGCCAAAACTCGCTTGCATGGACTCCAAGGTGATCTGACGGCGAACGAAACACCCAGGCTCACTCAGCACCCTTGCTTGGCAAGGTGAAACAGTGCCCAACAAACTAAGCAAGGGCCTGTTTGATTTCCCCTACGACTTAGCCACTTTAGCTACTAAACTGTCAAACAAACAGACTAAAAAGAGACTAAAGTAGTTTAGTCACATTAATACCTCAGGAGTAGCTAAAGTGGCCTAAAGTGCCCAGAGGACAGGGGCTGCCCCTCGTTATTGCTGGTCCCCCACCCCGATTTGTGCATTCATTATGGGTAGTTTGGTCTTTGTTAAACTGCTTTAATGGCCTTTAGTCACTAAAACCAAACATGGATGACTAAAGTTTAGTCATTGGTTTTAGTAGCTAAATTTTAGTCATGGGAAACCAAACAGGGCCCAAATGTGCCCCCCAATTCAGCTTGCCTATGCTAACAAGGCTAAGGCCCTGTGTTGGTATGGCTGGTTCGTTTCGCTGAAATTTGGCTTATACTAATACTTTATGCTGATTTATTATGAGGGGAAAACACTGTTTGTTCATTGAAAAGTACTATTGAAGTAGTTAAGCACCGCTGGTAATGTAGATAATGATTCGTTTTTTTCCCCTTCAATCTTTCCCGTCCGTGTGAGGAATAGATGTGTGCTCGCAACTGTCGAGCGCGAGAGAGCCCACTGTAGATCGCTACTCCGGCGCGACTCTGGCCTCTCCAGCACGACTTCGGCCAACACCAAACGGACACTAGTTTTGGACTAATAGTGATCTGGCTTTTTAGATGGAAAAGGGAGAGAGGGTAGGAACTATCGTGTTCCTAGACATAAACCGGTTTTTAAAGCATGCGTAACCAAACAGATACTCGTATAGACGAGGACGGTACGGTGGCTTCTCCTGTACAGCCGACCGTGCAAAAAGCAGCGTCCGAACAGGACTGTAGTGCGCGAAGAAAACTAGCCCTCGTTTAGTTCGGCGCGGAATCGGCGCCGTCAGAGTTACTGTAGCCACAGTAGCTACTGTAGTGTTTCGTTTGTATTTGGTAATAATTGTTCAAACGTTGATTAATTAGGCTCAAAACGTTCGTCTCGTAAAGTACAACCAAACTGTGCAATTAGTTTTTGATTTCGTCAACATTTAGTACTCTATGCATGTACCATAAATTTGATGTGACGGGGAATCTTCTTTTTGCATAGTGCCAAATTCTAGAAATTGGGGGAACTAAACAGGGCCTTACTCTGGGGCACACGGGTGAGCACGACTGCACGAGCATGCAAGAGAGGAAGAAAGATCGCAGGCGGCCAGCCAGAGGCCAGAGCCCAGAGCCAGACGACGTACTGCAGCTAGCCAGCTCCCAGCTGCAGGAGGATGCAGAGCGTGTGCAGTGCAAATCAGGCGCGCACTGTTGGCGCTGCTGGCCCGGCGGAGGAGGACGAGAGATCCAGGAACGAGAAGGAAAGCTCATGGCCATGGGGCGCGAGGCCGCGGAGTTTGTTGGGTGCAGTGCGGGGCAGCCTTTAATCCGCCGCGGCGTCGCAGGCGCCAAACTGCCACCAGGGCCATGCATGGCCCATGGGCGGCGGCAGCGGCAGCAGCCCTAGCAACTAGCTGCCCTCTGTGCGCGCTGCGTGAGAGAGACTGAGAGAGAGAGAGAAGTCCCACGTCCGTCGCAGGCTGGCTGCTACGCCTGCAGCAGGTCTCGCAGTTGATTGATGGGCAGCAGGCATGGCCACGTGCGAGAGCGGCGGGCGGAGGTGACGACTCGGGGGCCGCCCGCGCGCGGCAGGCCAGGCGAGGGGACGGACGCTCGTGCGCGCGCGCACGCGATCGTCCGATCCACCCTGCTCTACTGCTGCCGCTCCAGCTTTCTCGCCATGCGCTGCGCGCTGCCGCAGTGCCGCGGCGTGCCGCAGCCCATCCCATCCGGCCACGGGCCACCCCGCTCGCCTCGCCTCGCCTGCCTCGTCTCTCTCCCACACATGCCCTGCCCGGCTGCCCCCGCACATCACTGGGCGCGTACGTGCTCCGTGCCTCCGTCCGTGCTAGCTGCAGCACCAGCAGCGCCTTGTGTTTCCTCTGCATCAAAGTCCACGCACACTTGCTCGAGCCTGCCTGCCTGCCGCCTGGGGTACTAGAGAGGCCAGGCCAGGGGTTGGACGGCAAGCAAAGATCTCCGACTGCGAGTCACCCCGTCACAGTACCTGTACTACGTGTCTGCCGTCCTTGACCTGCAGCGCGCCGCGGCAGTTCCGCGTCGGTGAGGCACCGCTCAGACCACTGCCGGTACGGATGGCTGGGTTTCCTGCCTTCCGGCCCCGGCCGCCGCCCAAACGCAGCGACGTGCAGCCAGCGTCTGAAAGCGCCGAACCCCGGCCGGCCAGCCCGCCACGAGTGACCGCCCGGCCACCCAGCAAGCAACCCTGCCATTCGTCTGTGCTTTTTTATTTATCTTTCTTAAATGTAAAAGTACCGACAGACAGCCTGTTCGCTTGTTGGTTTCAGCCAGCCCAAACCAGCCAGCCAACAGTGTTTTTCTCTCACAAAAAACCAGCACCAGCCAGCCCAAACCAGCACCAACACCAACCAGCGAACAGGCCCAGAATCGCAGAACGGATAGCACGACGTCGGTCGATGGTTTTTACGGCCGATAAGGTAGCTGATGCTATTTGGCTGATGAGTCGGGCTGATAAGTTCAAGCGAACGGGCGTGTCTTTTCCATTCGAGTCCGTCCCCTAACAACAACAGAAGCTAGGTTTACTGCCTGATCAAGTGATCATCCTGCTCCATGACACTCCGACTGCGACTGCGAGACCGATCGATCGAGAGCGAAACCAACAATGGCACGCAGGAGAGGGCGAGAGGCGAACGGGATGCAGCAGATCATCCAAGGCAGAGGCAGAGAGACGGGGTGGTGTCTGCGTGCGTGGCGCAGCGCTGGTCCTGTCATGTTGTCATTCAAGGCTCGGAAGCTTTTGGAGCCGGGATGGAGGGATCGCTGGCGGGCAGCCGTGTATGTGACTCTGTGTCTGGCCGTTCAGGTGGATTGGGGGGAGAGCTGCAGGAAGGGAGGCCGGAGACCTGCCCCCTCGATCTGCATGCTGCCTGCTACGCCTGTCAGAAACTGCAAGTTTGAAGTTTCTTCTCGCATGCATGCGTCAGGCATTACGTGCGCTCAAGACTTTATTTAGGAAATTACTAGGATATTAGGAGTGCTAGTGCTAGTAGCGTACTATTATTGTTCGATATCTTCATTTTATATGCTTCGGGCTACCTGCAGTTTGCAGGCAAATCTTCTTGTGAAGGCCGTGAGAGTCTTGGAAGTAGCTGGTGCATCCTGCCAAATGGACTACTGCCTGCAGCCTACTCCCTCAGTCCTGCACAGCACGTCGGCACTCTCACGCTCCTCCCCCGTTTTCGTTGGTATTTATCAATTAGTGTCTAATCATAATCTAATTAGGCTTAAAAAATTCGTCTCGTGGATTTCGTCTAAACTGTATAATTAGTTTTATTTTTTATTTATATTTAATGCTTTATGCATGTATCAAAGATTCGATGTGACGAGGAATCTTGAAAAATTTGACGTTTTTGGAGGGAAACCGTCAGATCCAGATCCCAGCCTCGAACAGGACCTCCAGGCCCGCCTGTTTACCCCGCGCCGCTGCTCGTCGGCGCGCGGGCCAAGCACGGGCGAGTGCGCCTCCTCTCCAGCACGTGGGGGCACTCCAACCCTCGCGCGGCCTCTACGCCAGCCGCCGGTGTAGAAGAGGAGAAAGGGCGGCGGATCTCGTCGGAGGAGAAGAGGAGGGCATCGGTAGAGGAGAAGAAGATGGAGGAGGAAGATCCGTGCCGGGGCCGGTCGGTCCGCCACCGCGACGGCCATGCCGGCCGTCTCCGCCTTCGTGCCACCAGCTCCGCCTCGATGCCGCCAGCACCGCTTCCGCCTCCGTGTCCAGGCACGCCGTGCGCTACACCTCCGCGCGGGCCGCGCTGCTCTCGACGCCGCCTCTGCCTCCGCATCAGGGCGCGCTGTTGCTCTGCCTCCGCGCTGGCCGCGCCGCCCGCTCTGCCTCCGCCTCCGCTCCGGTACTCTGTGTGTGTGTGTTTTGAGCAAAAAAGTCAAGCGAAAGGGAGGAGGTGAACTGGTGAAGGGGTAGGCGTGCAGCTACGGTGGACTGGGACCACACCTAAAACGACACATTTTTTGGGACAAGTTTTGAAGGCTACAACGACACTTTTATTGGGACTGAGGGAGTACTGCACTGTGCAACTCATATTCAGCTAGATTGGCGACCTCAAGAAACGAACACCTAATTTTCCACCTTTTAAAAATGAAATATGGTGAAATTCGTCTTTTGTTTCTTGCATGTGGCGTCATAGAATCCTGATTTTTATTTGACAAAAGACAGCCTTAGGACATTTTATACTTGATTTATATTAATAAGAAAAATAAGAACAACTGTAGAAAAGACCATGCCGAAAACAATAAATTGCAATCAAATTTGACAAAAAGGCTTCTCGTCCACCACATCTACGTACCGCAAATCATGCTGGCTACATGCCCCGAGCGGCTCGGAGCCCAACCAAGACATGCCCATGTGGCACCATTCATCTACACAATCACAAACATTATAAGTCCACCAACAATACCAGATGGGCCAAAAAGAATTGTTATTCCAAATAACGTCGTCGTTAGCAAGTGTTGGTAGTTCTCTAGATTTTTCTGGATGATTTTTTTTTCCGGTAGTGCTTGTATCCGTGCGTCCGTCCTGTGACTCCCATACCCATTCACGTACACATCCTCATCCACTCATTTATGGACCCAGCCCGCGTCGCTCGCCCGCTCTGCACTACGTGCCCCCGCTCGGACAGACTCCGCCCTCGTCGCTCGCCGGCGCTGCCCCCGCCCGCCATTGCGGGACGGACTCCGCTCGCCCCCGCCACCTCCGCTCGTGGGACGGACTCTACCTGCGCCACTCGCCCGCGTTGCCCCTGCCCGTGCCGCATGTCCGCCGTATGGGCTCGCGCCTCCCGTCGCGGCCGCGCTCAATCCGCCTGCCACGGTCACCGCCGAGGACCGTGTCGTCGCCAAGCTCTGTGTTTGCGACCTACGAGCACTCCGTGGCATCGAGCACTGCGCCGGCATCGAGCTCCAGAAGGGCGAGCTCCATTCGTCCCAAGCAGTAAGGTGACATTGCGCTGAAAGCATGTGCTGCAAGCGTATGTTTCGAGTGTTTTCAGTTGTTTTAGAGGTATGTTGCAAGTGTTTCATATGGATGTTCCAAAAGTAGACTGAGATGTTGCAATGGTTGTACACTTATGTTGCAAACGTATGTCCCCAAGTGTGTTTATCTGGAAGTTGCATATGTTTCACGCATAGGTTGCAAATGTTTTATCTGGATGTTGCGTACTTGTTGCAAATGTTTTCAAGTGTTTCATGTGTTTTTGCAAGTGTTTCAGACGCATGTTTCAAATGTTCCATCTAGATGTTTCAAAAGTTGATTGGGTGTTGCACATGTTGCAATGGCGCTAGTGGCTGGCGGACAGTGGTCTGCCGCAGGGCTTCGGCTCCTACCTCACACCTTCCTCACGTGGCGTGCCTCGCCCTCTCCTCTCCCTCCCTTCCCTCCATCTCGCCACGGTGGTTCGAGCTTGGTGGGAAACCCTACCCGACGAGCACACAAACGCCGGCGGAGGTGGTGGCCCTAGATCGGTCGACGGCGGCGCGATGCTCGCGTAGTGGCCTCGGAGCAAGCTGAGGTCCGTGCCGCCTGCTCGCTACGCTAAGGTCCAGACATCTGGGCGCCAGTAACGCCCATTTTTTTCTCATTTTCCTAGATCTAATATTTTTTCCTGAAGATTCTACGTATATTTTCATAAGCTCTAAGTATTTTACTTGGATTCTTCGTATCCCAACCTATTTGTATGATTTTTTCTGAAAGTTTTACAAGGTCAGAGACACTTGCAATGGTTTAAAAACCTTCAAGTATTACCAATTTTTTATACCTAAAAGGAGAGAAAGCTGCCTTGAAGACCACTTAAAACCCAGGCACGGAGGTAATTTGAACGGTTTAAGACTTCAGAGGTTTTAGAGTTTGAGGACAAAAATCCTAGTACGATGATAGTTCAGGAAAGTAAAGTGTACGCTTCCGAGACTTCACGTTTTTGGACTGTCAGTTGGGCCTGGCTGAAATACAGTAGTGGGCCTATCTCCCCACAACTGGGCTTCGGTGAGGGTCGTCAAAACGGGGGAGAAAAGCGACCTATTCTGGGTTGTCAATTGTGGCCTCTGCCTCTCCCAACCGGTTGAACGGCCCGTGTCCTCGGCTGGGCCCCTCCAGGCCTCCATTCCACGTGCGTGGCCACGTCGTGCGAGAGAGATCGCGTGCCACCTTTCGCTCCGGGGTCCGCGGCCTCCGCACAGTCGGGCGGGCGCCCGGTTGCCGTCTCGGCACCGATCTGGCCGGACCGAGACGGTGTAGCTGCCATGTCGCGCTCCCGCCGCTGCAGCGAAAGGGACACTGAAGCCGAAGCAGATCTGAATCTGAACCTGCACATGCACTGCCCTCCACGAGAGGACGGATGAGAGGAAGAAGAAGAATCTTCTCTGCTCTGCTCTGATCATCTCGACTGCGTCGGTGCTTCAGATCTCACAGATGCTTGCCGCGGTTCCATTGCTCTGGACCGCGTCGAAATGAATTACGACAGATCATTTACATTTGCCTGCCCTGTCCAGGATCCGACCGGATCCATGGCGTGTTCTTCATTCAAGGAGCAAGACTGAAGCAAAACGGCAACGACGGCCCAAAACATCGAAGGAACACTAGTTACATGTTCGTGGATCGTGGTCTCCAACTCGCGGCAACGATCGATCGATCATCTTTCTTCCAAGATCGATGGATGCCAAATGCCATCATACACACAATTACCATGCTATTATATATATAGATGCCATATACACCACCACAAAATTATCAATTGCTTTATTGCGGCAGCTCGATCACGGCAAGCAAAAGCAACAATGCGGCGGGTGGCGGATCCGCCCGCCATGGCTCCCACCTCCCACCTCCTCGACATCACGCCTCGCCGTCGTCGAAGTTCTGGGCGTAGCTGACGGAGTCGTACCCGAAGTCCTGCGGCGCGGCGGCCTTAAGCGGCCGGCCGTCGCGCCCGAGCAGTCGCCGCGCCCCGGCGCGGAGCCTGACCATGACGTGGCGCCACCCACCGCCGGCGCAGCGGCACCCGCCGCCCAGCGGCCGCGCCTCGTCGTCGTCCTGCCCGTGGGGCGCGAACGGCGCAGTCACCCAGCCGAGCCCCCACTCCCACCACCGCCGCAGCGCCTTGACGGACGGCATCGACCGGGCGCGCCGGAACGCCGCCACCGACGACGACAGCGACAGCGACGGCGGCGGCCTCACGTGCACCGAGATCGAGGACATGCGCCGCCGCAGCCCGATCCCGCCGGCGCCCGCCTTGGTTCCCGCGCCGGCGGCCGTGGTCACCGGGAGCTGCTCGTCCTCGCTCCGCCGCGGCTTGATTGTCTCAAGGATTGCGTCGGTCGCCATTGCGCCGGGGGGATCAGGGGGACAGCGGGAGAGATCTTGGACGCGGAGGTTGGGCCTGGTTGGTAGGCGAACTGGCGAAGGGGGTGAACTCTCCTGACTCCTCAGCTGTTCTGATGCAGATGCCTGGGAATATTGGGTGACTCGAGAGCTGGAGCAGCTGTGTTCCTATCGTGCCTGCTGGATATTAGTTACACCAAACCACGTGTACTTAGTACTATAGTAAACTGATGCTACTACACGTGTGTAGATATTTTTTTCCAGTAAGAAATGAACTTACGAATTAGAAGTCATGGGAAATAGAACATCTTTTGTCCCAAAAAAATATGCAATTCTAAAATACTGTCAAATGATCTGAAGTTTAACTCAAATTTTATATAAGATGATACTAATATTTATCATAAATAAGTAAGTGCTATTATAAATAAATCACGGCGAGAACCACACTGGGATTCAGCGTCATTACGTGGTCTCTAAAACAACAAGCTATTCCTACTAGTACATGCGTAAAGCTTGTGTTGCAGCGTGCGTAACGGGGAGAAAATTAAAGAGTTGAGCCGTGGGCAGGCTATAAACTACGCTAACTTCTGACAGAGTTTCTGAATAGTTAAACTTAAACAAGCGCCGTTGGTCGTGAACTTCTGAAGCAGCAAGGTGAACAAGCGCGAGCTCCAGTCTCGCTCTCGCATCGACGCATGCCATGGCATGATGTCTGCAGGCGGGGCGGCAGGGCGTGTCGGCGCCTGACGCAGAATACCGAGGAGGGGCAGCGGGCGGTGGGTCGTTGTGACGCGCCCATCCACTATTCTTCTGCCCGTGCCCGTGCGTGGCCAGCCAGACGTGCCGCCCACGCGGCCACGCGGTCCCTGTGATGTGCCCATCCACTATTCTCCCGTCCCGGACGGATCGGGTGCGCCTACGCAGCTATCGCCGGAAGGAAACAGGCAGGCAGGCCGGACAAGTACCGAATATTCAGTCACGCCTTGTGCGTCCCGTGGTGTAGCCATGTGCCCATTTAGGAGCAGTATATGTACTAGGCGAGTAGGCGTACACATACCCTCACGCAACAAAACAAAAATATTTTTTTAACAAAAATGTTTTACCAAACGTTGAACTCCCTACTAGGAGAATTCACATAGTTTAGACTATGGTGTACAGTACCTTTTTTTTAATATCACATTGTTTCAGTTTCACCGAGGAAACACAGGCCGGTTTGGTAGCCCTTTTGCTTCGGTTAAAAAAAAACTATTTTTTACCTCTTTTCTACAAGCTTCTTCCTAAAAACTGTTTCTAGTTTTCCCTCACATACAGTTTCCTAGATAAAGTTAGATGAAACTGAAAAAAACTAGAAAAAGGCTAGCGCATGGGCGTTTGGATGGGGCCAGCTTATGGACCTCCGCGTCCTATGCCTGCTTCAAGTGGGTCCCGCGCTGCTCCGTGCCCTATTCGTGTTCCACGCTCGCTTCCATCTCGATCTACGGCCGCAGATTTCCCGTGCCTGCCGCTCGCGCCCCCTCTACACCCACGCGTATGTAGGCAGGCCCAGCAGCTGCAGCAGGCAACTGTTGCAGATGGGGTCCACTGCAACATGTGCAACACCAGATCTACTTTCGCAACATCTAAAAAAAATATTTGCAACATACGTTCGAAACAGTTGAAACACTTGCAACATACATGTCGGGGATCAATAATAGGGTACTCGAAGAGCAGGAGCTAATGGTCATCAACATTGATTCAACCGAGCAGTTAGGAGCGCGCCTACAGCTCCAACCGACTCCAGGTGCGCGGGCTCCGCCTTGCCCGACCTCCGGGGGCGGGCTCCGCCTCGCCCGACCCCGAGGCCGCGATCTCCGCCTCGCCCGACCCTAGGTCGCGGGCTCCGCCTCGCCCGACCCCAAGACCGCGGGCTCCGCATCGCCAGACCCCTTGGATGCGGGGTCCGTCTCGCCCGACGGGGACCCATACCGCCTCTAACCACTACAGGTCCAAGCATATGGGCCTAGGTCAAAACTCTGACACCAAGGAAGAGACCGCCACGACCCGATGTAACCCGCGGCCACGACGGGCCATACCTGAGGATTCACATCAAGAACAGCGTCGGGTGTACCGGTGCTGTTCTGCCTAACCCTTGTACCAACACTGACAGGCGTGTCAGTTCACCACGACATCCGCTAGGACGGAGTGGAGCGCCATGACCGGCGGATGACGCCTGCGCATGGCGTCAATGATGGACAGGACCGCGACATGGAGCCGTCCCTGTTGACATCTACAGGGTCAGTGGGACCCGCATGAAAGAGAAGAAGGACCCAGCGATCCTGGAGGCCTTCCTCTCTCTCGTTCTTCTCCTTTTCCTTCGCTATAACTCGTGCTTTCCCTTGGCCTATAAAAGAGAAAGCAGGGCGCCCCATTAAGGGGATCCCGAACCGATCGACCCATCAAGATTCGATACAGATCCGCACAAGAGCACGACACGAACACACAACCGAGCATCGATCGAGACTTGGGATCATTTCCCTCTTTCGGCCGTTTGTAGCCCCTACTATAAATTTTTAGTGCTAGTAACATGAGCAACAGCGACGAACTGGACGTAGGGACTTTATGCTAGAACCAATATAAACCTTGTGTCCTCTAAGCACACCATCCGAGCCAGACGCGTAATACTACAAATTTACTCGTCGGTGGTAACTCGAAACACTGACAGTTGGCGCGCCAGGTGGGGGCCTTTTTGCGCGTCTTGACATCCACACCAGGTCTTGGATGGCTATTCATGGCGTCAGCTGGGTCCCGGGTGCGCACGTGCGCTTGGACTTCATCATCACGATGGAGGGAGGGTTGGTGCAGGCTCCTGCCGCCATCCAACCTCTCTACTTCACCGGCCTGGACGTGATCGCCGAGGCATTTGAGGAGCTGCTGCTGCACGCACCGGAGGCCTGCACCCCCAGGAGCCACCAGCTCCTTAGCTTCGATTACGGGAGGCTAGAGCGCCAGCTCGACACCTTCCTGGGACCCCGACCGTCCAAGGAGGACTTGCGCCGCCTCACCTTCTCGTTCACCAATGTCATGACGCAGCTTGCCAGTGGAGAGCCGCTCTCCCCAGAATACCTCATCCGGAGTGCCCCGATAGTGCTCCCATCCGGTCTTCGCAACACCATAGAGACCGTTGGCCACCCTGTGGCGCAACGCATGCCTTCATACCCCATGAACGACGAGTTCGTGGGGATGATCGAATATGTCGCGGAATCTTCCGATGACCTCCTTGCGGGAGAATCGGGGTCACCCTTCGACTCTGACTCCAGCGGGGTGAGCCATCACCCTTCTCGTGAATGTTTCGTGGCAGGTACCCCCGAGGGACACGTTGAAAGCATCCATGGGGGAGAGGCTACATCAACGAACGACCTCGATGACGAGGTCGAGAGGGATGTAGGGGCCCCACCTCACCTATGGGTGGAGCAACTGAAGGCCTGGCACTAAGAGCTCGAGGAAGCACGACTCCAGCTCGAGCAGGAATGCACGGAGCTCGAGCAAGAGATCGAGCGCCATAGAGACAGTGGGCGTGAGCATGCTGTGGCCCACGATGTGAACCAGAGGATCATCGAGGACGATGAAGCCCTCCCACACTTCACCCGGGCGAGCCAGAACATCGCTGCGGCGGCGGCGTTGCCCCGGGGGCTTCCGGGGCCCACGATGCCCGAGGATCGTCGGGCCCATCGTGAGATTCGTGAGGTACTCGAGCGTGTGGCGGCACAACAGGCTGAGAGCTCGCTGTCCCGACGATGCGAGCTCGACGCCAGCCAGCGCGTGCTCTCAGAGTGACCCAATATGGACGTGCCAGTCCACCAGGCACAGCGAGGCGGCAGGCTGCGTACCGTGGTCTCGGTGCATGAGCGTCTCGGCCGCAAACATGACGCGTGCGACACCCTCGATGCCCGAAGGCATGCCAGCGGCGACGTGAGTGAGGGAGCTAGCCGTGGCTACCACCCTCGTCGTGGCGGACGCTATGACAACGGCGAAGACCGATGCCCGAGCCCTGACTTGACGGGACCTCAAGCCTTTGGCCAACACATCCTCAACGTCGTCTTTCCACCGTGGTATCGACCGCCGACCAACATCCCGAAATACTCCAGGGAAATGAACCTCGGACCGTGGCTCACGGATTATCAGCTTGCTTGCCAAGCCGGTGGAGCGGATAATGATGATTTCATTATCCATAACCTTCCATTGTTTCTGGCGGATTCGGCGCGAACGTGGTTAGAACACCTTCCGCCCAACAGAATCCAAGGTTGGGTGGACCTGAAAGAGATCTTCGTGGGAAACTTCTAGGGCACATACGCGCATCCTGGGTACCCATGGGATCTAAAAATCTACTGACAGAAGGCCGGAGAGACTCTTCGTGGGTATATTCGGCGCTTCTCCTGGCAGTGCAACGAGCTGCCTAACGTTGCCGACGCCGACGTCATAGGAGCCTTCTTGTCTGGGACCACCTGCGAGTCCCTGGTTCACAAGCTAGGACGTAAGGGCCCATGAACCACCAAGGAGCTCCTCGACATCGCCACCAGCCATGCCTCGGGCGAGGAGGCGGTCAGAGCGAGCTTCGGCCGCCTCAAGAGCAAGGCAAAGCAGGACGAGGATGTCGACAAAGACACCTCCAACCGTCCTAGCAAAAAGAAGAACAAGCAGTGGCGCGAGGGCTCGCTTGTGGCCACCGCCGACCGCAAGGGGGGTCGGAAGCCCGCCGAGGGCACCTCGGACCACTTCGAGAAGCTGCTCGAAGGACCATGTCCGAACCATACTTTCCCTGTCAAGCATCTATACAAGGACTGTGGTCTTAGAAAGAGGTTCTTGTCCGGAGGCTCCAACAAGGGAGAGCATAGGAAGGACCCCAAGCTGTCCATAGATGATGCTAAGGGGAAGGACGGTGGCTTTCTGATGCTGGATGGCTGCCTCATGATCTTTGGAGGGTCGGCGGCCTATGACTCCAAGCGCCGCCAGAAGCTCGTGCATCGCGAGGTCTATATGGCCGAGCCGCCAAGCTCTACCTTCCTCCGATGGTTGGAGTCCGTCATAACCTTTGATCGGACCGACCACCCAGAGAGCGTTCCACAATCGGGAGATATCCGCTTGTGGTCGACTCGATCATCGGCATGAAGTGGTTCACCAAGGCAGGCGATGGATGGAGGTAGCGGCCTCAACATTATGTTCCGCCAAACGTTCGACGCTATGGGCATCGATCGATCGCGCATCCGATGCACCGAGCGCCTTTCCACGGCATCGTGCGTTCGGAAAGCAGCCGTGCCACTTGGGCGATCGATCCGCTTCGTCACCTTTGGGGATCCAACTAATTACGGGGACAGAGACCCTTACCTTTCATATGTAAGGTTCCACGGAACCTACCACGCCATCCTGGGACATCTATGCTATGCGAAGTTCATGGTCATCCTCAACTACACCTATCTGAAGCTGAAAATGCCAGGACCATGCGGGGTCATCACCATCGGCACCATCTTCTAGTGCGCCTATGAGTGTGAGGTCGAGTGCTGCGAACATGCTGTGGCAATTGTCGCCTCCAAGGAGCTTACGACCATCAGGAAGGAGGTCGCCAAAGAAGCACCAGACCCTAAGCGGTCGACCAGGTCTTTTGAGCCTATAGAGGGTGCCAAGGAGGTCCTCAGACCCCAGCGGCTCCAAGGGCAAAGTGATGCGCATTGGCATCATGCTTTCCTCTGAATAGGAAAGCGCGCTCATCGACTTCCTCCACGCTAATAGAGACATCTTTGCGTGGAAACCCTCGGACATGCTAGGCATTCCAAGAGAAGTCGCCAAGCCTGCCTTGAAGATCAGGCCAGGCTCCACGCCAGTGAAGTAGCGCCTGTGTCGCTTCGACGAGGAGAAGCGCAGGGCCATCGGCGAGGAGATTGCGAAGCTTTTGGCAGCCGGGTTCATCAAGGAAGTATACCACCCCGAGTGGTTAGCCAATCCTGTTCTGGTACAAAAAAAGAGTGAGAAATGGAGAATGTGTGTCGACTACACGGGTCTCAACAAAGCATGTCCAAAGGATCCGTTTCCTTTGCCACGCATAGACCAAGTAGTCGACTCAACCTCAGGGTGCGAAACCCTTTGCTTCCTTGATGCATACTCCGGGTACCATCAAATCATGATGAAAGAGTCTGAGCAGCTCGTGACATCTTTCATGACCCCATTCGAATCATTCTGCTACGTCACGATGCCGTTCGGTCTAAAAAATGAGGGGGCTACGTACCAGCGTTGTATGCTCAAATGTTTCGGGGACCTCATTGGGCGAACCGTTGAGGCCTATGTGGATGACATCGTGGTCAAGTCCAAATGGGCTGACCAGGTCATAGCCGACCTAGAGCAGACCTTCGCGAAACTCCGAGCAAACAACATTAAGCTCAACCCCAAGAGGTGTATTTTTAGGGTCCCACGGGGTATGCTGCTGGGTTTTATCGTCTCCGAGCGTGGCATTGAAGCCAACCCAGAGAAGATCTCGGCCATCACGAGGATGGGCCCAGTTCAGAACATAAAGGGGGTACAACAAGTTACAGGGTGCCTCACCACGCTCAGCCGCTTTATCTCGCACCTCGGTGAACGACGTCTCCCCCTCTATCGGCTCCTGAAGAAGGTCGACCATTTCGAATGGACGCCTGAGGCCAAGGAGTCACTTGATACAATCAAGTAGCTTCTGATGAAGGCCCCGATCCTGGTCCCTCCGACCGATGGGAAACCACTTTTGCTCTACATTGCGGCTACCACGCAAGTGGTCAGCGCCACCCTGGTGGTGGAGCGAGAAGAAGAGGGACACACCCTCAAAGTGCAGCGTCCCGTGTACTTCATTAGCGAGATCTTATCTGATTTTAAGACTCGCTACCCCA
Source organism: Miscanthus lutarioriparius (assembly GCA_904845875.1). Lineage (NCBI taxonomy): Eukaryota > Viridiplantae > Streptophyta > Magnoliopsida > Poales > Poaceae > Miscanthus > Miscanthus lutarioriparius. The sequence continues at coordinate 5,078,441 of CAJGYO010000013.1, forward strand.
AAATCCAAAAACTCGGTACACCGTCCTCATCGCTAAGAGGAAGTTACATCACTACTTCGAATCACGTCCGATGATGGTCATGACGTCCTTCCCTCTCGATGAGGTCACCCAAAACTAGGAAGCCACAGGAAGAATTGTGAAGTGGGCACTCGAGCTGATGGGTCAAGGCATTTTGTATGCCCCTCGGATGGCCATCAAGTCCCAAGTGCTGACTGATTTCGTTGCAGAGTGGACCGAGGTCCAAATGCCACTAGCAGTCATCGACCAAGAGTACTGGACGATGTACTTCGATGGATCGCTGATGAAGAAAGGCGCCGGCGTGGGGTTGATCTTCGTTTTGCCCCTCGGGGTACGCATGAAGTACATGGTTCACATCCATTTCCCCTCCTCCAATAATGTGGCCGAGTATGAGGCACTCATCAACGGCCTACGCAACGCCGTCGAGCTAGGTATCCAATGGCTCGATGTTCGGGGTGACTCCCAGCTAGTCATCGACCAAGTCATGAAGGAATCAAGCTACCACAATGCCAAGATAGCTACATATTGCCAAGAGGTCCGCTAGCTAGAGGACAAGTTTGACGGTCTCGAGTTCAATCACATCTCGAGGTGTCTCAATGAGGCGGCTGATGCGTTGGTGAAAATGGTGTCCGGCCAAGAGCCGATGTCGACGGGCGTCTTCGCCGGCGATCAGTACAAGCCATCGGTCCACTATGAGGAGCTAGAATAAGCCGGTGATGGGTTGCCTGCCCTAGGCTTGGGGGCTAACCAGCCGTTGGCTCTATCCGACCCTGAAGTCATGGAGCTTGATGAGGATCCAGAGATAGAGCCCGACCCTCTGGCCAACTAGAGGGTGCCTTACCTCAGCTACCACTTCCGTGAGGCGTTACCGACAGACAAAATAGAGGCTCGGTGGCTAGCGCGTCACGCCAAGTCTTTTGTCCTTATTGAGGGTGAGCTCTACATGCGAAGCCACACCATGATCCTACAGCGCTGCATCTCCATTGAACAAGGGAAATGGTTGCTGAGCGATATCCATGGTGGGCTCTGCGGTCACCATGCCGTGCCTAGAACCCTCATCGGAAGCGCATTCCGAAAGGCTTCTACTGGCCGACCACGGTAGCTGACGCTGAACATATCGTGCGCACCTGTGAAGGGTGTTAATACTATGCTCGGTAAACCCACCTACCGGCCTAAGCATTCCAAACGATCCCCATCATGTGGCCGTTCGCGGTCTGAGGGCTCGATCTGGTTGGACCTCTCAAGAGGGCGCCCGGGGGCTATACGTACTTGCTTGTCACCGTAGATAAATTTACAAAGTGGATAGAGGCTTGACCAATCTCTGCAATCAAGTCTGAGCAAGCCGTGCTGTTCTTCCTCGACATCATCCATTGCTTTGGGGTCCCGAACTCCATCATCACGGACAACGGCACGTAGTTCATCAAAAAAAGAAGTTCCTCCGATTCTACGATGAATACCACATCCACGTCGATTGGGCCGCCGTGGCGCACCCCCGCACGAATGGGCAAGTCGAGCGCGTAAACAGCATGGTCCTACAAGGCCTCAAGCCTAGGATCTTCCACCGGTTGAACAAGTTTGGCGGACAATGGGTCGCGGAGCTTCCCGCGGTGCTCTGGAGCCTGAGGACGACCCTGAGTCGGGCCACCGGTTACACACCATTCTTCATGGTCTATAGTTCTGAGGCTATCCTCCCGACTAACGTCGATTATGGAGCACCGAGGGTCAGGGTGTATGATGAACAGGGAGCCGAGGTGTCCCTCGAGGATGCATGGACCAGCTAGATGAAGCCCGCGATGTTGCCCTCCTCCGCTCGGCGAAGTCCCATAGCCGTCGTCTAGAGCAACAAGAACCGTCATAAGCTCTCTCCGCCATGGGAGGGACCGTACATTGTCACGGAGGTGCTCCAACCAGGCACCTACAAGCTCAAGACCATCGACGGCGAAGTCTTCGTCAATGCTTGGAACATCAAACAACTACATCATTTTTACCTTTAATGTATGAACACTTTCCCTTATCAGTTTTGCTACCAACTCCCCGATCTTTAGTGACACCCGACCCCAGCAATGACAGGGGGTTGGGCCTCACTCGAGGGCTGATATGAGCATATCTATCCGGTGGACATTCTCTACGTCCGACCCTTTCTCACATTAAGACCTAGAAGCAAGGGTTGTAGAAACAGACGCTGAGTAAAACTGGTCAGACTGTAAGAAACCTACGCCCCAGCGGCTACAGAGTTTTTGCTCACCAGCGTGATCAGAGTTTTTTCCTCACCCTAAGCTTTCTAGCCTTAACTACGGAAAGAGTCGGTATGCGTCTAAGAGTATATCCACCCGGTACACATTCTCTACGCCCAACCCTTTCTCATGTTAATACCCAAAAGCAAGGGTTGCGGAAACAGACGCTGAGTAAAACTGGTCGGACTGCAAGAAACCTACGCCCCAGCGGCTACGGTGTTTTTGCTCACCAGCGTGATCAGAGTTTTTTCTGCACCCCGAGCTTTCTAGCCTTAACTATGGAAAAAGTCGGTACGCGTCTAAGAGTATATCCACCCAGTAGACATTCTCTATGCCCGACCCTTTCTCATGTTAAGACACAGAAGCAAGGGTTATGGAAACAAAAGCTAAGTAAAACTGGTCGGACTGCAAGGAACCTATGCCCCAGCGGCTATGGCGTTTTTGCTCACCAGCATGATCAGAGTTTGTTCACTAGCACCCCGGGCTTTACAGCCTTAACAACAGAAAGGGTCAGAAAACATTAACCTTTTTATACAAAAAGGGGAGAAGGGCTGAAAATCTGTTTGGCCATAACAAAATTTAAGAGCTTATTCACTTGTTACGAGTTCACTGCCTGGCTTATCTACCTAACTAAATTTTTGGGGAGGATGATCTCATCCTCTATCTCCGCAGGAAAGTCCTATGCTAGCGGGTCACCCAGGTCGGTCAGACGGCTCGGGCCGCTGTCGAGAGACGGGCTTGGAGCAGTAGGATGCCCCACACGGGTTTGGCCAACCCTGTCATGAACGACGGACCCGGATTCCACTCGAACATATCCGGTAAGAACTCCCTGAACCCGTCACTCGAGCCATCAAGGTAAGTCCTGTGCTAGCAAGTCACCCAAGTTGATCGGACGGCTCGGGCCGCTGCTGAGAGATGGGTAACCCTTAATTTATGCACGTCTTCTCCTATTAGTTTCACTATCGACTCCATGATCTCTAAGTGACACCGACCCCAAAGAATGACCAAGGGTGGGTCCTCACCGAGGGTCTGGTAAGAGTATGTCTATTCGGTAGATATTCTCTCGTGTTCGACCCTTTCTCATGTTAAAAACTAGAGGCAAGGTTTGCGGAAACAAACGCCGAGTAAAACCGGTCGGACCAAGAAGAAACCCACGCCCAACGGCTTTGACATTTTTGCTCACCAGCGTGATCAGAGTTAGTTTCCCGCACTCTGAGCTTTATCCTTTACCTTCCCAGGAAGGGTTTGGAGGGGCCCACCTGTGGAATCTCCATCGAGGAGAGGCCAGCAGGTCACCTAAGTTGATTGGACAACTCAGGCCACTGCCGAGAGACGGGTAAGGAGCAGTGTGAGGCCCCATGCGGGTTATGCTGACTCTATCATGAACGATGGACCCGGATTCCACTCATACATATCCGATAAGAGCTCCCCAAACCCGTCACTCGAGCCATCGAGGTAACTTTATCAACCCCCGTTCTGCTTTTCCAGTGCATGATCATTCATTCATCCATTCCCATGCATGCTTTCATACATTCATCCATACATTCATTCCATACATCCAAGCATCATATATGCAATTATTGCATCACAACGCTTCGCGTCATGTCACAAAGCGGTAATCGTCTCATTCGATATGAGCGGCGACCGACCGAGGTTCGAAGGCTAGCCCACGAAGGGCTCGAAGCCTTCTCACGTCAAACAGATCTAGGGGAGAAAACACAGATGAGCCATGGTGGCCTTTGCCCGACCTACTCAGAAGCAGACAGGGTCATCTCGACCTTCTCGTTCGATCCTAACCTCGAGCCATGCCCATAGAATCTCCATCGAGGGGAGGCCAACGGGCCACCTGAGTTAGTCTCCGGAATGACTCGGGCATCTGCCGGGAGGCGGGTTAAGGAGTAGTGGAATGCCACATGAGGGCTATGCCGACCCCGTCATGAACGACAGACCCAGATTCCACTCGAACATGCCTGTTAGCGAGCTCGCCGAGCGCGACACTCGAGCCATCGAGGCAAGTGTCGTTAACTCAGCCCCTTCGGTTGCGGAAACCGTGGATGGGGTGATGCATAAAACTCGGCCGACCCCTACTGAGCCCAATGAGGCTCGAGGGCTCGAGCCACCCGACCCCAGCTCAGGAATCCAACCGACCGAGGTTCGAAGACCGACCTACGAAGGGGTCGAGGCCGCCTTGCGTCAAACAGAGCCAGGGGAGAGAACGCAGATGAGCCTCAGCGGCCTTTGCCTGACCCGCTCAGAAGCGGACATGGTCATCTCGCCCTTCTTGTTTGATCCTAACCTCGAGCCATGCCCACAGAATCTCCAATGAGGGGAGGCCAACGGGCCACCTGAGTCGGTCTCTGGAACGACTCAGGCATCTGCTGGGAGGCAGGTTAAGGAGCAGTCGAATGCCACATGAGGGCTATGTCGAGCCTGTCATGAACGATGGACCCAGATTCCACTCGGACATGCCCATTAGCGAGCTCACCGACCGCGTCACTTGAGCCATCGAGGCAAGTGACATTAGCTCAACCCCTCCGGTTGCGGAAACCACAGACGGGGTAACGATCGCAAAGACGAGCCGACCCTTGATCGGACCCCCACTACGCGTGGGGGCTCAAGGAAAGTTGGACTCACAAGGAGACCGAATGCGTGGTCGTAGAATGATGGCTCAGATCCTAGGGAGGGGATATGTGCGAAAAACTAAGGATAACGTTTCTAAAACAAGAGACGCTATCGTCTCTCTCGATCTTTAGTGAAACCCAACCTCGGCAACGGCAAAGGGTCGAGCCTCACTCGGGGGCAGATAAGGGTATATATATACCCTTTTTGAAATAGTTGTCATGCCCGACCCCTTCCTCACGTTGAAAACCTAAAGGCAAGGTTTGCGGAAATGAATGACTGAGTAAGGCTGGTCGGACTGCAAGAAACCTACGCCCCAGCGGCTACGGCACTCTTGCTTACCAGCGTAATCAGAGTTTCACACCCACACCTTGAGCTCTATGGTCTTAACAACAGGAAGGGTCGGAATGCATTAACCCCATTTTACACACAAAAAGGAAGAAAGAACAAATTTGTTCAAACAAAATAACAAGTTTGTTTAAACAAAGCACAAGGGTCGAAACTTGTCCGCTTATTACAAGAATGACCGCTCGACCTATTTAACTAACTAGCCCCACCGGGTAAGAACTATGCCTTCTATCCTGTCCGCCGGTCCTATGAAAGGGGAGCCACCGCCGTTTCCATCTCCTCCAGCTCGTGGACTTCATAACCAGGGGCGTAGCCGTGGCTCATTGCCTCCAGATCGATACTGTCCCCATAATGAGAACGAGCAATCACAAAGGACTGAATGACCCAGGTGCGAAGGGCATTCCTCTCGAGCCGGCGCACCGGGCCATGATCTCGACGGCACGAGCCTCAAGCGAGCTGGTCCCCTCCGACCGCACCACCTCAAGGTTGTCGCAGACCACTCTGAGGGCTCATCCACCCATGACCGAAGATTGGCCGCCTCCTCAGCAAGGGGAGTCAGCTCAACCACCCTCTGCTGGGCGGCGGCGAGCTGAGCTATCACCTCCCTGCATAGCCACGCCTGCTTGACGAGGCGGTCCTAGGTTTCCTTCTGTTGACGAAGGAACCAAGATTTCCCCCAGCTACGAGCTATAAGGGACTGTAGGGAGATGATGGTCAGGATACGAAAAGTATATAGAGGAAGAAAAGGGCAAGAAGCAGGACCAAACCATACCCGGCTAGAGGGAACAACAACATCACGCATAATGCGCCCGTGGCATGGTCTAGGGCCTCGAATACGGGACGTGATCCCCACGCCGAGGCTCTCCCGCCCATGCTCTCTCGTGGCGTTGTCAAGGGTAAAAAGCATCGATGCAGATCCTATGGATCCATCCACTAGAGCAGGGCTCACCCGCGTGGGCGAAGTCGCCGCCCACCGATGTCGTGGTCGGGGATGACTCTCGCCGACCCCTCTCACCATGATGTTCCCTATCGGGATGCCCTTCGGTGACGGAAGGGGCTAGCAAGCAGGGCACAAACCTCTCACCCAACACCATGACTCCCGAGGACCCCTCGGCCGTGTCCCCCCTCCGTCTGCGCTGCGCAAGGCGCCGCCGCTTGGTCCGTCGATGGCACGGGGCTCGCCAATGCCTCAAGCAAAGCCTGCGGTCACGCCCGGCTATGACCCATCTGTCATGGCCACCACCACCTCCACCTACATCGGTAGGGTCACGACCGGTTGCGTCGCGCCCACCACGGTCGGGGCCACGAGCGTGATCGGCAGCCCCGTCCGCCCCCACCGCTGGCAGCGGTATCACGGCCGTCATCAGCTGCTCCGTGATGTCCAAAGGCGACCCTTGAACATTTGTGTCCGCCCATCCCACCGAGGGCATAGGCGCCACCACGGGCGATGCCCGATCGGCCGGCGACGCGGTCACACTAGCGTCGCTCCCCCCCCAAAATGGGCGTGTCACCACCGACGACCGCCGCCCCAATTGGAGGGCGATGCTCTTCTTCGGCGCCAGTGCCAAAGGATTCCGCTACCTGCTGATGCTACAAAGGATGAAAAACACAAGTCACGATGAAATCTGACTAAAATAGTAAAAAACAGAGAAATCAATAACTCACCTTGGCGTCGTTGGCGGCAGATGCGTTTAGGGATGAACCCCCGAACCTTGCTCGCCTCATCGGAACGAGGCCACTTTGAGCCTACCCTTGCTCTCTGGGTAGAGGTGCTCGCCCGGACAGCTCCTAGGGCATCGCTATGGAATGCCCGCTCCCTTTGGCTCTTGGGGCGCGACGGCGGCCAGGCCACCATCCTCCGCTGGCACCTCAAAGGTGCGATGGCGAGCCGCCCGCCTCTGTTGACTCCTGGGGCAGGCCGACGGTATGTCCCACCTCTGCTGGCTCCCTAGACGTACCCTCCCCTCCGTGGGACGGGAAGGGTCCTGATGGCTACAAGGATGAACTGATGCTTGTCAGCGCATCCTCGTTCTATAGGTTGTCCCACTCGATATCGTCGGCTACCGTTTCTTCTTCCTCCATCACCTCATCATCGTCACCATCGTCATCGTCATGATCGTTGTCGGTGTCCTCCCCTCGTTCCCACGCCTATAGCTTCTGCTGCTTCTTCCTCTTCTTGTCCTCCTTCGCCTTCCTCAACCGCTCGCCCTTGGCGTGATTCACCACCCTCATGGCCAAATCTCTCAGCAGCAGAGCCAAGTGATCCATGAGGATGAGGTCCATCGGCTGGTCCTGCCCCTCTCAAAGTTAGTCCCATGGGGTCAGGAAATCAATTGAAGAGAAGGCAGGAGAAAGGGAAACTAACGAAGACGACGTAGTCTGGCTCTGGCCGCATTGGAGGATGCCCCAGCACCAGGTAGACGAAGTCGAGGGCGGCACCCACGTCGTCCCGCAAAGGCTCCATTGCCTCCTTGATGCGTTGCGTGATCTCAGAGTTGGGGAGCGTTCCCTCGGTGAGTGTCGTTCCGTCGAACAACACCTCGAGCGCCATCACGTATAGCGGGAGCATGCGCGTCATCAACGGCGCCACCCTCCTCACGTTGTAGGCCCCGATGATGATAGACCCTTTCAGGCTGTTCTCCTTCAGGATGTGGATGATGGCGATATGGTCTCAGATCTTTTTCTTGTCCTTCTTAGGCACGCCCCACTTCCTCCACTGCTCTGGGGCCTCTTCGATCAGGCGCTCGGTGAACTTCGGCAGAGGGGCGGCGGTGTCATTCTTGAGGTAGAACCACTACGAGTGCCACCCCTTGTTGGACATCGAGAGCCGCATGGACGAGTACTTGCCGACTCGATTGTTCTGAAGTTAGATGCTGGCGCACCCTATCGGCATGTGCAGCTCCTGCTTGCCACCCTTCTCCCTCTTCCTCTGGAGGTTGACGATGAAGAAATACCTCCACAAGTCAAAGTGGGGGCTGATCCCTAGGAATCCTTCACACAACGCGATGAACGCCGCCATGTGCTGGACCCCGTTGGAATGGAGATGCTGCAGCTCAATCTTATAGAAGTGCAGCAGCCCCCGGAGGAATTTGTGGGTGGGGGTCGCAAGCCCACGCTCGTGGAAGTGGGTGAACGACACCACGTAGCCATCGGGCGGTGATGGCAAACCCTCGTCGCCGGGCAGCAAACACTCCTCGGCCGAGGTCTATGCATGGAGAAGACTACGATGGACGAGGCCCTCATGCGCTGGAAGGTGATGTCAGAATGGCACCATGGATCCATTGGAGGTGGGAGCGGATGGATGCGAGCTCAACGGCGGCGGAGATGCGGAGGTAGGAAACCTAAGCGTTGGCGGTGGCGGCATGGCTGCGGAGGCTAGGATGTAGGCATGCGTATGAAACCCGGAGGGCTAACCCTTTGGTTTTATAGGGGCGACAGGTGCGACGAAACCAACCACCCGCCTAGATCTCCACGCCTACCACGTCCTGTCACCACGTCTCGTCGTGGGGCGTGCACGCACAACCTATGGCCGTCCTCTCGAAAAATGCGTCGGACGTTTTGCCTCCCCAAACGGGCCACAACCCATCATAGGTAAGAGGGATACGGAGCTAAAAATGCTCCTACGGCCCATCTAAGCCCAGGAGTTCGAAGGTTGGCCCACCAATAGGTTCGACAACCGCTCCAGGCACTTTAGAGTGAGGGGTGGAAAGAGATGGGCCTGCTAGCGGCCAGTACCCGGGCGCACGAGAGCCGCGGGCGTCTTGACCCACGTTTGAGCCTCGGGCGTATTCGATCCATGGTTTTTCCTCGAAGAAAGGCAGAGAGCCCCCGGGACCGATCGAACAGACCTGAGAACTATATGGATTGACCGCTAAAATCTGGAGTCGGTCACCAGCTGACCCAAGCCAGACCCCCACGAACGGGATGATGGGGCCCCGCTCGGACTAGCCTGTTAACAACTCACCGAGCACCATGCCTCGTCCATAGAGGAAAATCATGGCATGGCTCAGCCCCTCCATTTTTATCAAAAAAAACACTTGAGGGAAGACGATCACGAAGACGAGCCAACCCTCGATCGGACCCCTTCTACGTGCGGGGGCTCGAGGAAAGTTGGACTCACAAGGAGACCGAACGTACGGTCGCAGAACGACAGACCCCTGTAGGGGTCAAAATCAGGGAAGACCTTATCCGACCCACCAAATCTCACAGCTATACCCCCGAGATGCCCGATCACGACGAAAGGGAATCGCCGTCCCCAGGACATACCGTGGGTGACAAGAAAAGGCCAAGGCCCTCAGAGTCCTCCCATTTGAAAAAACCTCTGAAGGAGTATTCTACTCCTCTGCAGGCTCGGGGGCTGCTATCGGGGACTAATAGTAGGGTACCCAAAGAGGAGGAGCTAATGGTCATCAACATTGATTCAACCGAGCAGTCAGGAGCGCGCCTACAGCTCCAACCGACCCCCAGGTGCGCGGGCTCCACCTCGCCCGACCTCTAGGGGTGGGCTCCGCCTCGCCCGACCCCGAGTCCATGATCTCTGCCTCTCCCGACCTCCGGAGGCGGGCTCCGCCTCGCCCAACCCTGAGACCACGATCTCCATATCGCCCGACCCCGAGGCCGCGATCTCTACCTCGCCCGACCCTTGGGTCTATGCTCTGCCTCGCCCGACACCAAGACCATAGGCTCCACCTCGCCAGACCCCTTGGGTGCAGGCTTCGTCTCGCCCGACGGGGACCCATACTACCGCCAACCACTCTAGGTCCAAGCGTATGGGCCTGAGTCAAAACTCTGACACCAAGAAAGAGACTGGCATGCCTCGATGTAACCCACGGCCACGACGGGCCATACCTGAGGATTCACATCAAGAACAGCGTCGAGCGTATCAGTGTTGTTCTGCCTAACCCTCGTACGAACACTAACAGGCGCGTCAGTTCACCACGACGTTCGCTAGGACTGAGTGGAGCACCATGACCGACGGATGACACCTGCGCATGGCGCCAGTGATGGATAGGACCGCAATGTGGAGCCGTCCCTGTTGACATCTATAGGGGCAGCGGGACCCGCACGAAGGAGAAGAAGGACCCAGCGATCCTAGAGGCCTTTCTCTCTCTCGTTCTTCTCCTTTTCCTCCGCTATAACCCGCGCTTTCCCTTGGCCTATAAAAGGGAAAGCAGGGTGCCCCATGAAGGGGATACTGAACCGATTGACCCATCAAGATCTAGTACAAATCCGCACAAGAGCACGACATGAATGCACAGCCGAGCAGCGATCGAGCTCTCAGCACCCACTCACTCCTTTCACCAAAGACTTGGGATCCTTTCACTCTCTTGCTTGTTTGTAACCCCTACTACAACTTTCAGTGCTAGTAACACGAGCAGCAGCGACGAACTGGACGTAGGGACTTTCTGCCCGAACCAGTATAAACCTCGTGTCCTCTAAGCACATCATCCGAGCCAGACGCGCAATACTAGAAATTTACTCGTCGGTGGTAACTGGAAACACCAACAATACGTCTGAAACATGAGGGAAACACGTGTGTTGACATTGCAAAACATATGCAACATCTAGATGAAACACTTAAAACATATGTGTGAAAACATATACAACATCTGAATGAAGCACTTGCATCATAAGTGTGAAACATATGCAACCCCGGATAAAACACGTGCAACATCCGTCTGAAATAGCTAAAACATTTGGAATAGACGCTTGCAACATACGTGTATAATCATTGCAACATATGCAACATCCTGATCTACTTTTGCAACATCCACATGATACACTTGCAACATGCATCTGAAATACCTAAAACACTTGAAACATACGCTTGCACACACGCGCTTGCAACATCCAATGAAGGAAGGGAGCGTGATGTGCTGCCAGAGAAGCCTGCTCTGGGTCTAGCCACTTTGGATCTCGTGATGTCGTGAGCTGAGGTCGAGCGTCACGGCGACGCTAGCGTCCACACAGTGGCCACGACCTCCTGGTGGGGAACGACGGCGTCAATAGCACGTCGGCTCGAGGAGGGACACGGCATGCCGCGCAGGGGCGAGACCGGGCACAGCGCGACGAGACGGGAGTGGGCATGGTGGGGATGGAGCACGGCGCGGTAGCAAACATGGCGTGGCTCAACGCGGGATGGGGGCGCCGTTGCGAGGCTGCTTGGGACAGGGCATGCCGCGCAGGGGGCATCGTGGTGTCGGGGGCTGAGGGGCGCCGCCGCTGGGATCGATTCCGTGGAAGGAGGCGTCATGGTCGCGTCCTCGCGTGAGGCTCTCAAGGTCAGGGGAGGCAGCGGGGAAGGAGAAAGAAACTGCTTCACCTTCCACTCCATCTCTACCTGTGAGAATATTACAAGGGCACTAATTAGTGGGGTCAAGCAGGTGGTCTGACCATTCCATTGGTATGCATTATTATCTATTGCGCATATTTTTTTCTAGAGTTTCTAACATTTGACTGGTGACAGACAGGGAGCCAAATGTCTAAGATCCACTTATGTGGTCAGTAGAGATAACCTAGTCCATAGCAAATAATTTGTATGCCTTTGATGAAAGCTTGTCACTCAGAATCAAAGTTTCAGTTTAAATATATAAATTGCTTATCTAATGCCAGCTAATCAAGGACATCTTATTTGGCGAAAATGTTAAATGCCATAGCCATACCTTGGGAGTCGACAGCGAGAGAACATCTTATTTGGCATCCCAACAGAAGTAACATAAAAGCTGGCATCAATGCTGGACTGCTGCATCAATGAAACAAAGCGCGTAAGTGGAGAGCAAACAGAGAAGAATGGAAGACAGGAATACTCAGAAGAAATCTGGCATGGTTCACAACTGGATTTCTGGAAGCAAGATGGAATGGTATAACATGCCATGAAGCTACATCATCACAAAGTTTAGTTTGTTAAGGATTATATCTACAGTGGTTAAAGTTTAGTTCTGACTTCTTGTATGGAAAACAAAGTGTATCGTATTTGAGGGTGGAAAAAGATTTGTATGTGTGAAATGAGTCTGTGTGTGGTAACTGAACTTCAGTGGCTCAATAGTATTCTTTTTTTTAAGAAAAACAATTAGCTCAATAGTATTCACCAGTTCCCAGAGTTACCTCTGATGCATTTCTCAGAAAGAAAAGTTCATCTGGCATAGACATTTACATGTAAGTCCAGAATACGGAGCCAGTGAGATTATCTGTATCTAATGAGGCCTAATGACCCTACATGCCTTGTCAGTTACTGCAAATATCACATATAAAAATTGCAATCTAAGAATGCATGCTGGGAAGCTAGCACTCGTAGAGAAACAACTAACTAATAAGATCAGGATAGGTTACTAAAGTGTAGAGCGGATCTTTTGGGAGTCCACTAACACAGTCAGTGGAACAAGGCAAACTGTCAAATTGAAATTGGTCGCTGAGCATATAATATCTCCATGAAGCGAGCTAACAAACTGATTTAATTAGAGGAAAAGATAATCATAACCCACATCAGAGCATCTTAAATTGCTATATCTACCTAAATGAAAATGAAAACTCACAAAATATTCCATCAATATTGGACTAAATCATTGCTTATATGCAATTCTGGAGACACATTAGGAAAAGTATCCATAAATTAGTTGTTCCAAGATCTAACAACAGGCACGGAAGAATATGTTGGATTGAAATCTGTGGATTTAATATGCGACAGAACTTAGTTACTTTTCCAGCAGCTGCTATCCGCACTTCAGCCTCATTATCGCGAAGGAGACGAACATATGCAGGCACCAAATCAGCTCTAATCCCAAAAACAGAGAAATACAATTAATCCAGTTGAAAAGGTTATGGGTTTACATGATACTCAAGAATTCAGATACATGTTTTACAACCCTGCAATAATTGGTTGAATTAAGCTAGGACAAATAATACCTTGTAGGCTCAGGGCCAACAGCCTCACATAGCTCATATAATTGATTGGCGACCATATAACGAACACGCCATGATTTATCCTGAACAAAGCGAGTATAAGCAAGTAGCATTTATCAGTGGTGATGCACTGAACTGCAATAAGTTGAAAAACTAAGAGGTGACTCCAAGAAATTATCAAGCTGTAGCAACTACAAACATGTCTTCCAATAATTTATCCAGACAAAGAAAGCAAATTACTTGCTGCAAAATGTATGGGTCCAACATGGGAGCAATGTACCTGGGAGAAATTGGCAATGAGCAGCACCGGTGAGCAGGCACGGCGCCGGCCACCGGCGGAGCCCAGCCGCGCTGCGCTCTGGCCGGGGCGGCGCGGGGCAAGGAGGGGAGGGGCCGGGGCCGGCCGCCGGCGGGAGGAGAGGAGGGGGAGGGAACGGCTGCCGGCGGGAGGAGAGGAGGCGGCGGATCCGGGGCGGCGCGGGGCAAGGAGGGGAGGGCCGGGGCCGGCCGCCGGGGTGGCGTGGCGGATCCGGGGCGGGCAAGGAGGGGAGGGGCCGGGGCCGGCCGCCGGGGCGGCGCGAGGCAAGGAGGGGAGGGGCCGAGGCCGGCCGCCGGTGGGAGGAGAGGAGGCGGCGAATCCGGGGTGGTGCGGGGCAAGGAGGGGAGGGCCCGGGGCCGACCGCCGGCGGGAGGAGAGGAGGGGAGGGGCCGGGGCCGGCCGCCGGCGGGAGGTAGTGAGAGGGAGCAGGGGCAGGGAGAGGAGAGCCAAGCAGGCGAGTCCGCGAGGGTGTTTGGGGGTGGCGGCCGGCGGGTTAGGGTTAGGACTTTGTTTTTTTATTTATCTGCATATATTTTTCTGTGCGTGTATATTTTTTTTCTGTGCGTTTTTAAAGAACCGACAGAATAAATTGAATTTTTCTGTGAGTGCTGATTTTTCCGTGTGTGTATTGTCACGCACAGAAAAATCATACAATTATTCTGTGGGTTTTCGTATTTTTCTGTCGGGATATTTTGGAACCGACAGAATAATCGTAATTTTTCTGTGCGTACCGAAAAAAACGCACAGAAAAATTCGTCACCCACAGAATAATTCGAGTTTCCAGTAGTGCATGTACTTCTCATTCTTGAACTTAACTCTAGAATGTACTTCTCATTCTTGAACTTAACTCTAGAATGTTGTGTCCTATGCTTACTTTCATTTATATGCATCGAATGCTTCTTTGTGCAAACAATTTACCTATGTTCCTTACCTTTTTTAAGCTCTATGCATACTTCTTTGTTTTATTTTATTTTAAATAGGTCTTACAGAGTATATTCCTTTACTCACAGTGTCAATGGTAAGTTGTTGCAATTGAGGCTCTAAGTATGGCTACTTCTTGCGTCGGGAATCCAATGCGGACGGGGATATTTAGGATCCATGTGCCATATGCATGATGGCTGTGGCATGACCCTTGTTTTTTTTTTCGTGACCATACTTGAGCATGTTTTTCATTAATAGGGTAGTGGCATGACCCTTATGTTATATCAAAAACTACTTTATCATATGAGAGCGATAGACTTCTGCCATGTTTGTGTTTTGATATGATCTAAGAACCTCTTTATGTAACACCTTGATGTTGTGTCCAAACCTGTAAAATGTATGATACTTGATTTCTCTAATTTCTCTGTGTGGTGGGACACACGCGTGATCTGCTTACAAACGGATGATAGTTCGGTTTAATCTAATTAACTAGATGGTCCTCATAGTTCTGGTGCTACACTGTGTCCATGCATATGCAATTGTGCTAATGTGCAAACAAGTTTTTAAAACACCTCAATTTATAGTGTAAAAAATTACTACTACTAATTAGTATGGTGTTTGAACTATTTTATTATAGTTTATGCAACTTTATTAGCACCCCCTCCGTTTGAATACTGAATTGCGTTGCAAAATGTACAGTTATTTATAATATGGTAAATTAATTTTATTGAAAACGCATAAGAAAGTTAGTGTGGCATACCTACCTTTGGTAACCCGCCACTGACGAGTATGAACTATACGATGCAAAAGTCATCACTGTGTCTCGATCGATCAACATGTCGAGGTAGGCCGCAGGCGATGCAGCAGGACTACAGCCAACGGCCCAAGGTGGAGATGCACGAGGCATAAAAATGTTTTCAGGCCTTGTTTAAATTGCAAGTTTTTTCACTTTTTTTCTGTTACATCAAATCTTTGACACATGCATGGAGTATTAAATGTAGATAAAAAAATAACTAATTATATAGTTTGATTGTAAATTACGAGACGAATCTTTTGAGCCTAGTTAGGCAATGATTGGACAATAATTATCAAATACAAACGAAAGTACTATAGTGCCGAATACTGATTCCTAACCTCAATCTAAATAAGGCCTCAGAAGTTCTGCTATGTTTTGAGTAGCTTCCATTCGCATGACAGCACGCAATTGGTGCTAATATCACTTTGTACACTAGCGATTAAACGAACTCTGCTTCGTCGTCAAGGACTATGAGACGATGAAGGGCAGTGAACCTGCCGTTTGCGTCAGAGAAAAAAAATCGCTTTTTTTTCCCACTCTGAACAAGCACGACCGGAATAGTTTCATTGTCGATCGAAGAAAGAAAGTAAATGCCGAACAATCCAGATGAACACAGAATAGAAAATTCTGAACAACGCATCCACGATCCATCCACTTCCAACACAGCAACAGTTATCAGTTAGCTAGTGGAGGATGGAGCTCGGAACGGAGTCACCGCCGGCGGCGTTCACGGCCGCGCCGCCGACGCTGGCGCGGGGGAAGAACGCGCCGCCGGGGCCGGCCCAGGACACGCCCTCGTCGGCCTTCCACGCCCCGTCGTCGAAGTTGCGCGCGTAGCTGGCGGAGTCGTACCCCGTCCCGGCTGCCGCGCCCCTCCTGCCGCCGCCCTTCCTCTCCGGCGCGGCCACGGCCGCCGCGGCGCCTCTTGCGCAGAGCCCCGCCCACGACAGCCTCCGCGCGCGGCCGGCGCCGCCGC
Organism: Miscanthus lutarioriparius; assembly: GCA_904845875.1. NCBI lineage: Eukaryota > Viridiplantae > Streptophyta > Magnoliopsida > Poales > Poaceae > Miscanthus > Miscanthus lutarioriparius. The sequence goes on from CAJGYO010000013.1 coordinate 5,094,571, forward strand.
ACCAGTACCGCCGCCTCGCCGCGCAGCTCAGCCGCACGGCCGCCCACCGCAGCAGCACCCACGCCCTCGCCCGCACGCCTCCGCCGCCGCCGCCACGTGGACGCTGGCTCTGGCTCCCCTGCGAGAGCAGCCGCTGGTACGTTACTCCCATCACGAGAGGTTTGCACGCGTGACTCGCCGCTCCGTGCTGCAGCTAGCGCGCAGTTGTCTTGGCGCGGTGCGCGAGATGGCCAGATGTGGGCGCGCCACCTCGTATCGTAACGGCGGGCGAGGGTGGCCTGTGGCTGTTTTGTTTGCGCGCGTGCAGTGCAGGGGCAGTTTGGGGGTTTCCGCGTGGTTGGGTGGTGGACCGCGCACCGCACCGCAACGACGGTTTGGGCCGGGCGGGTGCGCGATGGGCCCTCCGCTGCAGGTCCGTCCTTCCCTCAACAGATGCACATCGGGGGCTCAGGGCCCACGTCACCACCACCGATTGTCTCCAACTATCATTTCTCCCTGGCCCACTTCAATTTTCTTATAAAAAAAGTTATCCTATTTTCATCTCAAATATTTTTTTGGGGGATGGAGTACATATGTGTGCATTCAAATGAGTTAGTGTATGTGTATATGTAAAAAGTTTTGGTTACGAGGATTGCAAAGAAAAAGGTCTTTCATCTTGTCAGCTGCTGCACCTCTGCACCTTCTTTCGGAGTGGCTGAAGTCGTAACCATGGCTCAATGAAGATAAGGAAGGATCTGACTACTTCAAGCATGAATTCGACTTACACATCCAGGATGTTGTTCTCGTCCGTCAGATGAGACTTTGCTTGTATTAGAAGCTCTGTCAGGACTCAGGAATCAAGTTTTCATTCATAACTTCATAAGCCTGCACAACTCATAGAGCGGGGCCGGGGACCACTGCCAGCCCACTCTCGATGGCACTGGCAATCTGGCATGAGATTTGGTTATTGGATCCTGCAAGGCTGCAACACGATCGAATCTGGAAATTATTCTGACCGTGACGATGCGTGAGGCCGGCCGGCCGGCGAAGTCAGCATCAATAATGCTGCAACTGCATCACACATCATGCTGTACCGTCGCCATGCGAGGCTTCCCCATCTCCTCTCTTCTTCTCCATGGAGACAGCTATCATGATTCATGCATGCATGGATCGGTTAGCAGTAGCTGGCATGCAAAGGCAAGGCTTGTAAGCAGGCTTCCATGCATATCGTCTTCTCCATGGAGACGTAGCCATCAGGCATCAGGGACAGTGACGAACAGTGGCTGCTGCTCCCTAGAAGGCTGGAAGAAAGCATGGTCAGGTGATCGCTTTGCTGCCGCGCCGGTTGCATATGCTCGTGTGGGGCCGTGTGATCACTGATGTGGCGAAACGAAATTGCATGTATTCAGGATTGTTAGACCCAGCAGCCCCATCAGATTGGTTGAGAAACCCGTTTGGATTTATGTTTCGGATTCAGACACCCCGAGGTATCACCGTATCAGACAGAGTGTCAGCGATTTGGTTCAGTTTCTTTTTTTTTTTCGCGATCGGACCTAGCAGCCCGTATTTCATTTGGTTCAGTTTCACACACCGGCATTCTGATTTATGCAAATTTCACAATAAACAAACCTGTTCTTGCCTCAAAATACACGATCAGATTGGATTAATAACAAATACAAACGTGTTAACGCGCACTGAAAAGTGAGTACTACAAAAGATATATAGTTAATAAAGTTAGAACAGCATATAGTTAAGGTCTACTCATTTTAACCGAACAGATTATCAGTTACTGACATAAAGGCAAGCAACGCAAAAGACCATCCGGTACCTTTCAGTTTTCGATAATGCTCCAGTTAAGATGTCCGGAACGGATGGACGCCTCACTCGCTCACTCCCGCACCTACTCCCTCGTTTCCTCCTCCCTTCCGCGCTCGCACCCCGCGCCAATCCGACACGTGGTCATGGCAGCCTCCCTGACTGGCGGCGGCGCGCTCTCCCACCCCGACATCCTCCTCCTCGACCTCGGCGGCGTCCTCCCCCACCCCGACGGCCTCCTCCCCCACCCCGGCTGCGCCCCTCCCCCACCTCGGCGTCCTCACCCACCGGGAGCGCCCAACGCCCGCGGATCCGGTGGCCATCTCCCCCACCCCGGTGAGAACCAAGCAAGCCGCTGACCCTCCCCTACCCTGGCCACCGGCGCCCTCCCCAGATCTGGCAAAGGTCTCTCTCCTCGGCCGACGGCATGAGGCGTGTGGCTTGCCAAGACCATCTAGAGAGCCTCACGCCGTGTAGTTGCCCACCTGTAGGCCATGGCACATGGGCGATGCTGTGTTTCAAGTGTTTCTAGATGCTTTTCAGACATGTTGTAAGCCCATGTTTCAAGTGTTTTAGTTATTTCAGATGTATGTTTCAATTGTTTCATGAGGATGTTGTAAAAGTAGGTTGAGATGTTGCATATGTTGCAATGGTTGTACATGTATGTTACAAGTGTCTATCCCCAATGTTTCATCTATTTTTTTGTACACGTATATGTTGCAAGTGTTTCGAGACGCATGTCAAGTTTTTCATCATCTTTTTTTTTTGTATGTTACAAGTGTTGTATCTGGATGTTTCAAAAGTAGATCGGGATGTTGCACATGTTGCAATGGTGTTTCAACTATATGTTCCAAATATTTCATCTGTTTTTAGACGGTGTTGCAAATGTTTTATTTAGATGTTGTAAAAGTAGATCGGGGTGTTGCACGGCGGTTGGTGGCTATCGCTATCTGCTAGGGTGTGGCCGTTGGTCAACCCACGTGGGTTTCCCCGTGCGGGGCGCGGGTCCCTGCGACGGACGCGGGGGCGGGGGCGGGATGCGGATGCGGGAGCGGGGCAGGTGTCGGAGCCGCATCCGGATATGACGTCCCGTCCGGACGTCCGGGCAATAGGCGTACCGTTCAGTTTTTTGTTGTAACTTGACATTTCGAAAGAACACATATTCAAATAAGAACACTTTGATCATCAGAAGCTGATCATACAAGCAACAATGGACTTAGTTTCCATGGATGCATCTATATTTTTGGTTGGTGGGGTTCTTCTGGATCGAGTGCGAAATAAATCGAGATGAACAATATGAGGATGTATCTATGGCCAAGTCCCAACTACTACCTCTTTCCTTAGGTTTAGCATGGTCGGAGTTGAGATCTCAAATCCCCTTCCCCATGCCATTTCGTACTCTATACTGAATATGGATTGCAGTAGTCAATCTTCTTGAAACGAAATTTCAATGATAAAAATTTGTACACGTTCTTGTAAAGACCATTCGTCATTTTTGGGTTGAGATGTGTACAACTGTACGTAGGTGGAAAGAATTTTACAGACGTGAGGTGAATCTATGGTTGGACGGAAGTGCAGTGCGGTGCAGAAGTCTTCTGGGGACTCAAGAAACGTCTGTACACGCTCCTGTAAACAGGAGCATTCGTCATTTTTGTGGTGATAGATTTGTACAGCTGTTCGTATGTGGAAATTAAAGGATTTTTGCGGACGTGAGGTGAATCAATGGTTGGATGGAAGTGCTTCCAGTGATGCGGTGCAAAAGTCTTGGTCGGGACTCAAGAAACGTTCGATGACACCAGGTCTTTGAGAGCTACTGCAATGGAAAGCATGCACAAGCAAACGCAAGCGCCACTCGTCGTTTTAACGCACCAACTAACTACTGTCGCGCAGGAAGGCTTTTGAAAAGTTAATAAAAATGGAAAAATAAAGGTCAGTCAACGCTTGCCGTATGGCGTGCGTCATAATAGTTACCTCAGCTCTGTTCTGTCATTCTCTATCTATGTAGCCTATAGCTACAACTTACAATACCGCGGTTACTAAAAAAAAAAAAGAACAGTGAAAAACCAGATCCCACGGAAGCATGGCCATGGAGTTGTCCCGGCTTCCTCTCCTCTGCTTTCTTCTGCTCCTGGCCATGTTGGTGGTCGCTGCCGCAGACGTCTCGGTGGCACCGGCACTGAGTCCCGAGTGCAAAAGAAGGTGCGGCGGCATCGAGGTCCCGTACCCGTTCGGCTTGGAACCACTATGCCAAAACAGCACAAAGGGGACACCTTCATCAGTGACCTGCAATTAAAACACGTCACTAATTTCATATCAGTGACACGTGTAAATGGAATGCGTCACTCATTAGAAGTTGCCCATGGTCAGAAACCAAAACGCGTCACTAATGATAAGTTATTAGAGACTCTTCATAACATCACGCGTCACTGATATTACCGGTGACTCGTTAGGTCTAAACGCGTCACTCCTGAAAAACCTCGGACCCGAAAAAATTATCAAACGCGCTAAACTGAGGAGTGGAGTCCGGCTCCGCCCGTCCCCTCCCGTTTGGCCGTGCAGCCATGCCCCCTCAGGCCCTCACCCCGTCACCCGCCCATCCTCCCTCTCTCGCCTCCTTTCCCCACGGCACCCTGCCCCGCCGCCTTCCAGTTCGCCCTCCTCCTCCGCCCGCCACCGCCACCTCTCTCGTCTCTTCCTCCACTGGCACCACTCCTCATCCGCCGCCTCTCTCTCTCTCTCCCCTCCTCCAGATCTGGCCGGAGCCGCTGCCTCCCTTGTGGCAAGGACAATTGGCGCATGCAGGGGCGGCTCCAGGAGGAGCAAGCGAGGTGGCTCCAGGCAACACCGGCGGGGTTCCTACCGGCGGCAGCGCGTGTGCCCCGGCCCGTATCGCTGATGGTGTACAACCCCCTCCAACGATGGCGCACACCCTACCAGCAGCGACGACGCGTGGGCCCCGTCCATCGGCGGTGGTGAGCACCCTCCTCCTCCCCTCCCCCCTCCCAGCTACAGCTTCTGCTCATGTGGGGTCACCCAGACCACCGACGCGGAATGCTTTCCTAGAGCCGCACTGTCTGTAGCGCGCATGCCTAGCAGGTGTTCGGCGCAATGCCGGCAAGACCACCTGACTTAGCCGGCCGCTCGATCCCCTCGCTTGATGCAGGTGACTAAATTGGGTTTAGTTTAGCTTGTCAGGAACGTGCGTTGGCGATCAAGCAGTGGAGCTAGGAACATCCAATTTACGATGAGATTAGAACATCTCTTCCCTAGCTAGTAGGTAGCCTTAATTTTCCTGTCAGATCTAATTTCTGTCTTTGGTGCTTTTCAATTGTCACAGGTTTTCCCATGCTGCGGATTATTAGTTTCCTATTTATTGTTTGATCTATCCCTGTTTCCCAATATGCTGCGCTAGGCTACTGGGCGTGGTGTTACTAACTGCTTGCTACATTTTGTTGTGATAATTTTGAGTTCTGGACTCTGCATTCTTCATGTCTAGGAATGGTTCATCACTTATTCAATGCATCACTTGCTATGGAGAAAAAAATCAACAAATGTCTAGTAATGTCATTAGGAACCTGTGATCTGTACATAAAAACTTTGCTTCATGTACCTAGATATAGGCATGATCACAATTTGCCGTCTTTGGATGGCTGTTTCTACATCGCAACATCCACTCTAATTAGACAGTCACTTCCTTTGATACGTTAATTGATGATAGTTTATCATTACTAGAAGCAATATCACACATCAGACCATGTAGATTTGCTTTGGACCTACATAGTCGGGTGAACATCTCTTTTTTCATGTTGGCACATATTGAAATACATATCACTTGGCTTCTCTGTTTTTTTACTTAGTATATCTGGCCAAGTAGCAATATCACTTATCTTTTGCTGCCATTGAAAACTTTGTTAGTCGTAGATGTTGTGCCATTATATTGAAGTAAGATACCGACCTGCCTGTGCTTTCTGTTCACTAAGTAGTCACTTTGGGTTGTTAGACCATGGCTCGTTGTAGGAGCTTGTCTTGTAGGAGCTATCATATGGTATGAAAAGTAGCACGTCTCGTAAAGATCTCCAAAATCTAATGCTTTGAGCTTCCTTCACAAGGAAAAGTTTGATCAAGACCGGTACTTGATGGGTGGGGTAGTATTGTTCTTGAATATTACGTCGATTGGCCTCTCGCAGGCTCTTCTTCACTCCTCGATGTTCTATCCAAGAAAGTATCATAGGACATAAGCAATTCTCAAAAAGCTACTCATTTCATTTTAGGTTGCATGGTTTTGTTATGAGTGTACATATATTTTTTAAAACCGTTACAAAAACAGGCTCTATTGGACTCGGAGTTCAGATCCTAAGAAACTTGCCTCTACCAACCAATTTATAGGGTCACTTTCACTTATACTCTATTTTTTCCTTCTGTTATGTTTTCAGCTATTATATGTTGTCTTTTCTTTTGGTCCTTGTGCAAAGGTGTTTCCCGAGCTGATTCTGTTATACAATTGAGGGCAGCATTAGTTAGTGGCGAGCTTCTTTCTTTAGCTGATGCATTGACACTTCACAGCAATAGATCAACCATGTAAGCATCATTTCATTCAGCAAACCCTGTTAAAAGGACTTTGTATTTCTACAACTAGCTATAAAAGATGTATAGTAATCGACATCGAGGAGTCTATATGATCACTTGCTCAAATTTGTAAAGCCAAATAGATTGTCAACTATAATTTCGTTTGGCAAGAAAAAGAAATGATGGAACCATCAAATTAGTTCGATGTAGAATATTAGTGGAAATGTGTTGAAACTGTATTGAACCTGAATTTTCGTGAAAAGGGCAACTTTTTAATTAAGAGTGAAGAGTGATAGTTCTGTCCTATCCTCAAATGTTTATCCGGCAAGTACCTCCAAGTATAAAAAATATCTATCTCATCCTATCCTCAAATGTTATAACAGATCGAGTGGTTGACTATAAATGATACTTTTAGCAGTATTTTACGGATGTGCTCAAGTGTTTTAAATTTTGAGTTGACCATAATGTAAATCTGCAGTTGTTGCCTATTCTATTATTTTGCTCTGTGGATGTTATATTCTTTTGAATGAGTGCGTTTCATTGCCCCCTCTTATTGTTTCATTGATTTGACTACAATTTGAGGCACAATTGATATCCTTGCCGACATGGTTAGTGTGTCTTGACTACCATAAACTTCATAGTAACTCCATTCATACCTATTTTTCCATTCTCACGGCTTCTCTAACGCTAGTCTTTGGAACACTTTGCAATTGGATGTGCAATCAAGTCAATTAGTTTACTGTGTTCGCCATTGGCTTGGTATTGTATTTTTAGTACAGATTATTCAGCTACTTATTAGTGCAAATTATAGAGAACAAATTCAGTTTCACATGATGCTTAAGCATATAGTCACTGAATCTCTGATATACTTATTGTGGGGGGTATAACCCTTGGTACCCTTCGATGGACATGGGCCGCACCACCGTGGGAGGTCCAGCCCATAAGATCAAGGCCTCACGGTGCTCGGCTCGTGGTCGGCGGCACCACAAGGCAATAAGAAGAATCTTGAAGATAGAGAAGAACTGCATTGGGATATGATAGATGTCGTATTCCTTGTAAATACTTACCATATAGCCGAATAGATCTAGGTCTAACCGACTTGTAACCCTGCCCCCCAGACTATATAAGGCGGGCAGGGACCCCCTCGAAACCATCTCATATTCAATACAATCCAACAAAGACACAGGACGTAGGGTATTACGTCGATCAGACGGCCCGAACCTGTCTAAATCGTTGTCTCTGCGCCTTGTGTCACCATCCGATTCCTATTACGCGCACCTCCACCGATCATCTACTACCGTGGATATACCCCTCGGTAGACTGCCGACCAGATTTCGTCGACACTTATCATATAGAGATGAATCTAGTGTTGAATATATCTAATTTGTGGGTAAAAAGTTTAAAATAAATCCTAATATATCATCAGTTCAAATCTGCCATGAATTCGTGAGATATACATGCTGTACAAGTTGAGAACTTGAGCTAATTATAGATGGTGCACTACGCAGCAAATTCTGAAATTATCTTTCATTAGAAAGAAGGCAAACGCTAGCTAACATTTCCTTGTTTTGTTTGTAATGCTTGATCAGTAATATTTTAATCATCCTTGTATTTATTGGACCTCTTTTTAAGTAGGTAACACTTTATGTTTTCAAATGTAACAGCAAACATTGGGCATTTATATGGCAGCAGCAGGCGGTTTGGCTAAGCCACTAGGACCTAGGAGTGATTCTTTGTAGGTATGCTACTTCATGAACCCTTCTATTGTAATTGTGCCCTTCAAATGGAAACTAGACCCAAATATATCTATTTTCCGTGTCTATTGATATATACTACAGATGTTGCGGTATGTACCTACTCATCGATTTGCTTTGACCCCAATTACTCGTGTACTTCTAATCTTGGACTTAGATTCTTAGACAGCTGGATTAAATTCATGTGTATGCTATGGCCGGTGCTTTAGTGCTGCTTTGCAAACCTTCATAGTTGGTGCACTATCTTTTTTTGTGTTGTTTTACAGTGTCACCTAGCACTATCTTTTTGTTGTGTTGCTTTACAGTGGCACCTAGAACTGTCATGACAGATTAAAGTATGATCTGAATTAGTAGTTTTGAGTATAGACTGCATGTTCAGAGCTACTAAGTATGTTTGAATGTAAATTGGCTCATATTAATTAGTGGCAGTGATCTGGTAACTTATTCATCATGTTCTATAAGCAGCTTGTTTTGAGGATGAAATGTAATGCTATCAGAACTCCTGTTTTTTGTAATTGCTGGTTCGAGTTCAGAAATCTTTTTCCGAAAACTTTCTTCTGTTTCTCCAGATGTTTGGTTAAATACTTGGAGTTTCAGCTTGATTCATACCTGGAATGGAAGGTCTAGTACATGAGCATGTCCCAAGTTGAGTTTTATGTCATGAGCTTTTTTAAAGGGTATATATTTCACCGATACAAGCTGAAATTTTGCTCAATATGATGCTAGGTAAAGAAAAAAACTACCCTTCCAGTCTGTTGTATGGTGACACAGAAAATTACCCTTCTGGGTAGTGGGTTATCAACCTAATATATGATAGTTGCTGTGTTAAAAAAGTTGATAGTTGCATTTTATCTTCATGGTGGTTAACTGGTTATTTGTGGCTGGGGAGACAAATCCATTGAGTTGGGCAATGAGGATGAGGGCTGCAAAGTGGTGGGCAATATATATCACGACCTATTGATAATTGCAGATGGGCAAGTACCATGTTAACTCTTCCTGCAAGTAATTTGATTGCTGTGTACTCTATCCTTTTATCCTTTTTAAGTCATTTTTCCTTGCCTGTATATATTACCACTACCAAGATCTAGTATTCTGTACATCTAACAACGAAAAATAGAACTTTGCTCTTAAAAATGAAGTTGAGTATTAAATTATTAATAATGTATTTGAAAATGTGTTCTATCTGATGCCTTCCACTTGTACTCCCCTTTTTCCCTTTAGTCTGCAACTATGGATCATTGGATCTTCTCATCAGTAGTCAAAATAGCAACGTTTGGCTGAATAGTGTACGTCTGCTGTTATTGTGTAATTAGTTGTATCACTTTGCTATATTGAGTTTAGAAAAGTCAGCTAATGATTGCAGCATCTGTGTACATACCCAATTGTCATGAGGAAATAGTAACTGCTATTGTTATTTCTAGCATTGTGTACATGTCAGTGGAAGCAGTCTGCAATTTTTGAATAATGTTATGCTCTCTCCCTTCATCTTTTAATTATGCTCTTGGTGTTTGCATGTATCAGCCTGCAGCAAATAATAGCTGAGTGTCAGCAATGCCGATTATGATCCAGCAAGGAAGGACAAGTCACAGAACCATACTTTATATGGGGCTGCACTGAATTTGAACCTAGGGAAATTAATGCTTTCTCTTGTAACTACTGTACAGTCTGCACTACTGCTTTTGTTGCTAGGTGGATGTGATTTCTTAGCTCCTCAAGTGTACTTGTTTGTATAAAGGGTTTGATTGCTTTGTATGTAATTGTATAAAGAATTTGATTAATGGAATGGATGAAACATGACTGATGTATGTAGGACCCTAGTGGAGTTTTTTTTTTGTTTTTTGTAAATTGTCATCAGTGACGCGTCTAACCAAAATACGTCTCTGATGAGAGCTTCCTCAGAGACAAGTTTTGTCCATACGCGTCACTGGTCACTCACATTGGAGACGCGTTTTGGCTTTAAGCGTCACTGATAATTTACATTAGAGACGTGTTTTGGCTATACGTGTTACTGTGGACCATCATTAGTGACGTGCTTTTATGCGTCACTGATCTTTTCACATCACAGGCGCAATGCAAGTGATGCGTGTTTTCCATGTCCCTAATGACTGTCTAGACGCGTCACTGATAAGCTTTTCTGGCATAGTGAGTGCCAGTGTGCAATCCACAGTGGATTTCATCTCCACTGCAACACAACTGATCAGGGCATCACCAAGCTGTTTCAGGGTACCGCTGAGGTGACCAAAATCTCTGTGCAGGATAACAAGGCCTGGCAAAAGAATTACATCTCTCGGCAGTGCTACAACGGATCCACGAATCAGGTGATAATAAAATCATCGTTCTAGGGTTCAAAAGTGTAGCCTACATGGTCAGCAACATTGTAAGTCTTCCGATATATGTTCCACACTTCTCTAAACATACACATATATATACTCATCGCAGCCTTCTAATATTCGCAGTATGCAATTGGTTGCTTGACGACTTGCGATGATATGAGCCCCAAGAACAACTCATGCTCCTCTACTGCTGGGTGCTACCAGGTGGACCTTCCTCGGGCGTGCGGTATTATATGGCTACTTCAACCCGTTATACAATACTGATCCGATATGGAGGAGCACCCTTGCAATTATGTTACTGTGATGGAGAAAGCAGCCTTCAACTTCAGCACCACTTATGTCACCTCGACGCTGTTTTATGATAGAGACCATGCACGAGACACCAGTGGTGATGGAATGGGCAATCACACAACATACATGTGCAGAAGCTAAAATCAGCAAGACTACACCTTATGCGTGTGTTAGCAACAATAGCTATTGTAGCACTAATTATGCGGGCTATGTTTGCAAGTGCTTAGACGGATACGAGGAAGGTAACCCTTACATCGTCGGCGGATGCATGTGTTCATCTTCATCTTCGTTATTTTGATTTTTTACTTCAGTTTCCTTGCTCATGCAAAGGCAGTGGACATATTTCATTTTAAACCAAGCAGCGGATCCTAAAAAAAACTTGTACAATACTACATGCATACTTTTCATAGGGAAATTCACATCCTGAGCGCTAGATGTAGGCTTTGAAATGATTATTTATTCTAATATATGGTAACTAAGAGTACACTATAGGATGTAGAATACATAATTCTAATAAAATTTAAAAAAAGTTGAAAAAAATGTACAATAGGAACTAATAAGTTCAAAGTTACATTGGAAATCCAAAATCTAGATTCACATAGTTATGACATATAGACTGCAACAAGAGCTAGCATAACTTATATTAATTAAGCTATGGTACTAAGCACAGAGTGACGACACAATGAGGCGTGATTGAAACAAGGAAAACTATGATTATGGAGGAAACCGATTATGCATGGAAACCATGTAGATCTGAGTAATTGATAATTGAAGTTATCACTTCAAGGTTCCTTGAGACAGAAGTTCCCACTCCTAATTTATGAGTTCATTTCAAATGGAACCCTTTATCATCATCTTCATGTTGAAGGACCAATATCATTATCATGGACTGATAGCTGAGAATTGCACTTGAAGTTGCTAGAGCACTACTTCAATGCCAATATTTCATAGAGATGTTAAAACCACCAACATACTTCTTGATGATAATTTAACTGCAACTGTGAGATATTAAATTTACGGGATACTTTATGTTCTAGTTAATAATGGTGGAGGTAAGTAATTTAGATAAAAACCAAGGGCGTTCCCTACAATTGTTTTTCAGAATGGCATATGTGTGCTTACTTTTGGTTATTTCTAATAATGGCGTAATGTAGATGCATATTTATGGGTTACCTCAGATTATTTTCGATATTTGCATAACTGGGTAACTTAGGCAATGATTGGGGAGTTTAGCTATTTTGTAATGGCAGAGGTAGGTAATTTAGATATACTTTTTTGTGTTATTTCGAAGCATTTTTTATAATGGCATAGGACCATAGTTTAAATATAGATCTATAGTTTTGTTTTAGATTTTTTTTTGTCATGGGTAATATTATAGAAAATAGAATAGATATAATGGCTATTATTGTCAATTTTGATTAAAGTCTACATGGTGGCACAATGTTTTTGAATTTTTCAATAAATTGTATGTATTATTTTTATTACATGAGGATTAGTGTGGAGGCTTCGAAAGAACTCGCCAATTAGTAATGTTGACATTGTATTAAAAAAATTACCCACCATTGCAATTATAAGATCCGGATAAAGTAACCCCTAGAAATGCATCTATATTAACCATTTCTGCTATTTTGAAATAACACGTGAAGGAACTACCTAAATTTTCATTTAAATTACCCACTATCATTATGAAAGATACTATGAATCAATTCTCCAAATTTGCATCTAAATACTTCCACGAGACAATACTAAAAGTAAACCAAAATAATCCTTTAATTGAACATCTAAATTAACCAAGTATGATATTAGAAAAATGTCTTAAAACACCCTAATAATATGATTATGTACCACTTTTACCACTATTAATATTAGAAAATAAACTCAATGTAAACAAATATGCTACTTGCCACCTATATAAACTAAGTATATGTACATGGATGATCCGTAAATATATATACTTTGAGGGCATATGAATCAAGAAATTGTTTCTCGATTGATCATGTGTGACACTAACAATGTCTTCTGAATTATATTAATTCTCCATGACATAAATAAATAATTTATACATTTTATTGAAACACTAATATATCTATATTCACAGATTAACTCGATTCATTTAGTTTTTATAAAAAGTAATACGATACTTCACACATAAGTTTTAGTAAATTCACATCCCTGAGCACTCAATGCAGAATGAAATGATTGTTTACGCCAGTGTGATAACTAAGAGTATAATTTAGGGACTAGAACAGATAATTTTAATAAAATAAAAGAATTTTGAATAGAATGTACAGAACTAATAAGGTTCAAACTGCACTAGAAAGTCAAAAGCTATATTCATGTTGGGAAAGCGGATCTGACAGTGTTAAGAGCATGAGGGCTAGGAGCTTTGACCGTACGGACACAAATACCGAGGCAAAGGATTTCTTGGTTGGAGAGCCGAATGATCTCTCCTATATTGGGGTTCTTTGAGTCCCCTTTTACAGGGTACAGTTACATGTATATCTAAGGCATATTCCATCTCTACTGCTGGAGTATCTGACTTGAGGGGCGGGATGATCTTTACATACACAACCGCCTTCCTAAATGGGCCCTTGATGAGCCTAGGTTTCAGCCGGTCGAGGCTGTTTGACCCGGTCCGAGAGCCCTTGCCGTCCGAGCCATCCTCTCCAGCAGCTAGGGGAGGCGGCGCCCGGACCTTCAAACACCTTTCTCGGAGTCAATCGCCAGACGCTTATAGTCTTCTACCCAAGATGCCCTCGGGCCGCAAGGCGAAGGCTCTGTCATCGTTCTCTCCTAGAGGTGTTGAAGCCTTAAGGGGCTTCGCAAGGAAAACCAACTCGGACGACTCTTGCCAAAAAGGTTTGCTGGCCTTCGGAGTTGATCCATTGGTTGGTTCTCCGGAAGCCTTCATGTGGATCTAGTCCTCGTCCCCGAGGACCTTTTGCCTGTAGTCAAAGATTCTTCAAGTCATCATTAGACATGGTTAGTGAACCTTTGGGCGCAAGGCTTCATTCCCAACATTTCACAAAGTCATGACATATGGACTGATACAAGAGCTAGCATAACTTAAGTTATGGTTTAACTAACACGAGGCAACGATACACTAAGGAGTGAATCAAACAAGGAAAACTAAAAATAGGGATAGAAGCCATGTAGAATAATTGATAATTGAAGGCTATCATTTAAATAGAGATTACATAGAACCTATATGAGTGTATTAGAAAATGAATAAAAAGGAGGGCAAAGATAAGAAATTTTATTGTCCATTGGTCCTTATGTTATCCCTAGACTTCCGAACATACATAATTTTCTTCTTAATAATCTTCAATGTACATTTATTTTGTAGATACCAATGAGTGTGAGAACCAGAACACAACTCATGCTATGGTGTCTGTAAAACTTACACAGGAGTTTCATCTTTGGTGTCAACATGGGACCTATGGAAGCCCTTGGATGGATGGGGGATGTGTCAAGGGTTCATCCGCAGGTAACAAGCCACCGTGTCCACCGTATTTACTCCTTTTGTTACAAAGCGATGGTTGTTTTAGTTTTATCCAAAGTAAAATTTATTCAGATTTTAATCAATTTTGTAGAAAACACACACCAACATTATAATGTAAAATTAGTTTCATTAAATCAACAATAAAATATGTCTTGGTAGTCAATGTATCTGACATTTTAGATTTTAGTATATTTTTTTATAAATTTGGTCAAAGTTAGAGAACTTTTATTTAGGATAAAACTAAAACAACCAATACCTTGGAATGGAATGAATAATATTTTTTCCAATCCAACTTCAAGAATTTTGACCCATCATTTTACACTTTAGGTTTAAACATCGGGCTTGGAGTAGGCAGTGGCACATGTTTCTTGGTTCTAGCACTCATCAGCCCCTCCATAATGCGTAAGATCAAGACAAGAAAAATTAAACAAAAAATTTTCAAGCAAAATCACAGTTTATTGTTGCAGCAACTGATATCACGAAATGCAAACATCAGTGAGAGGATGATTATTACCTTAAGGGAACTAGAGAAAGCTACAAACAATTTCGATAGAGAGCGTGTGATTGGTGGTGGAGGGCATGGTACTGTGTTTAAAGGGAATCTAGGTCTAAATGTTGTGGCAATCAAGAATTCGAAGATTGTAGTACAAAGAGAAATCAATGAATTCATAAATGAAGTCGTCGCTCTTTCTCAAGTGAATCATAGAAATGTGGTTAAGCTTTTAGGATGTTGCCTCGAGATAGAAGTTCCACTCCTGATTTACGAGTTCATTTCAAATAGAACCCTTTATCATCATCTTCATGTTGGAGGACCAATATCATTATCATGGGCTGATCGACTGAGAATTGCACTTGAAGTTGCTAGAGCACTATCCTACCTATATTCGGCTGCTTCAATGTCAATATTTCATAGAGATATTAAAACCACCAACATACTTCTTGATGATAATTTAACTGCAAATGTATCAGACTTTGGTGCTTCAAGGTACATCAGAATTGATCAGACCGGAGTGACTACAGCCATTCAAGGAACAATTGGTTATTTAGATCCCCATGTACTATAATACAGGTCGGTTTACTAATAAGAGTGATGTTTTTAGTTTTGGTGTTGTTCGTATAGAATTGCTAACTAGAAGAAAACCATTTTTCTATCGGTCTGACAATGGTGATGATCTTGTTACACATTTTACATCACTACTCACACAAGGTAGACCGGGTGACATAATAGATCCTCAGGTTATGGAGGAGGAGGATGGAGAAATCCTAGAAGTAGCTAGATTGGCGACATTGTGTACCAAATCGAGGAGAGATGATCGGCCTCCAATGAGAGAAGTGGAGATGACACTTGAGAATTTAATTTTTTAAAAGTAGCCGATTCCTTTCATTAAAACATCAAGGAGATATGGTCCTAATCAAACAAGGGATCACAACAAGTCGATTGAATTGGTTACCAATGAAGCAAGCAGGCAATACACTATGGAAATGGAAATCTTGTTGTCAGCAGCGTACCCCAGATGAACTTTTAAGTGCATGCTTATTTGAATGTTTGAATGTGGAAATCTTCTTGTAATAAGTGTAGCCTACTTCCTGTATGTTGTAGGGATGACATTCAAATAATCAGCAGCCCAAGTCGATCACCCATTGAATTTTCATTATGAATGGTGACCATGTTGTTGTAGATCTTTTCTCTGATTCAGTTAGTTCTAGATTTCCAGTTTTTTTTATGGAACAGGAGGGTTTAAACCCTACCGGAAATTTATTGAAAAGAAATAGTGTAGCAGTACAATCATGAAACAAAGAAGGTCAGGAAGAAACGGTATTTGAAAGAAATGTTTCGGTTCTGAAATAGCATATGGCTTGATTTATATCTGATATGTTTTCCAATTTTGTGAGTATTAATCACAATGGTACCAAATCCAAGCCTAACCTGCTGCTAGATCCTGGTGACATGGAAGAACAAGTTCCTTCAACGGCTGACTGGTGATCTTAATTTCTTCCTATTTCTTTTCCTCTATTTTGTGGGCTTTGATAAATTATTGTCGTGGTTATATATGTGTGTGTTAAATCATGCCTGTTGGACCCGGCCGCGATGGAGCTTTGTGATGGCCACCAACCGGCTGAAGTAGTCCGTGACTGCCGTGGCTATGACATCTTTCACTTACTCAAGTAAAAGTGCAGCAACTGGATTTTGCAGATCCTTGAAATGTGGACTCACGAGCTGCAAGCCAAGTGTTGTGTCGAGGGTTTTTGTTCTAGTGCACTACAGCTAGACGCAAACCAATAGTACATTTTTTTAGGAGTGGTTGATAGACAGGAATTTGGATATTACAAAATTTGAAACAAAAAGACAAATACGAATATCAATTTTAAGTGTTTTGACGTTTGAGTCCACGAGAGAACATTTGTAACCACTTGAATACATGTGAGAGGCATTTGTCAGCAGGCAGTGTGCACTACTAGAAAGCAGACCTTTCACCCACCGATTTTAGCTTTTAGTCTCGATATTTTTTGCGTTCGGATTAAAAGGACTTTTAGTCCCGGTTCCCAGACTCGGGACTAAAGGTGTGGACCTTTAGTCCCAAAAATTTAGTCCCGATTGAAAAAACTGGGACTAAAGGCCTTCCCAACCGGGATTAAAACCCGTTTCTCGGTGGCTGAGGGTGACAGTGCGTCGAAGTGTTTTTTTCCCCCTAGATGTTAGCATGATGTAAATAAATATTATAAAGGTCCAATCACTAAAGGTGGCGTCAGTCAAAGTGTTTACCTGCAGGCAGGGCACAACAACCGTAGTATACCAACTTGTGTGACAAAAATCAGGAGAACGAAATTTACTTTAGCTGATCAAAATGTAAGCCCATCGCGCGAATCTTGATCGAGGTGACGCATCAGATTGCCGGCTCGGGGCGGCAGCGCCGGCACACCGTGTTTCAGAGTCATGGTGCGGTCGTTTCAGCGCACTAACAAGTCAAGTGTTCCAGGCAGCGTCATGGAAAAAAAAATCCAAAATAGAACAGGTCAGTGCGTTGACAATAACAAGTCAAGTGTCTCCTCTGCGTCCAATCCTCTATAATATACCCTACAGCTGTGGTGCTGTGAAAAACCAGACCCAGGCAAAGCAACTAATACTCGTCCCATGGAGTTGTCACACCTTCGGCGGTGTGGGGATTCCGATGGCACGGAGTCCTGGCTGCTCGACGAGGTGCGGCGACATCGACGTCCCTTACCCGTTCGGCTTGGAACCACAGTGCGCAATCACCAAGCAGTTTCAACGTAACTCACCTGCACGACGGCTGCGGGCGGCAGGAAGCTGTTTCATGATGATGGTCATGGTAATATAAGTTGGAGGTGATCAACATCTATGTGACGCGCGCATAACAAGCTCCGGGTCAAGACTCATATCTCTCGGCAGTGCTACAATCAATCCAACGAAGCGCGGATGAACATTATCAGCACGCCTTACGTGATATCGCACAAGGATAACACAGTCATCTTTCTCGGGTGCGGAAGGCAGGCCACACTGTAAGTAATCTTAATATTCCACGGCACTCTAAACATATACTCCCGTTATTATGCTGAGTGCTATGCTACGAGTATCTATCAACTCCAGCTAGCTGATATGAAATTTTCCGCAACATTCCCAGTACATTATCGGCTGCCAGACGTCATGCGACGATGATCTCAAGGACGGCTCATGCTCCCCTACTGCTGGGTGCTGCCAGGTCAACCTCCCGAGGAGTGTGCAGGTCACCCAAGTCTCTTTTACCGACCCATGGCATAACACCACTCAGAATCAGATTGATCAGATGCAGAGGGAGGAGTACCCTTGCAATTATGTCACTGTGATAGAGAGCAAAGCCTTCAAATTCAACACCACTTATCTCACATCGTCAGCGTTCTATGACACTGACAACGCAACGGCACCTGTCGTGATGCAATGGGGTATTACACGCAAGAAATGTAAAAGTGCAAAAAATGACAAGAATGTGCCCTATGCTTGTGTCGCCAACAATAGCCAATGCGTCAACAATGATGCGGGCTACGCCTGTAGCTGCTCCAGTGGATACAAAGGCAACCCTTACCTCATCAACGGATGCCCAGGTTCATCTTCGTGTTCAATTTTTTTTCCTGTTGTTTTTTGTTGCAAATGCTCCTTTTGTTTTAAAGTGCCTCTCTTTCTTCTTGGAAAATAAGACCAATAACAATCGTACTATTACTAATTTGAGGCTTTCTTTATTTAGAGCTTCTGCATTAATCCCAACAATACGAGCTAGAAAAGAGACAAATAGCAGAAAATTAAAAAAGGGTGTGTCTCCACAGCAGTTGCCTGAGATTTTGCATAAGCTTCAGTCATCTTCAACCTCTTGCTCCGCCGAGTGCCCCGAGCTAGCCAGCCCTTGGTGCCGTCCTGCCTCGTCGTGTAAGTGTGCAACTGCAGCCGCAAAAGCATCGCTTGCTGACCCGCGTGCCGGGCCGCCGGCCCTTCCTTGCTTGCTTGACCTGGCTATACCTACCTGCCTGTGCGCCCTGGACTGCACCGCACAGGAACCCCTGATGTGCAAGCGCCCCTGAGCTATCTAGCGGCGTCAGTGGACCGGCACGCGGTGCCTGGCTGGCTGGGAGAGATCACCGGCCGGCCGGTGCCTGGCTGGGCACAGCATCGGAGTTAATTAGTCAATCGTTCATCTTCTTGTGAGCCCGTCGACTGACGGATAAGCAGATTATCAGGCAACTGTGCTTGAGTATTTCTCATTAAAAAAATGTCTAAATCTAATCATCTTTAACAACAATTACCATGGGATCTACTTGTCCATCACACCGTACCTCTACGCAAGCTAGTAGTTTTAAGAGACATATTTCTTACAGCTTTATTGTTAAATTTCGATTGCTTATCTTTGTTCTTTCTAATGTTTTTCATATTATAATACGGTTCTCATACACATACTTTATTATCTTTGTCTAGGTTAATGTGATCATATATGGTTTTCATCCTCCACATTCATAGTTTTCTTCTATAATTTGTGTTGCAATTGCATGCGTGTTTGGCATGGAAATTAATATAATCATTGCTTCCTAGATAAATGTATATGTGATCCAAATGGTGTCACCAATCATGCGGTACACCTTGAGTTAATTTTGCTATATTAACTGTATCAAAAGTGTATGATCTAGAGGCATATATATGAGTACTTTGGGATATCTTTTTCGTAAGGTGGTTTAGATGCAATTTTAAGGTTGTTAATATATGTTATAGTTAATAGTGGTGGAAGTTAGTAATTCAGATGGAAATTAGAGAGTTACCTTCAGTTATTTTTCATCATGGCATAGGTCGGTCCTTACTTTTAGTTAGTTCTAACAATGTGATGATGGGTAATGTAGATGCATATTTATGTATTATCCTAGAATATTTTTCATATTTTTCATAGGTGGGTAACTTAGACACAGATTTGAGAACTAAGCTATTATTCAAATGTCATCGATGAGTAATTTAGATATAGGATTAGGAGTTTACTTAGAATATTTGTATATTAGTATAATTGATAATTTAGATAT
Source organism: Miscanthus lutarioriparius (assembly GCA_904845875.1). Taxonomy (NCBI): domain Eukaryota; kingdom Viridiplantae; phylum Streptophyta; class Magnoliopsida; order Poales; family Poaceae; genus Miscanthus; species Miscanthus lutarioriparius. The sequence continues at coordinate 5,114,361 of CAJGYO010000013.1, forward strand.
AAATTAGGAGTTCCTTTATAATGGCAACAACTCGTAATTTAGATATAGATTTAGATGATGACTCTATACTGTTTTTTGTCAAGATAGGGTTCGTTAATACATTAAAAGATACAATATATCCAATGGCTATTATTATCAATGATGATTAGTGTCTACTAGATTTGTGGTGGAATCTATTGATTGTTAATAATTTTAAGATTTATCATTTTTCTATTGCATGTCACGAGGATTAATATGGAGGCTTCGAAAGGACTACCAAATTAATAATTGTAAGGTTATATTTAAAATACCCACAATTGCCATTACAAAAAATATTATAATTAACCAATGAATAAATATCTAAATTAACCACCTCAGCCATTTTTAAATATGATGTAGTAACTACCTAAATTTGCATTTAAACTACCCATTTGTCATGATGAAACATAGTTTACATCAAGCCCCTAAGTTTTCATCTAAATTACTCCTGCAAGCCATGACTAAAATAACTGAATTTTCTATATCAAAATTACCGACATACGATGTGACAAAAAATACCATAAAGTATAAGATTCTAAAATAGATGCAAGTTGCCTACCACCATTCAGACCAAGTTATGTACATGCATGATCCAAAATACATATTTTAGTAGTTTAGCAATCATGAAAATGTTTTCTAAATGAATTAAATACATGACACAAACAAGGCATTTTAATTTATATCAATACTCATGTTCAAAAGTATACACTTTAATGAAACATTGTGTGTGTGTGTGTGTGTGTGTGTAAATCCTTTCTACTTCCTGGTGTAGTATAATAGATTCAACATCATGAGCACTTGGTGTAGGCTAAAATGATAGTCTATGCCAATGTGGTAATAAATAAGAGTACAATTTCGAATTAGAATTCATATCTTTAATATTTTGAATAAAGGTACAACAGACACTAAGTTTCAACTTAACATATGGATCAAAAAAATCAATGATTAATAATATAAAATTGTGTTGCAAATCCAAAATCTAAATTCACGGAGTCATGACATATGGACTGCAAGCTAGCATAACTTTAGTGGTTTAACATAACATAGACTGAAGACACATGGAGGTGTGATTGAAGGGAGGAAAACGAAGAATATCTATGGAAAAACATATAGAGTAATTCATAACTAAAGTTTGCTATTCCGATAGAGATTACATACATAGTATCTATGTTAAATGAATGAAGGGAGAGGTCAAAGATAAGAAATTTGGACAGCTATAGGTAATAAACTTATCCACAAACTTTGTATATTTGTGTCTTCGAATATTATAACACATACAAGAGCATGGTTGATGGACTAGTGCATTGCCAGTTTACATTTGTTTCTCAACATATGGAATTTTCATATCAATAATCTTTGAAGTACATTTATTTTTTTCTAGACATAGATGAGTGTGAGAACCCAGAAGCCAACTCATGCTATGGAGTCATCTGCCTAAACTACCCTGGGAGTTTCCGGTGCCAATGTAAACATGGGACCTACGGAAACCCTTGGACAAAAGGGGGATGTACATCAATCAATCACTTATCCACAGGTACATGCCATTATGTGTGCACTTACTATATTGACTCCTTATGTTCCAAAACATAGGTCTCTTTAGTTTTGTTCTAAGTAAAGTTTATCTGGTTCTAATAAAATTATAGAAAAATACGCCGACATTACAATCTAAATTAATTTTATTGCATTCACAATGAACTATATTTGGTAGTGCATTTATTTTTCTATTAAAGATGTTAATCTAGTGCTCGTTTTTTATCCGCACTAATTATCTGGTCAATTGAATTCTTCTCTCGTCTTCCCCTAGTACTATAAATAGTCAAGTTAGATTGTTTTTCTACTCACCGTACCATCTAGTGCATAAATTCCATCTCTTTTCATCTTCAATAGTCTGATCAAGTCAAGTCGTAGACCACCTTGTCTATAATTGAAGCTATACTATTCAATCATACTATGCTCAGAGGCGTAGTCCAATCAGTTCATTTTCCACCACCGAACCATCCAGTCCTTTATATCTTCTTGGTCTTGCTTGTTTTGACTTGTTTTTTTATCCATTCTTCATGTTGTTTCTTTGCTTTGCATCCTTGGGACCATAATACCTATGAATGATATACTTGGCAGATATGTTAGTCGTAATGACCATGTTGTCTCTTCAGTTGCCAAAGTCACAACAAAAATATGGCCAAGAGACCCATATTCACTACAAATGTTTGAATCAACAAAGTTGGTATGAAAAAACAAGTGTAATCGAAAATAATATTGCTTCATCCTGAAATATAAGGAATCCTGCCTTTGCACCGGGAAGTGTCCTTATATTTCAGAAGGGATAATAACACAGAAAGAGAAAGATATATAAAGAAATTGTCAAAAAAAATAGAAGTGACAGACACTTGGTGGTTGACCAGTAAGCAGTAAGAACAAAAATCCCAGTTTTTTTTTAACCTTCTAGGTCCCATGGTGACATAATTTTCTAGGGATAGAGACTAGAGAGGCAACGAAGTGAGTAGGGATGCAAGCGATGTGCAAATTAAATATACCATTTTAGGCCAAGGTTGATGGGCACCCAACTTAAAATGCCTTGTTTGTGAGCTGGTGGGGACATGCTTAAAATGACTTGTTTGTGCCTGATGTACCCGAGTTTAGTTTATTCTAGCTTACTTAACTTTAGATGCATCTGACAGTTAAAACCATATGGCCTATCTAGATGTTAATCATACACCATATATCTAGGTAAATCAACTAGTCAGTGTTCTAAGGATAACTAAAACTATGTGGGCACCACAAATAAATAAAGACAGTCCCTATGAAACGCGCTCCATCGACATACATTGCACACACATAAGGATGAGTATTATTGTAATAAACTAATGATAAGGAAAAGTGCTTCCCCCGAAAAAAAGAAAAAAGTGTAGTGCTTTATCTTTTGTATACACACACACGGATAAGGACTTTTTTAGATGAAAGAATAATTATATTAAATTATAGTTAAGTACATCATCACATTACAAGCACTCTAAAATACACTCACGATATCTAGAAACTGATCATCTAAATTGTACTCACGCTTTGTATAGCTCCAAATCTCAAATCCAAGCATATATATTGATTCGGGTATGGATGACCGCATACGAGGCAAACACTCGGCAAAAGGCACGAAACGGATGTCCAAGCGAGCGATGGCTAACATTCCTGCGAGGCAAAGTGGAGAAACTTCTTTTCTTGTGTCTTCCTTCTTTTTGTGCCACTAAAGACTAAAGAAGACTGATCTAAAAACTATTCTCCCTAGTCCTTCACATCACGGTCAAATCTAACCACAACAAAATGGAGAAAAGACATAAGAAAATTATTTCATGGCGGCAACATCATCTCCGCCTATGATGTCGCCGGTCCGAAAGCCAAGTCTCCATGTTCCTCAAGCCTAGGAAGTTGTTGATGCTGTTATAAATGCGTCATCTTTCAACAGAGCAAGTCATGGAGAAAAGCGAATCCACCTTGTCCCCTTGTAAATTACGCTTGGGGAGATGAGGAGGAGGAGATAAATCCCCAATACCAAAAACTTGGCATAGAGAGACTCTAACCTAAAAGGACTTGATCTACTAGAAACTTATAAAATGATGGATCCTCCTTCAAGCCTGCCGAGATGCCGGAGCGAGAAGGAGAGGAGAGGACCAGCCAGGTGATGGAGGCAGGGCCACTGAAAGGTCCTAATGGCTAGAGGGGTGAATAGCCTAATAAAATTCTCTATAAATTACTAGAGCAAGGTGTTAGTCAAATAATAAGTGAAGCTTTTTGCACTAGCTCTAGTAAGGATTGCAAGGCCATCTATACCAACAATTTAGTGTATTATGAACTCTAGGCACACACCAAGGCTATGTCTTTGCTCTTACTCTAATTGGAGCCAGCTAACAAGGACTAGAGGCTAAAACAAGCTACTCAATTAACTAGCTTAGCAAGAGAGCTACACACTACTCAAACTACCTCTACTACAAAAGTAAACAAAGGTAATGCAAGAGAGGGATATGATGATTAGCACCGTGGCAAGAGATATATAATCAATCAATGAAATCCAAGTGAATACCAAGGGACAAAGACACACGATTTTTTTATCACCGAGGTTCACGTGCTTGCCAACATGCTAGTCCCCGTTGTGTTGACTTCCCTTCACTTGATAGTTCATGAGCTAATTGGCACTTACGTCAAGCCCTTCACTAGGGCACCACAAGAACCTACTCAAAGTGAGGATAACTCAATGACACGAGCAATCCACTGGAGTACCTTTT